>CAWUFW010001109.1:0-720833 GCA_963921515.1 Calotriton arnoldi | reverse complement strand
ATTTGATGGCTAAGGCTTCCTTTTCAATAACTGCATATCTGGTTTCTCTAGCAAACAGTTTGCGGCTTATAAAAAGGATGGGCCGCTCTTGCTGGTTGCTGTCTTTTTGTGATAACACTGCTCCAAGACCTCTGTCGGAAGCATCGGTCTGGAGTAGGAAGGGTTTCTCGTAATCAGGGCTCACCAAAAAGGGTTTCGAGGTAATGTGCTGTTTCAGTTGTTGAAAGGATTGTAGGGCATTTGGGGAGGGATTCCTGAGCTGTCTTTCGGTTTGTGTGGATTTCTTCAATAAATCGGTCAGGGGTGAAGCGATTTGGGAAAAACAGGGGATAAATCGCCGATAATACCCAGTAGACCTAAAAAGGCACAGAGGTCTTTCCTGGACCTCGGGAAGGGGATTTGGGCGATTGCTTCTACCTTCTCTTCTTGTGGTCGGATACCCCCATCCCCCAACAGGTCCCCTAAGTACTTCACTGTGGTAGCTGCCAAGTGGCTTTTGGAGGGATTGATAGTCAATCCTCCTTGACCTAGGGTGTCGATGACTTGTCTTAAGTGTTGGAGATGTTCTTTCCATGTAGTACTGTAGATGATGATATCATCTAGGTACGCGGCTGAGTATTCTCTGTGGGGTTGTAACATTATATTCATGAGGCGTTGAAATGTGGCGGGTGCCCCGTGAAGCCCGAAGGGCAGTACCTTAAAGTGAAAAAGTCCCTTGGGTGTACAGAAGGCTGTCTTTTCTCGGTCCTGAACTCTCAGGGGCACCTGCCAATATCCCTTGCATAGATCCAATGTACTGATATAACGGGCTTTACCCAGTCTCTCTATCATCTCATCGACTCTGGGGGAGGGGATAAGCGTCAAACCCGGGATATTTTGTTCACCTCCCTAAAGTCGATACAAAAGCGTATTGATCCGTCAGGCTTAGGTACGATTACTACAGGAGAACACCACTCGCTTTTAGAGGGTTCGATGACTCCTAGCTGAATCATTTGGAGGACTTCGTTATCAATGGCTTCTCGCCTGGCTTCAGGGATACGGTACGGTCTTAGACATACAGTCCTTCCGGGAGTGGTATGTATCTCGTGTTCTACCAGGATGGTTCTACCTGGCACCAGAGAGAATACCGACTGGACCGGTCGTAAGACCTCTTCCAGTTCTTGCTTTAGATGGATAGGTAAGGCAGGGTCTATGCTTTGTTCGGCAAGGGTTCTGATTCTATGGACGCTAGGACAGGAGCCGGGCCTTCCCATTTTTTTAACAAATTTATGTGATAAATTTGGGTATGATTGGTGATAGGGTCTAGTTCAAGCTTATACGTGACAGGGGTTATCCTTTCCAATACTAAAAAGGGGCCTTGCCACTGGCTTAAGAGTTTGTGCTCTGAAGTGGGTCGAAGCAGCAATACCCGGTCGCCCACCTGTAGGGACCTGTCTTTGGCTTTTTTGTCATACTGCCTCTTCTGGTTTGTCTGAGCTTGTTCTAAGTTGGAACATACTATGGCTCGCACCTGGTTCAGTTGGGACTTAAGGCCGGCCACATACTCCAACACGGGTTTTGTTGTATCTGTTTCTTCTTCCCATTCTTCTCTTGCCATGTCTAGAAGGGTACGGGGTGGCCGTCCGTAAAGGAGTTCGAACGGGGAATAGCCTAGGCTTTTTTGCTGGCTACATCTAATCGCAAATAAAGCCAAAGGAAGCATATCTTCCCATTTCCGGGCTTCCAAGTTTAATAACTTCTTTAGGGTGGTCTTCAGAGTGGAATTATATCGTTCCACCAGACCATCCGTCTGGGGGTGATAAGCGGCAGTGCGAATCTGCTTGATTTTTAGTTGTTGACAAACTTGTCTCATGAGTTTTGAGGTGAAAGGCGTGCCTTGATCCGTAAGGATCTCCTTCGGGAAACCTACGCGTGAAAAAACAGAGATCATGGCTTTGGCCACTTGTGTGGTGTTGGGTTGTCTCAGTGCGATGGCTTCGGGAAAACGTGTGGCATAATCGACCAATACTAGGACGTAGCGACAGCCGCTTCGGGAGGGTAAGAGAGGACCCAGAATGTCCATCCCCACCCTAGAGAAGGGAACGTCGATGATTGGTAAGGGTTTTAACGGCACCCGGGGAGGGGTGTAGAGACTGGTTTTTTGACAAATCGCGCATTCGCGACAATATTTCCTTGTTTGTTGGTAGATACCCGGCCAGTAGAACCGCGTTACTATAGCGTTTTCGGTTTTTTCACCTCCGAAATGTCCGCCCAACAGATGGCTGTGGGCTAGGTATAAAACCTTCTCTCGGAAAGGAAGAGGTACTAACAACTGAACGGGTAGATCCCTCCCTCCTTTTCTGTACAACAGCCCCTTCTTTATGAAAAACTGGGGACCTACTTGTAATGGGTCCTCCTGTTCAGTGGCTTGTCTCCAGGCCTCCTGTAAGGTATTATCCTCTTGTTGGGCCGCACGGAAACCCCTGTCGTGTTCCCAAAGGGGGCGGTATTAGTCAAAAGGACAGGGTTCCAACTCCTTTTTCTCTCTTCTTTTGTTGTCTACTCTTCCTGTCTTTTCCTATCTGCCACCCAGGATTGGCAATCTGGGAAAAGGGGCCTCTTCTCTCCACTGGGCCCCTTCCTTCCATGTCTCATTGAGTAAGGAGTGTATGTGAGGGTAGTCAGTCCCTAAGATTACGGGTTCAGGTAGGTGGGGAAGGAGACCTATCTTCATTTTCACAGGGGTCTGGGTGGGTTGGTGTTGGATAGTCACATTGGTCAAAGGATAGGTCTTGCTGTCCCCATGAATACATTGAATGTTAACGGTCCCTATTGGGATAGGGGCCCCCGGGACAACCTGGGGACGCATAACTGTTTGACGACATCCCGTGTCAATCAGGGCGTTTCTTGCTTCTCCATTGACGGCTATCTGCCTGTGAAAAGGGCGAGCGTCTCCCACTGAGGGGCAATATAACACTCGGGTGTAACCCACCTCCATAGGCTCGTCTTTTTGGGGACATATGCGTGCTATGTGGCCAAACGCACCACAATGAAAACATTGAGGTCCTATAGGGGATGATGGTCTGAGTATTGGAGGGACAGGGTTTGGCAAGATAGTCACGGTTTCGGGTTTTCGAGGGTAGTGAGGGGGTCTGGGGTTCCTCAGCGCTTGATTCCCGGTTTGTCTCCAGTGTCCATCATCTTTTCCTTTTTGCCATTCATGGGCTCTGAAGTACGCGGCTGCGATCTCCACAGCTTTCTCTAAGGTTAGATCTGCGTGTTGTCGAACCCACCTCTGTATGGGTGGGTGTAGGGACGTAAGAAATTGTTCAAGATAAATCTTCTCTAAGATACTCTCTTTAGAGGAGATGAGGGGTTTGAGCCATCGGTCGGCTATGTCCTTTATGCGGTAACATAGAGCTCGGGGGTTTTCTTGTGGACCTTCTTTGATTTGTCGCAATCTCATCCGGTGGGTTTCGTCGTCAATGCCCATTCTTTCCAGAATACATCGCTTGATGTCTGGATACGGGGTGTTCCCCAGAGGATTAGCGGCCTGGTAGGCGGACTGTAAGTCCCCTGTAAGTAGAGGCCCCAAATACTGACCCCACCTCTCTTCTGGCCACAGGGCAGCTCTGGCCATCCTCTCAAAATTTGAGAGGAAGAAGTCGGGGTCTTCGCCATGTGCATATTTCTGGATTACAACAGAGGGAGGCGCTGTGAACCCCCGTGGTTGTCCTAATATGTCGGCCAGTTTCCCTATTGAGGTTTCTTGAGTCTGTCCCTGTCCTGTGAGGGTCTTATGTAGAGCTTCTCTTTCGGTCTCCGCGGTTTCCAGGAACCTGGTCATAATTTTTTCCAGCTTCTCCTGTCCTTCCGCCATCTTTCTTACTACGGCCTCCATTTCCACCGATCCCACTTCTGACACCACCTGTCGGAGGGAGGGTCGGAAACAGAAGCGAGGAGGCCGTATAGGATCTATACTGTGAGTTTTATTATGATGGTGGTAAGAACAGTGTCAGGACAGCGGGTGTGACGGTGTAAAAGTCTGTGGATTCTGGTACAGGGAAAGTCAATTAAGTGGTCGTCGTGATGGGGTGCAGCAGGGGAAGAGGTCCTTCCAGGGCACGGAGTCGGTTTCCTTCTGATGGGCTGGTAGGGTCCCGAAGTTCCGGCGTGCTCTCAGGAAAGGAAAACAAAAAGGTGGCGGTCAGGATATGAATTCAGACGAACACTTCTTCTTCCACCACACCAAGTGAGTAACGAAACGAGGGAGTAGTTGGTGAAAAGAAAAAGACACCTGGACAAAGAACCGGGAACCAGGAAAAGAAAGGAGCAGCTGATTTTACGTCTCAGCGTGGAAGGTTATTAAACATTGGGTATAACAACGTGCTCAAGGGAAGTGACTTCGGACGGTGGGCGTGCGGTGTGGTTATTTAAGGTAGTGAGAAAACGCTCCCGTGGTTTTACCCCCTTTCCACTCCCTCCCTCTATCCTCTCACCCCCCGCCCAATTCACGTACCGCTTTCTGCCGCAACCCTCCTGAGTTGCGGCGGCTCATCCGCTTCCTCCGGGATCCACCAGTCTTCGGACCACTCTTCTGGGTTTTCCAGGCCTCCGTCGGTCTCGTCTCCGGTTCCGTCCTCCTTCGCCTTCTCCTCCGATTCGCCAGCGCTTCCTCTGCTCTCCCGTGTTCTCCGATTCCCAACAGCTGACGGGGTTGGCAAGCTCTCCTCCTCCTTTTCTGGCCACACTGATGCCGCGTCAGACCCTTCCGATTGGCTGTCTTGGGTTTCCGTTCCGCCCCTCCAGGGGTGGATCACTTCCGGGTTTTCTCCGCTGGGCTGTGTGTTGAAGGAAAAACCCCTAGTTACATCGGGAGTTCCGTCCAGACTCTCACAGTCTGTTTCTCGATCGTAGCGGCAAGGCACCCAGGGCCCTCTGCACCCGGACACCCTGCTCACAGGTACGACACTCACGGGGGCTCCCTCACAGTCAACTAAAGAGGCAGTATTAGTAAAAATTCCATCAAGGGTGTGCCCTGCTTGATGTGTAGGACTTCCCACCATTTGTGTGAGGCCTAGACCTAACATGATTTGTGATAAAACCGCTGTATCATTATCTGTCAGTAACTTTAAGTAAAAGTTTAAATCCCTCAAGACCATGTATCATTTGAGAGATTCAAGAAGATCACCAATATCCTGTGCAAAGCTCATTCTGGGGCCTGAAGGCTGATAGAGTAATAAACCTTTAAAGGTCTGAGTTTTCGTAACTTCAATGAAGAAGGAGTTTGCCTCAAATAGTGGTGTTGACAAAGGAAGAAAGATGGCCGCCTGATCAACTCTACAGATTATGGCAAGTCCCCCTCCTTGCTTCCGTGATCTGTCCTGTCTGTATATTGTGTACCCTTCCAGGATAGCTGCCACCATATCAGGGCCAGGCGAAGGATCTGCCCAGGTCTCAGTGACAAACGCCAAGGATGGTTTATGGGTATCAACAAAACGGGAAATTCTAGAGAGTGTCTCACTAAGGACCTGGCATTAACAAGGGCACCGAGCAGTTTCCTTCCTGTAGCTAGGGCATCTATCTGAACCTCTGGGGGAGTCTTAAATATAGTAATATCCCATGCCTCACCAAGTGGTAACTGGGTTCCATAATCTTAGTAGGGTAATTTATAATTAGGTGTCAACAGTGATAACTTAACATGGATGGGTCATCTGGGAAGTGACAGGAACATATGGCAACAAAAAGGACTGCCACAACAGTACTTCTTTCAAAGTAGAGATCCCAAAGAGGCATCAGGGGAACTGAAACCATTAATTTTCAGACCCTCCTCAAATATTCATTTGTGCCCCTACTAGGAGGCAAACTGGGTTCAGCCCAAAGAAAGAGGAGGAGGTTACTTCTCTTCTAAAGGATTGTGGCTGAAATAGAATAGTAGAGGGAAACAGCATTTTCAACGCGGATGGAACCACGCGTTCCATTACCGTGCAAGCATAATCACTCTTGCCTTTACCATGCATATGCCCTTACCAAGCATCCAAGGATCGGGACAGGAAGGATCGGGAGGCAGCTTAGTGAGTAGGGCTCAGGGCAGGGGGTTCGGGTAGTCTAGTTTTTAGGCTGGTGGTCAGTTTTAGGGCTCAGGGCGGGGGTCTGGGGTCAGGTATTTTTTAGGGCTGGTGGCTGGATTTTAGGTCTCAGGGTGGGGCAGTTTTTAGGGTTGGGGGCTAGGTTTTAGGACTCAGGGAAGGGAGTCTGGGTAGTTTTTAGGGCTGGGGTGGGGTCGTTTGCAGGACTGGAGGCTGGGTTTTAGGGCTCAGGGTGGGGGGCTGGGGTGTAATCTTTTTTTTTAACAAATCTTTTTTATTAAACATGCAGGAGTGCAGCATACAGTACAGTCACCAACTGAAGCATATGGTAAAGACAATATAATATACAGTCCCAGATTACAAACAGCCAGTATTATGGAGTGCAGGACATACATCACCAATAACTTGATCGCATGCTTCCACACCATCCGAAGGCGCACTCACCCCCCTGTCCTCCCCCCCGCTGCCTCATAGTCCCCTGTAAGTAACCCATTGGTGCCACACTGTCTCCCATTTCTTGGGGCAACCTCTGCCCTCGTATATTACTTTTTCAGCTGCACAACACCAGTCCAAATCAGTCTTCCATTGACCCACCCTCGGTGGCTGGGCAACCCCCCATGCACGGGCAATGTTTCTCTTGGCTACCATAGCCGCCACCATAAGCCGTAGTTTTTGATATTTTGGCCAAGTCTGTTCCCCTGTTACACACAATATATGCCATCTGGCCTACATGGGAATGTCCAGACCCAGGACCTCCGACATCACCCAAACTACTCTCTCCCAGTACTGTTGTATGCACGGGCAGTCCCAGAGGATATGGAAAAAGGAACCTTTACTATCACAGCCCCGGATGCAGGCATCTATTTGTATACGTCCAAGTTTGTGCATAAGTGTACTCGTGGAGTAGGACCTATGGAGGATCTGCAACTGTATAAGTCAGAATTGTGCCCTAATTGCCACCTCTCTCGGGCTTTGCACTGCTTCCACCCAATCATCATACTCCAGCAACCCAACATCAGCCTCCCAGGCCACCCTTAACCCACCAAGGGGGTCCGGAGAGTTGTTGACGGTCTTTCTGTACGTTAGGGACAGTGCTTTTTCTGGCATTGGATCCAGGAGAAGTCAGTCTTCCAAGGGGCTATACTCAGGAATACGTTCTCCCTCACGGATGTGTGCACGGAGTGCATGCCCGAACTGCATATATTTATATTGTTCCGTTTCCGCTAGTTGAAACTCTGTTTGGAGAGTATCGAACGAGATGATCGCTGGGCCCCTCCACACATCCCCCAAGTGGGCAATATCCAGCAACTTCCATTTGCCAAAGCCCTGCAATTTCCCAACCTCCCCGAGTAAATCACTGTCCCACAGTGGAGTGATTTCAGTCAATTTATTATCCCACCCCAGGAATCTATTTGCACCATTCCATGCATCCAACACCACTCCCGTGTGGGGGTGCATAGATTTCCCAGCGCATTTGCGATATAAAGCGGCAGGGTAGCCACCGGCACCCATCACCAAGTGATCAACCCGGTATGCTGGATCGTTCCTGTCCCCGAAGGCCCAGTCATTTATCACCAACAGTCAATCAATCAATCAATCAATCATTTGTATAGCGCGCTACTCACCCGGAGGGTCTCAAGGCGCTTGGGGGAGGGGGGTCCGCTACTGTTCGAACAGCCAGGTCTTGAGTTGCTTCCTGAAGGAGAGGTGGTCTTGGGTAAGGCGGAGGTGGATGGGTAGGGAGTTCCACGTCTTGGCAGCCAGGTAGGAGAAGGATCTTCCTCCCGTTGTGGCTCTTCGGATGCGGGGGACGGCGGCGAGGGCGTGGTTGGTCGATCGTAGCTGGCGGGTGGGAGTGTAGAAGGTCAGACGGTCGTTGAGGTATCTGGGGCCTTGGTTGTGGAGGGCTTTGTGTGCGTGGGTGAGGAGTCGGAACGTGATTCTCTTGCTGACGGGGAGCCAGTGCAGGTCTCTCAGGTGTCTGGCGATGTGGCTGTGTCGGGGGATGTCCAGGATGAGTCGAGCTGCAGCGTTCTGGATGCGTTGGAGTCTTTTATGAAGTTTGGCTGTGGTTCCGGTGTAGAGGGAGTTGCCGTAGTCCCGTCGGCTGGTGACGAGGGCCTGGGTGACCGTCTTCCTGGTTTCGGTGGGGATCCACCGGAAGATCTTGCGCAGCATGCGTAGGATGTTGAAGCAAGACGAGGAGACGGCGTTGACTTGTCGGGTCATTGAGAGGGAGGAGTCCAGGATGAAGCCCAGGTTGCGTGCGTGGTCCGTTGGTTTGGGTGCGTTGCCCAGGGCAGGGGGCCACCAGGAGTCGTCCCAGGCGGAGGGTGATGATCCTAGGATGAGGACTTCCGTCTTATCTGAGTTCAGTTTCAGGCGGCTGTTCCTCATCCACTCGGCTACGTCCTTCATCCCTTCATGTAGGTTGGTTCTGGCGGTTGTGGGGTCGTTGGTGAGGGAGAGGATCAGCTGGGTGTCGTCGGCGTAGGAGATGATGTTGAGGTTGTGTTGGCGTGCGATGGCTGCGAGGGGGCTCATGTAGACGTTGAAGAGGGTGGGGCTGAGTGATGATCCTTGTGGTACGCCGCAGATGACTTCGGTGGCCTCGGAACTGAACGGGGGAGGCGGACTCTCTGGGTTCTTCCGGCGAGGAAGGAGATGATCCACTCCAGTGCCTTCTCTTGGATTCCGACGTTGTTCAGGCGTTGCACTAGGGTGCGGTGGCAGACTGTGTCGAACGCTGCGGAGAGGTCCAGGAGGATGAGGGCCGCTGTTTCCCCGTTGTCGAGCAGGGCTCGGATGTCGTCGGTGGCTGCGATGAGGGCGGTCTCGGTGCTGTGGTTGGCCCGGAAGCCGGACTGCGAGTGGTCGAGGGATCCATTCGTCTCGAGGAAGGCGGCCAGTTGTCTGTTGACTGTCTTCTCGATGACTTTGGCAGGAAAAGGAAGGAGCGAGATGGGGCGGTAGTTTTTGAGGTCGGTGGGGTCCGCTGACGGTTTCTTCAGTAGGGCGCTGAGTTCGGCGTGCTTCCAGCTCTCTGGGAAGGTGGCGGTGTCGAAGGAGGTGTTGATGATGTCCCGGAGGTGGGGTGCGATGACGGCGTCGGCCTTGTTGAAGACGTGGTGAGGGCAGGGGTCGGTAGGTGATCCGGAGTGGATGGAGTTCATCGTGCGGATAGTGTCTTCGGTGTTGATCGGGGTCCAGGCTCGGAGGGTGGAGGTGGGGGACGTTGGAACGGTCGTAGGGTACGTCGGCTGTGTGCTGAAACTGTTGTGTATGTCTGCGATCTTGCTGTGGAAGAACGAGGCGAGCGAGTTGCAGAGGTCTTGCGAGGGAGTGATGTCGTTGTTTCCGGCGCTGGGGTTCGAGAGCTCTTTGACGATGATGAAGAGTTCCTTGCTGTTGTGGGCGTTGTTGTCCAGTCGTTCCTTGAATGCGGTTTTCTTGGTGGAGTGGATCAGCTGGTGGTGTTTTCGGGTGGCGTGCTTGAGGGTGGTCATGTTGTCTGCAGTCGGGTCTCTGCGCCATGCTTTCTCGAGGGCCCGGCAGTTCTTCTTGGATTTCTTGAGTTCGTCGGTGAACCAGGATGCTTTCTTGTTGCCGTGTCTGACTGGGGGGTCTTCAATGGGGCGAGGTCGTCTGCGCAGTTGGCGATCCATCTTGTGAGGTTGCTGGCGGCTTGGTTGGGGTTCGTTGAGCTGGCGGGGAGGGTTCTGGCTCAGGGATGTGGTGAGTTGGTCGGTGGTGATCTTGTTCCAGCTTCTGCGCGGAAACTGTTGCGTGTGGTGGTGCGTGGTGGTCCTGCTGAAGCTGAAGTGGACGCAGCTGTGGTCTGTCCAGTGGAGTCCGGTGGTGTGGCTGAAGGAGATGTCCTTACTGGAGGAGAAGACGGGGTCAAGCGTGTGGCCGGCGTGGTGTGTGGGGGTGGTCACCAGTTGCTTGAGTCCGAGGTTGGCGAGGTTGTCCAGCAGGGTGGTGGTGTTGCGATCGTTGTTGTTCTCTAGGTGGAAGTTGAGGTCCCCAAGGAGGATGTAGTCAGCCGAGGGGAGGGCGTGCGGGCTGATGAGGTCGGCGATGTCTTCGCTGAATTGTGTGCGTGGTCCTGGGGGTCTGTAGATGAGGGTGCCTCTGAGGGTGGTCTTGGGGTCGGTGTGTATCTGGAAGTGCAGGTGTTCGCCGGCTGTGAAGGTGTCGTCGGAGTTGGTCGTGATGCGGATGGTGTTCTTGTGGACGATGGCGATGCCTCCTCCGGTCTGGTTGGCGCGGTCCCTTCGGGTGATCTTGTATCCGTCCGGGATGGCGATGGCGATGTCGGGCGCTGAGGAGGCGTTCATCCATGTTTCCGTGAGGAAAGCGACGTCTGGTGATGTGGAGTCGAGCAGGTTCCAGAGTTCCACGGCGTGTCTGTGGATGGAGCGGGTGTTGAGCAGGATGCACTTCAGGTGGTTGCTGCTGGTGCTTGGCTTGGCGGGTGTGGTGCAGGTCCGGAGGCAGGAGAACTTGCAGGATTGGCAGGCGAAGGGTCCGTGGGTGCGACCTGGGGTGGCACGGTGGCAGCCGGGGATACGGCCGGTGTTGAGTGCGTTGAGGGTGGCGGTGTCGTAAGTCCGGTGGGTGGGTTGGCTGCTGCGGGGGCCAGGGGGTTTGGCGCTGGGCGCGGTCCAGGCGCGGACGGGCGCAGACGGGCTTGCCTTAGGCCGCCATTTATGGGGAGGTGGGAGGGAGGAGCAGCTGGGAGGCGGGAGGCAGGGGCAGCGAATGGGCAGTCAGGGGGGCGGGGCCGCAGGGGACGCAGCGGCGGGAATGGCGAGAGGCAGCAAGGGGCACAGAAAGGAAAATGGGGGGAGAAAACAGACAAAAATACAGGCACAACGCAAATGGGGCAGCGAGGGGCACAGAAAGGAAAATGGGGGGAGAAAACAGACAAAAATACAGGCACAACGCAAATGGGGCAGCGAGGGGCACAGAAAGGAAAATGGGGGGAGAAAACAGACAAAAATACAGGCACAACGCAAATGGGGCAGCGAGGGGCACAGAAAGGAAAATGGGGGAGAAAACAGACAAAAATACAGGCACAACGCAAATGGGGCAGCGAGGGGCACAGAAAGGAAAATGGGGGAGAAAACAGACAAAAATACAGGCACAACGCAAATGGGGCAGCGAGGGGCACAGAAAGGAAATTGGGGGAGAAAACAGACAAAAATACAGGCACAACGCAAATGGGGCAGCGAGGGGCACAGAAAGGGAAATGGGGGAGAAGACAGACAAAAATACAGGCACAACGCAAATGGGGCAGCGAGGGGCACAGAAAGGAAAATGGGGAGACAAGCAAAGAAATACGGGCACCGAGGCCACAGGCGGAAGGGCGATCTTACCAGCAGCAGCAGCGGGCGGACAACACAGGCGGAGCTGTGTGGTGGGGAACGACCTACCTGGCAACAGTTGCAACGCCCAATAATATTTCCTGAGGTCCGGCACAGCCAGGCCCCCCTCATATACTCCCCTTTGTAGTTTCGCTAACGCTATCCGCGCTCCACCCCCGTCCCATAGTAGCTTTTGCAGTTCACTATAAACCTCCCTAAAGAACCCATCCGGTATCTTATATGGGGTGTTCTGGAGGATATAAACCATCCGTGGTAACGACATCATTTTAAACAGGACAGCTCTCCCCATCAGGGAGATAGGCAATGTCCTCCAGTGCGCCACATCTCTCTTAAGGCGTTCAAGCAGGGGCAGCAAATTTCGAGCCATGAATTCTGCCTCCGACTTGGTCACAACCACACCCAGATATTTGAACTGGTCATGCACCAGCAGCTTGACCCCATCCGGAAGAGCGGGCTGCGGGCCGCCCAAGAGCATGAACAAGAGGGACTTATCCCAATTAATGCGATAGCCGGAGTATCCCCCAAACAAGTGAAATATTTGTAGGAGTCTGTTGATGGTAAAGCGGGGCCTAGTATAAGAGAACGTCGTCAGCTTATAGGGAGATTTTCTCCTCCCATTGCCCACCGCCATCAATCCCCGAGGCCACCGGGTCCGCCCACACCCACGCCGCTCGCGGCTCCAGTGCCAGCGCGTACAGCACATGGGACAGTGGACATCCCTGCCTCGTCCCTCTATGCAAGTTGAAGGAACGAGAGACGGAACCATTCACAAGCACTCTAGCCGACGGACTGCTGTAGAGCAGCCCAATTCAGGATTTAAATCAAGGGCCAAACCCAAACCTGTCCAAGACAGCGAACAGGTAGTGCCACTCGATGCTATCAAACGCCATATGTGCGTCTAAGGACAGGAGCATCGCGTCGACGGCCGGCTGGGACCAAGTCAGGTGCATCACGCCATATAGACGTCCTAGATTCAATCTGGTGCTCCGATGTGGCATAAAGCCGGACTGATCAGGGTGTATTAACGAGGAAATCACTCCGGCAAGGCGATTGACCAAGGCCTTAGCGAGGACCTTAACCTCCATGTTGAATAGAGATATAGGCCTGTAGGAGCTACAACGGTTCGGAGGTTTACCCACCTTGGGTATGACCACAATGGTGGCCGTGCGCTGGTCCGGCGGCAGGCAGCCCACTTCCCTGGCCTCTTCAAGCATAGAGAGAATATCCGGCGCCAGGACACTAGCCATGTGTTTAAATAACTCCACAGGTAGGCCATTCGACCCTGGGGCCTTCCCAGACTGTAGATCCTGAATTGCCCCTTCAATTTCCTCAAGAGTGAAGTCGGTATCCAAGCTGTCTCTATCTTCTTCGGACAGAGTCGGTAACCGGACGTCCACCAGTAAGTCTCGGCAATCAGTCTCCGTTCTGACGGGGTGTGAGGAATACATTTCCTCATATTACTGCGCGAATGCTTCCGCTATTCCCTCCCCCATCACCTGCTTTATCCCCTGCGAGTCGCAAATCGATGCCACCCAGTTACGTTCTCTATCCCTCCTCTCTAGCCAGGCAATCATCTTGTTGGCTTTGTCGCTAAGATAGTGTACCCGTCTCTGCGTTGCTAGGGCTGCTGCCCTTGCGGAGCCATCAGGTAGGGTCTTAAGCTCCTGCCTTTTAAGTTCGAGTTGGTGGGCAAGCGGCGGATCTGCCTCTTCCCCAGCCAAGATTCTGGCTTCCAAAGCAGCAACCTCAGCCTCCAGCGTGTCCCATTGGATCCGTTTTTCTTTTTTGCAGCCATGCGGGGGCTTTAATATGCCCCCGCATTACGGGTTTAAACGCCTCCCAGAGGGTGCATGCCGAGTCCACAGATCCCAAGTTTTCCTCAAAGTACAATTTAGCTCTCTCCCTCATTTGGTCCATTAAATCCTTATCTGCAAAGACCCAGTTGTTTATCCTGGGAGGCAGGACGGTAGTTTGCACAGGTCCTTGAAGCGTCACCTCTACCGGTGAATGATCCGAGATTCCTCTTGATTTAATGTGGGCATTACGGAACCAACCCTCAGCACACTGTAGAGTCAGGACATGGTCGAGACATGGTCGAGACGAGAGTAACTGCCTTGCACAGCAGAGTAGAAGGTGTATTGTTGCTCCTGGGGATGATGGAGACGCCATATGTCTGTTAATCCCATGGCCTCCGTAAAAGCGCGCAATGGCTCCACCCCTTTCCCCCTTGCCGCCTTGGTCACCCTATCCATCTGTGGATCTATGGTGGAATTCATGTCCCCCTCTAATATTAAAATACCCAGTGGAAGGTCCACCAGCAATGCCCCCAGTGCCGACAGTGATTCGGTGTGCAATGCAGGTGGTAAGTAACCTGACACTATGTTCAACTTCAGATTCTCCCATTTCCCAGTGAGTGCCACATACCTACCCAAAGGGTCATGCCAGATGTTCCCCGCCACAAATGGGAGACCAGTCCTAACCGGTTGTATGTTGGAACAACAAGTTTCACAACCACGACTTCCCTAACAACGAGGTCGCAACCACGACCTCGTCTAAACCACGATTTCTTTTAGCACGTTTTCCTTTACCACGATTTTTCGTGTTAAAGGAATGCGTGTTAAAAAAAATGCTTTTCTACTACTACTCCGATCCCCCCAAACCCTCCTGCCCCATAAAAACGAATTTGCCCCACACCCTATTAACAAACACTTTCACCCATTCCCCCTTAAAAACAAATCCCAAACCCCTACCCCCTAAAAACGAACTCAACCCCCTTATAACTAATTCCCCCTTAAAAATAATCACGATCACCCCCACCTCATCAAAACGAACTCAACCCCTTAAATTCTAATTCCCCCACACCATATAAACAAACATAGCCCCATAAAAACTAATCCCAAACCCCCACCCCTAAAAACGAACTCAATCCCCATAAAACTAATTCCCCCAACCCTAAAAATATTCACAATCACCCGCACCTCCTAATACCAAACTCAACCCCTTATAAACTAATTCCCCCACCTTAAAATTAATTTCGATCACCAACGCCCCCTAAAAACGAACTCAACTCCATACAAACTAATCCCTCCCACACCTGCTAAACAAACACGATCACCCATACCCCCTAAAAACTAAACCCCAACCCCTAAAAACTGACCCCAAACCCCCCCACTCCCTGTAAATTAACCCCTCTTACCTGTTTCTCTGCGACGCTCCTCCGAACTCCGCCCTGCCCGAACACTAGACCGAATCAGCCTTAACCACGCACATGCGTGGTTAAGGCTGAGTCGTTGTTCGGGCAAGTTGTTGTTCCGCTTGAGTGACTCCAGAACTCGTTGTTCCAGAGTCGATGTTCAGGATGTTTCCCGTCCTAACCAGCATTCCCACCCCCGCAAACCCGAGCGTGCTGCAAGTTTATAGCCATATCTGTCTAGCGCCTTATACCTGTTACCCTTGAGGTGTGTTTCCTGGAGTAATACCAGATCCGGGGCATGCCTGTGAAGATATTGTAAGACAACAGTCCATTTGATATGATAACCCAAGCCATTAACGTTCCAGGAAAGAACCTTGAGGTTATTGAAATATCGACGGTCCCCCTGGCGCATCCCATCTACACTTTGGCCTTCCATACGTAAGGGAACCACCCCCACCCCATACAGTCAACCAACGTCCACAGCGGTAGAGCTACTAAATACTGCATATATCCTGCATAACAATATACATCAAACAAAAATTGAACATTCCTGATAGCACTAAAGTAACTCCCCATATCCTGATCCCTCGTCCCCCCCTCCCTGCTACCCTGCAGGCGGGTGAAACAGCCACCCACCTCCCCAACTCGCAGAGTGCCTGTCGCACTAAACTGAATAACTATTTACGAGGGTGGTAGGTGCCGAGCAAGTAGCACATTGCCCCCAACTTCCGGCGCATCCCCAAACCCCACATAATTCTGGTTCCCTTCTGCCGACCATACATCAGGTCATCCGCCACTAATAGTCCCCTATGGGTAAAGTCTCGTACCCAAAGTCCCATCCTCAGGGTAGTGGAGGAACAACTCCCCGCCAGGCTCAAGGGACCAAACCCACCACGTCGCTTTACCTGCCATCATCAGATTCACCATCTCAAGTACATCTCAGTCCAATCCCTGAGTCCTCTATTCCGTAGGGTCCTCCTGTCGATCTTTCCGGCCTCGTCGTCGCTCACGTGAAGTGTGGCCCACTGTGCGCCAGCCCTCCAGCCATTCCCAAGCCTCTTCAGCCTTTCCGAAATACCACGTCTTCCCCTCGGCGACCACTCTCAACTTTGCTGGGAACATCATGGAGTATTTGATGTCCTTGTTACATAGTTCCCTTTTAACACCCTCGAAGGTACGCCGATGTTTTTGGACCTGGAGGGTGAAGTCCGGAAAAAAACGTATCACCGCATTTTCGTGTTGCAAGTCCCCCCGTGCCCTTGCCGCCTGTAGGATGGCATCTCTGTCTGGGTAGTTGAGGAGATGCGCAATGACTGTTCTGGGTGGGGCACCAGGCTTCGGTTTGGGGACGGGCGCCCTGTGTGAACGTTCGATTGTAAAATGCGTAGAGAGTCTTGGGGGGCTTCAGATGATTCAGGATGAGGTCTTCCAGAAACAGATCCACACTTGGTCCCTCCATCCCTTCTGGGACTCCGACCACACGAATGTTGTTCTGTCGAGCGCGCCCTTCTTGGTCTTCAAGCCGGGCTGCCATCACCTCCTGTTGCTTCATAAGAGTCCTGACCTGCTCCTCAAGACTTTTGGTACTGGTTTGCAGGTGCGTAACGTCCTTCTCCGTGGCAGCCACTTTATCCGCCATTTTATGGAAATCCGCCCACAGGAGATTCACCTCCGTTGTTACGGCATCTAGTTTGGGTTCAAGCGAGCCCTTGAGATCTGCAATCTCCGCCATTATTGCACCCATGGATGGCTCTGCCGCGCCCTCCGAACGCTGCTCCTGAGCGCTGGCTGCTGGTTTAGGGACGGCGTATTTATCCATTTTGTTCTTCTGTGTCACAGACTGTCCCTTGGGCTTCATCCGAGGGAACCAGCGTCTTCACCTATGCCTTCCTTTGTGGGCACCCTGACGGTGAGCACTGAAAATGACTTCCCACTCCAAGCACTCCGCAGATCCGCGCTCCAAAAAGTTCAGGCACACTGTGCCACCACCCACTGGATACTGCACTAGGAGTACGCAGCTCCCAGCGTCCGTTGTGAAGGGGGGCCGCCGGATCGCACTCACCCGCACTCTGGCTATCACTGGTCACTTGCCTACTTATCCACGCAGTATCGCCCGAAATCTTCAGGGTCCCTCCTCAGCTCTTCTGGCACCCTGTAGGGGACGGTGCCCCAGATCAGGTCACACTCGCGCACCTCCGGGCTCGCGGCAGCAGCTAGTCTCCCCTCTGGGCTCGCCGCAGGAGATGCCCCTGTCCGTGCCTCTCGGGGGGCGCCCACGCACTCCCCCCAGTCAAGGAGGGCCGCCTTCTGGATCCAGCCGCAACGCCAGCGGCCCCAGGCACAATCAAATGCCCGGTATTTACGACGTGGGTCAAAGTTCTAAGACTCCGACCTGCACAGCGGTATGTCCAAGGGTGCCTCACAGCCTCTCACCAGGGACCAGCCGGATTGCTATGGCAGCTGTTCTCACATGGAGCGCAGACGCGCCGCCGTCCGCCGTGCCGCACTGAAGCTTCCCCCACCTGTGGAGCCCGCGGGGGGATGTCGCGTACGCGATCCTCGCTCCCGTCTGTATGTCTCCAGGCCCCTTCTAGGCCGCGGCAGTCTCACGGCGGTGGCGGCCTCTCCGCAGCGCTTCTGGGGTCTCGCTCTCCCCCAAATTAGCTCTCAGGGGTCTCTGTCCCCATAGCAGGTAAACTCGCCAGCAGGACCGGATAAATAAACGGATTTATGCGGGGATTACGAAGCCGGGCTACAGAGCTCCGCTAAGACGCCGCCATTTCACTCGGCTCCTTGGCCACACCCCTGGGGTGTAATCTTTACCACAAATAAGCCTTTACCAATCACTCCTTTACAACAAAATTCGTTGTAAAGGCATGCGTGGTAAAAACGCGGTCACAGTAAAGACCGTGTTGTTAAGGCATACAATATAATCACATTGGTGATTCCGTCATATAACCATAGTAGGATATTAAAGAAGGAACAAAGAGGGCTGTCTTGAATGAGTGACTCTGGGAAAGATTTACTTAAAGGGAGAAGTAAAGTGCTAAAATGGAAATGATAATTTGCTAGGTCTGGGCGGAGGGAATTTTCAAATCTCTAGCTTATGCACATAAACATAATGGTGCCATACCACTGCCTCCTCAGAACATTCTAAGACCTGGAATAACATTTGTAAAAAGAAAGACGATTCTGTGTGACTGTGAGGGGAAAAAACTGAAGGCTGACATTCAGGATCTCTCAAAGGGTGTTAGTTGGCCTCTTTTTGCAGCTTGAGACACAAAAGGCTGAACAGCTGCCTGTTAAAAGAAGGCCCAGCTGACCAGTTGGAACTGGCCTCTGAGAGGGCCCTGGCTGGAGAGAGATCAGGGGCCATATGTACCAAAGGATTTAGCATTTCTTAACCTACCGAATCACAATTTTGGTCCGTTAAGAAATGCTAATTTGCCTTTCCATATGTACAAAGGCAGAAAGGAAATCGCAAAATGTGATTTCTACCCAGTAGATAGAGCATTTTGTGATTCTCTAAATAGGAAATCGCAAATAGGGATTTCCTGTTTGCGATGTCCTAAGCACAAGTACAAAGCATTTCCTAAAAGGGAAATGGGCATTTAGAAATTGTATTATCATCGACCGCAAGTTGATGGTAACCATGTTCAATGTAGCATGCGCATGCCCCTAGGGCATTTGTGTGCTTTACATGTGCAGCACTTTTTTGGGGGGTCCATCAAGGGGGGCCTTAGGCCTATAGGCACCCTTGGTTTTGTATTTCCTAATTGGCGATTTCCTATTAGGAAATCACCAATTTGAAAATGCAAAACCATTCATACCCATGGGCCTTTAGGCCCATGCGAATAAATAGTTTAGTAATTCCTAAATAGCGATTTCCTAGAAGCGATTCCTCCTCTGTAGGAATAGCTATTAGGAAATCTCTATTTTTGCACGTTGCGTTTTGCATTTCCTAAATAGTGATTTCCTGGGATTCGCTATTTAGGAAATGTAAAATGGAAATTTCGTACCTATGGCCCCTGGAGCCCTGAAGCCTGCCCTGAGGAACTGAGGTCTGTAGAAGAGTCCAGCAGTAACATTCGCAACATCAAGAGACATTTAGGACTTAGTCATTTTATTTATCTTTCAGGGGACCATGAAACAGTCATGAGGTTTATCCAGTGAGGGAACACCATTGGTGGGCAAAACTTCAAGATCTGTCCCACTTGGAGACGTTTGCTGTGAAGACAAATGCTTCAGTGGAACCTGGCAGTGAAGATATTTGACCTTGCAGAGGTCTGCATTGCTCAGCATTCAGCCTTGTCCTACTGGATGATTTTTAGAACCAAAAAGTGACTGAGTTCAAAGGTAAAACTTGGGACTGGAACGTGAAATTAACGATAAATTGCGGCAAATTCACCTCTCTGGTAACTACATTCAATTTTGACTGATTCGAGCTTTTGCTGCCAAGGCTTAAGGGTTTAGCAGGAGTTCAGCAACGAGGTTTGACTTTGAGGGACTCTTATCAGCTTCAACATCCTATTTTGCCTTACTGAAGGATTTTGATAACTACAAAATGAACAGTCCTAAGCTATCAAGCTTCGTCTAATGGTGTAAATCCATTGAGAATCACAGCGTTTGAGTCTTTTCGAAGATGTTGAGAATTTGAGAACAGGGAAGGGGAAGAGACGATACAGGAGCTCTTTCTGGGGAGTTGCATTGTCAGGAATACATGGAATGAACTATCATTTGCTATTGGCCTGGTCAGCACACTTGACCTCAGGCAACAGGTGGAGGTAGTTCTAAATTTGTAAGGTGTAAGCCCTAGGGTGTAAGGTCAGTCCACAAGTATTAAATAATATTAGTTGGTGTAGAGAATAGAGAAGAATTACCTTCTAGCTGAGTGAGTAGCTTACACTGATCCAGGGAGGTGTTGGTTGTAATGAGATTAGATGTTCACCAGGATACCAGTGATGAGTCCCAGGATACCAAAGAGTAGAGTACTCAGGAAAAGCAGCAGATGAGTAGTAGGACAAACAACATTTAAACAAGATAAGCTATCAAGCTCTGAAGGGCAACAGGAAAAGACTAATCTGCAGAGAGTCTGGGAGGGAGGAAAACAACAAAGGTGGTAGGATGCAAATTTGAGTGTACAAACTCATACGAAAATGGACTGACAATACAACCACAAAATGTTGCTGGACAAGTAGATGTGAGGTTAAGTGTTGCTTCCACTATTGTTGACTCAGAGGTGAACGCCTAAACTAGGAGGTTCCTACCCTTGTGGTGGTCAGATACCACTGTCCAGTTTTTCACAATCGCCAGTCTATTCTATGTCTGAATTACCTGATTCTATCACTGAGTCTAGCGGTTATTTGACACAGTTGTAGTTGCACACCACAGGTCTGCGCAGATCTTAGTATGCATAAATGTCTCTGTGCCCACTTCCCTGCTCACACCAGACCTGAAATCCTGACAGTAGCTCATCTTACCTAATCCCGTTCATTATAGTTGGCCTGAAATCATGCTTAGGTTATGGTCTTCTGTGAACATTGACATTCAGTGGTGCTTTGTGTTCTCTTGGTTCTTTAGGCCTTTAAACTTTAAAAACCCACATCTCCAGTTCCTCTTATTGACTTTTAATATTTTTTTGTCTTTTTGCTTATAACATTTTTTTGACTCTTTAAAATTGGTTTGTTATACTTTTTACTTTTGTTTGATCTTTAATGGTTTCTGATACATGTGCCCCCTGATAAAAAGGGACTCCCGGGGCTTGTATCAGCAAGGGCCATGCACCCTCACCCCAGGAAAGGTAACATAATATTTGAGATTACCAGTGCATCGGACTCTGGATGATTGATTGCAGTTGTCTCCAGCTTCCTGAGCTGCAATCCGCAGCAGTTTAAACCGTCCTAATGCTCATGTGTGATGAAAGGGGGTAGATATTATGGAGGGTAAACGTGGAGTTGGACAGTCCTGATCCAAGTGTAGACAGGGTGCTGGGAGACCTCTGGGTCCAAGTTGATGAAGTGGTAGATTCACAAGAGAAAAACGGGCGGGTAACCTGGTACAGCCGTGGTATAGCGGAAGCTCTAAATTGCTCAAAGTAGGAAACATTGGGACATTGAGAGAGGAGGTATTTAAGTCAATTGGTGATGGGTTGATTTCTTAAAGGAAATGGAGATTTAACTATTATTATCTATTGTCTCAAAGATGAAGTGATAATTGTGTGTACAGGAAAAATAGTCCATGGATGCAAACTGCTATCCTTATCCTCTCCGAAAGGGCAGGCTGGATAAGTCTTGCAAGCCACTCTGCAATCAAACTATCTGAACCTCTGACTACAAAAGAATGCTGTACACTTTCAAGTCAAATTAATAATGCACTGTGAAATTGCTTGAGAAATACACCCTCCATGTGAAAACTGGGGTGAGAGTGGTGTTCAAACGGAACAAATATTGGCAATGCCAATGAGCCTAGCTTATAACTGAAAGTGCCTCTTCAATCACTGGGAGTCTAGGCACTCAATAACTCATCAAACCTGCACTCTGTCACTCATGCATCCATTCAATCACTGATTTATTCTTGCATTCAATAACTAACCCATCTGCAACTAAACAAACCCAACAAAAATACCGTCCATAAATTAAAAGACTTAAAGGAAAACAAAAACATGGAAACCCACTTCCTAAACATAGCAGACATTTGCTTGCAATAAAATATAAATCATTTACAAAATGAAATACATTAGAGGGCGGTCATCTTGGAGGAGTATTGCATCTAGTGGATACACCATATAATAACAATCCACTCTTAAAAGCATGGTGTTTGGACAAAATATTGGAAACACCAATATCATCGGACAGACTATCGTTTAAAAATATCAAGGACAAGAATACTGTATTGGTAATTTTCTATGGGTAAGTAAAGTATTACTATAAATAAATTCACAAATATGTCCCTTGACAATATATATATCTTCAAGGTACACAGATCTGGAGTTAAGAATAGTAAATTTATACTTACCTATTTGCACTTACCTTCTCCATATTTTTGTCCTCAATATTTTTGACACAATATTCTGTCCACACGATGGGCCTAATTATGATGTCAGTGGAAAGCCATCCGAAAGCTCGTAGGAGGCTTTCCGCCCGACATCATAGGTTTCCATCCGACCGGCGTATTACAATACTACCAGTCGGAGGGAAACCCGCGGGGGAATTTGGCTGCGCTTCCAATGGGCTCACAGAGCCCGTTGGGGCTGCAGGCAGTAAAGTAATCTCATAATGTTGGCGGAGCAAGCCTCGGCTCCGACGTCGGGATTACAATGTCGCTTTCCACCTGCCCTTTCATGGCGGTCTGCCCACCATAAAAAGGCAGGCGAAAAGTGGCTTTGGGGGCCCTTAGCAGGACCCCTTCACCCCTGGCCCTCTGCTATGGGGCCTGGGGGGCACCTAAACATCCCTGCACCGTGTGGCCGGCACCGCATGGTGCCGGCCACACGGTGCAGGAATGTTTGAAAACATCCATTTTTTGATTGCAGCTTGTGCTGCAGCCCTTTTCTGTCTGCCGCACAAGCTGCTACTTTAAAAAAAAAAGGATGTTTCCAACTGCCCATAGGGCGGTCGTATCTTAGTTCAGCGGGTGGAACCACAGACGTATAGTCTGGCGGTTCCATTCCACTACGGTGTCCGTAGGACGCTCGTCCGACCAACATCGTAATTAGGCCCGATATTTGTGTTTCCAATATTCTGTCACTGATCCTAAAAGCATATTGGCTTTAACATGATTTTTACAATAAAACCATCAGTGACAACTGCCTTTTTGCAATTTTTCATAATGAACAGATCAGACCTATCACACCTGATATAAGTTTTTTCCAGAGTACCAAAACTATAACATTAATTAATAGCTTTTCACAATAAGTGACTCAGGACTATTATATTTGGTATAAGCAGTGCTTAAATTGAGTTGGTGGTTGCAGGTGAGGCCCAGCAGAAGTCATTTATGAAAAACGGCACATATTTTTTTTTCATCATACTTTTCACCAAGAACAAGAGAGAGAAAATCACCAAAGGCAAAAGAAAGAGGACGAGAAAGATGGAAAAAATAGTGAGAAACAGAGAAAGCAGGAGTGTGAAAGAGCATGCAGTCTGGTGTTGGATGAAAAGGGTGAGATGGAATCAAGAATACACAGCAGTGCGATTCAGCACACCCAATATTCATAGCATCAGCCCCAGATTTTTGAGCAAATCTTTGGTCTCCGGCACTTATTCTATTACAAATTAAGCACTGGTTATAAGCTATTCCACAAGACAGCTATCAGGCATACAGTTAAAATTACAAAGTGCAAAATTACAGTTGTGAAAACAATATCAGTTAGCTAATATTATCACAGTGCAGAGTTGGAGCAGGGTCAAGACTTATTTGCATATGGCTGGTTGCAAAGTGAAAAGACATAGTGAGCGAAAAAAGGATGAGTTGTTATGCTACCCGAGAGATTGACAGTGGTTAGACAGATTGCAAGCATTCGTCCCATCACATTTTGTGTGTTTGACATTCCACCCTAAGTGGCAAGGGTATGCCCAGCCGTGGGTCTCATGCTCACTGTGGCACTGGAACCAAGCTAAATCCAAATCAGGGTGAAACTGGTTTGCTTGTGTTCTGCTTAAGGGAGGACCTGGTCGGCAGTTCAGGCTGGACTGTTCCTATTGGAGCAGGATCAAGGCTGATTTGCATATGGCTATGTCCAAACTGAAAAGGTGTAGTGAACAAAAGAAATATCAGTTGGAATACTACCCGAGTGATTGCCAGTGGTTAGGCAAATTGCAAGCATTCCTCCCATTACATTTTGTGTGTTTAGGATGTACCTTTAGAATCAGCACCATTGTGAAAAAAAAGACACAAATTTGGCCTGGATACAGTTTGTGTTAAACGTTTATGAAGGGTTAAGTGCAAAGTGGTCCAACCATTTAAAAAAAGCTTAGAACTGCGGGATATGGCAGGGGTATGGGGTTGAAGTTCTTTTTCTGGTAATCACATAAGGTCACGTGATCGTTGTGCAGTCATGCCAGACCTAAAAATCAATTCGACCTGAGGATATCAACAGTTTGCGAGTATGAGGGTGAAGACCACTGACAATTGGAAAGTGTAAACCCGAGTCAATTGAGAGCATATAACTCGAGTGATCTGCGGCAGCTGCCTACACATATTACAAACATAAAGCAAGGGCAGTGGCAAATTCACTACACATTTACAGGAGCAGCTAAACATCTTCAATTAAAGCAAAGTAGAATCCAGGATAACTTTCTGTTCTGAGCTTTCACAGACAGATAGGTGAATGCCAAGAGGCACATTTGCCATCAGAATTCTTGTAGTCAAAAGCAACCTTTGAGAGCAATTTTATATCTTGATGTTCTGTGCACAATGCTCAATTATAGAGAAAAGTAATATGACTTTTGACTGGGAAGAATCAGTAGGTAGGTGGCTGAGGAGAATTACTGGTGAAAAATGTAGTGTAGTGAAAGGACTAGCAGAAAGGATGTAAACGGATAACATTGCTGGGTGTGGAGGGAGAGGAAAGAGAGTAGGATAGAGGAAGGGAAGTAGAGAGGCAAAGTGAGTGTGTGCATTCAAGAAAGAGAGAGAGAGAGAAAAGAAAGGAGAGATAAGAGAGAAATAAGAGAGGGAGAAATAAAAGTTGGGAAATAATGGTGTGTGTGATCGAGGAGAGAACGCGAGTAGAAAGGGAAAAATGCATGGTGAGGCGGTGCAAGGGTGTTTGCCTGACAGGAATGGAAAAGCAGAGATGTATATTTAAATTGGCAGCAATCGATAGACAGATAGATAGATAGATGGATGGATGGATTGATGGATGGATAGATAGATAGATAGATGGATAGATAGATAGATAGATAGATAGATAGATAGATAGATAGATAATAAGTATTTTCAAGGCCAATAGGTCTCGCCTATGCGAGAGCGCTTGACTTTGCCAATGTCTTTTAGCCATGTTGCTGAACAGCAGGGCTGCTTTGAAGCATGGGTAAAAATCAGAAAACAAGTTCTATGATGTGGCCAGTGCTAGCTAGTTCATAGCACTTTTTTTTGTTATGGCAGGTGGGGCTGGACATTATGGACAACAGGAGGGTGGGAGGGAATGGGCAACATGGACAACTGAAGGGAGGGAACAAACAACACGGACAACGGGAGGTTAAAGAAAGTGCCATCACGCGTCTAACGCTGGCCGCAAGATAATGTTTTTTGTTTCTTATGACGGGTAGGGCAGGCAACACAGACAACAGAAGGGTGGGTGGGGGAAGAGAAGAAGCAACACAGACAACGAGTGGGAGGTAGGTGCGTAAAAAGAAGCCGTATGAGAACAGAAGTGTGGGAGGTGGGAGAGAAGAAGCAACATGGACAACGGGGGTGGGAGGGAAGAATCATATGGACAATGGGGTCTGGGAGGGAAGAAGCAAAATGGAAGAAGCAACACAGACAATAAGGAAGGAGAAGGAAAAACCATACTTGAATGACAGTGCGAACAGTGGAAGGGCACTAACCTTGGTCAATGCACCTTATAAAAGAAGAGGAAGTGAAACTGATACACATTGGACAATTAGGAGGCAGCAAATACGAGTAACAATCAAGCCAATGAATGGTAAGCTTTGGGAGGGCTTCAATTCCATTATAGTAAACAATTTCTCGTACAAGCGACAGAGCATGTGCGCTGTCTTAGGAAAGACCTAAAAAACGAAAGACGAAACACTGCTGTGGGGGATAGTCAGAGAATGAGAAGTAGAAATGGACAGCAGAGCAATAGAAAATCATAGAGCAGTCTAATCAAGAGCAAAGAAAGAAAAATGAAGAGACGGAAAGGCGCATTAAACTGCAAAGAACGAAAGAAAAGGAGGGAACATGAGTGAGAGAGAGAAAAAAATAGCGAGTGACAGCAAGAGGGACAGAGATGAGTTGATTGTTATCAATAAAAGCAGTCTTTTCTGAGTGGCAACATTTATTGGGTGCTAAACATACCATCACAATCTAAACTGATCATAAGAATTTACAATTATTTAGTTCTGTGAAGGCCCTCACTCCACGACAGATGTGCTGGCTTCACTTTTCCAGTGACTTCTATTTCCTTATCACTTATAGGCCAGGCATTAAAAAACTACAGTCTGATATTTTATTCTGACTAGGACACCCTAAAGACTCTGGCGACTTTCGCTCTTCCCCAAGCATAATACCACCTGACAAGGTAGTAGCCATCATCACTGCTCACACCTTCTTGACTAGAGTGAAGGAAGGATACAAGGACTACATGCCAGAACTGTGGTTCAAGAAACACAGAATATTATAACAGATGGTTTTTACTTCCATGTAGACAAACTCCATGTCCCAAAACAAGACTTGCAATAGCAAGTATTATCCTGAAAGCATGACACCGCCCTTGCAGAGCTTCCAGAAATAGAAAAAAACCCTAGAAAAGTGTTTGCGTAACTTCTGGTGGGAATCCATTCATCACGATGTGTATCAATACATCAATACCTGTCTTACCTTTGCACGTAACAAGGCATCTCATATTGCCCCGTCTGGTCTCATCAACCTTTGCCGATCCCTCCAACGCCTTGGAACACACTTAGCGCCTGATTGCGAGTTTGGCGGGTAGACGCATTAATGACACTTGTGTAAGCCATTAATGGCGCCTCAGCAATAGCGCTACTGCCATCAGGGTGAAGGGGATTGTAGCTGTGCAGCGACACCCAAAGTGTGCTGTGGTGCGAGACTCATGACAGCAATGGCCTTTTTTTACATTTGGTAAGAGACTAAGACAAAAGCCCATTAAATAATTCATTTCTTTATACAATGGTAAATGCCTTTCTTTGGTCACTTATGGGGCATGGGTGTGGGACTACGTGGATCCAGGATGCTTACAAACTATTGGATACAAATTCCATGGAAGATTCTTAGAGGTCCCTAAAAGCATCGCACACATCATTACCCACATTGAAGTGGGCCTTCCTTATATAGAGCATATGATTAAAATCGCGCCACTTTTATTATGGCTGAAAATTTGGCATTCCCTCCATACCAAATTTTCCCATCACGTTCTTGCAGACTGCAGCAAACTAGATCATAGGGACATTAGAAGAACATTCATAGACCTCAGAGTCCCTAGTTTATTTTACTCCCCTAACGAGATAGAGAGCAATTCAAGGTTCTTAGTCAGAACTTTTTTCCAAAACAATAGAGACTTGAAAAGAAACAGTAAGAGCCAAGTTATGGACACTGTCGGCTGTAACATAGAGATTACATCTACTGAACGGACAGAACTGTGTCTATTTTGGATTTAAAATCCAGAATATAGACTTTATTTAAACCATTTTAGGTTGTGTACAGTCCATTTCCTGGTGGCTTTTCGACAACAGGGCAGCTGGTCTCAAGCCTTGCCTTGTTGTCCCTGTGACAATACCAGACAGCAATCGTTCATTCATTTTTATATTTTTTGCAGTTTTTATACAATTCCCAGAGCTCAATTCTTATACCCTATTTTGCGTATGAATAATTTTAGATCTATCAGGTCGAGTCTTAAATTTCTACAGCGTCTGGATACAGAGTCAATTTGCCATGCAGTAATCTGTTATGTGCTCAAACTCTAAGGATTATAAGAGATATAAGGGTACTGGCTTTGCCAGCTCTGTAGATTCAATCTCTAAAATGTAGTGAACTACCAGCTATGAAGTGTTTTAAATATTCTTGTTTGTTTGGCGTTTTTCTTCCTTTACAATGTTTTATATGGCTTGCTCCCTCTGCGAAGTGGAGCGAACATTCATTGTGTTGTTATCTCTTCTGATGCACTTTATCTTGTATTTTAAATCTGTATTATTTCACTTTGAATGATGTCTTTTTATGGCTAGCTAGCCAAATAAAAGTTTTACTGTCTGACTGATTATGTCTCAACACCATCCTAGATTTTTCTTGGGGTCCTTTGGGATCAGGTTCAGCACTCTTTAGAGTCGGCACTTCAGCTGGGGCAGTTTCAATCACCTCTTCGGGTAATTAGATAACCCAGGAGTTTTCTCAATCTCTAATGGATGACTAACCAGGAGTATACTCATTTCACTCATGACGCCACTAGTTTCATCTTTCCATCCAGCCACATTGCCACCTGGAAGTGTACGTTTCTTGAATAAAGATACATTTCTGGATACTTCTTCACATCCCCACTGAGCAGTCATGTAGTGCCCTGCAATGTGACAATGTGCCAAGGAAACTTTAGCAAACCTACTTTTTCTTAATTGTCACCCCAAATCTTTCACCTTTTTCTAGAATTTATTTTTGCTAGCATTAGAATTCTGTGCATTTTACCACTCCTAAACAGGAGTACAGTGCCTGTGCTCATCATTTAAACATGTTTATATTGGCTTATCTGTGATTGACATAATTAACTTGCCTACAATATCGTAGTACCTGGTGTAGAAAATGCTCTCAGGGCCTGGAAGTTAAATGCCACCTATGGATTTGTAGCATATTTTGAGCCATCCACAGAACAATGACTTAGGCCTTGTGACAGGATGGACTGGGTGTGGGGCATGTGAACCCTAACAGCTGGGGAGGTTCCAGGAACTTCATTAACTTTAAAGGGACAAAGAGGAAACCTGCCCATTCATAGGTTAGTATACAGAGAGACCTGGGAGAAGGAAGCCTTTGTTCCCCTGACCCACACTAGCCAGGCTGACTGTGAAGCCAGTGGGAGAGGAAATACTCCCAGAACCTTAGGGTGGACACAGGGGCTCTGCACAAGTTAGGAAAGATTTCCTCATTTTGAATTTCAGGCATAAGGTGCACTGTGGGATTGTTTGCATTAGGGCAAACTGGAACTGCTGAACAAGTGGATAGGGTTAACCCTGGAAACGTTTACCCCATTGCTTAGGGAGGGGCCAGGAATCACCCACTAGCTAGTACATACATTAAATGTGGCACCAAAGAACCCGCCTCATAACACATTTGTCATGAATACATAATATAGCTGTGTTAATAATGGTAAAGTTAGAGGTAATAACAAATACAAATGGTGTTTGTTAACTGTTTACTGCAATTGGAGAGCTTAGATTTAAGGATCTTCAGGTTTGGAGGAAAGCTGGTGAGGGCAGCTGTGAACTTTGCGACTAAAACAAAATAAACTTGAATCTCGGGATTTCGGATATGGAGGCCATGATGGATTGAGATTGTACAAAAGCAGAGTGAAGTTAGAGTCTTATCAGGTCCCAAAGCAGTTCGTTTTTGCAGTCATCGGAGGATCATCATGGAACCAGTGTCTTGCAGTAGAAGTGTCGGATTGGAACTTTTGACTTTCTACTTTTTGCAGTATCTTTGCAACTAAGATTTCATGATCATTACTATTTTCAAAGCCTTGTATATTTGTGCCTATTCTGTCAGTGCAGTATTTTCTACCACTTTTTTGGTTTTTGCACTTTCTTACATTATGCCTCTCCTGTTTCATTGTCGACATTGTACATTTTGTAATTTTTTTAGGTACGGGAGTCATTTTAATTAATCAGAGTAATTTTGTTAATTCCGCGTTACTCCTTGATATGGAATTACCGATAATAATGCAATAACTCCTGCTCATGTAATTAAGAGTAGTTTGGGGAGACAATTCTTCTGCGAGAACACATTTAGTGAGCATGAGTGGCTGCTCATGCTGCTCTTTCTGTTCTGTTCCATTTAGCACTATTTTCTTAGCCTAAAATGCATCTTCACATCTATTTTAATTGTGAGTGTGCATTTTGCGCCAATAAACTATTCTAAATGCCGTAAGTAGTTTGGGGAAAAATCCTACCCCAAATGAAAATTTAGCAGGTGTGAATAGCAGCTTGTGCTGCTAGTCATGTTCTATTGTATTCATCGCTATCTCTAAGCTCAAAATGGATCCTCGCACCCATTTTGCATGCAAGGGGGCATTTGTGTGGTAAGAAAATAGCACTACATACCCAATTGATCTTCTAGCATATTTCTGTGTAATCTTGCTGAATTTTTAGGTAATTTTGCATGATTATGCTACACTGAATTACGTAAGTTATGCCTATCCCTTGAATCTTTCCCAGGATTTACAACAATGTAACTTAATTTGAATTTATGTGCATTGAACTCTGTAGTAAATCTGTAAGAGTCTCACGTAACTACTACATTCTAAGGATTGTCAACAAGTAATAAGCATCGTTTTCCTATATATTGATATACTGTATTGAGTTTATAGAAGAAAGTCTGTGTTAGAAGATGTGTTACTTGAGGTTAAAGAATTGCATATGACTTGAATGTTACACGGTTTTTCTCTAATATGGTATTGTGTTATTACAGACTTCCATAAGAAGATTCTAAACGAAGTGTGATGAGCCTCATATAAGTGTTTTCTCTCTCTTCCTATTTCCATTTTCCCCTCTGTATGGGCTGCTGTGATTTCTGTTACAGTTAGAGACCATAGTATCTCTGTGGAGGTGAACAGAATTAGCTTAATGCCACTGTTACAGACCAGTAACAACAATCTGTGAACTACAATACCTTTCTGGACCTGCGAAGATTTGAAAAGGACTGCACCCAGCTTGTTGTAACATGACAGGAGCTCTGAAGGACTACATCAGTTGCCGTTTGTATCTGGGACAAAGAAGAGGACTCCTAGCGTCAGTGGCTGACCTCCTGTGTTGCTACAGGGACATAAAAAGTTGAAGAACCATTTTTTCCTGGATTCCCAGTTGCCCATTCCCAACTGACCTGCACTGGACCTTGCTCTGAGCCTTTGTTCGATCAAGCCCTACAATTTTAAGAGCTTCACCTGAAGTATGGGAGCCTTAGGTGAAGTATTGAGACTTAGAAAGTTTCTGACTTTCAGGTACCGGAGGACCAGAACCAACCACCAGAGCTGATCCAGCAAAGATGTAATTTTGGTGAGCGGAAGAAACATGTTTGTCCTACTTGGAGCTTCTCCACAGCAGCAAATCAGTTTTAGTGGGCCCTTCTGAAACGTTAACTGACCCCGTGGAGTACTCACTGGATAAAGCCTGCTGCATTGCACTACAGGAAGAAAAAGACTTCCATTTCAGAGCGAATATCTTGACTTGATGCCTTGTACCTTGGCAGGGTCTGGGGCCACCCACTCAACTGAGAAATAATATTTAAAAAAGTGATCTATTGCCCACACTAAATTAAATCCACTGTTTTGAAGCCTTTGCAGCACTTTCTGGAGTTGGGAGTGATGTTTCTCCAAGGAGCGTGCAAATACCAGTATGTCAAATGGATGATAGTCCCTGTTAATCTGGAGAGTACTTCCCACATACTGTTCTGGGAACCTTCGCTGCACTGAAGATACAAAAATGCTGTCTTTTGTATCGGAAGAGGACGAGGTATGGTGAAAATAGTTGTAATATCATTTGCCACTGGATCCAGTAAGATCTGGTGATACCTGGACCATAGATTCACTTTAGAAAACCAACAGAATTTGTTAATTTCACCCTCCAAGTCATCAACAATGGCAGTAAAGTAAGCTGTCCCATCTTTCCTTTCAGGCAACTTCTCTTTTAGGCAACAAGAATGCTAGAAAAATGACATTGAATTCTTTGCGGAGGCAGTTCATTTCATTAGCATGTACACTGTATGTGAACTGGATGAGGTGGAGTCTGTCAGCTCTCTGGCAGCTCAGGAGCTTGCCTACTCCCCTTGAGTTACATACACTTTAGCATGGTGGTAACCTCATCGTGGGTGATGTTGGTGCCTACATATAGATATATATATATATACTCTCAACTTGATGGGTCGTATTTGTGGTGGTTGCTTAAGGTCTCATAAGTCTCTCATGCCATCACATTGACTGATGCACCAGTGTCAATGATGGTAGGTATAGGCCAGTCTCCTATCAGTACCAGACATTTTGGGGTGACTGGATGGCTTTTTGATCTACTGCATTCACCACATATACCTTCCCATTTTCAGGTGTCACTCCAGGGAGTACAAAACAAAGGTCATGGTTTCCTTTGTGATCCTATTCTGAGGCTGAGATGACCTGCACACTTTGGCGAAGTGGTTTATTTCAAGTGGTTCATTTTTCCACACATGGAGCACTTCTTCCAGCTGGCAGGGCAGTGGCCATGATGAGGGAGGCACCCTCTGTGTGGCCCCAGAGGCCTCTCACTTTTTGGCATATTAGAAGACTTGATAATCTCAGTGACTGCTTCACTTTTGATGGATTTTTGAAGGGCAGCTCCCATGTGACATGCCCTTGCCTTCAGGAGTTTTTCACCCTCCCTAATGCCAGGATGTGTTGTAGCATTTTTATGTGTTCCTGAAGCATCTGCTCTCTCAGGTTAGTGGATGTATATCTATGGATTAATTGAACTCTAATTTCCTCAGTCTTGTCCTGTAGGGTACATGTACGTGCTCACCAACTGCTTCAACTGGCCATAGAAGGTATCTACAGATTCATCAAGACTCTGTTGGGCATGGCAGAGTAAGAAGTTTTCATATTCAGGACTGGCCATGGGGGTTTTCTGATGATCACATAAGGGCAGATGACAACTGTGCTCTAATGCAAAACCTACAAGTCTTCGACTTCAGGGTATCAATAGTTTGCAAGTATGAGGGAGAACCCCCCTGATAGATGGAAAGTTGAAGCACCAGTCAAATTAGAGAAAACAACTTGTGTGATATGAGGCAGTTGCATGCACATATTACAAACAATAAAGCATGGGCAGTGACAAGTTCAATGCACAATTTGCAGGAGCAGCCAAACATCTTCAATTAAAGCAAAGTAGAATAAGAAGGAACACAAGCATTGCTTCCCACGTCACAACCAGCAGCAACAGCAGCAGCAGCACTATCACAATTTCCCAGTAAGGGCTGTAGCATGAGCTGCCCCCAGAGCAGAGCTGTGACTGGCAAACAAAGCTGATTGCAGCACCCCTAACCAGTGAGACCCAGACCAGAAATAGACAGTATCTTCCAACTGTAGGAGGCAGACATAGTGCCCAGGCAAGAACTCGTTGTGTGCCCTGAAACCCTAGCCATGATATGCATTGAGGTCAGGTGTACCATGTGGTAAGTGTTGAATGTAGGCTTGACAGAAGTTAATGCAAGACCTGGTGTCAAAGGAATATGAGGCTTTCTGGCAGCCTCTTCTGTTTTTGGCAGGTTAATAAACACAAAAGTTGGCTTCTGGCGCCATCTAGTGATATGTCCACGTTAAGAGGCCTCATTATTTATTTATATTTTTACCATTGTATAGTATTTTCTATATCAACCCCGGTATCACCAGTACAGAGAACCATATGTAACCCGCGATTGAGTCATGAAACTACAAATATAAGTAAGAAGGATGAGCAAAACAACACTTCCTTGGGTGAGGGAGAGAATGAGTGGAAAGGGATAAAGACAAAGCACTATTAACAACACTGCTTTCCTCTAAAGTACTCTGATTCCTTTTAGTGTGATTTGCCCATATAATAACACAAGATTATTGTATTAGTGCATTACCCATTTGCGTGCTGCCGCTAAAGTTAGTGTGGATCAGTTGGACTATTTTCGGAGACTTCATCCACAAAGGGGGACCTTATTTGAAGAAAGGTGGCCAATTTGTCTTGTACCCTAGAGATCAACTTTTTTTTCAGGATGCCAGCATGTACATCTCAAACTGCCCCATATCCTGTTTTGGAGCTTTAGGGGATTTCCACTGCCTGAGGATAAAGTCCTTGGTCACAGTAAGAACAATCCATCATCTCTGATTCCAAGAGAGGACATTTTTTTAGCAAGTATATGCCTTTACCAAGCATGCTTTGATCACGAAAATGTAAGGGAAATATAAACCCTTCATCTATATATAGAAAGGGTTTAGACTTACCTGTAAAATACTTATAATTGCTTGTAAAACCTTTACCACGCATATGTCCTTACCATTCATGCTTTTACAACGAAATTCGTTGTAAAGGCATGCGTGGTAAAGTTTATGCGTGGTAATGGCATTTGCATTGTAATGGCCGCATTGTAACGCGTATAACGGCATGCATTACAACAGAATTCCGTTGTAACGCATGCCATTGCAACGCAAATGTTTTGGCATAGTAGACATAGGATGCGCCCTGGGGACATTCTAGCAAGGCTCTATAAGCCAACCCAAAGGATGGAAGAGGTGCGATATCAGCAGTAACTGGAATGTGAGAGAGTAGGATTCCATGTGCGGGAGTCTGATGCCTCTGGACACCCTGTCAGCCTACAAACTGAAGATTTTTAAGCATGGTTTCTCAACATCCCGGATGAAAGTGGATATACATTTTTCGATAAAAGTGGATATACATTAGTCGATCATGCATAGTACATTTCTAGGGATGGTTACAGGTAAGATAATAAAAGAGAGTGGTACCACCCTTTACATTTTCTGAAGCCTCATGGAGAGTAACAACTGCAGATGGGGTCAGCATGTGTAATCATGGAGGGTTCTTGCTCATCGGTGGGTTCATGATGTCACCTACCATATGATCTACACCCCTATTAATATTGAACCCCAGAGATTTCAAGGTGGTATCTTTCCAGCAGAGGTTGTACTCTTCAATAATTTAGTTTAGCTTAATTTATTTTATAGAGTGCAACATACACCCTAGTGCCTCATGGCACTGAAACATTAAGGAGAATCATATATGCTGAAAAAGACACTATAAGAATCTTTCTAAAGAGTAGAAAAGAGACTGTGGGGCAGATTTACAAGGAAAGTGACTCAGTGCGTGCCGCAAGCTATTTGGCTGCGCCGCACTGAGTCACTTTCAAAGCACAGGGATGCGACATATTTACAACAGTATGTCTCATCTCTGTGCTTCCCCCTGTGCTGGTGCACAAACTGCTGCCATGCGCCGGCACAGGCACCCTTGCACCATGAAGCAAGGATGCCTGCGTCGTGGGGAGATTGTTTATGTGCAGGAAGGATTCCCTTCCTGCACATACACAATCAGAAATGGCGTTTTTCAACTTCTATGTGTGCTGCATGAGCACACATAGAACTTGCAAAACGTCATTGTTTTACTGATTGTTTACGTGCAGGAAGGGACACCTTCCTGTACATAAACAATCACCGGAGGTGATTTCCTCTTTCTATGTGTGCTGCAGAATGCAAAACAATAAAAATACCAAAACGAGCTAGAAATTTTAATAAACAAAATTACAAAAATCCAATAAGGGGAAACAGAGATATGAATTTGTAAAGTTTTAAGTACAAATAGAGCCAAGAAGCACAAAGTGCAAATGATAGTCAATGGTTGCGGTAGAACAGGACCTAGGTGCAGTTTGACGCTGTCCGAATTGGTGTGCACGTCAGATACAGTAACCAGGTTTAACCTAGTCAAAGATTTTACCTTCTGACTTTAGTCCTTTTTTGTCCCAATCCACCAAAGGTGTACTCTTCTAAACCTCCCTGCACACAGGATCTCAAGGAAGACAAATGGGAGAGTCCAGTCCAGTTCCAGGTGTCACTGGTCTGCTGGGCAGTTACAGGAAAAAGCCTCTTGCAGCTTTATGTCCCTGTAGCTTAGAGGTCAGCATTATGACCCTTGGAGTCCACTTCCTTGTACAGGGTACAAGAAAGTCAGTTTGCAGACAGCAATTTCAGTCCTCTGATGACCTTCCTTAGGTCCATGAGTGTTCTCAAATAGGTGCCTCAAAATGCCTCATTTATGCCTGGCATGAGCTAGTGGGTGGAAATGATGCCTGGGGACACCATAATCAATGAGGTAAAGGTTCCCAGGGCTAACCCTACTCTCTTTGGGCATTTTCAAGATGTCCATAGTTTTCAGGCTCTGAGGGTTTTGGGTGTGTGTGGGGAGTGCACTATGGTAATCCTGGTGTCCACCCATATCTAACACTAAAATCCAGTTTTAGGTAGCCCATGTATACCCAACAAACCCAGAAAAAGATGTCTGGTAAGATCAAAGCTGAGCTTCCAGCAACCAGACAGTGGGTGCACACCAAAGTGTTTTGGTATCCTGTTCCCCTCCTTTGAAGTGCACCCCAAATGTTATGTATAAACCCAGAAAACCTGTCAAAAAGGTAGTGACACTGTAATATGAAATAGTGTCCCACTGTGATTGGGGCCTGACTGGATCGCGAGACAAATAAAGGGCTCTGCCCAAGGGTCAGCTAACATTTGCCTGTGACCGGGAAGGCTTCTGTGAAGTGTGCTCCAAGTGTCATATGAAAAAAACCAAGCAGATCTGTCAAGCAGGATATGACATTAAAGCAGGACTTGACACTTTAATGTCAAAAAGGATCCTGCCAGCATACCCTGCATATTCTATCAGGTTCAGAAGAGTCATCTCTGTCCATTCAGGTTAGCCTATTGTTTGGTCCTGGGAGCAGTTCACACCTCACTACAGTGGAGCCATCAGCTGCTAGGTGACAGTTGGAAGGCACTGAAAGACCTTAGATGCTTTAGCCAGGCAAAAGGTCAGTGGCGGCTCCTCCGCTATGGCGGAGGAGCATCACCTCACTGCTTTTAAGCAGTGCGAAGCAGAAACATAAAATGATAATAACTTTGAGTTGTTATCATTTTATGCTTCGTGCTGCTTTGTTGGGGCTGCTTTGCTCTCGGAGCAGAGCAGGGGGGAAGTGATTTGCCCACTCCTAAGTGCGCAGTGACTGTTTGGTCGGCCCTCTCGGGCGCCAAAAACAGTCATGCACACTTTCTCTGTTCTCCATGCAGCCTGCATTACAGCCTGCATGGAGAACATGCCCAGGCCCCCATTCCCTGGTTGAGCGTCGAACCAGGACGCTCAAAACCAATCACAATGCTGCTTTGCAGCATTGTGATTGGTCAGGGGAGCCTTCGTGCTTACCAATCACAATGCTGCATTGCAGCGTTGTGATTGGTCAATGGGGCCTGCTTCCTTTTCCTCGAGTTTCACGAGGTGAGCAGGAGCAGAGATGCGGGAACCGGTGGCAAGGTAAGTTTATTTAGAATTTTTTTTTATTTATATTTGCACCATGCGCGACCCCCCCTGCTGCGCGACCCCCCCGCATGATCCCCCAGTGCCCACCCGCCACCTGCGAGCCATGCCGGCCCCCACTGCAAAAGGTACATTTTGTAAAGTACCTATTGTGTGATAGTTAGACAAAATTCGAAATTACCATTACATTTGATTTTGTTTAACTATTAAAAAGAGTCCTCAAAATATTTCTCTGTTTCCTAGACCGAGCTAAAGTTTATTAAACTTAATATCGTATCACAGTACTTTCCATGGAAGAGCTAAGCCTGCTACAGTGAAAATAGCATTTGGAATTTTCACTGTAAGGACATGTTTTACATTAAATGTTTACATGTCCTATTGATGAATATCATGCACCCTGCCTTAGTGGGCAGTAAGGCCTACTTATGGGTGACTTAATAATATTTAAAAGGATGGTTTCGACCTGTGAAAATAAGGTCTTTTTGACAGGTCAAATTGGCAGTTTAAACCTGCACAGTCAGGCTACTAATGTTAGGCAGCAGTCATGTTTTCGTTGCCACTGCAGTGGGTGGCACAATGAGTGATGCCATCTACAGAGGACATTTACCTTACAGGCCCTGGGTACCCTGTGGGTACCATATAGAAGGGACTTATAGTTAAGTTAAATATGCCAATCAGGGGTATGTCAATTTCATTGTGTTAAAAGACGGAGCACAAGCACTTTACCCTGTTTAATAGGGATAAAGTGCACAGAGTCCTATAGCTAGCAAAACATTGAGTTCGGCAAAAAAGGCAAAAAATTCACAGTGTCCCTGCAAAAAGAGCAAATATCCAACAATTTCACTTATACCACATCTCAATGTGGCGACTGAGAGTGGGAAAAAATGTAATGAACACAAAAAGAAGGAGCAGTGGGCTCTATTCTGATGCTGAAGCCTTCAGGACCTCGGTCACCTCCTACAACCACTACTTCAGATCGGTTTTTAAAAGTGCCAGTTCAGTTAATTTTAGCAGCAAGAATAACAGTTTAACACAAACCACTTAAGCTTTCATTCATTCACAATGCATTTAGTCAATATTTGCAGATAAAAGATTTCAACGAGTGAGAATTGAAAACAAATAAAAAAGAATCAGTTGAAGAACAAAAACCAACAGAGTAAAATCCTGTGTCAAACTTTAATTTCTCATGTATAAGCAAACTCCTCATTTAAATAGGTGCCTTATTGTTGTGCCTGGGCGTAGGGAGTATCTTACTTTTTTTCCTGCTTGACTTTTAGACAGCAAAGTTTTATTATTCATTTATTAGCGAAATCAAAGCTGGGAGGGAAGACTCGAGGTCAGAGAGTATAATCAAGATGTTGTCTGAACACAGCAGAGACATAGATTCTCCAGACACAGAACAAATTCCCTTGATGGAGACCTTCTGGTGTCTGACCCCCCCACTTATACTTCCTAGAGCAAAGTGGATAAACCAAGGTGACAAGGAGCACTACTGTCTGGTGGCTTTTGAGATAGTAAATATCTCAGAAATAAATCCCCTGCAGTTGACTTGGGCTGAAACATATGTATAAAGTCATTTTACCAAGGAATTCAATGTAAGTCAGATCTTTCCAGTGTTCAGAAACCCTGTTAACTGCCTTCTCAGAATCCAGGAAGAGGGCATGCATCTCATCAAGTGACTTTTTGATCACACAGACAAGGTGTGCTAAGGTTCTCAGATGGTTCCTGGATGAACAGCCTGGGACAGACCCCACTTTTGAGGTGCACCAGACTGGGGATCACTTTCAAAATCTGTTGCCAGATTTTCGCCAGTATCTTCAAGTCGAGCTCATTCAATGAGTTAGGTTATCAAGTGAAGCACGATGCTGCATCCCAACCAGGTTTGGGGAGGGCACAAATTAAGGCCTTGTAGGACAAAGACAACAAATCACTGGTGGACGTCACCGCTTTAATTGCCTCATAGAGGATAGTCACCATCTGTGGTTTGTTAAAGATGTAGAATTGCGGAGAAAATCTGTCATTGCCTGGTGATTTGTTAGATGCAAGTTTGGCAATGTGATTTATTCCTTAGTTATCTCTCTATTCAGGAGATATTGTCCCTCATCTATAAGCCTGGACATGAGAAAGCAATTCAAAAAGCATTCCCCAGCATCTGTTGTGTCTTGCACTTCACACCAGTTGATTTTCTTATAGTAGTCAGCAAACACTGATGTGATATTCTTGGGGTGTGTCTGCAGGACATTCTGGGTGTTGTACATAGCAGGTACTGCTGCCTGGAGCTTTCGGTCATAGGTGGACTGGCAGGAAGCTGCTGCAATCTCATATACAGCGTGGAAATGAAGAGAGCGTTGAGGAAGAGATTAGCACTCTCTCAGGCGATCCTGTCCAGTTCAGAGGAAGGCTTAGTGAGCTGCAGTCAAAAGGTCTTTCAAAGAGACTTCCAGTGGCAGCTATTCCAAGATGGCTCCCTTCTTTTTCATGTGGCAGTTTTTCTCATTCTCATTTCTCTAATGGAGGCCTTCTCCATCTCAGCCCCCAGCACCTGGGCTGAGGAGACCAAAGGCCAAATTTACTAACCTTTCACACAACGCAGTGCAGCAAGGCAACTTGCTGCAATCCATTGCGTGAAAGAGAGAGAGAGCAGAAATGTGCCACATCTACTAAAATATGGCACACTTCTGCTCTCTCATAGTGCTGGCACACTTAAGACAGCCTAGCACCAATGCAGGCACCCTTGCATCATGGTGCACGGGTGCCCGTGTTACAGGCAGGATTGTTTTTGTGCCGAAAGGTTCGAATTTTAAGTTTCAAGTCTGAAAATGCCACAAAGTTGGCATTTTCTTACTTTAACCATTCTGTGCCTTCTGCCTGTCTCTGAATACATGTCTGGGGTGGGCGACAGCTGGGCTGTGTGCATTCCCTTTAGACGGCCAGAACAATGGGAGCTTAGGTGTGACTTGATGGGCCTTAATGAGACATTAACTCGATTTATGAAGGTGGACCTAAGCACCGTCCCACTTGCACCTGAATAGGCTGTGCCCTGTCTACACACAATAGAACAAACTACCCTGTAGTCCTCTTTATTAAAATCAGGTATGGTACTCTAGCACTTAATAGTTACACCTGTAAGTAGGGGAAGGACAGCACTGCCTCAAATGTCAGAAACAAGTGCCCCCATTGCCCCGATTGAGAGAAACTACCAAACAAGTTATATTTTGCTGTTCCCTGAATTCTAGTCTTAGAGCAAAATGGCTAAAAGACTATTGACGGAATTTGGGGTTCTCTTCCAGCCTTTCACATTATGAGAACAGACACTAGCCGTTATTCAGTTTTCTGTCTGAGCTGGTTCTTTTTAGCTGTAGGTGTTACCAGAAAACGGATAGACCTACTTTTCTAGTATAAACTCATATTGTACTTTAGACCAAGGTAAGTGTTGCGAGTGATGACTGTTTTGGTCTTTCTCCTATACAGATGCAATAATATGTGGTGCTATCTAGACATGAGCAATTGTAGGTGGTTCATAAAATCAACCTGGGCTCTTTACTATGCTTAATTAATTTCACAGAATGTCCCACCTATTTTGGATGATGTGATCTCATTCCTATTTTATTGTATACTTAAACTTAAGTTATGTTAAGCTCGTCCTGTGGATCACATGTCTCATTTTTTAGAATTCTGAATTTTTAACTTCATCTGTTTTAACTTGTATGTTGCTTGATGGTCTGTGAACCAAATAATGCATTATACTACTACTACTACTACCCTGTATTGTCACTCCAGCCAGCTTGGAGCCAGGGGAGGGGAGAAAGAAGAGGATTCCCTGCACTTCAAAGCCACTGTCTAGAAGCTTCTTCAACCTTCCAGATCCAGAGTACCAAAGTATAAATACTGGACCTCAGACACCACCACTTGAGTACACTTCTGGATCTGTGGATACTCTGCCAGGAAAATGAACTGCTGTGTTGCTGAAAGGACTGCCACTCTGCTGGACAGCTACTATGCTGTGCTGACCTGTGCCTGCTGCCCTCTTGCTTGGGAGTGAGGACTGGACCTGCATCTCTACAACCCAGAACTCAGAGTGACTCCAGGGCCCAGCTGACTAGCCTCCTGTTTTCTGAAGTCTCAGGGACACAAAAGGCTTCCAACCAACTTGCAACTGGACTCTGCCATCTGTGAGTCTGCTGTGCCAGGTGGTACCACCCCAGTCTTGGACCCTCTGCGGTCCTCATCAGCACCACTGCGAAGCCTCGCAAAGCAATGCTGCGCAGACCGTGCACCAGGATTTAAGGTACTTTGTCCAGAGGGCCCAAGTGGGTCCCTGTAGCCGGCCTGCACTCCATCGCAGTCGGCCTGAACTTGTGACTTTGTCCCGGTCTGGCACGACCAGATAACCACAGTTAGCCCTTTGTGCTTTTAATGCGCTTTCACCAAAATCTTTAAAATTGCATATCTCAGGATCTACTTATTGGATTTTTTGTTGTTTTTGTCTTGTTTATGTGTTAAACTAAGTTCTAGTTTTCTAACTAGGTGTGGTATCTTTTTGTGTGGTGTTTTCACTGTTTTAGTGTTTGAAGTGTTGTACAAATACTTAACACATTGCCTCTTTAGTTAAGCCTGCCTTTTCTGTGCCAAGCTACCAGAGTGTGAGTACAGGTTAATTTATGGTGAGTATCTTACTTACCCTGACTGGGACTGTGGTTCCTGCTTGGACAGGGTGCATATCTCTGCCAACCAGAAACCCAATTTCTAACACTCAACATACCCAATTTAAACCACCAGTCCCCAATTAATTACTGGAAACGTCATTTATTTGGTTGGTGTAACACCTGAAACACCCCCCCCCCCAAAGCTATGCCCCTGGGGTCTGATGCTTTCCACTAAAAACAGTGGGCATGCACCCAAAGTGTAGTGGGCCGCCAGTGCAGTGGCAGGGAGTGGCACTATTTTTAGCAATATTTTTGGTACGGACACATTTGTTTGTTTTTACAAGTTAAGCAGTCTGTTTGAAAGAAATGATACTCCACAAAGGAGATCTAGAGACATTCCGGCAAGAAGCAACATTTTGAAGCTAAACATGGGGAATAACCTTTGGTAAGGTTTGTACTCAAGGCAAATCCTGCCCCTTTACTGAGCTTTTTGTCTGTCAGCCTTTAGCTAATGGCTTATATTGCCAGAATTGATCCGAGGTGCCACAATAATTACACAATGCCCAGTAATTGATTAGCAGGCATTTTACTGCAGTGCTGCTTTACTGCCAAGAAATTATTTAGCAGGCGTTTGAGATCGAGACAGACAGCATGAGGGCGAGAGAGAGAAAGAAAGAAGAATGTGAGGGCATAATCCTGAAATAAAAATGTATATATCACTAAAATGCGCAAAAAAAGAGAGCATGAATAAAATAGAGATTAAATAAAAAGGCACAGTAGAAACACCAGGAGAGAGGGGAAAGAAAATGTAGAAACAGAAAGCATGAACTAAAGGCAGAAAGTGCACATTACAGCCATAAATTGTGAGTCAGGGGAATGTGATATAAGCACCAAGAGCAGGGGTTTATGTGTGCTGGGTCCTGATGTGTCTCAGACAGGCAGTAATTAAAAAGTGACTTTGGAATAGATCCCTATCAGGCCCTACATCCATGCCCTTTAACAGGCAGAAACATTGATCATTTTCTCAACAGTGTCTGCAAACACCCAAAAGAATAATCCAGGTGAACAAGCCTTCCCTGGTTGTAGGTCAAATTTTACTCCATATTGCATTCCATTGGATTATTTGCTTTAGTCAGATGTTGGTTCTTTATTTTTTCAAGCAAGATATTGTTGTTTAGGGCATACTGTGAAATGAGTTGCTTTCAGGCGCCTGGGGCAGTTCAGGTTGCTGTTGGGTATTTATGATAGGGCACAGTTGACAGCAATAGAGTTGAGGCTGAAGGCAGTGCGAGTTTCCCATAGTGCCTGTCAGTAGGTCAGAAACGTGGACAGACTACAAGCACATTCAATTCTTGGCCTCTCTGAAGAGCTCACAGAGCGATGGTCGCATATGTGTCAATTGTAATGGTACCAAAGAAAAAGAACATGAAGTGCTTACATGTAAGTGGGTAGGTTGTTGTGTGTGTGAGAGGGAATAGTGAAGTGGAAGAAATGTAAAGAAGTAGGTGCAGAAAGTGTGAGTTAAAAGACAAGCTGGAGGGTAAAAAAATATTTATGTGTCAGGCTAACGAGGTAAGTGTCTAACAGAATGAGATGCTACAAAGGGAAACAGAATTGGGGAGTTCATGGCTGAACCCCTTCCACAGACCTAAGTAATGTTTAATTTACAGTCTCATATTTTCAGAATTGAAGCATTTCCAATTTTAATCACTCACAACATAATCGTTGCTGTTACTTACTTATTCAAATATGCTAACAAGCATTGGCAAAGCCAGTACGCCTGTCTTATAGTAGGCATATGTTTGTTGTTGTGTGATATGTCTGGAGGCACATAAATACGGCACGCTGTGTGAAGCACAGGAGTTCAAGTTATATGTTTTAAGCCATGCTTTTAATTACATAGGTAACACTGCTTGGTGAGGATTCCTAGTTACATTTCTTTGGCCATGCCATTTTAGGAATTTTCCACCTTTTTCATCTCACTTAAAGCTCTAACAAAGAGCATGAAGTAGAGAATGGAACATGAATTGAAAATGAAGAGACAAAGTAAATGAGATAGAGAAAGATAGAGAGACAGGCAAAGCATGAGAAAGAGAGTATCAGAGATAGGAATGAGAAAGAGAGCGACAGCATGAAAGAGAAAAAAAAGTGGAGAAGTGGAAGAGCATTTGAGACTGAATGAGATAAAGAGCCATAGAAAGAGAGATCACGAATGAACTATCAATCACACAATAATGATTTCCTCTAGCATTTTATTATCATCTTCACTGTGAAATCACTTCTTCACCCCTTTGTCTAAAGCCTTTAATTAGTGATGAAAATACATTCCCACATCTGGGTGCGCTGCGCCCCCTTCTCTGTCACTTCGTTCGCAAATGAAACAGCTCATTGGTGTTATTCAGAGATTAAAGTTCTGATGTGCTTGTTTGCCTGTGCTCCTCCTACACAAGGATTGTAATCTTGCATTTTCTGAAGAAAAAGAAAGTAAATGCTTTCAAAAGGCATTTAAGGATGCTAAAACCCACGGGGCTTGTCTCCTCTTTCTCTTGTACATTTACTGGCGGGGATGGGAAAGCGGACATTTGATTTGAACAATGTATGCATGACAGATGCAGGGGCTGAATTACAATAGCTGTCTCCATAATCCAGATGTGGTGCATCGGTGCCCACAGCGGTATTGATTTAGGGAAATAGAAAGGTTTTCAGACAGTCTGATGCATATCTGTGACTGCATCTGTCCCAGCTCTGCCAGCATATCAAAACTTCCTATGCTTCCAGGTTTCTTTGTGGTCCAATCTTCCTCTATCTGCAGGTGTTTGGACAAAATTATCGGTTTAAAAATATTGGAGACAGAAATATCGGAAATCAAATATCAGGACACAAATATTGTCATGCACAAACATCTTTGACAAGAATACCTGTTTTTGAAGTTAGTATTATCGTTGTTAATAATATCGATGTTTTTATATTGCTTTCACTACTACAGTGGGTAAAAATATTGTTTTTTAACTATTTTAATGCGTTTTAGTTGATATAATAATGTTATGTGTTACAATTGTTTAGATAAATGTTATTCATTAGTTAATTAGGAACTAAATAATTATGAATTATTTAATACATTTTATTTAATTATATGACAGATTTTTATTATGTCATTTATGCAATACTGATTTATATTCATTATAAGCTATTTATGGGCTGATAGGACTGTAGGTGGTATAGGGTGGGAAGTTAATTATGTAATTATTTAACATTAACAGTTATTTATTTTTAATTAATTAATTAATTGATTTTTAATTATTTAATTATTGGCATACTTATTTATTTTGCTTAAATTGTACTTGCAGGCTGCTAGATTTGTAGGAGTGTAGGGTGGGTAGTTAATAAAGTAATAATTAATAATTTATTATTAATTAATTGGATTGATTTTCAATTATGTAAAATATAGAATACTGATTTATTTTACTTACATTATAGTTTCAGGTTGCTAGATTTATCAGGATATAGGATGGGAAGTTAATTAAGTAATGACTAATCAACAATAAATCATTAGGTAATTCATTACTTAATTATTTTAAATATGTAAGTTAAGGAATGGTATGGAATAGTAATTTTTTTTGTCATATTTTAGGTGTGGGCTGCTAGGTTTGTAGGTGTACCAGGTGGGAAGCTGATTAATTTGTAATTGAATAACAATTATTTATTAATTGATAATGAGTTTTATTATTGAATAGTAATTATGTAAATTGATTAATTGTTGTTTTTTAAAAATATATATATATTATGTTAATGTTTTTTATTGTGTTTAGTAGTTTTTCTACATTCATAGGGTTACTCATATATGTAATGTGTTTGAAGTGAAGTATCTTCCCTACTCTTGCTTACATTACAGTAGGAATGGTAAAATTAGCCTCTTTGCAGTTCAACACCATCCCTACTCTTGTGCTGTTTGGAGTGGGAATAGTAAATTTCATCCCTCCATAATCCAAAGCTTTCCCTACTGTTGCAGAGACTAGAGTGAGAATAGTAAATTTTACCCTTCCAAAGTCCAACACTTTCCCAACTATGTCAAATTCATAGAAGAGAAGTCCATCCTCGACCCCTCCCTATCCGGATTCCGCAGCAACCACAGCACCGAGACCGCCCTACTCGTCGCCACAGACGACATCCGCACGCCCAAGGACACACCGCAGCCCAGATCCTGCTCGACCTCTCTGCAGCCTTCGACACCGTCTCACACTGCACTCTCACCGCCAGACTCCACGACGCTGGCATACAGGGGACCGCCCTCGACTGGCTCCGCTCCTTCCTCACCAGCAGAACCCAAACAATCAGACTTCCTCCCTTTCTCTCTGAACTCACAGAGATCAGCTGCGGAGTACCCCAAGGATCATTGCTCAGCCTCACGCTCTTCAACATCTACATGGCCCCCCTCGCTGCCATCGTCAGACAGCATGGACTCAGCATAGTATCCTACGCTGACGACACCGAGCTCATCCTCTCCCTCACCAAGGACCCCCTCACCTCCAGACTCAGCTTCCAGGAAGGAATGAAGGACGTCGCAACCTGGATGAGCAGCAGCTGCCTGAAGCTCAACTCGGAGAAGACAGAAGTCCTCGTCCTCGGACCCTCCCCTTCTGCATGGGACAACACCTGGTGGCACACCGCCCTCATCAGCCCTCCCACACCCACGGACCACGCCCAGAACCTCGGCATCATACTCGACTCCTCCCTCTCCATGACCCGACAGATCAATGCCGTCGCCTCCACCTGCTTCAACACCCTCCGCATCCTTCGCAAGACCTTTAAATGGATCCCCCCCGAATCAAGAAAAGCCGTCACCCACGCACTCATAACCAGCAGATTAGACTACGGAAACACCCTCTATGCCGGGATCAACAAATCCCTGCTCCGCAAGCTCCAGACCATACAGAACACTGCAGCCAGACTCGTCCTCGGTGTCCCCCAACACAAACACATCACCCCACACCTGCGAGACCTCTACTGGCTCCCCGTCGAGAAGAGAGTAACTTTCAAGATACTCACCCACGCATAAAAATGCCTCCACAACATCGGACCCCAATATCTCAATGAAAGAATCGCCTTCCACGTACCCAAGAGAAACCTCCGATCCGCCAACCTCGTCCTCGCCGAAACCCGGCGCATCTGCAGAGCCAGAACAGGTGGAAGAGCCTTCTCCTACGTCGCAGCAAAGACCTGGAATGAGCTCCCGATCAACATAAGACACGCACGCACTCTGCACATCTTCAGGAAGACCCTCAAGACATGGCTCTTCGACTGACGGGAGCTTCTCCCCCCCAGTGCCTTGAGACCCTCACTGGTGAGTAGCGCGCTTCACAATTCCCTGATTGATTGACCCTTCCGAAATCCAACACTTTCCCTACTGTTACACAGACTGGAGTGGAAATGGTAAATTTTACCCTTCCAAAGTCCAACACTTTCCGTACTATTGTGCTGACTTTAGTGGGAAGAGTGAATTTCACCACTCTGAAATCCATCACTTTCCTTACTGTTGCACAGACTGGAATGGGAATAGTAAATTCTCCCTCTCCAAAGTCCAACAGTTTCCCTACTGTTGCGCTGTATGGAGTGGGAATAGTACATTTTACCCCTCTGAGATCCAGTGCTTTCCCTACTTTTGCCCTGTTTGTAGTGAGAATAGCAAATTTCACTCATCCGTAATCAGCGTTTTCCCCACTGTTGCACAGACTGGAGTGAGAACAATAAATTTTACCCCTCCAAGTTTCAATACTTTGGGCCTTATTACGATGGAGGTTGGATGGGCGTCCGACCGCCATCGTATAGGGCAGTTGTCCAACCAACTAAATGTTGGTAGTTACACCTGCCCAATTACAATGCGACCACCATGAAGGCGGTCGGAAAACTGCTCTTTTGCATTGAGGCTTGTGCTGCAGCCCTAGAAAAGGGCTGCAGCAGAAGCTACAATGCAAAAGAGTAGTTTTCAAACAGCCATGCACCGTGTGCCAGTCACAATGTGGTGTCTGGCACATGGTTCATGTATGTTTGGGGGGCATCACATGTGCCACCCAGCCCCTTAGCAGAGGCCCATGGGGGATGGGAGCCCTGCTAGTGCCCCAAAGTCTCTTTCCGGCTGCATTTCCATGGCGGTGGGACCGCCATGAATAGGCAGTTAGAAAGGGATATCCTAAACCCTACGGCGGTGAGTGCGCAGGCACCACCCCATTGTAGGGATTAGGAATCCGACTGTCGTCCCGACGGGCTTCTTGAGCCTGTCGGTGGTGGCAGTCTTTTCCCCGGCCTAACTTGCTCCAACCAACGGAATCGTAATCTGTTGGTCGGGCCAATGGCATAGATGTCTGTGGAACCACTACCGACGGCTTGTTGGTGGCGGTACCACCGATATAGGAATGAGCCCCTTTGTCTACTGGTGCGCTGACTGGAATGGGAATAGCACATTTTACCCTTCTGAAATCCAATGCTTTCCCTACTGTTGCCCTGTTTGGAGTGAGAATAGTAAATTTAACTCCACCGAAGTTCAACATTTTCCCCACTGTTGTGTTGTTTGGAATGGTAATAGTAAAATTCACCCTTCCTAAGTCCAAAGCTTTTCTTACTGTTGCACTGATTGGAGTGGGAATAGTAAATGTCACCCCTCGGAAGACCAACGCTTTCCCTACTGTTGCTTAGACTGGATTAGGAATAGTAAATTTCACCCCTCCAAAGTCCAATGCTTTCCCTGCTGTTTCACTGACTGGAGTAGGAATAGTAAATCTAACTCCTCTGAAGTTCAACACTTGCCCTATTATTGCAGTGACTGGAATAGGATTGCATATTTAATAGGTATGGGCAGAACTCACTGAGTTTTACTCCACAAAATTCAGCAGAATTACCTAAAAACTCAGCCAGAATCCGTGGAGTTCGGCGAGTGGTGGAATTCTTGTCTGTCATGCTGCTCGTGCTGATTTTTAGCACCAGGAGCTTGTCCTGAACTGTAAAACCTGCGTGAATAGCACCGCACGGTGCACCAGAGGGCACTGCTTCTTTCTGCCACTCAAGTAGATTTTCTACTCGAGCGACAGCTTTCACAACATCAGCGGCAACTTTCTCAATGTGTGCGGTAGCAATCTGCCACGACTGCCCATGTTGAGAAATCTCGCAGGGCGGCGGTCTAGCGCTCATTTTTTCTATCTTCCACTCGCCAACTTATCATTAGCGTACCGCATGCGAGAAAAACTCTACCACGCAGCAGTGGGTGGAGTTTTTGCCGAACTCGCAAAACTCTGTGAACTCCGCTGGCAGAGCGGAGTTTAACACCCACCCCTAATATTTAAATCCTCTGATGGCCAAAAATGTCCATATTGTTGCATAAACTAGAGTGGGAATAGTAAATTGAGGGGCGATTATGTTCAGTGTTGGAAAGCCTTCGACCTCCGGTTGTAGTCTTTCCAACACTCATCGTCGGTTTCACTTCGACCGCCTAATTACAATTTAGGAGGTCGGAATTGAAACCGACCGGTCAGTCGGAGACCGGCACGTAATCTCAATGGATGGCGTTTCCGCTGTTGGTATTACGAATGCTCGTTTTCCCACAGGCTTTCCATGCCGGGCTTTCCGACATGGAAAGCCTGTCAGAAAGTGAGTTTGAGGGCCCCTAGCAGGGCCCCTTTCTCCTTGCGTCCTTCAGTTGGGGGGCATGGGGGCACTTATGGTGCCCCCCTGTTGATACCTGCACCATGTGGCATACACCTTGAGGTGCCTGCCACGCGGTGCAGGGATGAACAAAATCTCCCATTTATGTATGGGAGCTTGTGCTACGGCCAGTTTACAGTAGTAGCACAAGCTCCCATTGAGAAATTGAGTATGCGACTGCACCATGTGTGGTTGCATTGTAATTGCAGAGTCGGTCAGAGGCAACTCCGACCGACATCGTAATAAGGCCCTTAATGTCCTTAGACTCTAGTAGTTAAATAGATTTTATAGCATTATTTGTTTTCTTTTTTATATTTTATAAATGCAGTTTAATGTTTGTAGTAATTTTTGCAAATATGTTTTTTGTATTTTTAAATTTTTAATATTTTATTTATTGTCTACATTAATTAATATATTTTTCTTATTCAATTCCTTATATTTGTATGGTTTTATTGTGTATGTTTGTCATATAAATGTATATATTTAGTATGTAACATTTTTAGTGTTATATAAGTAATACAATAAATTATCAATAAAACTATTTATATTATAATAATTTATATAATTATATGAAGTGTATCAATATTTTAAATGTATTACTAAGATTATACACACATACACATTTGTATATTTTCATATTAATAAATGTAAAATATTACCTTTTAATATTATGGAAAATATATATTAATTAAAATATATACAAATATTTTTGTTTTCATAGTACATTTAAAATAAAAAAATATATATATTTCTGAATTTGTATAAATATATATTTATATATTGTATTAAATATGAGTGGAATATATTTAATTTACATTGTATTCAATTTATATGTTAATACATTTAACATTTATTACTTTAAACTTTATTTATATTAACAAAATCGATATTGTTGTCTATTTTTGGATGATATTTGTGTCAACAATATTTTTCTGATATTTTTGTACTTACCATTACCATTATAAGTGTAGGAGCAAGATCTTGTGGTAAACGATGTTTTTGACACAATATTTTTGTCAACAATATTGTGTCAGTAATCCATTCCTGAATTGTTCATGGTGAGGCTTTTGAAGTGTACCTACATTTACCCATTACTTAATTTGGTAACAATTTAATTATAATTCCCCTAATTAATTCCTGTCTTCCTCCCACACTGACTGGTACTTGTTTGCCCATTTGTCTCCCTTTTTAATTTTTTCTTTGTCTTTCCATTTTCCTTCTTTTCAAAAATTTAAAAATTAAAATAAGTCCTAGTCCACAAAAATAGGTGCCCGGAGCCCACCACTTCTAGCCACCAATGCAAATTATTTGCACTGACTTGAATCTCCTTATGGTGGACTGCAGAAAAAAGTTCAACATTTTTTTTCTTGCAAAAAATGTTGTAAAAATATTTTTATGTTAAATATAAATGTCAATGAGTTTTATATATGTAGTTTAAATGCAGAACAATAGAAAAAGAATGTAACAGCACTATAAGAAATTGGGTTATTAGTTGAGGGGGTTGAAGGCCCACTCAGGCAACAACCACAATCCTTGTCAGGGTGAACCACAACGTACACACATTAACCCGTGCTTACCCCTCTAGTAGATTGGCACAAAAGCAGACAGGCTTAAATTAAAGGCAATGTGTAAAATATTTATGCAGCACACCAACAGCAAGAAAATGAAAACACAACAAAAGAAAAATCCTAAACCAATTTAGAAGAATAAATTAAATTTCAATAAACAAAATAATACCAGATAGATAAAAATCCAATCAGTAGAACTGGAGATATTGAATTTTTTATTTTTGAGTGAAACAGTCCCTAAAATCTGAAAGTGAGGCTCGCAGTCATCTGGTCGCTCCAGACTTGGGGACAGTCACAAGTTCAGGCCGACAGCTAAGGAGCATGAGTCCAGGGACCAGACTGGTCCTGCTGAAAAGTAACCTTCTAAGTGCGGTGTGAAGAGTTCCATTCTGTTCGCACTGGAGGACGCCACAAGTAGGGAGTTGAGCACCGAGGACAGTCATCACTGTCGTGTGAAGACCTGATTGAGTGTCACGGATGGTCAACGCTGTAGATTTGTTTTGGTGGTCATCACAGGCAGTCGCTTCTGTAGCGTGAAGTGCAGGCCTCTTGTTGCTGCTCTCAGTGGACAGTCATTGTTAGCGTGAAGAGTACGTCTTACCATTAATTTCCATTGCTTGTCATTGCGGGCGGAACAGTTTTGGCGCGAACAGGCCTGTTTTGAGTCATGAGGAGCCCAAACTTCAGGATTTTCACCTTTTTCTTTTTAGGAGGGGTACACTGTGTTGCCAGCATAGGGTCCAGGACCTAGGGAGGCACTGCTTGGGGATCAGTACTTACTCCAGCAGAGGCCAGCAGGACTCAGGCAGGTCCAGTTGCAGCAGATCAGCTGGGTAGTTGCAAGGAGCCCAATGAAGCTTGCTGTGTCCCTGCAGCTCACACAGGAGGTCAGCCAATTGATCCTTGGAGTCATTCTGGTTAACCCAGGATGAAGGCAAGCTGATCTAGTCTTCCTTCTCAGACAGCAAGCCAGTCCTTTAAGCAGCAGGGCAATCCTCAGGCAGCAGGGCAGTCTCTCTTCTGTTGCTTCCACAGGCCCAGGAGTGTTCTGATGAGTGGCTCTGGAGGTTTAATATTTATAAATTGTGCCAGCATTGGTGTGGGGGGGGGTGGGGGTCCCTGACCTACCCCCACATCTGGTTCTGGGAAGTTCTTCCCCTTCTCCTATCAAGGATCCAAACTATCTGGGGTGACAAATGGCAAGGCAGACCTGGTGTCAGGTTTCTTTGGATGTGCAAGAGGCAAAGCCCTTTGAAGTTTAAGTGGGACTGGGCACAGCTCCTCCCCAGCCATCATGACAGGATGGCCCATCCTGTCCACAGGTAAGCTTCCTTTTTGTTGCTGTCTGGAAGCAATGCATAAACTCCAATAGCAGAGTCATCTACAGGCATGTGACCCAGGACACTGGAAAAAGGCCCAAATGGTTGGGACAAGAAAATGCCAACTTTTTAAAAGTGGCATTTTCAGAACAGCATATCTCTACCTGCTTCCAATCCAAAGTTAGCACTTATTAAAGGTAATAAGGTAACCCAGTGTAAGTCAATGGGAGAGATAAGCCTTACAGCAGAGTAAACTGACATTACACGCTTTTCACTGCCAGGGCATGTAAAATGTATGTACACATGTCCTACTTTCAAATGCAATGCATTCTGCCATATAAGCCTTTAGGGCCTACCTTAGAGGTGTCTTAGAAGTATTAAAAAGTAAGGTTTAGGCCTGGCAAATGGTTTATTTTGCCAGGTCAAAATGGCAACTTAAACTGCACTACAAGCTGCACTGGCAGGCCTGAGACATGTTTTAAAGTGCTACTTTAGTGCTACAGGCCTGCCAGTGGAATTTAATGTACAGGCCCTGGGTACATGGAGTACTATTTACTAGGGACCTACAAGTAAATTAAATGTGTAAATTAGGTGTAGGCCAATTATACCATGTTTGGAGGAGAGACCAGAAGCACTTTAACACTGATTAGCAGTGGTAAAGTGCACATAGTCCTAATGCCAACAAAAAACCAATTTCAGCACACAGGTGGGGTGAGGACAAAATATTTGGGGGCATACCACACCAAGGATATTATGTCTAACAAGCACTATTAACTTAATTTTGAAGTATAACTGTATTTAATTTAAATATATTAAATTACATTAAACTTATTTTGCTGAAGTTTTAATTGATAAATTAACACTTACATATTTTTATTATGCATTAATAATTATTACCACTGATGTGTAGCATTATTAAAAGTAATTTATTTATATTATTTTGACATTTAATGTTACATGTATTTTTACATTTAAAAAGGTTATTTAAATATTCTATAATTAAATAGTAATATGTTCCATTTGCATGTATTTTTAGCATTAAATTATATTAATTTATATTATTGACTAGTTTTAAACATTTAATATAATGTAATATTGTTTCCTATTGGCATTTGTTTTAAATACCTACTTTCATTATTTTTTATGGGAGATTGTTCCAGTACCAGTGGCTGGCCATGTGTGGCTCTGGACTTAATTCAGCTCTGAGCTGGAGTAATTTACTATCATTTTGGGTCTCTTTGTGGCTGGTAATTTTAGAAGTGTAGAATAACAATTGGCTTTCTCTTTTGTGGGTATGTGCATGTTCCTTAATAACCCCTTCCCAACCCTCCAAAAACCTCCCTAATCCCCTCCCCTTTAGTCTTTAGCCTTGTGAGCTACACTAAACTTGGCTCTGAAGGCGCAGGGTGTGTACGGAGTGTACTTTGGAAATCCCGGTGTCCTCCAACATTTAACACTAAAATCCACTTTGAAGCAGGCACTGCACCCACAACAAACCCATAGACAGAAGTCTGGTCGGTCAAAATCATGTCCCATCAGCACCAGACAGGTGATACAAAAGAACAGTCCTAGAATACTATTTGCTCCCTTTGAAGAATGCAAAACAATTACATGTGCTTCAGAGATACCTTTCATGCACCATTGGACACTAGGGTGCCAACAGGAGGGGCACAGCCCTCACCATGTCTATTCTGTTGAGCTCAGAGGAGTCATCTCTGGCCATTTAGGTCAGTCTAGTGTGTGCTCCTGAGATGAATTTCACACGATATTCACATTCCATTCAAGGCTGAGCACTGGCTGAGAGTACCTGCAGAGCTAATGCAAGTTACCCTCCTAAAAGCTCAATCAGGCTTTCAGAAGGGCGAATGTTTTAAAAATGAAATTATATGCTCTTTGGCTCCCCCAGAGTTTTTACATACGCAAAACCAGAAAGTCCCTAATCAGTGCTCTAGATGTTCAAGCAAAGGAACCATGGACTCAGATGTTTATGACTTGTTCACAGCTACAATACTGGCACTCAATGTTTACATGCATTTCCAACTTGCTTGGCCACTCCATAATTCCAGAATCAATGTAGTGGTAGTAGGTTGTTGAAGACACCTAGAAATAACATTAGAGGAAACCTGTAAACAGTGGTTTATTGCCATGCTAATAGAGCACTCTATTATAACAGGACTAGAGAAAGCAAAGGAACCTCCACAATTCGAGATTTGGAACATTCAAATGAAAATGATATTCATGTTAGAAAAAAATATTTTATAAGAATGAACGTGCTGCATAGGTATGAAAAGATATGGGGGCTATTTGCATCTATTGTACTGAATATAAGTTAAAAGAGTGACATACAAAAATTATTTTTAAAAATAATGATCTATCTTGTGGTATGTGTTCATTGCGGAAAGCCAATCATTAAAAAAAAATGTGTATGTGTGTAGTTAGGAGAGTGTTGTCTTAGTATTGAGCCTATGTGGGGATTGTTTTCATGATGTGTGTCTTGACCACCGAGGTGGGGTTATCATGTTAGGCGACACAGCACTTAGCAGGTAGTGAATGTAAGGAACATGAATAATAGTCATGCAATGTGCTTTTTAAGATATGCTTGCAAAATTAGTTAGGTCTGCAAGTGACTTTGTGATAGTTGTAGTTAAGATAAGAGATCCTGGCCCTGTTTCTGTATTGGGTGTTGCATTAAGGTCATCCACGCTACAATGTTATGAGGCTGAACAGATAATAGGAGGAGGAAAGAGTGTCAAAAATATGCATTTGTATGGATTGTGATACTGCCCTTCTATGCAATCAGTATGCTAGGGAGATAAGTGAAGATTAGAGTTTATGGATAATGGGCGTGCAATGTCAGACTGAGTTAGAGTCCTCTGTTGGCCAGCATTGTTTGGCAGATGTCTTGTATGCAAAAATATAAAAAGTGCATATTGGTTTGCAATGATGCCCCTTCACAAGGACAAAAGGAGTGGGATGTCAAGTTGGCCCGCCCCATTGGAAATGATAACTGGAGATAAATAAGTTCACATCTTAATTTTAGAATTTTAACTAAGAGGGTGTGCAAAAGTAACCCTAATAATAACAGATGAAAATGTACTTATTCGATCCCTGCTTTCTTTGACTCCGTCAACATTAATTGTATTGAATAAACTCATCCAAAACCTTTATTTTCATTTGTAAAGGTTTGGTCCAAGAGAGTGTACATATTTAAATATGGCCAATGTAAAAGAGATTTAGGGCCTGATTACGTGTCTGGTGGTGCGTAGACCACCAGACTCACGGGGACACTGCAGTGGCGGTCCAGCCACAGCTGCACTGGCAGTCTGACCACTGTATTACAACTTTGGCGGTCAGACCAGCATTGCGCCACTGCAACCCCCGAGGAACCACATTCCCTGGCATTCCCAAGGTTGGTCAGGGGCTCACAATATGCTAGCGGTGCCGTTGTGGCACCGTCATGCATATTACGAGTTTCAGGACCGCCAGTGATGTCATGGAGGTTCTTCATGAAACTGCTGGCGGTCATGAAACAAAGGGGGGCCTCGAGCCCCCTGGCATTGGGGTGCATGCAGGGGGGCATATGCTGTGCCCCGTGTGTGAATGCACCCGCAGTTCCAACACGGTATGGACTTTCCCAGTCCATGCCATGCTGGAACGTGCTGTGGAGGTCCTGCGGCAGTGCCTTTCTACGGCATGCATAGGTGCCTTTAAAAGGAACCCCTGCAGGACTGCCACCCCGCCTGCCCACCACACCACGAAAAACTCGTAATCTGGTGGGCAGGCAGCCGCCCTGTTTGGCAGTCCTGGAATGGGGTGGTGCTGTGGCGGCCCGCTCCAGGACCTCTAAACTTGTAATCGGGCACTAAGTGAATAGGAAAGTACAGAAAATGTACTCTTGCTGGTCCACTTGACATCTCTTGCAATTGAGTTGGACCTTCCCAATCTATGGTGTGACCTAAATGCAATCCACAAAAAAAGAAGCTATTTACATCAAGACTTAATTTTGGGAACTAGGAAAGATAGAAATATATTATAATACCAGTCTATGCTAGAGTTAGATCGGGTTCTCTTTTCCTTGGCTCAAGAGCAAGGAAGTGATACTAGGACTCCATAAATATGAATTGCATGTTTGAGCTCCTTACTTATTGTCACACTCTATGGCTTGCATTGGAGACTATGGTTGCTCTCATTATTTACGCATTTAGGAGTAAACCTAGTAAAAGAATAGGTGACATTTGTAATTATGCACACCCAATCTAATGTTTCCTGATTTACTGAAAATGCCTGGATCATATGTCTGCTGAGCGAGGAACACGTATTCCTGTTTGGATGAGTTTAGTTTGTGGACCAAGGCAAGCTTTTGGTTTTATACTTTTATAGGATCATTTTCTCCATAAAGACATGGTTATCTGCAAAATTCACAAATTAGTTTTCCATACGTTCAGCTTTAATGTGCTCACATTTTATATATGTATGGGACAAGTGAAACAAGAGAGCTGTTGTACTGAAAGGACACATTTATTCGTTTTTTTAATGAATTGTCATTTTATTTTAAATAATGGATTATTTTGTGGCACATGCACATTTATGGGCATTGATGTCGATTATAGCATTTAGTTTTATAGTTATGTATAATGCCAATATATCCTTATGATGGAAAAAAACTAGAACTATACTCCCCATTGCTGAGGATATGATCATGTTCTGGCATTCGACCAAAATACAAAACTCAGGTTCTTCACAGTTCATATCACAACAAAACGTTATCTAACCGGTTCAGATCCACTATTCTAATTGCCATTTGCAAATTGTTATATATATAGTTTTATATGACCTAAACAAATCGTCCCTTCAAAATTTTGGGTACTTGAGTAACTTAGATATTTTCCATCCTGATGCCTAAGCTACGTTCTCCATAATCTTGATATTCCTGGCAAGACTTTATGTGGTCCCAGTCAAATAAAATGTAATGCTTCTACTGAGGGATTTCATAACTTCAAGCAGCAGAAAAAATCTCTTCTTCTCCCCCATACAGAATTCCAATTGACCTGTCTGGAATGTGTTACAGCATCCATTTTGGGACTTTGAATAATTACAGATCCAAAGATTTCCACTATGTACCAGCGTCCTACATGCAGCAAGACCTGCTAGGATACTCCACTCTCATGTGATCTGTTATGAGCTCAATATCAATTTAATAATACCATTTTATATTAAGACATTTTCCCCAATCTCATGCCTACGGATGATAAATTGACCTACTGTTTGATTCCCGTGTCACAAGGTGATTCAGTTTTCTGTGCTTACTATACAAATAATTATATTAATCCACACTGCTATCTATCCCTATAGTGTCACTGCTGGTGTTCCATGCATCTTGAGTGTCCTTCGTGCACACACTTGACCAAATACCCCCTTCAGTCCTATAAGGAATTCAAAATGCACATGTTCTAATTGTAAATATATCTACCCTCACACATTCTCTTTCTGAATATTCTTCAGTCTTGCAGCCTCTCTACCCTTTATCCTCTCTATCTTCCACTCCACTCTGTCTACCTTAACTGTATTTGTGCCAACTCCCACTGCTCTGCCATGCAAGCCACACTACTATTTATCTCCCCATCTTTCCTTCTTTTCAGCCCCATCCCTTCCTTCTTGTCTTAGAAAGACTAAAATGCTCAAGTTCAATTTGTATTTGCTCTAATTTCGTCTAGAATTATTACAAAGGGCTATGACACCTTCATGGTTACACAGCGTCACATAAATGACGAATATAAATAAGAATATAGCCACTCATCACATCATATTTTATGTGTACATTAATACCCTAGTGGTCCATAGTTTGGGACAATCCTTATAAGTCTCCACTAAACCTCTAAAATTTCTTCTATAGGGTCTGCCCTCCCAATCTTGATCTGTCTTCACATTGGTCAAGCTCATGGACTCTGTCCAGCTTCACCTCTACAATGTCTCATCCCACTTTCACTGCGTCCAGTGGATCCACTCTCTCATAATGCAATTGTTCATTGCAAGGTTGTTGTCATTACTCCGTCATATCGGATCCAATTAAAAGGGTGCTCAGATAAAGTATGAACTAAGATGCCATAACAATGGTGGGTTGCGAATGACATAACATAATATAGCGTTATAGCCCGCCGTAGCGGGCTATACCGGCTATTAAAGGCCCGCTCCAGCGTTAAAGGCCCGAGCCGAAGGTAGAACATTCTAACAAATAAAACAAAGGCTTTAAGGAGCGCGAGGGGATTGAAATCCCCTCAGGCTCTTTGAAGCCTTTGTTCACAGCCACAGCCACAGCTGTGAACAAAGAAACATTGGAATGTTGGAGCTCCGGGCTTATGCCAGCCATTATAAGCCCGAAGCTACTCCATTGTTTTCAATGGAGCTGTCAACATTCCAATGTTCTAATAAATGTTAAATTCAGCAGTATATTGGCAAGCTATCACTCCCATTTACACAACAGGTACCACTGCACAGTTGAGGCTTCAGTTTGGTTTAAGGCAGTGACTCTCCCCTGTGTATTCCAACAGTCAGATCTGCAGGATCAGCCCCTAGATACACATTTTGAGGACCTTTGAGGCTCCCAAACCTCTTAATCGTATGTATATTAATGCCACATCAAACAGGATGCTATATTTTGTGATATTGATCAGTTTCAAGACGTCCTTTAAAAGTTCACAATTAAAAGCAATGATAGGACACATATTCATAAAGTTTTAAGAACACCAACATATCTTACTTTTCTTTTCATACAACATTGCTGCAATATTGTTTTCTTTTCAAGTTTAGTTTCTACTGCTGGAGCTCAGTTGAAGTTCAATCCAGTATTCTGCAGAACTAAAAGAAAAACTTATTGTAAAAACTCCTGTCAGTCCCACTCCACTCACCCACTTCTTCTCTCACGCAACCCGTAGGAGGAACCACCTTGGCACAAAAATGTAATAAACAGCAATTACATTTCTTTTTGTTAATGAAAATCCGCGAGACAGAATGACATTTTAGAAAGGCTAACAATACATGCAATTTTCAGCTGAGAAATTTACTGAAAAGAACAGCACCTGGAAAAGGTTCCAAGCCAAGTAAACAGAAAACATAACATGCAATAGAAATGCTTGAGTGCGCGCCTTTTAAATACAGAATTTAATGCCTTTGTGCCCTCTGCATGTAGATTTTAGCTCCATGTAGGTTTACCTCCATGTAGATTTTAGCTGGTCTGTATTTGACATTTTGTTCTGGTATACATCTGTTAAAGACTCGAAGGATTCGCCCAGGGAGTTTCAAGACATTGTGAGAGTAGTTAAATCTCTTTCCTAGATTCACGCATCCAACCAATGGAGTGTAGTGAAAGGGGAGTCGAGACTCAATAATGGCCTTTGCCACTTCCTGTTTCATTAAGAATTGTAGAAGGCTGCCTTAATACCACAGAAGTGCAATAAGGATCATTAAAACCATTTACATTCTTGCTGTGCCTACTCTGGAACACTGTCATTCCAATTATAAGGTATGAACCAAATGTTTTCTTGAGAGAAAGTTGCACACTCTTTCCAGTGGCACTGACCCATGCCAGCCACTGTAGAAATCGGAAATTGGCTATATCTGTTGTTCTTGTATCTCAACAGTTCCGTGATTTGTTGCCATGTTTTACCTAAAATACAAATATATCACCAGAAGATTGTGAGATCATAAAAAATAAATATGTATATGTATTGAATTAACAATAAGCATTGCACTACCTCAGTGTTCTAAGGTTTGCATGAAACATTCAATACAAACTGTGTAGTGAAAATATTTATTAATGTACTTGGGCTAATTAAAAAAGGGAACGTGAAATTGCTCCAGCGGAGCTCAGAATTTGATTATTTCTGGTGTTTCTGTCATTTCAAACCGTTCAGTGATTTCTTTATATTTTTTACCGGAAAAAACTAAATACATTTTCTACTGGGAGGTTTCGAAATCATAATAAGCAAATGGGTATTTGAAAAGTATTAAACATAAACACAGGTTAAATATAATTAAAAAGGTAAACACAAGCCACTACAAAACTAAGTACTAATATTATTTAAATATATTAACATTTTACTTCAGCAAATTATTAGCCAAACTACAGGCGAAGCCGGTGCGGCAGGAGCCTACATTTTCTGTGTGTATGTCTTTAGCCCGCTTTTTTTGCCCGATTTGTTTCATTGCACTGAATTGTATAAGGCAGTATACATCCTTATTATGACACTTTTTGCATGGGGAAATATACTTTCAGAGAGCTCCACAAACGTAGATTTCTGCCTACGTCTATGAGATCTCCATACGGATGGTATTTACCATTCCCAGGAAGAAATACCCGCCCAGTGGTAGGATTACAAGTTCCACCACTTTCAAGAGGGGGTGGAGACCCGTACGAATGAAAATATGATCATGAAGTTATTACTAGCTACTTTATGACTGGATTTCAGGGATGCACCTGTAGGCAAATTCCCCCGCAGCAGAGACAGAGATCTTCACCTATGCTATGGACCACTCCGAATGGTAGAGAATAGGGAAACATCACTCACCTAACCAAAAAAACACAGTTCTCTAATGGTAACCCTGTAGGAACATGAATACAGTCCACACACAAGGCCCTGCCAGACTATGTTACTATCCAGATGTCTCACTAGAGCTGAAACCTAAAACTCACACAATGCAATCGACACCACTCAAGAGAGAAAAGAACTTCCCAGGACAGCAGACAGATCTTGTATTGAACTTTGTTGCTGATTACTAAATGGACATGTGGCAGGACCTTGCAGACTGTGTGAACGTATTGGGGGTTGGATGCATGTACCAAGGGGGAACTGAAACAACAATGGCAGGACAAAAGAAGGCAGGTGAAACATACAGGTGGCAAAGTCTCTCATGAAGGCAGACTCAGTTCCCACCTCTGGCCCCCCTCACCTCCTCAATGGACGTATTCTCAAGCCTTTGCACCCTGGCCTGCTCTATAATAGCCTGCCTGTTCCAGGGTATCCCAGAGCCAGGCAAGGTAAGAACAAAACACATCTGTCTTACTGCTAATCATAATTCCCAACTCATTTCATACTTTTCTCAAACAGCTCAGGCTCTTATGTGGGGCTCCCGGAGACAGCTCAGAATCAAACAGCACACCGAAAATTCTATCCACTTAAGTACGTTCAGAACAGGTCCCCATATATCCTGTTAAATGGTAATATGGTAATACCAGGAGTTTGCTAGAATCAGCATCATTTAGAGTAAGGATGAATTACGTTTTATTTGACTCTTAGTCATCCAATGTCTAACTGCCGCCTCTACTGAGGCGAATCTGTTTTTTCTGAGATCCAAATTGGTTCTTAGTATCACCTGCGTACAAAATATAAATGACCTGTTAAGTCTCAATGGCATCACCAGAAAGGATCACTGACAGAATATCGGAAACTGAAGTTTTGTGTGGACAGAATATTGTGTCACAAATATCGAGGACCAAATGATCGAGACGGTAAGTGCAAATAGGTAAGTATAGATTTAATATTCTTAACTTCGCATCTACGTACCTTAAAGGTATATATATCGTCAAGGTACATATATGTGGAGTTAAATATAGTAAAACTTTGCTTACCAATGGAAACTTACCTTCATGATATTTTTGTCCTCGATATTCTTCACACAATATTTTTTCCCATGATATTTCTATTTCAGATATTCTGTCTAAGTACCTAATAGAAGTGATTTCTTTTGAGGGGAGGGGGATTGCACAAAAGGAGCCTCATTTAAAAATGGGGGGGCATCTAAAATAGTCAATTGTGAATAGTGTATGCACATGTGTGTATGTATGTGTGTATGAATGTGTGTATATATATATATATATATATATATATATATAAAATAATATCATTCTGCATTCGATTTTGTAAAGAATCTTCCTCTGGGCAAAGTCTTCGTATAGGGTATAGGGGTACAAGCGGGTCCTCATTGGAAATGACAATATGGACCTCATAAACATATGCTCTGCCATGGCAAGGGTCTTAGTGTTTTTTGAGGAGACCCATATTTCAGCACAATATAACACAGGCCCAGGAATTTTAACATTAAAAATCTCCAGAACTGGAGCCACCATCCTGGAGGAGGTTTTGCGGTGAACCTTCACTATGTTTATGGACTGTTGTATAAGTGTCGAGTGGGACTTCTCAATCTGGGGGGCCCTCCTCATATTAGGAGTCATGCGTATACCCAAGTAATCGAAAGAGGACACACGATCAATACACTTATTTCCCACCTGGATCAGTCTGCTACAAAGGAAGTCCTCGGTCCTTGAGAAAAACATGCATTTTGTTTAGATGCCATTTAACCAGAGACCCCTCTCAGCACACAATGAGGAAAAACGATCCAAGAGCAGCTGCAGCCCCTGGGGTGTCTTGGAAATCAATAAAGTGTCATTGGCGAAAAGAAGTGCTGGAACCCTCCTTCCGAGGCTCGGCACATCACACCCCTCTTTGCTATGGTGGTCAATCACCCCATTAATATACAGGGAGAAACGGATGAGGGCTAAAACACAGCCCTGTCTGGCACCTTGTACTACCCTAAAGGGGTCTGTTAACTGTCTGTTTGTTCCCCATCGAACCTGTTCCTTATTGCCCACATGAAGTCTCACCAAAATGCACAATAGTGAGGGAGGAATACCCAGGTTTTCAAATACTTTCCACATTTTCACCTGGGGGACAAGGTCAAAGGCTATCCGCAAGTCTTCAAAGGCAATGTACAGCTTTCCCCCGTGAAGTGACACCTCACGCCAATATATACAAGAGAACCTGAGCATCTGATCCAAATTACTAATATTTGTTCTAAAACCCTCCGGGAGGTCAGATAAAATACCCTACCCAGCAATCCAATTCTGCAAGTGAAACAGTACTTGTTTGCAGAATATTTTTTGCAGTGAGTCAATCAATCTGATGGGGTGATAATTTCCTGGGTTTGCCCGTCCTTCTTATATATTGGCAAGATCTCGGCGATCTTCCACGAGGACGGAATCTCGAGACCCGACAATATAGTGTTTGATAGAATATTTATGTACAGACTCCACACCTTCGTGTTAGCTTAAAATAAATCATTTGGAATCTTGTCCGGACCTGGAGCGCGGGCAGGAATACAAGAATTTATGCCATTTAAGGTCTCTGGTAGGGTAAAAACAAGAGTATTTGAATCTTCTTGGGCTAAAACACAGTGTCTCAATTTTTCGTCCTCAGCTAGGGCTCCACTGTTTGAGTATAGCTTACTAAAATGACTAACCCAGTCATCTGGCTGGACACAAAGACCCAACTCAGTTTGAGTACCTGTTGTACATGTAGAAGCCCGATGCCAAAAAAGAATGGCTATTCTTGGAGTTCATAGCTTTGTGAAGGGTTAGCCACAAGTTATCCTCCCACTCTTTCTCTGCCCTAGACAGGGCCTGCCTGTACCTGGCCCTACTGCTAATTATACTATTGCGTAAATTAGGATTTCACTGACATTAGAAACTCGCTTTTTGCTAGCCTACAGGTATGATTGTACCATGGGTTTAACTTGGGCAATATCACACCCCTTTAGGTGTTTTCCATAACATCCCTGATCTGATTAAAGAGTTCAGTGAACCTCAACTCCAACACCTCACACCTAGTAGAATCAGGAAGGGATGAAAGGAACTCCACTTCAGTTCCTTCTCTAGAAACAACTGCCTCAAGAGATAGGGGATTTTTTTCCACCCACTTCCACACTATGTTTTTCTGGTTACTGGATACAGAGAGTCTCCTCAAGTCTCGCATCCCCTTCAAAACTGATTTTTTCCTAAAACTTTTAGTCAAGGTAAAGGTCAATGCGTGATGGTTACTATCTAGTCTATCCACCACTTTCATATCTATTACATGTGGCCATAGCTTCAATTCTACCAAACAGTAGTCAATCCTACTCCCATGCCAAGGTCTATTGTATGTCATTTGGGCTAAACGATAAGACAGTGTCCTACCATTTTCTGCTCTTAAATCAAAATTGAGTGTTAGGGCCAAGACCTGGCCAGCTTTAGGGGACCAACGTACCTGGGGAGTGGATGTAGCCTAACGGCTAGGGCGGTCGATCTCAAATCTGGGGAACTAGGTTCGAGTCTCAGCAATGACGCTCAACATTCTGTGATTCTGGGCAAAACACTTAGGGGCCGATTCTGATCTCGGCCGGTAGTGCTCCGAATCGGATTCGGATTCACCGGATCCGATTCGGAGCCCTGTTTCCCGACCGAATCGTACGCGGGTCCGGCCGAGCGAGTACGATGCAAGCACCCGCGAAATCGCCGACCGACTTGAACGCGGCTTCAAAATGCTCCGACCGACTCGCATGGACACGACTCGCACCGCGCTATGGAGACGTTTCCCGGCCGGGTAAGTACGATGCGCGCCGCGAGCAGTCCGATCGACTCGCGGCGTTCTGCTCGAAAAAGCTGTCGGAGCCGGACTTTGGGGGTCCGCGTCGGACCCCCCTGTATGCGTAGGCGCGCGAGTCGCACACAGGGGGGACCCATGGGTCCCCCCTACCTGTGCATGTACGCCGCGATGCGCATGGATGCATACACGCTGTAGGGGGCGCCCTTGTCCGCCTCGCACCCATTGAGTCAATGGGAGCCCGCGTACGTGTTGTACGACAGGCTCCCATTGACTTCAATGGGAGTCCGACCGACTCGAGTCCGATAGCATACGTGCGCATCGTGCTCGTTCGGTCAGACTGCTAGGGTCCGATTCGGTCGGAATTCTCTCCGGGTCCGTCTCGGTCGGGGAGATTTCCGGCCGGAATCGGAATCGGCCCCTTAATCTCCCTGTGCCTAACAAAAAAATGAATGTGTCCTTGTGTAACGCAACTGTGCTCATGTAAAGCGCTCTGATAACTGATACGTTCGGGTCAAGTTTGCGCTATATAAAACTACGGAAAAAAGCCACACAAAAAAACGAGGGCAGATCCATCTGGGGAATACCCACTGGCTATCACAATCTGCTGTCAGTTCAGGATGATAATCAATCTGGGGTACAAAAGTTGAATTAAAATCTCCTGCCTCCAAAAGAAGGCCCTTCCTCCTGTGTTCCATGGTAGCCACCTCAAGAGTGTTAAGAACCACTAACTCAGCTGGTCTAGGGTTATAGACATTAAAAAAAATTAAAACCATACCTGAGGGTAGTGTACCCTCCACTGCCATCACGTCTGGTGAATAAATATTTAAATTCTTTATTTGGCATTGCAGGGAGGTTTTAACCCAAATCCCTAACCCGCCCGAGGGTGTTCCCCTACCACTCCAAATTGCATTAACATTTACGGACGAAAGACCAAATCTATGGATGGGAGATGAAGACCAGGTCTCTTTGAAGAGACAAACATCATAGGAATAAATAAAATAGCTCCATTCGAAATCGGGGAGTAATTTTGAAATTCCAGCAACATGCCAAGACAGGAATTTCAAGGGGGATACATTTGACTGAGTATATAAAGAACAATCACCAACCACCAGCTCTACATCCAGAGGAGGGGAGGCTGGAACAACCTGCTCATGAGGAATAGCTGAACAGCCATCAGACCCAGAACAAATAACATTGAAGCCATCTGGCTTCTGTCTAGCTACGGAAGACTGGCTCGCTAGTTGAGGGTGGACAGGGACTTTGTTTGGGCAAGGGAGAACAGGGTGGCTGCCATATCAACTCCATCAATGACAGCAACAAGTGTACTGTTCATGGTGGGGACCCATTTGGCTTCGGGATAACATCCCCCCTGGCATGGGAGTGATCACCTACAGCACTACAGGCACCCATTTCCTGGTTTCGGTATTTGATCTCAATTTGGGTTTTGGCATAGGAAATGGTTCTTTCTAGCATCCATTGCCATACGTCCATCCACTAAATACCTGTGGAAGAATTGAACCTTGACACTATTGTTTACTCCATCGAGGCTGTGCGATCTTTCAGCACCCACAATATCACTTCTTTTACTGGAGTGGCAATAGTGAACAGCCCGGAACCAATGTATGACTTTATTTATGAGTGACTCATGATCTTCCTTAGTGCTGTTTGGTAGCCTAGGGACTGAGCCTTTACATTCCCCTATTGGTTGGATATATAACATCCATTTCTCACCACCCCCTTAAGACAAAACGATTAGAAAGTGTCAGATGGGTGACACCGCGAGATCAGGGGCCTATGACCCCATCCATGGTCGACTCCCTATACTCTCCTATACGAATCAAACCCCCTGGGGCCGTATAAGGCATCCCCTCGGTGGGAATTAATTCTGGAATTTGGGGGTGGAGCAGGGTGATGTATTGTTTCAGGGGATTCCCTTGACAATGACATTGGGGTTAGACTTGTTGTTAGAAATGGGGGTCTCTAGTTGGCAAGGGTTTGCACTTTTGTCCAAGTAGGGACTCTTCTTCCTAGTCAGGGTAAGGGGATACACTTCTAAAATACCCCCTGCTCACCTCCTTGGTAGCTTGGCACGAGCAGACAGGCTTATCTCTGAGGCAGTGTGTAAAGCATTTGTGAACACATACAGTAATACAGTGAGAACACTACAAATGGACACCACACCAGTTTAGAAAAAGAAGTAATCTTTATCTAAACCAAACCAAGACCAAAACGACAAAAATCCACAATACAGTAATAAAAATATGACGTTGAAATGGTAGAAATAGTTCTGTTCAAAGCAAATTGCAGATGCGACACTTTTCACACAAAGTACCTTCGATGCATCGAAAACACAAGCAAAAACAGCCGCAGGGAAGGTGATGTGTCGGTTCCTTATGCCCAGGGAAAGTGATGCATCGGCTCCTTACTTCAGGGCAGTTGTTGCGTCGGTTCCTTACTGCCACGCAGGGGAGGTGATGCATCGGTTCCTTACTGAAAGGGAGGTGATGCATCGGTTTCTTACTGCGGCCCCTGTGTTCTTGCAGTCTTGGCACCCCGGTGCGATGCGTGAGGATCGGGCATGTGTCGGTTCTCGATGCGGCAGTGGCAACAGCGCTGTTTTGGTTTCTGCAGCTGCGGTCCCACGATGCGCTGGTTCTTGCAGCCACACAGCAGGGCCTGCATCGGAATACGTGCGGTGATCTCAGACTTCGGAGATCGGTGCGCTCGATGGGGCGTGTGGCGAGTTCTCGAGCCGCGGGCAGGCGCTGCGTTGGTTTCTTCAGCAATGCGTCGGAAACAGGTACGGATGCATCGCGCTTCTCTTCGTTGCATTGCTTTTCCAGCTCCCAACAGCCAGAACAACCTCCAGAGGCCCAGAATAGCTACAGGCACCACTTGGCAGGTCAGAACTCCCAGCAAGGAAGTTCAGGGGAGCTGGGGGTGAAGTCTTTGTGTCCCTGAGACTTCAGAATAGGAGGCAAGCTCTTCTTCAAGTCCTTGGAGATCTTCCTCAAGCAGGGGACACAGCACACAGCAAAGTCCTTTCCCTTTCCTTGGCAGAAAGTAGCCACTGCAGGCCAACCCCAGACAGCAAACAGCATGGGGGCAGTATTCCTTCTCAGCTTCTCCAGCTCTTCTCCTTGGCAAAGGTCCCTCTTGATTCCCAGAAGTGATCTTTGAACTATTTTCTATCCCTGAGACTTCCAACTGGAGGCAAGCTCTACTTCAAGTCCTTGGAGAAAACTCTAACAGCAGGATGATGAAAGCACAGTCCAGTCCTTTCCCTGCCTAAGACAGAAGCAACCACTGCAGGCCAACCACAACAGCATACAGCACAGGGGCAGTACTCCTCCTCCAGCTTTCCCGGTTCTTCTTCCTAGCAGGTTCCTTAGTTTAGCAGCAATCTAAAGTTCTGGGATCTGGGCCTCAATATTTATACAGCATTTCTCTTTGTTCTCTGGTGGCAGAGAAGCCCTGTGCTCAGTCGAAACCAGTTCTGTCCTCTCTGGCGCAGCTTCCCGGCAGGAGATGGAGACAGCATTGTGTAAGGCAGACCAGGCCTATTCAGGTGCAAGGAAATATCCCCCCCCTACTCTAAATGCAGCCCAGGTCTATGCAGCCCAGCCCTGACTCATTCAGGAAAGGCAGGACACACATCAACACCCTCCCGGTGGCCGTCTGAGAGAATGCACATCCCCAGCCCCTGTCATTCAAAAGCCAGACAGTCAATCCACAAACCAGCAGAGGCACAAAGGATGGCTCAGGAAGAAAATACCCACTTACTAAAAGTGTTATTTTCATACACACAATATAAAAATCATCTTTACTAAAAGATACATTTTTATAGTCTGTGTTCAGGCATACTAAACTCCATGGGAAGTTATATTTATAAGATGTTATAAATAAACTCCCATTCCATCCTATGGGACAGATAGCACTTGAATAGTGAAAAACAAGATTGCCAGTACTTCACTATCAGGACATGCCACATACATCAGGGCATGTCCTACCTTTCACAAACACTGCACCCTGCCCACAGGGGTACCTTGGGCCTACCTTAGGGGTGACTCACAAGTAGGAAAAGGGAAGGTTAGTGCCGGGCAAGTGGGTGCACTTGCCAGGTCGACATGGCAGTACCAAACTGCGCACAGACACTGCAGTGGCAGGTCTGAGTTGCATTTATAGGCTGCTCATGTGGGTGGCACAATCAGTGCTGCAGGCCCACTAGCAGCATTTGATTTACAGACCCTGGGCACACACGTTGCAGTATACTAGGGACTTACCAGTAAATCGAATATGCCAATCATGGAATCACCAATCCATAAACACAATTTTCAGGGAGAGCATATGCACTTTAGCACTGATCAGCAGTGGTAAAGTGCTCAGAGTCATAAAACCAACAAAAACAGGGTCCAGAACAGGAGGCCAAAAAGCAAAAAGTCTGGGGATAAACCCGCTGAAAAAGCCAGGTCTAACACAACCCCCTTCCAGCCTTTAGCCAGGGTAGACTAATCAGTCCCTTGATAGACTTCCATGCTTGAGGTGATAGAACTTAGACCTGGCCCACAACAGTGGGGGCACGTTCTGGTTCTACGCGTTTCTGAACCCAGTTGGATCCCTCAGTCCATACTCCCAGGGCCCACTAAGCTAACCCATGGGGAACCCTTCTCCTCACCTGTGGACACCATCTGTGCAGCACCTAACCTTAGCTTGCTCACAGGTGTGTCCCAACAGGCAGACAGTACCCACATGGCCAACACAGTGGTGTGGTCCAGTCCACCCCCGGGGTGTGGCTCCTGTACCCTCCCCAGGGGCCAGTCTGTCCACCTGGACAGCAAGCCACAGTGGCCACTGACAGTTGTCAATGATGAGACCCAGGCCTTATGCCTCTCAGGGCTCTTGAACCTCTGTTGTGTCAGAGAGTGGGGGGCAGTGGCCCCAGGTCCCTGGCACCCTTTGTCCCCTCTCCCTCCTGTCAGGTCAGGGATGACATCCTGACATTGACCCACCAGCCCAGGGTCTGTGCCCCTGGGGACTGGGATGGGCTCTCCCACACCCGGTCCTCCTCCTTGGGGCTCTGCACCCTCCTACCTGGAGCGGTACCCCCTTCCAGAATTGTCAGGGCACCTGTGGCAGGTGTCCTACACAATTCGCCCACCAGTTCAGGGGTTCTATCCTGCAACTGGGCTCCCAGCCTAGGGTCTGTACCCTTAGAGTGGGCAGGGGTAAGGGTGATGCTGCCCTCTCCCCACCCCCCTTACTGGGGCCCTGCACCCTCCCACCCAGAGCAGTGCCCCCAGAAGACAAACCGATAGGGACACTGTTAGCAGTCGCCCCTTCCTCCAGGTCAGGGGCGACACCCTGAACCTGGCCCTCCAACCCAGGATATGTACCCTTAGGCTGGACCTGTGCCTGGCAGCCCAGGACTTCTGGGGGAGTACACCCACACTCCCCAAGGGAAACAAACTCCTCTGGAGTTGTGTAAGAGTCTGCGTGGCGAAGGTCTCCAGCCTCCTGTCCACCTGACAGAGCATGAAGACCCCCCCAGGCCAGAAGTGGCCTCACCAGGGTCAGTCCTGGGGTGCTCTGACCTCAGAGCTGGCAACCCCTGACCCACTGGTCCTTCCACTGGGGATTGCATCCCCCTCTCACCCCTCTCTCTGGACTCATGCCCTCTCCCAACTGGAGAGGTGCTGCCAGACACCAAAGCTGATGGAATGCTAGTTACAGCAGTCTCCCCCAGCTCAACTGACACCTTGGGATCCCCCTCAGGGGATGGCCTCCCGGTACAGACCAGGCCCCCCTCCTGGTGTTCCCTCATGGAGCCAACCAGGCCTTGAGACTGGGTTTCAGGCACCTAGGGACACAGCCCCTTCGCACTCCTTCTCCTCTGAGGCAGGACATGGGACCCTACACCCCTCCAATTACTCTGGTACCTATCTGGGCCACCACAATCTTCCCCTACCTCACTTGGTTGGGGAAAACTGGAGCCACCTCCTTTAGGATCATCCCAGATGTTTCTTCAGACCCTCTGGAATCCACCAAAAGGTCTACCTCCAGTGTGAGCTCCCTGAGGTCAGAGAATTCCACTCCACCAGGTGTTAGCATAGCTCTGGAAAACAGGGACTTAAAATATGCTCTCCACCAATTGAATCACACAGCCCTACACAGGTGTTAAGCAAGCCACCCTTTGCCTCACCATCCAGTGCCTCGCACAAGTACCCCACATCACTTGCCTGAAACTGGCAAGACAGTGTCTCACTGTCTCTGTCACTCAACCCACACTCTTCTGGGCGGTCTCCACACTCACATACCAGGACTTCTACCATGAGGGAACCCCTCTCCCTGCACCTCTTAACTAGAGTCAGTAGAGTGTCCCTACCACCACTAGTAATATGATCCCCTGTGGCAGTTCCCCAATCCACTTCAGGGACACTGCGTACCACTGGAGCTACCTCATAAACCTGAACCCCCTGGTGTGTCAACCCCCTCCGTCAAGTCAGGCGCCACATCTCTGGGTGTGTGTACTGTTCCCTCAGCACTAAATAACACCTCTTTACTGCCACCATCTGACCTGGACTCCACCTCCAGCCCAGCCAAGCTCACTTCATGAGCTGCACACATCTTCTTTTCTTGGGTTAAGGCCCTCTTGGCCTCAGCCCTGTCAAGCTCCTCATCAAGCTCTCTCAGCCTCAGCTCACAAGCTAGAAGCCAGCCATCTTTTTCTGTTTCTTCCTCACTTTCAGAGACGTCCTCCTCCTCAGACTCAACTATTAGTGTTGGCCCCCAGAGGGGTAGCTAATACTGAAATAGGGCTGTCTCTAGATCCTCCCTGGACCTTCTCTTTACAGGCAACCCCCTTTCTTTGCAGAACACACGTAGCTCCCTCATCTTATAGATGAACATGTGCCAGAAGTCAAGTTCCATTTTCTCAAGGCTTCACAGGTGCAACAACTAACCAGAGTCTCAGTATCAAAAATGCTTCCAGGAGGACACCAGAAAACAGAAAAAACAGCACGTGGTTGTGTAATGGTCTGCACTATACTAGTAGTGTACATCAATCACTGTATGTAAGGCACAAATGCAAGTCCGGATCCTCACCGCTGACCACCAGTGTTAGAAATGGGGGTCTCTAGTTGGCAAGGGGTTGCACCTTTGTAAAGGAGGGACCCTTCTTCCTAGTCAGGGTAAGGGGGATACACTTCTAAAATAACCCTTGCTCACCCCCTTGGTAGCTTGGCACGAGTAGACAGGCCCACAGTGTGTAAAGCATTTGTTAACACATACAGTAATACAGTGAGAACACTACAAATGGACACCACACCAGTTTAGAAAAATAAGTAATCATTATCTAAACCAAAACAAGACCAAAATGACAAAAATCCACAATACAGTAATAAAAATATGACTTTCAAATGGTAAAAATAGTTCTATTCAAAGCAAATTGCAGATGCAACACTTTTCACACAAAGTACCTTGGATGTGTCGAAAACACAAGCAAAAACAGCCACAGGGAAGGTGATGCGTCGGTTCCTTATGCCCAGGGAAGGTGATGCGTCAGTTTCTTACTTCAGGGGATGTGATGCGTCGGTTCCTTACTGCCATGCAGGGGAGGTGATGCGCCGCTTCCTTGCTGAAGGTGAAGTGATGTGTCTGTTTCTTATTGTGTGGGGAAGTGACGCGTCGGTTTCTTACTGCGGCCCGGTGTTCTTGCAGTCTTGGCGCCTCAGTGCGATGCGTGAGGATCGGGGATGCGTCGGTCCTCAATGCGGCAGCAGCAACGGCGCTGCATTGGTTTCTCCAGCCACGGTCTCATGATGCTTTGGTTCTTGCAGCCACACAGCAGGGCCTGCGTCGGAATACATATGGTGATCTCGGACTTCAGAGATAGGTGCGCTCGATGCGGTGTGCAGCGATTTCTCGAGCCGCAGGCAGGCACTGCGTTGGTTTCTTCGGTGATGCGTCGGAAACAGGTAGGGATGCGTCGCGCTTCTCTTTGTTGCGTTGCTTTTCCAGCTCCTAACAGCCAGAACAACCTCCAGAGGCACAGAACAGCTACAGGCATCTCTTGGCAGGTCAGAACTCCCAGCAAGGAAGTTCAGGGGAGCTGGGGGTGAAGAATTTGTGTCCCTGAGACTTCAGAACAGGAGGCAAGCTCTTCTTCAAGCCCTTGGAGAGCTTCCTCAAGTAGGGGACACAGCACACAGCAAAGTCCTTTCCCTTTCCTTGGCAGAAAGTAGCCACTGCAGGCCAACCCCAGACAGCAAACAGCACAGGGGCAGTATTCCTCCTCAGTTTCTCCAGCTCTTCTCCTTGGCAAAGGTTCCTCTTGATTCCCAGAATTGATCTTTGAAGTCTTTTCTATCCCTAGCTCTTCCCAACCTTAAGTTATACTGGTGGGCTGCCCCACTGATACAATATACAGCACTTTTGAGGGTATATACCATCAGGAGGAGAACAACGTATCCCACCCCTTGGGAACTAGTGATCGGTTCTGGTGGCTGGGGGGGTCTTTGGCACAGCTAGATTTTGGCTACTGCAAAAGGGTTCGTTTTAAGACATTGCTTATGGCCTTTACAGTATGGGCATCTATACGGTGTCTAGTAGGGTTGGGGAGACTGAATTATTTTACCCCGGTGTGGAGGAATGGAAACCTACTGGACATTTTTAACAATCTTTATTTGAAAAACTGGATTAAGGCTGGAATTAAGCAAATAGGCAGTTTTGATTCCCTTAGTGGTATAAAGGCATACGATTAACTAAGGTTGAAATTTAGTCTTACCCACAGGGATTTTTTTAAATATCTTCAAATCAGAGACTATTTACAGAAAAAGGGGGTGGGGTGGAGAGATTTGGGAAGAATGAACTTGTGGATAAACTAATACAGCCTATTCCTTCCAGGATTGGAAGTGTGTATAAACTGCTTGATGAATATATGAAAGATGATATGGAAAGATGGGCCATCAAGTGGCAAGAGAAGCTAGATATTACTGGTGCAACCTTTCAAAGGCTCTTTTTAAACACCCAGGCGATTTTAATACCCCCTAGCCTTCAAGCACAGCATTATAAGACCTGATTTGAACTTTATTATACACCACATCGGATAGCTAAATGGAGTGAGGGGAAAGGAGCACACTGCCCACAATGTGCGCTATTTAAGGCAGACATAGTTCACATGTTCGCTACATGTATAGAGCTTGATTCTTTGATAGAAGAGATTAATGGATTTTTAAAGAGAAATTACAACTCCAGGTTGATGTAAATCCCCCATTATTATTACTGGGCATAACTAGTTTGAAAGAAGAGGATGGAGGCGCTTTATTAAGCATAGCAACGGCTGTGTACAGATTGTGTATTGCATCAGCCTGGCTGGACCCGGTACCTCCCTCCGTTCAACAATGGCTGGGTCGCCTGCTGGTTACATATAATTTGGAGAAAGCTATATATATGCGAAAGGGATATAGGGTGAAGAAGAAGGGGATAAGAACTTGGAAGTATCTAGCCAACTCGGTTGAGCAATTGGATTCTTAAATGTCACCAAGTTTTCGTGTATGTGCTCTTATCATGTTGCTAGGTAATTGGAGCATGAAACTAGTTCAAAGCCGGTGTGGGTGGTAGCCCCAGGGGTATGGGACTTGTTCAATATTTCGCATCTTTGCACGTTAGAACTTAGTGTTAAAAGATGAAATAGAATGAGAGGGTAAATGAGAAAAAGGTATAGGTACATTGTGGAAATATGCTGCTAACTGAGGGACTGAATAAACTAGAATGAAGAATTGGTTGCTGCTAACACCGCCAGTCCTGCCTTATTGTATGACGCACACTATTGCACTTTAAGTCTATTATTACAACAGGGTATTTCAATTTAATTGGAGGTTGAAATAGAAATTAGGTTTATGTGGGAATTACTCCCAGCTGTATGACTTCTGTAACAATCATGGCACTTTTTGCACTTTGAACTTTGGACTATTATGCTGCTATGTAATGGGCTCGATCTATTGATGTACAGATTTGCACGTTTTGCACTTTAGTTTTGTAATCTATAATGTCTTTCTCCTTAACGTTGATTATTAGATACACCACCTCAGGATTAACATTTTTGCTGATTTAAGTGTGGTTCGGGGCGGGGGGATAGGGTTTGGGGAAAAAATGTGTGGGGGGGAGAACATGTTGTTTTCTTTGTCTCTCACTCAATAAAAATAATTTTTTGTTAAAAATGAAGTCTTTTCTATCCCTGAGACTTCCAACAGGAGGCAAGCTCTACTTCAAGCCCTCGGAGAAAACTCTAACAGCAGGATGATGAAAGCACAGTCCAGTCCTTTTCCTGCCCAAGACAGAAGCAACCACTGCAGGCCAACCCCAACAGCACACAGCACAGGGGCAGTACTCCTCCTCCAGCTTTCCCGGTTCTTCTTCCTGACAGTTCTGGGGTCTTGGCCCCAATATTTATACAGCAATTCTCTTTGTTCTCTGGTGGCAGAGAAGCCCTGTGCTCAGTCAAAACCAGTTCCGTCCTCTCTGGTGCAGCTTTCGGCAGGAGGTGGAGACAGCATTGTGTAAGGCAGACCAGGCCTATTCAGGTGCTAGGAAATCTCCTCCCCCTACTTTAAATGCAGCCCAGGTCTATTCTGCCCAGCCCTGACTCATTCAGGAAAGGCAGGACACACATCAACCCCCTCCCCCCCGTCTGAGAGAATGCACATCCCCAGCCCCTGTCATTCAAAAGCCAGACAGTCAATCCACAATCCAGCAGAGGCACACAGGATGGCTAAGCAAGAAAATACCTACTTTCTAAAAGGGTTATTTTCAAACACACAATATAAAAATCATCTTTACTAAAAGATGCATTTTTATAATCTGACTTCAGGCATCCTACACCCCATCTTTCTATCTTGTCCACATGGGAAGTTATATTTATAAGATGTTATAAATAAACTCCCATTCTCTCCTATGAGACAGATAGCCTTTCAATATTGAGAAACGAAATTGGCAATATTTCACTATCAGGACATGCCAAACACATCAGGGCATGTCCTACCTTTCACAAACACTGCACCCTGCCCACAGGGGTACCTTGTCCAAAAAGAACAATTGATGGACAGAATGCAGAACAACGTCATACATTCACTCCAGTACAGAGATCTGGGCCGAAATCCATCGTTTTTTTGCTCCCCATGCCATTCCAGTTTGAACCCATCCATATGCAAATCAGTCTTGACCGTGCGCCCATAGTTGGCAGGGTATGCCCAGACGTGGGTCCCTTCCTCACTTTGCCACTGGATTCAAGCTAGCCTGGCTGATGAGGGGTGTTACCCCGACACCGGTCCCAGGATGCTTGTTTCCGGTCTGAACTGAGGTGGCGAAGTGAGCTAAAGAACGATGATGGATTCAACCCAGATCTGTGACTGGGGGTGAGGGTCTGAAAAGTTTCAGTGCTCCGTCCATCATCTCCTTGTGTTTGCTTTGTTCTCCCTATGTTGGCAGGGTATGCCCAGATGTGGGTCCCTTGCTCACTTTGCCATCGGATTTAAGCTAGCCTGGCTGATGAGGGGTGTTACCCCAAAACCGGTCCCAGGATGCTTGTTTCCAGTTCAGGGAAGACCTAGCTTGGCAGTTCTGGCTGGAACCGGTCCCATGAGGCACAGAGTCAAGACTGATTTGCATATAGCTGGGTCTGAACTGAGGTAGCGAAGTGAGCTAAAGAACGATGATGGATTCAACCCAGATCAGTGACTTGGGGTGAGTGTCTGAAAAGTTTCAGTGCTCCGTCCATCATCTCCTTGAGTTTGCTTTGTTCGCCCTTAGTTGGTAGGGTATGGCCAGACGTGGGCCTCTTGCTCACTTTGCCACTGGATTCAAGCTAAACTGGCTGATGAGGGGTGTTACCCCAAAACTAGTCCTAGGATGCTTGTTTCTGGTTGAGGGAAGACCTGGCTTAGCAGTTCGGGCTGGACTGTTCCCATGAGGCACAGAGTTAAGACTGATTTGCATATAGCTGGGTCTGAGCTGAGGTGGCAAAGTGAGCTAAAGAACGATGATGGATTCAACCCAGATCTATGACTGGGGATGAGTGTCTGAAAAATGTTTCAGTGGTCGGTCCATCATCTCCTTGTGTTTGCTTTGTTCGCCCTAAGTTGGCAGGGTATGCCCAGACGTGGGACCCTTGCTCACTTTGCCACTGGATTCAAGCTAGCCTGGCTGATGAGAGGTGTTACCCTGAAACCGGCCCCAGGATGCTTGTTTCGGGTTCAGGGAAGACCTGGCTTGGCAGTTCTGGCTGGAACCGTTCCCATGAGGCACAGGGTCAAGACTGATATGCATATAGCTGGGTCTGAACTGAGGTAGCGAAGTGAGCTAAAGAACGATGATGGATTCAACCCAGATCAGTGACTTGGGGTGAGTGTCTGAAAGGTTTCAGTGCTCCGTCCATCATCTCCTTGTGTTTGCTTTGTTCGCCCTAAGTTGGCAGGGTATGCCCAGACGTGGGTCTCTTGCTCACTTTGCCACTGGATTCAAGCTAGACTGGCTGATGAGGGGTGTTACCCCAAAACGGGTCCTAGGATGCTTGTTTCCGGTTGAGGGAAGACCTGGCTTGGCAGTTTGAGCTGGACTGTTCCCATGAGGCACAGAGTTAAGACTGATTTGCATATAGCTGGGTCTGAACTGAGATGGAAAAGTGAGCTAAAGAACGATGATGGATTCAACCCAGATCTGTGACTGGGGGTGAGTGTCTGAAAAATGTTTCAGTGCTCCGTCCATCATCTCCTTATGTTTGCTTTGTTCGCCCTAAGTTGGCAGGGTATGCCCAGACGTGGGTCCTTTGCTCACTTTGCCCCTGGATTCAAGCTAGCTTGGCTGATGAGGGGTGTTACCCTGAAACTGATCCCAGGATACTTGTTTCCGGTTCAGGGAAGACCTGGTTTGGCAGTTCGGGCTGGACTGTTCCCATGCGGCACAGGGTCAAGACTGATTTGCATATAGCTGGGTCTGAACTGAGGTGGCGAAGTGAGCTAAAGAACGATGATGGATTCAACCCAGATCTGTGACTGGGGGTGAGGGTCTGAAAAGTTTCAGTGCTCTGTCCTTCATCTCCATGTGTTTCCTTTGTTCGCCCTAAGTTGGCAGGTTATGCCCAGACGTGGGTCCCTTGCTCACTTTGGCACTGGATTCAAGCTAGCCTGGCTGATGAGGGGTGTTACCCCGAAACCGGTCCCAGGATACTTGTTTCCAGTTCAGGGAAGAACTAGCTTGGCAGTTCGGGCTGGAATATTCCCATGAGGCACAGGATCAAGACTGACTTACATATAGCTGGGTCTGAACTGAGGTGGCAAAGTGAGCTAAAGAACGGTGATGAATTCAACCCAGATCTGTGACTGGGGATGAGTGTCTGTAAAGTTTCAGTGCTCTGTCCATCATCTCCTTGTGTATGCTTTGTTCACCCTAAGTTGGCAGGGTATGCCCAGACGTGGGTCCCTTGCTCACTTTGCCACTGGATTCAAGCTAGCGTGGCTGATGAGGGGTGTTACCCCAAAACTGGTCGCAGGATGCTTGTTTTCAGTACAGGGAAGACCTGGCTTGGAAGTTCGGGCTGGACTCTTCCCATGAGGCACAGGGTCAAGACTGATTTGCATAATGCTGGGTCTGAACTGAGGTGGCGAAGTGAGCTAAAGAACGATGATGGATTCAACCCAGATCTGTGACTGGGGGGTGAGTGTCTGAAAAGTTTCTGTGCTCCGTCCATCATCTCCTTGTGTTTGCTTTGTTCGCCCTAGGTTGGCAGTGTATGCTTAGACGTGGGTCCCTTGCTCACTTTGCCACTGGATTCAAGCTAGCCTGGCTGATGCGGGGTGTTTCCCCCAAACCGGTCCCAGGATACTTGTTTCCGGTTCAGGGAAGGCCTGGCTTGGCAGTTCGGGCTGGACTGTGCCCATGAGGCACAGGGTCAAGACTAATTTACATATAGCTGGGTCTGAACTGAGGTGGCGAAGTGAGCTAAAGAACGATGATGGATTCAACCCAGATCTGTGACTGGGGGTGAGTGTCTGAGAAGTTTCAGTGCTCCGTCCATCATCTCCTTGTGTTTGCTTTGTTCACCCTAAGTTGGCAGGGTATGCCCATACGTGGGTTCCTTGCTCACGTTGGCACTGGATTCAAGCTAGGCTGGCTGATGAGGGGTGTTACCCCGAAACCGGTCCCAGGATACTTGTTTCTGGTTCAGGGAAGATCTGACTTGGCAGTTCCGGCTGGAGTGTTCCCATAAGGCACAGGGTCAAGACTGATTTGCATATAGCTGGGTCTGAACTGAGGTGGCAAAGTGAGCTAAAGAACGATGATGGATTCAACCCAGATCTGTGACTGGGGGCGAGTGTCTGAAAGGTTTCAGTGCTCCGTCCATCATCTCCTTATGTCCACAGGGGTACCTTAGGCCTACCTTAGGGGTGACTCACTTGTAAGAAAGGGGAAGGTTAGTGCCTGGCAAGTTGGTGCACTTGCCAGGTCGACATGGCAGTACCAAACTGCGCACAGACACTGCAGTGGCAGGTCTTAGTTACATTTACAGGCTGCTCATGTGGGTGGCACAATCAGTGCTGCAGGCCTACTAGCAGCATTTTATTTACAGGCCCTGGGCACACACGGTGTACTGTACTAGGGACTTACCAGTAAATCAAATATGCCAATCAAGGAATCACCAATCCATAAACACAATTTACAGGGAGAGCATATGCACGTTAGCACTGATTAGCAGTGGTAAAGTGCTCATAGTCATAAAACCAACAAAAACATGGTCCAAAACAGGAGGTCAAAAAGCAGAAAGTCTGGGGATAAACCCGGTGAAAAAGCCAGGTCTAACACTTGTCATAAGAGAACCCCGGATTATTAGTCACAAATGTATCCAACCTTTCAAGCACCAATTCCCTAGAAACAATGGCAAGAGTCCTCTTCTTCCCCTTCTCTTCAAAGCTCACTACCACCTTCCTCAGAGACGCTATCTGATCCCTTATCTCCCCTATGACACCCATCAAACAGTGAAGCATAAAATAACATTCCTGGGTGGGGGTTCTAGTCAAGTCAAGTCAAGTCAGAGGTTCGTGTTAAGCGCACATATCACCATAGGGTCTCATGGCGCTAACGAGGACTCCGTAGAGACTGACAATTAGGTATGCAGGGTTATGGATGGTCAGATAGGCAGGTTTTCAATTCCTTACGAAAGGACTTATGGTCCGCATCACTGCAAGACCCTTCATTTCCCTCAACATCTGGACAAAGAATCAATTTCGACATTCAATTGCTGCATCATTAGAATCTGTCTGGGGAGATACAGCCTCACATGGCACTACTGAATCAGAATGAGTTACCTCTGATGACAATCCCTGACCCCTCTTTGCTTTGTAAATTTTTTTGGGAATGTGCTTGGAGCCATGACTGGGGGGGAGGAGGGGAGGAGAGCTACCACTATGGGATAGGGAATAGTTTACAGTAGCCACATACTCTGTGATAAGATGTTCAATACAGTCAAATACACAGTTCCCAGCAGCCAATGCCAGTGGCTTCTTTTCAGCTTTAAATGATACGGACACCCCTTCCCCTGCTTTCCTTTTTCCCATTGTGGTGTTAAAATATAGATTTTTACCAAACGTTCCACTAGGGCACCACAGATTTTGTTAACCCTGCCAGGCGCTGGGTGGGGTGCAACAAAGGGAAGCAGGGTACAACACGGGTAACTCCTTTTGGTGAAGGAATGAAGAAGGATTTAGAAAAACCAAGCCCCCAGGCCAAGGTAAAAGCAAAAGAGCAATAAAGGCTTTAAGGCCTTTGGCAGCAATATCAAGTGATGTACAAAAAAAAGCAAAATGCCTCAATAGAGAGCCTCTCAAGCAAGATCCAAGGGAGGTGGCCCAGCCCAGCTTTGTCCGGCCACGGACGGGCGCAGATGGGCCTGCCCTAGGCCCGGACTTTGCCCGGGTGGGGTCCGTGCACGCCCCATGCAGCAGGACTCACATGCACTTATCTAGCGCTAATTGGCATCAGATGTGGGCTTGGCAAAGGATCCTATGACTCGTGGTCTCCAGCGGTTTCGGTCCACGGCGGCTATGTCCTTGGCTAGAAAAATGTTCTTGCAAAGTAAGCAGGCTACGAAAGGGTGCTCACTTCTACAGCAGAGATCCAGGGCTAATAGTGTGAGCATCACCAGCTAATACACAGCTCACAAGGAAACCAGCATATCCCCCAGTGCAGTGAGACTTGCACGCACTGATCTAGTGCTAATTGGCATCAGATGTGGGCTCAGCAAAGGATCCTTGGACTCGTGGTCCCCAGCAGACTAATAAGCCTCATAATGAATCAGAAGACAGCATTTACAAAGGACAAACAAACAAGCCAATGAAAAATAAGGGCGGGAGAGTGGGCGGGACTTCTCCCCGTACTGAACTACCACAGCTCTTCGCAGAGCAGCGCTTGTGCTCTGGCTCACGCTCGACCTAAAAAGACTCTCCCAACAGACCAGGTCAAATACCTCTTTGGTATCTAAAAGTAGAACTTGGGCCGGGATTTGCTTCTGCTTAAAAAAGTCAAGAGCCTTAATCGAAGAATTTGTATTGCTATGAACTTGCCTACGAGGAATAAAACCACATTAATCCCTGTCAACGAAATCACTGACCATCTTATTCAAATGAGTAGCAAATAATTTCATAATAATTTTGTAGTCGGGGTTAAGGAGGCTGATGGGTCTATATGAATGAATATTCTCCGGGTTCTTGTCCTTCTTAAGAAAACTAATAACAGTTGCGCTATTAAAAATGTGATTACTAATTTGCAAGATCCTCTGGTTCAAAGTGGATATAAACTTTTTATAAAACCCAATTGGGATGCCTTCTTCACCACATGCCTTCCCATTAGCTATGGATTTAATCTCTTCATCTACTTCCTTTAGTGTGAAAATAAGTTACCATACAAAAGCTTGACTCTGTTTCAGTTTTGTAACTGAGATCTTGTCAATAAGAGAGTGGAGCTGTTCGATATCGATCCCTTGCTCTAGGCTATAGACATGTTCAAAGTGCCATATGAACATGCCTTGTATCTCTAGAGGATCTGAGACTTGTGTTTTCGTCTGGTCATCATACAGAGAGGTGATAGTATTTTGCCCTCACCTGTCCCAGACCTGCTAAGCTGAAAAACAGCCTGCAAAAGTAAAAATGGAAGGATTTACTTTAAGCGATTTAGAAAAGGTTTTCGAAAAATGTTTTTCTGTATGGTATGGTCAGAGTTTAGATGCAGAATTTTATGCACATAGGCAGTTTTGTATTCCAGCACTTTGGCACGCAACACTTTAGGCTTACTGGGGAAATACATTTTACAAACAATGATACATATCCTGGGCACTTCAAGCACTTTAGGCATTTTTGCAGCATCTGAGCAGCCTTGGGGCAGACAAGATTTAGAGGGCACAGTATTGCTGGGAAGTGTAGCCTAGGGTAAGGTTTAGGCACAGTGGCCATTCGCTATACAACTGCGCTCAGGGGGACAAGGAGAAGCGCAATATCAACGGGGGCCGAATCAAAGAGCTTGCCAGCATTTTGTAGAAAAACTCCATTAAACTTCTGTAAGGACATGTTCTCATGTAAAGCAGCCTGCCCCATATTGAGAAGAGAATCCGGGTGTTTCTTGGCAGAATTCGGCGCTAATAGGCACATTAGATGCTGGGGCCTGTGCGTAGCTTTGTGTTACGAAAAACTCACACAGACACTTTTGAACTTTGTCATTTTGTCACTTTGTCACATGACACTTTAGGTTCCAAAGGGAGTATACTTTATATTGCACTATAGATGTTTCTTGCACTTTGATACCTATTCCAGGGGAAAGGAAATATGCTGTTTTTATGGGTATTATTCAAAACAGTGCAATAAGTAATGCCCCGATAAGAAAATGTAAGTTTTGTCACAATGTATTCCCCAGTTGGTATGCAGCATAGTGTTGAAGGCTATGAATTGTATTCCAATGTACCTATGTATGGACCGGGCTCCCTTTTTTTCCTTTCTCTGGGGGCATATCAGGTATTTTGTCAGGTTTGCTCAACCTTCCTAGGGTCTCTGGCAGTCTCGAAAGGATTGATGATAAGCCATGGCTTGTGAGCTGAAACAGAGCAAGCCAGATGAATGAAAAGAGGAGACAGAACACGGAATTGAAGATCATTTTATTTAACGCCAATGGCCTAAATAATAAACAAAAAGAGAATGCAATCAAAGATTGGATAAAAACATACTCCCATGATATAGTAACAAGAGACCCACTTTAAAGAAGGTACACAATAGCAGACTTGTATGTTTAAAAACTGGGTATGAATGTTGTTCTAGTGCCAAGGCCGCCCTTAGGGGCGTAGCAATATATATAAATAAATATGTCAAATGCGAGGTTAATACCTCTCACACTGATAGAGAAGGAAGCTGGGCCTGGATTAGCGGCCGAATAAACGGTGCACGTATAATATTGGCAACTATTTATGCCCCCATAGCAGATGAACTGGCACCATTTTCATACTTTTTTCAATCACTAATGACCATTCCAGGTAAGGTAATTCTCGGAGGATACATTAACTTCATTCAGAATCGTGAGCTGGACTCTTCCTCAGGTACCCGAAAACAAAATAAGCCCAGAACTGCTAAATTAATATCCAAATAAAAGCAGGTAGTGAACCTGACTGATCCATGGAGAAACAGAAACCCGTCCGTCAAGATTTTTTTCCTTTGAGAGGTCGGGGGCAGTGCGCGCCTGGCTCCCGGCCAGGGATTGCCTTTTTTGGCTTAACTCCCCTAAAATTCCCCCCCCCCTCGGATCTTTTCTACTTACCGGGAGTCCGGTTTGCCTGCGGTCCTCGCCTCTCTGGTCTCCCTCTTCGGGACTCGGGACTTCCCGTGGATTCGTGGTCGGGGTTTTCCGGCGGCGGCATCGGAACAACATGGCCGATGTCCGGTGGAGCTGTACACCGCCGCTGCAGTCACCTACCCAGCCGGACATCAGTGCCCCTCATCACTCCGCTGGTCCTCCTTTCTTCCCCCGCCTTCTTGTGAACTCCAGTGGGTTTACCGGCTGCCTGTCCGCCTCGCTGCAGCTGATACCTGACTCTGCTGACCGGGCGGTCCCGCCGATCTACGCTTGCCTTCCCAGACCTTTGTTGCGAATTCCTATCTTCCGGCGGCGCCGCTCTGGGGCAGCAGTTGAATCGTGTGGATCTTGCGACACCGGACGGAGTTTCCTGGAGAGTGCCGCGATGCAGAAGCCCGTCTTTCCGAGCTTGTTCTCCCCTTTGGCTGTGTCGCGCCCTCCTGACCCCGCAACTGCCATTCCCTTACGGATCCGAGCCTGCGCTGACTTCTCCCCTTACTTTCAATGCCCGGCGAGGGATCGACGACACCCTGCTGTTCCTCCTTCAAATTTTGGTGACTTTGCCTTCCCATTCAGGGGTAGGTGTTCTCTCTGACTTTTCAGCCGGTTCGGTTTTGCATGCATTGCCCGCCATTTTGTTGTGAGGTATTTACCTCCATGACCTGGACCCTCCATCTTGCGGCTGCAACTGACACTCAGACTGATCCTCACTGTTGGTCAGCGCCTTCCTTCCAACACCACCTGAACACCTGGCTGAACGATGGCAAGAATTTCCTGCTCTGTAAATATGTAATATATAATTGTCCAAGCCTAATCGCTGTTAAATGTAATCCTGAGTGAATTTGCAATTTGTATATATATAACTCAAACCACTAGTATATGTAGTAGACCATTGTACTTACTACAACTCCTATGTGATTTTAGAGTTTATCTGTTTGTATCTCTTCCTTGAGTGACTTTACAACTTGTATACATTTGCAATTTTTTTCTGTTTGTATCTCTTATGTAACTCTTGTAATCCAAAGTCCTTATGTAACGCAACTGGTTCTTTTGTAAAGCGCTCTGACACCTTCGGATAATGCTCGCGCTATATAAAATTGCATTAAATAAATAAAAATAAATAAAAAGCAAGAATGTGCATGCATTTCGGAAAGGTTTAAGTCCACCAATAGATCAGATTATTTTTTAACCACTTTGGATCTATCCTTAACAAAATACTGCCATATTTCTAATGGCTTCTCTGACCCCTCCTTAGTTGAAATATCAGTGACAGGAATAGGAGAAGATAGACCCATCTATAGATGGTCCTTTAATCAGGCCCATCCAAGGAAATGCCCTCTAATGGATCTCATCCTTCCTCACAGGACGAAATCAGAGAATCTGCCTGGCTCCCTTCACATCTGAACCTAAGACCATCACCTGCAGCGTCCCCCCTAGGGTCATCCCTCAGCCCCACCCTTTTCCACACCTACCCCTCGGAGACATCGTCAGATCCCACGGGCTCAACATCATATCCTACGCAGACAACACACAACTTATCCTCTCTCTCTCACCGATGACCCCTCCACCACCAGAACTACTTCCACAACACCATGACCAGCATCGCCGACTGGATGAGGACCAACTGCCTGAAGCGCAACATGGGCAAGACGGAAGTGCTGATCTTCGGGAAGAACACCTCCAGGTAGGACAGTAGCTGGTGGCCCTCTGAACTCTGACCCACACCCACAAACCACACCCGCAACCATGGCATAATCCTCTACACCGAACTCACCATGAAGGGCCAAATAAATGCAGTCACCTCCTCGTGTTTCCAGACCTTTTGCATGCTCTGGAAAATCTTCAAAGGGATGCCAATCAACACCAGGAAAACCGTCACACAAGCCCTCATTGCCGGCCGTCTCGACTACGGGAACACTCTCTATGCCGGAATTACCACCCAACTCCTCAAGAGGCTCCAGACCATGTTGAATGCAGCAGCTAGACTGATCCTCATCCTCCTCAAATGCACCCACATCACCCTCCACCTCAGGGACCTCCACTGGCTCCCCGTCAAGAAGAGAAGCCAGTTCAAGCTTCTAATACATGCCTACCGAGCCCTTCACTAGCAGGGACCAGCCTACATCAACCACTGCATGAACTTCCATCAACCCGCCAGACACATGAACTTCACCTCCCAGGCCCTCGCGTGCACTCTCCACATCCGCCGCAGTGGAGGCCGTGTCTTCTCCTACCCCGCCGTGAAAGCCTGGAACAACCTGCCCTTCCTCCTACGAGCATCTCCCTCCCTGTCGAAATTCAGATGAGAACTCAAGATCTAGCTTTTCGAATGAGACCACCTATACCTCAGCGCCCGATACCCTCTGGGGTGAGGAGCAGTGCTGTACAAGACTTATTGATTGATTGATTGATTACATTAGATGATGAATCATGGATCCAAGAGATAACAATAGCAATCAACAGCTATTTCAAACTGAATAGCAATAGTGCCAACATAGAAACAGTTTGTGATGCTTTTAAAGCTTCAATCTGCACGGTAATAACCTCCAGAAACATAATAGGAAGGAGAGAGCTGACTGAAAAGAGGATAGACCTACAACAGGATTTGAAAGAGACCACAGTTCTTAAGATACTAAACAATAAAATAAAGTTAGAAGCTCAGGAAATTCAAATATAAGATGCAAGATTATTATTAGGAATTGGGAAATATTTCTAATAGTGCCTATTTGCAGAAATAATACGAGGAAAGAGAATACGCTGTTTTCAAAGTCACGGTTATTAATTGTCCAGATAGAGGAATGCCAAAACTCTGACATTAGTTTATGTTCTCAGTGCTTGATTTAAGCGACGCAGAAAAACCTACATGCATCTTCAAAATGTAATTCAACTAAGGCAATAACCAATTTTAGTCCTGCCCATGTTAGATAACGAGATAAGTGGCTTTCACAAAATGCTCAGTTACCAAGGACCTGACAAACTACATAATGTTCCTATACACATCACATGTTGCAGAGCATAGTCAACAAACCTCTATCCATAGGGTGGAATGCACATCCACAACCCCATTATATAGAGCCGACAATCTCTGAATGACATTGGACTCATTTATGATGCAAGACATTCAAACCCCAACAACATGTTACTGTTTACCAATTTTCAAGGCATTTGCACCATCCTGCAAAGCCCGGACTACACTTTGCAGATTTCCCTGCCCTGATTGGAGGTAACACTACTGCTGCATTCCAAAGAGCCAATTTGACCATCAGAGGTATTCAAAGGGAAAGTATACATGTCCCAGAGTGACTTGCCCTCAACAAAATAAACTCTACTCCTGATTCCTAGCATGCTGCAGTTATTAGGAAGAGAGAAGCTGAGAACAGCAAAGAAGTGTACAGCACGGGTGAGGCAGAGTTGATGGAAGGCTCAAATGTGACCATCCATATAGAGGAGATGGTAAGCGGACAAGCCTTGTTGTATAGCTTTCCTTTCATTTTTCTTGGCCCTCAGTTTGTGCTGTATTCAGCTTACTGCCTGCTGCACAGCAACCTGTGCTTGAATATAAATTACTTGACTCTGGTATTTCAGTATCACAGAAGGACAATAACACTGCAAGAAAGATGCTTACATGGGCACAGACCTTTGGAAGAAAGCAGCACTGAACCAGGTGTGCCATTGATATTAATATCCTCTAGCCTCCTGATTCATGCCATTGCTTTGGTTACTTCAGAAACAGTACCCCTTGGATGCTCAAGTATTTAAGACTTTTCTAGTGAGATTATCTGATATATGGACTCTACAGTATGAATGACGTCTTTGCAATATTTTGCAGATTTAAATTGTGTAAAGTTCATACAGTAAGGTCTGAGGATGACAAACGGCACATGTGCGTAGAGTTTGTGATGAAGTTCATTGTGGAGATGCCAATGGGAAGACATGCATGATGTTTGTAAAGAGTCTTATGTAAGTCTGTCGCCTGAGGTTCTTGAAAAATAAGCGATGACTCGTTATTATAAGTATTCAGTTAGTGGTTTATTTGTGTCAGGTTTAAAGATCTCTGTTCCTCTCCCTTCCTTGGGCTTTCTTTTCTTTCATAGGTGGTTGCATCGGTTTTCTAAGAAGGTGCTAATGTTTCTTCCTTTCGTCTTCTTTTTAGGTCGAGTCTAGGAAGTGTGCATGCGCTGTCTGCAAGACCTGCTGTATTCAATAAAAGGACTTTGATCCCACCTGCTACTTTTTTTAATATTTTTTTTATATAATTCTTTATTGGGTTATTTCTCCAAATCAGCAGCTCACATGTAAAACAGTTACACAGTTTGTCCACCTCAGCCGAGGCGGTGTACGTTACATTGGTAATACATGGCAAAAATTAGATCTGCGTTGACATCCTTGGAGATTCCTCTATCTTCCTTGTTTTCTTCGTTTTGTGTTCTTTACGTGCTTTCCACCTGCTACTTACCATAGTTTGACTGCAGTGTCGTTCTTCTTTGCTGCCTCCTAACTGGTTTATGCAGCCGATACGTAACTTCCGTTCTTAGCTGAGGAGTACCGGCCAAGTACAGTTTCCTTACGCTTTGATTCTTCATCAGTTTGTTTGAGAGAACTCTTTCTTTTTTTAATTGTTTCCTGCCTCATTTTGTGTTCAGCTGTAGTTGTATTCCAGCGCCCGTCTCTCGTGAACCCCCCTCAGAGAGGCCCCACACTGGCACTGACACGGTTGGTAGTGTGAGTGCAATGCTGCGTTCGGTACTCCTGCTCCCCCTGGTGATCATTGGGCTGACAATGCGGGCCCGAGAGCTCATTATTGGGTTGTCGCTCACGCAGCTGATTAGAATACAGCAAACTGACATTATTTCCAAAAGCATTCTTCCGCATTCCCAATTTCCCTTTCCAAAGCAGAGGCGGCCGGTAGAATTATTTAAGGGTTGCCGCAACACTTGTGGTAGGCACGTAGGTGCTTGTGCGGGCTACATTTTCCCTGCAAAAGACTTCATAAGTGCTTGTTTGTTTGTTTGTTTGTTTGTTTATGCAATTTGTAACGCGCACAGCTACTCAAAGGGTGTCCCGGCACGAACCAAGTGGGGAAAGGTGGAAAGGACTACTAAATAAAAAGAAACGTCTTTAGTCTCTTCCTGAAGAGCTTGGGGTCCTGAGTGCTGCGGAGGTCAGAGGGAAGCAAGTTCCAGGCTGAGGCCGCCGTAAAAGCAAGAGAGCTCCCTCCAACTCTCTTAAGGCGAAATCGCAGGACATGGGCAAGAAGCTGCGTTGCTGAACGCAGCTGTCTGGAAGGAACATAAAACCTGAAGCGCTTTCTCAGATAGACAGGACCAAGTCCATACAGAGAGTGTGCCAGGACAAGGGATTTAAACTTAACTCTTTCTGTTACAGGTAGCCAGTGGAGATCGAGCAAGTGTTGCCTCACGCTGGTCTTTATAGGGATATTAAGAAGAGTCCTGGCAGCATCATTCTGGACTACCTGCAGTCTGTTCAAGAGATAGCCCGGCAGGCCCACGTACAGGGCATTCACATAATCAATGCGTGATGATATCAAAGCATGGGTAACCATTTCCCTTGCTGACCTAGGGAGGAAGGGTAGAAACTTTCTAAGGGATTTAAGTGTACTGAAGCACTGACCGGCAAGCTTCTTGATCTGAGTAGAGAAGTTCAACTTCTCGTCAAACCATATCCCTAGGTTTTTGGTGGGTTGGCCCTCAGAGGTTGGCGTGGGATATTGATCTGGCCAGAGTGATTTCCGGAACTGAGAGGGGAAACTCCCAAACAAAAGAATCTCAGTTTTCTCCTCGTTGCACTTTAACTGTGCCGAGGAGAGCTATTGGAAGACAGCCGTCAAGCAGGTTTTTGCTAGAGAGGTAGAGGAATCATTTTGCTTCAAAGTGAAGAGGAGCTGTGTGTCATCAGCATATACAATGAACTTGGTTCCAAACTCCTCAGCCATCCGTATCAGGGGAGTGACATATATATTAAAAAGAAGGGGGCTCAGAGTAGACCCCTGAGGCACTCCCGTGGTCACGGTCTGGGGGGAGAAAGAAAAAGTGGGGAGCCAAACTTGTTGCGTTCTGCCCTCCAGAAAGGACTTAAACCATTTCCAGGCATACCCCGAGATTCCGATTTCCAGAAGATGGTCCAAAAGCAAGGAATGAGACACAGTGTTGAATGCCGCTGAGAGGTCCAACAGAATCAGGGCCGCCCTGCCGCCCGAGTCCAGAGTTTCCCGCATGGCTTCAGAAACTTCGACAAGAGCCGTCTCAGTGCTGTACGTGGCTCTGAAGCCCGATTGAGCCGGGTGGAGCAGGCCATGAAGTTCGACATAGTTGGACAATTGTTTGTTTACCACTTTTTCGCAAACTTTCGCCACACCAGGAAGGAGAGAAGTAGGGCGATAGCTGGAAAAGATAGAAGGATCCAGAGTGGGTTTTTTCAATAGTGGCACGATTTTAGCCTGCTTCTAGGCTATAGGCACCGTGGCTTCCGAGAGGGACAGATTGATTAGTCTATTTACCACGGGGTTGACCGTCTCAGCGTACCGAGGGCAACAATCTGGCCGGACAAGGGTCTGTTAGTGAACCCGATTTCAGAGACTTGAGGACCATCAATGAGTCTGACAGAGCAATAGGTGTAAAAGCCACCAGAGTGGGTAGTGGTTGCAGAGCTGGAGTCAACCTTTTCGGTGGCGAGTTCCCTACAGAGAGGCTATCCCTGATGTTAAAATTAGCCTGGAGAGCTTGTATCTTGTCAATGAAGAAACTAGAGAGTTCCTCGCACCATGCAGCTGAGGCGGGATGCGTAATAGCCTCTGCTCTCGGAGATAGGAAACTTTGAACAATGGTAAAAATTTCCTTGGTATTGTTCCTAGAAAGAGCAATGCGTTCAGCATAGTAAAGGCTTTTTGCTTGTGTAATTGACGCATAGTAGGTGTTTTGAGCTTTTCTAAGTGCTATCCTGGCCATCGGGCAATATTCCCGTCTCCAACTGGGTTACAATTTTTTACACAATTGCTTCTGGACTTTAAGCTCAGTTGAAAACCTAGGTTTAGAAGGGGAATCCCTGGTGCACCTATGATAAGTCGCCGAAGACAGACGCTCAACCGCCAGAGAGATCCAGCTAGTGAAGCTATCAAGAGTTCCATTCAGGTCATCGAGGAGAGCTGGACGTGACTCAGCCAGAGCGAGACTGAAGGCCAAAGGATCTATTTTGGCAGAGGATTTGCCCAAAGGCCCTCGACAGGGCGGGCCCGGTGTATGATTGCTATAGATTTGCCAGGAAAAATAGAACACAAAATGATCGGACCAGGACACCGGAAGAGGGTCTTTGACTGCAACAGGGAAGTTAGAACAAATAGGATCAAGTAGGTGACCGCCACCATGAGTGGGGGAACCAATCCATTGTATGAGCTGGGCGAAACTCAGTGAGTCAAGGAACTCCTGAATGCACCCTGCTTCCCCGCGGTCCAGGTGAATATTAAAATCCCCAAGGAGTATAAAGTAGGTGAAGCATAATGCTCGGGGAATGATAAGTTCATCCAAGGCTTTGAGAAAAGCACCTGCAGGATCGGGGGGTCTATAAACCAGCGTGCCACCCAGCGAGAAATGAGAGGAGATGGTAACACAGAAGTCAAGGGCTTCTCTCTCCCCAATTTTCAAAGACTCACCATGGTGAAAAGTCCACTTGTCTCTAAACACAACTGCTACGCCTCCACCCCTACCAGCTTTGCGATCAGCACGTGAGATTTTATATCCCCCAGGGATGGACAACTCAATCACTGGCTTAGAGTACTCAGTAAACCAAGTCTCTGTTATAAACAGCATATCAAGAGGCTCGTCGGAAAGTAGGTCAAAGATATCTTGAGAGTGTTTGCAAAACAAACGAGCATTGATCACTGCCGCTCTGATTGAGTGCCCCATCAGACTTTTAATCGGGGGAGTGCTGGGAGGGGAGGGGGTCATCCAACCCTGGAGACAGGCAAAACTTACAGTGCTCGCAGAGAGTGGCCGGGTTGTCTAAGACCTTCCATCTGCTCGAACCGTTACATAACTGAGGGCAGAGCGAGAGCAGCTCTTCACGGCTGTAGGGCCAAGGGACGGACTTGCAGTGAGGGCTAAAACGGGCAGCGTGGCTGGCGCTGGCTGCTTCCGGGATGCTGACAGGCACAGATGGGCTTGTCTTAGGTGCGCCTTCGGCGCGCCAGCAGCTCGTCTGCGCATTTTAGTAGTGATCCCCTTCGGACGACTAGAGCACGCATGAACAAAGATGGCGTCTCTAGTTGTCCACCCGGGGAGGGAACCAGAAGGGAAGAGGCAGCCGACCGGGCTCACACACTACCCTATGTGCAAATGAGCAATTTCAAATTCAAATTCATTCAGGGACATATAATGCGGGTGAAATGCGGTGCCACTGACAAAAGCAGTAAAGTAAAACAATAGGAGCAGGGAAATAAAATCAGCTTAAAATGCAAGCACTAAAAAGGAGCAGCAATCGGTGGAAATTACAGAGCACAAACCCCACAAAGCATTCATTACCAAAGTTACCTTAACTTGTTTATTTTGGTTATTTGACATAGCACAAACTCCACCTGAAGGGATCAGAGCGATTTACACGAACACAAGCATATGAGATGGCTGGCACTCCTTTGGAACGCACAATTATAATGCATTCCTAAAATGTGTTCCAAAACAGCGCCGACCATCTTCTTTTCTCCTGCTGCACCCAATTCAACAGTGGGTGTGCGTGTTTGTTCTGGGCAATAACCAAGAATGTCTTTATACACATACCGGTGGCTGCGTGCGCATTCTGAAAACAATCTGGGGTGAACTGTGCATATTAAAATGAATCTTCCCAAACTTCACAGTCAGTGCGAAGTTTTTCTTTTCTACACGAGTCATGACAGAAAAAGAGCAACACCTTAAAAACTTCCTATGTAGAGTGGAGTGTGAAGATGAGAATAATGGCTTCTTTCGTAAGTGTTATTAAGGACCAAGGGGCATATTATCGAGGCCAACAACGCCGCTTTAACGGCCGTTTTCGGCCGAAAAGCGGCGATTGAATTACCTCACTATTAGCAAGGACACGCTAATAGGCATCAGCGCGTGTTTCCTTGTGTCAGCCGCCGTTCCTCTAACGCCTCGCATCGCATCTCTAATGAGATGCAAAGAAGGCGATTCCTCTCTAAACAGCATGGGAAATATCACTAACTGCACTACTCTGTATCAGCAAGCTGACCCAGAACACCCATAGCGATATAAAAAGCCGCGCTAACCGCGGTTATCGCCATCAGCTAACGTCTGCAAAATTTCAGACTTAGCTATATTTATAAAGGGAGGTGGATTCTAAGCCTAAGTCCACATCTCCCTATCACCAAGGATTCCCTTAGCGCTGTAGTTGTATCGCTGGATTTCCAGCGATGTTCCCTCATTTTGCCGCTATTGCCGGATTTTCCATCGCCGTGGAGATAAGCGTTGATGATAACGCGTTATCTCGGAGATCAAATCCGGCGATAGCCGGCGTTAAACAAATTCGCGCTAAGTGCGCTCTGCGATGTTTATCGCAGTTTGTTGGTGATATGCCCCCAAATGTGTATTATTCTGAAGCGGTCCTTCACTTTGTTCATCTTTTTCCTTTCCCCTCCTGCCTGTTTCACGCTTTCTTTACTTCCTCTTTTTTTCCAATTTTAAGTTCGTTCATTATTCCACCTATTCTCCCTGTGTCTCCCCTCCTTTCCTAACTGTATACATTTTCTATTCTTTAATTCGCATTTGTGAATATTAGGACTATCTAATCTGCACATTTTCACATGGAGGATAATTGGTAAAATTGTGGTATGAGACAAAGATAAGAAGACGGTGCACCATTTGACTATGCTACAAGGATGCAGTGTAAGAGCCCTTCTCATTGTTTAGCCCTATATACCATCACGAGAGGTGCAGTATGTGTTTGCAGAGCTGGAGAAAAACACGGATGTTAGTCTAAAGTCTTATCTGACTTAGTACATTGGCAATTTTATGTATCCATGGAGCACACGGGGTACCTGAAGAAAGCTTTTGAAAATTGGCCTAAGCTTTCTCCAGCCCACAACTCACCATGACTGCGCAGGCCCAGCCTTCCCGGCCTGCCCTGGAAGCTGGGACCTCCACAGGTTGACTCACAGTTGACCCTGATCCCTGCACTCCCCAGGTGATTGGGTGTAATACTACCAGGGGGCATATGTACAAGCCCCTATCGCCACAGGAGCGTCACTTTTTTTGACGCTCTGGTGGCCTAGTGCCATTTCCCATTTTTACAAGGTGGCACAAAGCCATTTAAGGTGGCTTAACAGTGCCTTGTAAATATGCCACTTTCCGCTGCAGTCCTATGCGGCAAAGGGACATGCAATGGGTGTTGCAGTGGCCATTCCACCGCAACACCCATTGCTTTTTGACGCTACCCCAGATTTACCAGGCTGAGGTAGCCCCAAAAACAACGCCAGGAAATACCTGGTCTTAGAATGGCGATATGAGGAGAAAGGATTAATTTCTCCTAGTTGTATTGCTATTTCTATGTGTGCTGCATTCTGCAGCACACATAGAAAGAGAAAACTGCCATTAGTGATTGTTTATGTGCAGGAAGGTGTCCCTTCCTGCACATAAACAATTGCCCCTGCAACGCAGGCACCCTTGCAACATGGCGGCATGGTGCCTGCGCTGGCGCTAGGCAGATTTATTTGTGCCAGTACTAGGGGGGACACAGGGATGCGCCGTATTCTTGTGACTAAGGAGCATCCCTGCATTTTAAAAATGTCAGAGCGCGGTGTTGCCAAATTTGGGATAGGACCGCAATCCAACTTTTTTTGTAAATATGCCCCCAGGTGTCTGTTTCTCAAACTCTACCCTAGCACGAAAAAGTACTGATTATTGAAATACAGTCATTAAAGGGGAAATGTGTTTTGAGAGTTGCCAAAATGATTAATGAGGGTTAGCAAGCCTTGTTCTCTTTGGTGGTCATTAAAACAGCCTGTCTATAAATGTCCTCTCCGTACACAGTGTTTCCATACCAGGGGGGGATGCCTGGGCATTTGTGTTTTATTTCTGTGCCATTTCCTTCACAAAGTACCAATGCAGCAGGCTCAAAAATAAAATGCTAAACTGGCATCATGCATGCTTGGAAACTTCACATAAACATGCCATTCTGTAGCCAGATGCATTTTAGCTGACAAGCTGTTTTCAGACTGCAACTGCCATCACCATTTGCAAAGTCAAGAGTCCCTGGCCTGGGGAGACTGCACCTTCTGAAGACAGGAAGGTGCTAGAAGAAGCCGCTGATGAGCAATATAGCCTTCAATAAATTGCAAGTATACACATTAGTAAGCACACTACTCCTGCATTTGTGGTCGTAGCTGCACTCTGCTTTTGGTGGTAGTGTGCAGTGTAACATACAGTACTACCATGGTCACTGTAGAGATACCACTTCACAACATAAAATATCATTCCACATAATTACACACCATAACACACAATCCCACTGCACATAATTCCAGTACACTCAATACCAAATAATAACTATCCACATAATTCCACAGCACACCATACCACATAATTCTACTACACAAATCCATTCCCACACCCATGAGTTGATGAATTAGAGATGGTGTTATAGTTCAATTTCATGAGACATTTGGTCCCTGAGATTAGGCATATATCTATCTACCCATACATCTATCTATCTAACTATCTATCTATCTATCTATCTATCTATCTATCTATATATATATATATATATATATATCTCTATATATTCACTGAAAAAACACAGGTTTCAGGGACGTTATAGTTAGAAATTAGCATTTAAAAAACCTTTGAAATTCATTGAAAAAACCATAGGTTTCAGGGACGTTATAGTTAGAAATTAGCATTTAAAAAACCTTAGAAATTCACTGAAAAAACCACAGGTTTCAGGGACGTTATAGTTAGTTGGACATTTCACTCGTACAAAACCAGAGAAATTCGGCCGTTATAGTTGGTTGAGCTAACTATAACTCGCGCCCCCGCAATGCACTGCTGATGACGTCACATATTACATCATTCATGACATGGTCAGTGACATCACTGATGACCCCTCCCTACATTTTCAAGGAGGTGGTGGTCCCCGGGGCAGTGTGGGGGGGGCAGGAGCCCCGCCCACACTTTAAATTTTGTAATTAAGCCCCAGGGAGGTGGCGGTCCCTGGGGCTTGGGGGGGCCCGTGAGGCCCCCCGCATATAATTAAACAGTGCCCCGGGGAGGTGGTGGTCCCCAGGTATTGTGTGGGGGGTCAGGAGCCCCCCACACATTTATAAAGCGAAGCCCCGGGGAGGTGGCGGCCCCCGGGGCTGCGGGGGGGCAGCGTGCCCCCGCATATAAATAAAGAAAGCCCCGGGGCGGTGGCGGTCCCCGTGGCTGTGGGGGCCCCGGCGGGCACCTGCAAATTAATTTGGCATTGCCCCCGGGAGCTGGCCCACCCGGGGGCTTTAAGGAACAAAGCACGGGAGCCCGCGCTTCATTCACTTTTTTTTTTCAGCCGGATTCGTGCACCCAGCCCAAATTCGGCCGTTTAAAAAAAAGAAATGCTTTTTGGCCCTGGGGGTCCTTGTAGGACCCCTGAGCAGGCCTAGGGGTCAGGGTGTTTCTACCCTGCCCCCTTTTCTTGTTTTTCACCTTTTTCTCTTCTGTATTCTTGTGACTCGGTTACCGAGTCACAAGATGGCTGCCAACACTTCTTGGTTTGGAGTGTTGGCAGCCAATCAGAGACAAGCTTGTGCTCTGGAGGGTTCGCGACTCCTCCTTGGTGCTCAGATATTGATATTTTTATTTTTTAAATTGCTCAGAAACTACTGAACGGATTTACACCATTTTAAAACAAGCATTGGCATAGCCAATAGGTCTCGCCTTTGGGACCTTATAAGTGTTTAGCCATGCAACAATTGTGCTGCATAACTGATACCTGGTTAAACACATATACGGTCCCAAAGGCGAGACCTATTAGCCAATAGGTCTCGCCTTTGGGGCCTTATAAGTGTTTAGGCAGAGCTATTGGTTTTGCCAATGTTTTTAAGAGCATTGTGGCTGCTGTGCAGCATGTTGAAAAGTTATAATAAAAAAGACTTATAAGCATTTTTGTTACTTTATATATAACTAAGACGACATTATGTACAACTGAATGACCCAATTAAAAAGAATAAACATAAGAAAGGTCTTGTCGTTTATTTTGTCGTTGCAATGTTGGCAACTTCTTCCTGCCTATTCTAAAGTTGAGGTGGTGCTTAGTGATGCTGAGGTGGTGTTGAGTGATGTTGAGGTGGTGCTTAGTGATGCTGTGGTGGTGCTGAGTGGTGTTGAGGTGGTGCTTAGTGATGCTGAGGTGGTGCTGTGGTGGTGCTGAGTGATGCTGTGGTGGTGCTGAGTCATGCTGGGGTGGTGCTGTGGTGGTGCTGAGTGGTGGTGTGGTGGTGCTGTGGTGATGCTGAGTGATGCTGTGGTGGTGCTGAGTGGTGCTGTGGTGGTGCTGTGATGCTGTGCTGGTGCTGAGTGATGCTGTGGTGGTGCTGAGTGATGCTGTGGTGGTGCTGAGTGATGCTGTGGTGGTGCTTAGTGATGCTGTTGTGGTGCTTAGTGGTGCTGAGTGGTGGTGTGGTGGTGCTGAGTGGGGCTGTGGTGATGCTGAGTGATGCTGTGGTGGTGCTGAGTGGTGCTGTGGTGGTGCTGAGTGGTGCTGTGGTGGTGCTGTGCTGGTGCTGAGTGATGCTGTGGTGGTGCTGAGTGGTGGTGTGGTGGTGCTGAGTGATGCTGTGGTGATGCTGAGTGATGCTGTGGTAGTGCTGAGTGATGCTGTGGTGGTGCTGAGTGATGCTGTGGTGGTGCTGAGTGATGCTGTGGTGGTGCTTAGTGATGCTGTGGTGGTGCTGAGTGATGCTGTGGTGGTGCTGAGTGGTGCTGTGGTGGTGCTGAGTGATGCTGTGGTGATGCTGAGTGATGCTGTGGTGGTGCTGAGTGGTGCTGTGGTGGTGCTGAGTGATGCTGTGGTGGTGCAGAGTGATGCTGTGGTGGTGCAGAGTGATGCTGTGGTGGTGCAGAGTGATGCTGTGGTGGTGCAGAGTGATGCTGTGGTGCTGCTGAGTAATGCTGTGGAGCTGCTGAGTAATGCTGTGGTGCTGCTGAGTAATGCTGTGGTGGTGCTGAGTGGTGTTGTGGTGGTGCTTAGTGATGCTGTTGTGGTGCTTAGTGATGCTGTGGTGGTGCTTAGTGATGCTGTGGTGGTGCCGAGTGATGCTGTGGTGGTGCTGTGGTTGTGCTGTGGTGATGCTGAGTGGGGCTGTGGTGATGCTGAGTGATGGTGTGGTGGTGCTGTGCTGAGTGGTAGTGTGGTGGTGCTGAGTGATGCTGTGGTGGTGCTGTGCTGAGTGATGCTGTGGTGATGCTGAGTGATGCTGTGGTGGTGCTGAGTGGTGCTGTGGTGGTGCTGTGGTGGTGCTGAGTGGTGCTGAGTGGTGCTGTTGTGGTGCTGTTGTGGTGGTGCTGTTGTGGTGCTGTGGTGGTGCTGAGTGATGCTGTGGTGGTGCTGAGTGATGCTGTGGTGGTGCTGAGTGATGCTGTGGTGGTGCTGAGTGATGCTGTGGTGGTGCGGAGTGATGCTGTGGTGGTGCTGCGTGGTGGCGTGGTGGTGCTGAGTGGTGCTGTGGTGGTGCTGAGAGATGCTGTGGTGGTGCTGAGTGGTGGTGCTGAGTGATGCTGTGGTGGTGCTGAGTGGTGTTGTGTTGGTGCTGAGTGATGCTGTGCTGGCTCTGATTGATGCTGTGGTTGCGCTGAGTGATGCTGTGGTGTTGCCGAGTGAGAGATAGAGTGAAGATATAATGCCCAATTAGAGAGGGTGGTGAGAGAGAAAGAGAGAGAAAGGGTGTACATAGAATAAAGAGTGGAGCGGGATAGAGAGAGAGAAAGAAGGGGAGAGAGAGTGAATGAAGGAGTTTGAAAGAGAAACAGATAAAGGGGTGAGAGAGAATGAAAGGCTAAAAAAGATAGAGAGGGGAGAGTTAATTAAGTAGAGAGAGAATTAGAGAGGGGAGAGAGAGAGAAGGAGAGAGACAATAAGAGTGGGGGTGTGGAGTTTAAATAGAGTGAAGAAGTGACGCAGAAAAAGTAACCTTAAATATAGCTTTGTGCTTTGCGCGAATAAATATAAAAAAAAAACAGTGAGAGACAAAAATACTGGTAATTAGGCTGTGACTCCCAATATAAAACAAATAGCGATATAAGGTGAAATCAACCCACCGAAGCAATATTTCTAACTAGACAAAAAAAAGCTTGCATTTCAATGCTAATCGCTGTTGTTTTTCATGTGACTGTAGTCCAGGGCCCTCAGTTGGTAATGTGAGCTGCTGCTGCTGCGATTGAAACATCAGAGTCCAGAGAAATAATGAGCCATGACGAGAAAATGAGGAAGAGATAGGAAATCCAGATGCCAGCTGCGCGTGCACGCCATCGTGAACTCAAGCTGGTCGCCAGCCGAAAGCCAGTGTTTGCACTTCCAAAACCCGCTTACTAAAACTCTCGGCCAGACCAGCGCAAGCGCTGGTGCAGGCCGAGACCTAAAAAGGGCGCTTTCTGAACCAAGAGCTACCTTTTGCCAAATTTGGTGTAATTCCATTCAGCAGTTCGTCCTGTAGCCTGTTCCAAAATAGCCATGGAGAAAACGCGCTTTGGAACCCCCCTTTTTTCTCGGCCCCCGCTTGACGAATCACTCCAAAACTTTCAAGACAGGAACTGACCGGAGCGCCCCATTCGTTTTGAAACTTTCGCGAAGATTCGTCAAACGGCGCCAAAGTTATTGGCAAATCCAAAAATGCTTTTCCTATGGAAACTAGGGGCATCATTACGATGGCGCAACGGAATGCGGGACCGTCCGCAAGTGGTGCGGCGGTCCCGCACCTGATATTAGGATGCCACCACCACCGTGGCAGTGGCAAGCCCTATTCCCAGCATTGTGGCGGGCGGTGCTCACAGCACCGCCCGCCACAATGCTGGGAATAGATGTCGTGCATTGGCATGCACAAGGTGACAGGCACCGCGCGGTGCCTGCCACTTTGTCAATGCCAATGATGGGGGGTACCATAGGTACCCCCCATGTGCACCCCCCACCCCACCAACTATATGGGGGCCCGCTACGGGTCCCCAAAGGCAAAGACCACATGCCTTTCCATGGCGGCAACGCCGCCATGGGAAGGCACATCTCCGCCTGCATGCTAATATGGATGGCGGTGTCTTGCAGACACCGCCACCATATCAGAGCCCTTTTCCGCCCGGTTTCCTGTCAGACCGGCGGAAAACTGGCGGACGGTCTTTCCGTCCGCCGGGGTCCCCCCCGCCATCGTAATATGGTGGGGGGAAATTGAATGCGGGCGGTGAGAAATAGCGGGCGGATCGTAATGACCCCCTAGGTTCTAACTATAACTACCTACTGTCCACTTCAGACAGCGGCCCTTAGCGGGGTGGCTGACCCCTTAACACATTCTTTGCATTCTTCTCCTTTCTGACGCGTTCGCGTCAAAGAAAACAGAAAGACAGCTGGGGCTCCAATATTTTCAGTGTGTTTAATTTCCGTACAGGAAGCAAAAAATAACGCCCTGCGCTTTTCGAAGCCTTTGCTTCTTGTTCACGGGTCATTTGCGTTTACTTCCTCTAACCATATAAACATGTGACCTCCCACCACCATTGAAGTAGGACTACATGGATACCTCTTTTCTTTACCATTGTATGGCAGCCATTGTCTAACATTCTTTTTTTGTTACACATTTTGCACAGTTCATTGGTGACCCTGGTTTTATCACAGTTATCTAGCATTTTCGTCTTTTTTTAATGCTTAATTATATCTGTTTACAATATTGGTAACACAATACTACATTTTACATGCATTTCCATGTGTAAATCAATATCTTACCCCCAAGGATGTTCAGTCCATTTATATTAATTCACATTTATCTTTCCTTCCTTCCGAAAAAACACAATTCTGCCCCAGTGGGCATTATTTGCTGTCTCTTTCGTAATACAATTTATTTAACCTTAATTATATCACTGAAATCAGTTCCATTCCAATCTGTTCTTCTTAACTCAACGTTTTCTTATTGGCCGAAATTATATATTAGCTCTTTTGTATTTCTTCATTCTCTCATCCTCTCCATGTTACCTACAATATAAAAACAGTATTAGATCAGCATGAAGTAAGTTTTTATCATATAAAAATAGTAAACTTTTTATCCTAGACTCACATATTCTACTTCTCTTGTATTGATATTGAACCCCAACATTTTAACAATTAATTGTGCATCCATCCTAAATGCACTGCTAATTCCTCGTCTCTATTCAACCCTGTTGGAAACATTGTTTCATGCTTTACTATCATTTTGGACTCCAATCTGCATACCATTTGTGTTCTCTTACCTCCTCTTTCCAAAATCGGGACACTATCTAATACTCAGAATTTCAAAAAACTTGTGTCTTTGTTATGTTGGTCTATGAAATGTCTAGCTATTGGATATTGCTTATCTTCATTTACAATTGCTCTCAAATGTTCTAGGATCCGTTTTTTGCTTTATGTATTGTACTGCCAATATAACACAGTGAACATGGGCACTTTAAGCAGTACACACAGAAATCAGAGTTACATGTTAGATGTTTCCTAATGGTAAAGGCTATTTTTCTCTCAGACAATTATCTTCTTACAACTGTTACTTTTTTTGCAAGCCTTGCATTCTCCGCAGGTAAAAAACCCTTGTATGCCGCTCTTATTCTGTTTCTCTTGTACCTGACTACTACATACCATATCCTTCAGTGACGACCACCTCTTGAAGGTTACTTGTGCATATTCACTAACCGTTTGGAAAGGGTTTCATCTGTTTTGAGAACATACCAGAATTTGTTAAGACTCTTCTTTACTTCCCAAGCCTGGGTGCTAAATTCAGTTATGAATCTAACTGGTTGTTCCTCCTCAATCTTAGTTTTTGGTATTAACAGATCATCTATTTTTAATTCCTTCGCTCTATTGCATGCTTGATCAATCACTCTTGGAGAATATCCTCTCTCGATAAACCTACATCTCATTTCCATCATTTCTTTATTAAATCCCTCCTCTGAGCTACAATTTCTCCTTGCTCTGATTAGTTCTCCATAGGGTATGCTTTCAATCAGATTTCTAGGATGACAACATTTTGCATTTAGTATGCTATTCCCCGCTATTTTCTTGCCGAAGAGTTTACTCTAACTTATTCTTGCATACTTTAATCTTAATATCCAGAAATTCAATCTCATCTGGGTGTATGTGACTTGTAAACTTCAAATTCAAGTTGTTGCTATTCAACATATTCACCAATTCATCCGCCTCTTCTCTTGTTCCTTTCCAAATACAGAAGATGTCAGCTGTATACCTCACCCAGAGGACTGCATGGTCTTCAAATAGTCTTTTGTTACTGAATACCTGGCCCTCCCACCAGCCCAGGTACAAATCCGCGTAACTAGGGGTGAAGCAAGTTCCCATCGCAATCCCCTGGGTTTGTCTGTATATCACTTAATCAAAAATTAAAAGATAATTCATCAAGCAGATACAGATCATATTCAAGATCATACTATCTTTGCATATTAAATCACTAAAACTGTTAAATCATCATTGTATGACCAATAGTGTCACATTCTCTGCACATCCGAGCACAGTTTTATTAAACGTCATATTGCGTTAGCACTAAAGCATTATCCTCCTATTTGAATATTGACTATGCCCACTGTATGCTAATGTCATCCTGAGATGTCGGAGCAAACTAGTTACATGAACAACAGAAAAACTATTATGAATGAAAATGGTGCAGTGGGCTAGTGGAATGTCCTTGAAAAAAGCCTCAGCTGGCTGATAGTTAGGTGAACTCTCAGAGGAAGGTGAAGAGTTCCTTAGCTTTGTTAGCGCTAGTGTTGATCTGGTGGGTCAAGGCTTCTCTTTTTTGCAGCTTTGATCTGTCTGTGGTTGTTGTTGAGGGCTGATTTGAAGGTGATTCTGTGAGTGTGGTTCCTGCTAGTGCCCATCTTCTTTCTAGTTGTTTGCATCTGTGCTTTGACATGCTGAATTCCGGGGTGTACCAGCTGGCTTGTTTGGAGGGTCTGTGCGTTTTGGCAGGTTTGGTAGGGGCAACTCAGTTGGTGGCATTGATGATACAGGCGTGGACGTTCTGTACTGCCTGGTCTAAGTTGGTGGTGATTCTGCGTTTTGTGGTGGTGAGGGCGTCGGTCCATTCTTGCTGCGTGACCTTGGACCAGCTGTGGAAGGGAGTGCTGTGTCTGCTGGGGAGGGTGTGGGTGAGTGCAGCAATGGTGACGTGTACGATGGAGTGGTCCAACCAGGTGATTTCCGAATTTTGATTGCATTTGAGTCTGTTGCTGGACGTGAAGATGGGATCCAGTGTGTGTCCTGCTTTGTGCGTGGGGTCAGTAACCAGCTGTTTGAGGCCGATGTTGTCTAGTGTTTCCAGGAGGTTGATGGAGTTGGTGTCGTCTAGGTGGAAGTTGAGGTCTCCTAGAAGGACGTAGTGTTCGGAGTCGATGGTGAGCGGGGTGATAAATTCGGTGATGACGTCGCTGAGTCCGGTTTGTGGTCCCGGAGATCTGTACGTGAGGATGCCTTTGATAGCGGACGGGTGCAGATGGGCTTGCGTTTGGCGCATCTTCATTAAGTATGTCCTGGGAGGAGGATGGGCGCTGGGGAAGCGGTAGATCAGGAGTGCAGGAACGGCGGGAAAATGGCAAGGGTCCTGGAGCCTAAGAGCATAGGAACCTGGGAGCCTGGAGGGCTGGGGCAGAGCTGCGCTGGGGAGGCAGAGGCTGCAGTGGCTGTCTGCTGAGGCTTCCTTCAAGCAGGAGAGGTCTTGTAGCAGTCAGCTGTGACAGTCACCAAGGGAGAGCTGGAGGGACCTGTTCAATGAAGACGTGGGGCTGCCTTCATTAAGTAGGCCATGGGAGGGACACCGGGGAGGAGGGAGATCAGTAGCGCGGCAACAGCGGGAATAATGGTGAGGGTCCTGGAGCCTAAGGGCACAGTAACTTGGGAGCCTGGAGGGCTGGGGCAAAGTGGTGCTGGGGAGGCAGAGGCTGCAGTGGCTGTCTGCTGAGGCTCTCGTTAAGCAGAAGAGGCCTCGCAGAGATGGAGAAACCTGCTTCACCTTGGCAAAAGTGAGTCAAATGTATTGAATTAACTCAGAGCCTACAGTTACTAAGGCCTAGTTTTTGATGCCATTCAGGCACAGGAAACTCACCCCAATCCTCTGAAAAATGTAGTCCATGTTGGTTGGTTCTCTGGCCTATTTTCAAGTCAGATGTGGATATGTGCACCACCACTACACACTTGGAAGTTCACATGGTGCTGAGCCATCGAGGCATGCACACATGTTGAATAGAAGACATGAGAGGGGGCGTCTTTGAGGAACGTTGCAGGGCACTGTGTCTGTGTTGACGATCTGAAAATTGTTATCCTGAATTTTAAACTGCGATTAGTCAGAAATAAATGGAACTATTGCAGCGCATGTTTGAATATGTCTGTCCACTGTTTATGTCTCTTCAGCAGGGGTGTGTTGTCTTCAGTATACAGTATTCATTTTACCGCATGTCTAAGATTGTTAGACTTCTCTCAGTGAAGTGTTGTAAAGTTTCAAGTGTGAACACGGGGAGCACCTTTCTTAAAGGTGGCTAATACAGAACGGCCAATCCCTTCACCGACCCTGGAGTCTCTGATTCATTGGCAAAACCAGAGCAAATAGATCTAGGAAAATCAACCCTTCTGTATGTCAGAAAACTGGTCTTGTTTAACAATTAACATGTATTTTCATTTTTTGAGACTTTATTAAAAGAAGAAAAACAATTTCATGATATATTTATTTTCATTATATTTTGCAGCTGCCATCCCATTGTCACATGGAGGTGACTTTCAGCACTCCTCGCCAATGTTTCTGGTATGTTGTGTGTCTTTACATTTTGCCTCTTGGCTATGCTTTTTTTGTGCGGACTAGCTTAATAATTCCTCAAGGATGAAGTTAAAGGCCAGAGTATTACCCGCACTGAGGAAATAGAAAATCAGAAACCGTGCGGGCCATACAAGGAGGTAATTTGTCCTCTTAATTGTTTGAAACGAAGGTTCTGACATTTTTTTGTCCCCTAGGATTCCTCATCTCGACTTGACTGCGTCCCTGCTGAAACACTCCCCTTGCAATGTCCTTTGCCACGCAAATAAAGCACATTACACAGTCTACACCTGCAAATGTAGCATGACGTTGCTGATGTGTCTGCTCTTAAAGGCTGTCTGCACTAATTCAGGATATACACGAATGTATGCCTCCATTAGGTCAATTCAACTCGTAATTCAATCCAACCCCTGCGCCACACGCATTCATCCTGCCCAGTGTATAATTTGAGCCGGTGTTTTCCGGTGCTCGGCAACATCACTTAATTGTCAATAATGCCACTTAGAACAGTATGCCACATGGTGGTGCTGTTTGTCTAATTTAGAGATAAGCACAACATCAGTTATTTATTGATTCAAAATACATTAAGAATAACTAATACCTGCTGCCGAAGCCATTCTTATAGTTTTGGATAGCCTAGAATAGTCTGAACTGTCACACTTGTAGGACTGTGATGGTTAGTAGTTGTGCTGATACTTTCATTGGCAGAGCTGACAGCGGCAATGGGTGGTGCAAGCTACAGTTGTTTCCTGAGGAGGGCCATGGCACTTACTTTTTTACAAATTAAGCACTGATCCTTGCACATTCACTCACATGAATGAACACAAAAACATACATGCACAAGTTATTATCCCATATTTAATTGCAACAGGTTTTTACAATTTCTCTTCCAAAACTATCATTCAATTCAGAAATCGATGGATTTTCTGTTACCACACAACTATAAGCGAGCTCTAGGTTGGCCCTCAAAACATCAGTTATGACAGCTGGGAAGCTCTTTGAGATGTGCCATCCTGCTTGGATAGGCCTTATGTAATATTACATCTAGTAAGCTGCTTCACGACATATGAAAGCACAACTCTCTCCTCAACAACCCAAGTAAAAATTGAATAATACATGGAGCCTTTCCTATTTGCGCTGGATCACAAGCCACTGTGTGCTTTCATGATTGCAATGGCAACCTAAAACGTATGTCTTCGCAAATTTGCACTCTGCTTACCGGGGAATTTCATAGTCTTGAAGTCCTTTTGGTTCCCCACAATAGGTTTCTAATGCATAGTTGGCAACATTTGAAAAAAAATTCCAGGGACACTTTACAGCACAGCTATCAATTACTTACTTGAAAAATTACCACACCCACTGCCCGAAAGCTCTGCCCTCTCCCCCCAACTCACATAGTTAGCATAATTTTACTCCGCCTACTTAAAATACTGTCACAGATTGTCACTTGCCGGATTGTTCAACGTGGGGAATGCTTTTAGGAGAAATGATACAGGAGTTTGGAGTCGCCAGTTTCTATATAAGTTTGGTGCCCTGAAATTTTTCAAAAAGGTACGACTGAAGGTTTTAAAGACAGTACTAAACCTTTGGTGCACAGTGAGGAAGATAATCAGTATTGGATATTACTCTGACCTATATGGAACGCATAAAGGATGGGCTGAGTCTCCCATTAAGGCATGCAGGGATTGCTACCTGGGGGGATTTGAGGGCAGTGACAGCTAAAACTAGGGATAGCTTATCTAGGTTCAAATATGTGCAGCTGTCATCCTGGCTTGCCACTACGACCTCGGAGACTGGGGGAGACTGGGAATTTGAGTCCTCACTCCAGGATGTGAGAACCAAAAGAAATGAGGTCGCCACATGGTACTGGAAACTCCAGGAAGCTGAAGATAAGGAAATGAAATTACCATACATGGTGTGGGAAGATACTCCATAGGGGGTAGACCTACAACCAATATAGCATAACTCTTTGAAATTACTATATTCGGTCGTCAAGCCTGCAAATCTAAAGCAAAATCACTATTTCACTATTAATAGATTATACTGGACACCCCAAAAAAATCGCAAAGTTTGTATCGCAGCCCACCCCAAGTGTAGAATATATGGCCTCCTAAAAGCTAATGAAGAACACGTCTTCTTTAATTGTCCAGGGATTAAGTCGTTCTGGGCAGACATTAAGACTATTTTAAAAGATATTCTAGGGATACCCATAGCATTAGTGGGGCCAAATGTGAATGCAACGGACAGCGTGGCGGATAGAAAGTGTCAAAACGCCCTGAGATCTGCAGACACTATAGTGTTATGAAGACAAAAATAAATAAATGGATTGTCACTTGCGTCATAAGGTAAGCAATGTGCTATTAAAGTTCATACATACATACAGTCAAGACCAAAAACAGCACCTTCCCAACTGGACAAAACTATAAATCTCAAACAGCACAGTGACAGACATTTACTTCCTCTCTCAGGACCAGCAGATAGCGCCCAGTGCACCAATTTATTTGGGTGTCCCATGACCTTGTTCTCCACGGCTTCCCTCACAACCACTGGCCAACACTGCCCCTCATCTCTCCATAGTCCCTCTGTCACAAATATTTAACTTGTTTTATAGCGCTGCTCATAACAGTACAGGGTGTCAGAGCACTTGTGGTTCGGCCGAAAGGCTCGAGACCACCTCACCCCTTACCCCCAGTATCTCAGCGGTGGTCACATGCTTCCTCCAATCATGTCGTTCACCCTTTTGACTCCATCTCAGCTGGACTTCCTCCTCTCGGGCCGTTTGTTGTTGCCCTGCCACAGGGGAAGCCACGGTCTACCACACTCAGGTTCCCAGCTCTGCTTGCAAGTAAAGCAGCTTGAGGCAGGTTCGGGATGGCCCCTCCTTCCCACAGGCTGCTGCAGCATTTTTGTTTTTCTCCGGCAGTCGCCCGCTTTAACTGAACTTCAAACGAGCTCACCACAGGGACTGCTGTAGCCTCAAGAGTTGAGGGACTGGGTTAGCAGTGGTTTCTATCCCCACGCAGCTGATTTATTGTAAAATAATAATCCCGACCGCTGAAACCACACTAAAACGTGGCCATGCCAGTTGCTAGCTCTCTAGCGCCCCATAAACTGCCTTTACAGAGGAAAATGAGTCTGCTAATGGTCATGAGGCTTATTCAGTGTCATTTTATTTTAGTGAATGATTTACCCCTTGTATCTTGGCTGTGGTTAAATACCATTATTTATAACTTCTACACATGAAAAGAAAGCGTGACATAAACCATTGTGTGTAGGTTTCCTGTCTTGTTTTCTGTGATGAACGCTTGTCGCCATCCACAACCACAAAATCCCAACCAAACTTTTAAGTGCAAGGTCAATTTCCTAATCAATCCAGTGCTGCATGTCAGCGGTACAGCAAATCTTAGAAACTATATCACAGAGCGATACAATACACGAGTCTTGCTTGATAGTCTACCTACCTGGAGCGAATGGTCTTAACCATGGTGATTCTAAGCTTGCGCGCCTTTTTCAACTTGGCAGGGCTGGAAGTCATTGCCGTGACTGTCCCGGGATAGTGAATTACACAGGACAGTCTCCAACTTGCCGTTTTTTGCAAACCATATTGTTTTTGTGGAGGCCACAGATATCTTAGGCCCATCTGTACGAAATTTTCATTTTGAGATTCATAAAATAGCGAATCCAAATAAATCGCTATTTGGGAATTGCAAAACGGAATGTACGTAATTTGTGATTGCCTAATAGCAATTCCTACAGATTCGCTATTCGGAAATTGCAATTTAGGAAATTGCAAAATTGTGATTTCCTGATAGGAAATCGCAGTTTTGGAAATGGATGCCCAAATGCTTCTGGAAGCAGGATGATGATGTCAGAGCCCAGGTGGAAGATAATTACAGGATGTGGCCACCAGCCAGAGGCCTAATACAACTTCTGGAAGTAAGGAGTGACCCTGCATCACTGCTGCCAGTACTACTAACTATCAGCAAACAACATCATGGCTGCTGAAGAGGGAAAGGATGCTGGGAGCAGCAGGAAGTTCAAGATGAAGTTTTTAAGGAGGTCTTCTGGAGGAATGTGCTCCCAACGTGGACCAGCTGTTTGGAAACGCCTCCCTGTCAGTCCCTGAAGCCCAGAAAACCAGGATCTGGAATGGGATCCTTGTGATGGTGAACTCCCTGGGAGTGACACAGAGGACCATGCCGGAGATCAGAAAGAGGTGGTACGACCTGTGGTCCTGTACCAAGGAGAGGCTGGCCAGCAGGATGGCAGAGGGACATGGGACAGGTGGAGGACACTCACAACACCCCGCTCTGACTCCCATGGAGACACTAATTGAGGGGACCCTCGAACCGGAGAGTGTTGTGGGAGTTGGGTGCATCGACACCTCCATTCCAACAGGCACCAGCCACGGTAAGTCATCTTCCCTTTATGTACCATCCATAACATAATGTTAGCCAATCCACATATCATACATCACAGCAGGAATTACTCCATTGAGGTGCTTGGCCCACCCAGGCAATGCATCATGGAAGTTGTAGTTCCCATCATTAGCATGAGGTACTGAGTGCTGATGACCACACCAAACATATGTGTACAACACAAACATGTCACAAACACATGCAGCAGAGTCACAACAGTATTGTGGCAAAACATTAACCATTTAATTACAATAACTATATACATGCATTTTCACAGATCTCAGCCTGGATGTGTCAGGACCCATGGAAGCCGAAGGGGCTACTGGCAGTGAGGTTGTCCCTGAGCCCACGACACAACCATCCTCACGCCCATCTCACCAACACAAACTGGCAGGAGAGCCACCATCTCCCCAAAGCCTGATTTTGAGGACAGCAACGGGGAACAGTCACATGGCAGGGACCCCACAGCAGCAGAACCCAGGACACTGCGAAGGTTCAAAGAGACCGTGTCTGACATGTCCGATGCACCGCCCGTGTAGGGTGGCCTGGAGAGGTCCATCCTCAGAACTCAGCACCTGAAAAGCAAAAAAATAGGTGCAGTGAGTAGGCAGCTGGTATGCATTGCAAAGTCCATGCAGAACATGTAAAAGGGGCAGGAGCGCTGGCTAACAGTTATAGAGCAGGAGCCCCGTGTGCAACGTCAGCGGCACAGGCAGCACCTGACCCGCTTTGACACCTTCACCAGGTCAATCAACCAGCTAGTCGCCACAACTTCAAGCCTGGCACAGCTGTCAGTAAACGTATAGACGGACATGGCATACTGCTGCCCAGGCAATGCTCATGGGCTGGTGCAGGTTACAAGTGGCTTGGAGATCATCTAGACCCACAACCTGTGCTTCCCCAACATCTCCATACCACCTGAGAGTGAGGAGGGCTCCAACCTAAGTGGCTTATCTGTCCAGGAGCCAAGCCCAACCAGGCGTTCACACTGCTATCCCTCAGAAACAGACTCAATGTCAGTCCCATGACCCAGTGCTGCAGAGAAAGCACCCAACCCAAGGGGGCGCAAGAAGCTACTCCCAAGTAACTCAGTGGGATGAGTTGCATTTGTCCATCCAGCACCCTAATTACTTTGTTCATCTTTTGCTTACATTGTTTCATCCACAAGGATGAAGTTGATCCTTGCTTGCTATGATGTGGTAGACACCTGATAAAAGGTGGTCACTCAGTTGTGCACTAAGCAGTATCCCATGTATGATGTCTCATTATTTGATGATCTAATTTCTCTTACCTCAGAAATAGTTGTTGGTGATCTCTGTGCATCATGCACACCCCTCTTCTGCACGTGTACCCTCCTGCTGCGACTGTAGTGGTTGGCTCTATGGGGATGGCATGCGGGCCCTTCCTCATAGCAATATTGTGCAGTATGGCAGAAGTGGCGATGATTTTACAGCATGTATCTGGTCTGTACAACAGTGCCCCACCGGTTTTGTGGAGACAGTGGAAGCGGTATTTCAGGTTCCCAAAGGTCCGCTCAGTGAAAGAGAGTGTTGACTTGTGGGCCTGGTTGTATTGCCTCTCACTTCTTGTCCTCGGAGTCAGGTGCGGTGTGAGTAGCAAGGCTGTTTGGCATATGCACTGTCAGCCTAAGAGCATGAGGAGTAAGACGATTAGGTCACATTAAACACAACATACTGGCCAATGTATACATTGAGTGTGCAATTTTCTTACCATGTAGGAAACCATCGCCAAATTCCCCCTGTGCCATTCGGATGTGTATTCCACTTTGGCGGGACATAAATGAGTCGTGGGTGCTGCCTGGAAATCTGCCCACAACGTCTGTTATGATACAGGAGATGTCACACACTACCTTACATTAAGTGCGTGTGCGCTTCTCTTGTTCCCGTAGATGTATTGAGCTGCTGAGGAGGGACATGTGGCAATATGTGTTCCATGTACACAACCAATGACATTGGTTAACTGCACTATGCTGCAGAACATGAGTTTGATTTGCTGCAATGATTGGGGGTATTGGAGAATGAGATATACTGGCTGATCTTGCTCACCATGATGTCAAGGAACCGGTGAAAGAACCTGGAAAAGGCACTTTGTGACACCCCCCTGCCAACTGCTATGACCCCTGTTAGAAATGGGGGTTCTCTAGTTGGCAGAGGTAGGTACCTTTGTCCAAATAGGGACCCTTGCTTTTAGTCAGGGTAAGGGGGATACACACTTTAGATAACCCCTGCTCACCCCGTGGGTAGCTTGGCATGAGCAGACAGACTTATCCCAAAGGCAATGTGTAAAGTATTTGCACTCAAAACACACAGTAATACAGTGATAACACCACAAATGGACACCACACCAGTTTAGAAAGATAAAGTATCTTTATCTAAACTCAACAAGACAAAACCGATAAAATTCTAACATATATGTAATACGAATATGACTTTTCAAGGGTTTCAAGCAACTGGGTCCATAGAAAACTATGGCTGCGTGATTCTACACAAAGTACCTGTAGATGCGTCAAAATTCACAAGGCCAAACCGCCACAGAGAAGGGAAGCACCAAGAAACAAAGGGCCATATTATCAAGAACGGCGATAACATTATCGCTAAAGCGGCGATAATGTTATCGCCGTTCTTGATAATATGGCCCAAAGAGATGCATCAGTTCCTGAGTCCTTGGGGAAGCGATGCAACAGTTCCACTGCACACAGGAGAAGTGATGCATCGAATCCGGACTGTAGGGGGAAGTGATGCATCGACTCCAAGACGGTTCTGGTCCACAGCGTCTGGAAAACTTGCCACACAGGTGCGATGCGCGGAAATCCAGGATGCGCTGGCGATCGATGCGGCGGTGGCAAGTGGCGTTGCGTCAGTTTCTTCAGCCGTGATCCCACAATGTGTTGGTTCTTGCAGCCTTGACAAGCCCTGCGTTGTCTCTGCAGCGGCGCAGCGGTGCGTGGAGATTCTTCTCGCACGTCAGTGCTGCGTCGGGAAAAACGGCGGCAAGAAAGGCGGTGCGTCGATTTTCTCAGCGCTTCAGATTTCTTCCAGTTCCTAACAGCAGGAACAACCTCCAGAGGCCCAGAACTGGAATAGGCACCTCCTGGCAGGTCAGAACTCTCAGCAGCAGAGTTCAGGGGAGCTGGGGGTAAAGTCTTTGCGCCCCTGAGACTTCAGAACAGTAGGCCAGCACACACAGGCCCTTCTTCAAGCAGGTTCACAACAAAGTTTCAGTCTTTGTCCTTTCCTTGGCAGATCAGCAACTGCAGGCCAACCCCACACAGCACACAGCAAAGGGGCAGTACTCCTCCTCACAGCTCTTCAGCTCTTCTCCTTGGCAAAGGTTCCTCTTGAATCCAGAAGTGATCTAAATTGCTGGGGTTTCAGGTCCACTACTTATACCCAATTTTGTCTTTGTTCTTCTTTGTGCAAGGGTCTCCGAGTCCAGTCCAACCCAGTTCTGTCCTCACTGGTCCCATATGACCACAGGGGGTGGAGACAGCATTGCGTAAGGGAGACAGGCCCTATTGAGGTGCAAGGAAATCTCCTCCCACTACTCTAAATGCAGCCAAGCCCCATTCAGCTTAACTCTGTGTCATCCAGGAAGGGCCAGGCACAACTCAAAACCCCCCCAGTGGCTGTCTACAGTGAATGCACATCCCAAGCCCCTGTCACTCCAAAACCAGACAGTCAAACCACAAACAGGCAGAGGCACACAGAATGGTTAAAAAAGAAATGCCTACTTTCTAAAAGTGTCATTTTCAAGCACACAATTCAAAAACCATCTTTACTAAAAGATGTGCTATTCAATTCTGAGTTCAGAGAGCCTAAAATGTATTTCTCTATCATGTCCCAATGGGAAGTTCTACTTGTGAGATGTTACAAAGTATCTCCAATTCTATCCATGGGGCAGATAGCCTTTCAATAGTGAAAAACGAAATTGGCAGTATTTCACTATCAGGACATGTCACACACACACACCAGTAAATGTCCTACTTTTCACATACACTGCACTCAGCCCATGGGGGTACCTTGGGCCTTACATGTAAGAAAAGGGAAGGTTAGGGCCTGGCAAGTGGGTGCACTTGCCAGGTCGACATGGCAGTTTAAAACTGCACACAGACACTGCAGTGACAGGTCAGACATACTTTTTCAGGGCTACTCATGTGGGTGGCACAATCAGTGCTGCAGGCCCACTAGTAGCATTTGATTTACAGGCCCTGGGCACACACAGTGCACTGTACTAGGGACTTATCAGTAAATCAAATAGCCAATTATTGAAACACCAATCAATAAACACAACTTACACAGAGAGCATATGAACTTTAGCACTGATTAGCAGTGGAAAAGTGCCCCAACAGGTCAGGAAAAAATAGGAGGAAGAAGCAAAATGTTTGGGGATAACCCTGCAGAAAGGGCAAAGTCCAACAACCCCCTGGTATCTGCCCGACACTAAGAGGTGTAGGCGACACAATATCTTTACATGTGGTGGGATTGCATTGCTTCTGAGTGTTGGAGCCTGTAGTTGAGGTTGTAACTCAGCTATTAAATCAAGTATTACCTGACTACTCAATCTGTACCCATCAATAATCTCATCCGCTGTCTGTTCAAACAGTGTGACCATCACCCTAAATATCCTCTCCTGTCTCCTCCTCCTTCTCTGCCACACCGCCAAAAACCACATACTCCTCAACATAACATACACGGCTGCCATTGTGAAAGGTCCTAATGCATTTTGGGTGCCTTTTTATAGTTTGCACCTGGTCACCACCTGATTCGATTTAGTGGTAATTGCATTTTCTAAATGGCCATTTTGTGACTAGTTGCAATTTGGAAATGCAATGTACATGTGGTTAGGCAATCGCAAATAGGAACTCTATATTGGTGATTTCCTGTTTTCCGAATCGTAAATTGTGATTTCTACTGGATAGAAATCTCATTTCGTAATGCCACAGATGCCTTTCGTACATACCGAAAGGCAAGTTTGCATTTATTAATGGCCCAAAATAGCGATTCGGTCCGTTAAGAAATGCAAAATTGTTTCGGACATATGAGTCGTAGGGGCACATGCATCAAAGGTTTTTGCGATCGCAAACGGTGCGATTCGCAAAAATCGGCCGTTTGCGATCGCAAATTTGCCTTTGGAGATGCATGAAAGTGTTTCCTATGCGCAATTTAAGAATTTGCAATTATTTGCGAATTCCTAAATTGCGATTGCATTTAAGGAATCGCAATTTGCGATTCCTTAAATGCAATGCTAGAAGCACTTTCAAATGGCGATTTCGCTATTTGGGACCGCAAATTACAGACAAATCAAACTTGTCTGTAATTTGCAAAAACTTTTAAAAATGCACTAAAATGCATTTTTTAAAGTTTTAGGTTACACACACACATGCCCTTGGGGCATGTGTATGCGCAACATGGGTGCACATCACAATTTCAGGGGTGCAACATGGTGTCATTTTGACACCCTTGCATCCTTGAAATTGCATGAGCAATTTGCGAGTACCTACTGGTACTCGCAAATTGCGCATGCAATCTCCAATTCATTCCTAGGCCCCTAGGAATGAATGGGACGGCATTCCTTAATTGCGACTCGCAATTTGCGAGTCGCAATTAAGGAATGTTTAGGAATCGCTATTTTTATAGCGATTCCTACATGCATAGGCTTTTGCGATTCCTTAATTGCGATTCCTTAATATTCGCAATTAAGGAATCGCAAAGCCTACCTTGATGCATATGCCAGTTAGTGACTGTAAACATCTCAGACTCATAGAAAAGACACCATTAGTTGTAGTCTTTGCCAAACAAATCCTACATCCCATGCTTTCTCTGCTTCCATACACGATTCAACAAACTATATATAAAACTTGTTTCTTCTATACAATCATAAGCTTTACACATTTTAAAAAGTTAACGCTATTAGGTTTGCTAAATCCTCCTCAACAGATTTGAATTGGTGTGACTTGGTGTGAATTTTGCCAGATCATTATATGTCTGCAAGACACCGCTTTTTCAGTCCCAGATTTTGCTTTTACCAATTATCAGGAGCGCTAGATCACTTGTTGTAGTAACAGTGAGCCAACCCTACCATACCTGTCTCCCATATTTGAAAGGGTCTCAAACACAGTGCCACAGAAAGAAAAAAGAAAAAAAAAGCTTCATGTTTTAAATATTAAGGACCTAATTTGGAGGTGGGCATCAGCAGGCTATCTCCGGAAAATTGTTGACTGTCTCTCCCTCAGCATTACTCATCCAATTGATTGTGAGGCCTTAATTGATCGGCCACCATGGTCAAGCTCTTGACAACTTGGGAGTTTATATGAAAGTGAAACCATAGCTGTCCCAGACAGAAAATACTTGTGAATGTTACTCACATGTTACAAGGTAACTATTGCAACATTAGGTGTGTCAGTCCGGGAGAGAGGCCTCCCTCTTGGGGTGGTGTGCTGTCTTTAGGAATCACATGCCTTTCGAAAACTCTGCTTTTTTAACACTGAAAGGATTTTTCAGTTCCTGTAAAATTCGTTATAGGGTAAAACGATTCCATTTGTGGTGGACAATATTGGACAACTCTAAACATGGCCTCCAACCTGTCACTTTTGTGGTGGAAGCGATTGCTTAGTCACAAAGATGGTATGGAGGCCAGACTGCTTTTCCATTTATGACCTACAAAGAGTATTTTTTTTCATTATTTTGCCGGTTATTGTTACCCTGGTAGTAAAATCATACACAATCAACAATTGCTTATTCTTACGTATTTTAATTTCAACCAGATGTATTGTTCTGTAACAGGATAATAAGGAAAGCTTATTTTGTGAAATGAAATCATGTTTATTGCTTACGCTCCAGGGACTGACTATATGCAGAGCACAACAACATTAGAAACTGGCCAGATGGGGCATCTTTTTCTTCGGAGTCGTATTGTGTGATTTTCTTGGATAAATTATGGGGCATATTAGCAAGACCCACGTTAAAATTATCGCCGTTTTAGCGGCAGGAAACTGCCGCCAAAACGTCGATAATGGGCTTGCTAATATGCGTTATGGAATTCCAATAGAAGCCCAGGTTAGATGTCCTGCACATCTAACCTGGGCTTCTATTGGAATTCTATAACGCATATTAGCAAGCCCATTATCGCCGTTTTAGCGGCAGTTTCCTGCCGCTAAAACGGCGATAATTTTAACGTGGGTCTTGCTAATATGCCCCAATGTGAGAAGCCCATACTAACAATTCAAGTTCATGCTGAAAATGTTTTCAGATATCAGCAAAAAAGATACAGCATTAAAAACAGAGGTTAAACCTGCCAACGTGAACCACTTGAACACCAGCGACAATGGAATGACAACAAAAAAATTATGCAATGGCAAAACTATACACATAAAGATTCATTCAGAGAATTAACAAATGACTGACCTTGTCATGACTGTCAACCAATAGCTCACTTAAGAATATTAGTGACATAACCAGGATGCCAGTCTTTCGTTAGATTTAATATGCTGTGTCAGACAATTAACACTCTCTCTGACATATCTAAAACAAGCATTGGCATAGCCAATAGGTCTCGCTTTTGGGACCTTATAAGTATTCAGTTATGCAGCACAATATCCTTGGTGCAACAACAACAGTTGCTTGGATAAACACTTATAAGGTCCCAAAGGCGAGACCTATTGGCTATGCCAATGCTTGTTTATAATATACTGTTTGACTTCCGCAAATTGGCCGTAAAACTAACTTTTCCCCCTGAAATTGAGTCATGAATGTTTACAGTCACTGCCCAGAATTCTTTTCCATACTAGACGACCACCATAAAATAGTAGCTTCAGCCGCCTTATCATCCAATTGCTATACTTTAAGTATAGATGAGGAACAACACGGCGGAAACAGTGATTTGGAAATTAAGTTTTATTTGGTGATAACGGCAAGCAAGCACGTGCAATAAGATAATGAAGCATGCATGCAAAGGGACAAGGGGGCGTTCTGATGGACTTGAAACAAAGCAGGAGTTACATCTGAACCGAGACGGGGCACAGGACAGGTGCCCTGTGCACGTCAACACCTTTCAAACGGAGCAACAGTGCAAAATAGCTAACAAGAACGATCCCAGAAGACGTGCAAAGGAGACAGTGGCAGCTTACACTGAGAAGAGAGACTCGTCACTACCCTCCATACAGCATTCACTACATATAGCACCAAGCCCGCTGGAGCATATCTCCTCGGGCGCAAAACAATAACAGAGAACTGGGTGCAAGGCCTATCTCACCTCCTCTATCAAAATACGAAAAGTCACTAAAATGCGCAGTGAGGCCGCGGCCCTCTAGTAAGAACGGCGAAGATTGATGAGACCGGGCTCCTATGAAGATAGCGAGAGTGCCTTCTGGGGGTGCACGACCGAAGAAAGAAGCAAACGGTAGAAGCAGAACAGGACACACAGTAGTAGGGGGAAAAAGGACTCTGACCTGATTGAGCCTGCGAACGACGATTCCGCCACAGCCGAACCCCAGCCTCCCGAGCCTACAGGAACTTCCGGAAGAGGCTGAACTACGAGTCCCAGGAAGCGCCACTGCAGGATTTGGCGCTGCCCACCATCCACTGAACACATTGAAGAGACAGAAGAGCCGTGTGTGCGATGCATTACAGGAAATGCTGTTAATAATGCTAGGATAAAGGGTGGAGTGGGGGACAGCATCGTCTCGCAGAAAAGGCAACGCATTGGTGGAAAGAGTTAAGGCATGCACCGGCCAAGAAAACAAGCACGGAGGAGCGGGGGCGAGCGAGCGCGGCAGCCTGCAAAGCAGTCCCAAAAACGCTCGTGCGTCGTGGCTGGCCTTTGGATGAGTACGCGCGGCAGACATGTGTTTCCACTTATCGCGCCCGCGTCTGGGCACGATAATTGGAAACACATGTTTGCCGCGCGTACCCATCTCAAAAAGGCCACCCACGACGCGCGAGCGTTTCTTGGACTGCTTTGAAAACTCACTTACAATAAGTCTTCGCCTCTAAGCAGCGCTTGCGCGCTACTCGAGGCTCGACCTAAAAAGGAACGGCTGGGAGGTGAAGTATGATAGAGCGTGGATTTATGATGTGGACATGAGTAGGAGCTGATGCCTGTCCATTATTAAAAAAAAAACTAGCAGAAAACCCCCCAGAAATGAATAAACAAACTTAAAGAAATCAATGTTATAACATTATTTAAATCAACTCCATTGATTACTAAATTGGTATTTTTGCATGGAACTATTAATGTATCTGTTTGCACGTTCCAATATTCATTTCTAAATGTAATTCATTTGTTCTCACTCCATCATTGCACCACAATCTTACAATACTTTCTCTGGGCAACAAGTGAATCAAGTCATATCGGAGACTTGAAGGGTGTCAGTTGCAGCAGGGTCTTACACAAACTTGTCTTTGGGTGTTATTGTACTGGGCTTGTAAATCTATGTGGGTGTGATGTCCTTGGAAAATTTCACAGAGACCGCTTCTATCAGGCCCTTATCAGCAGTGCTTTAAATGGGAAAAAATAAGTGCAGGTACTCATTAAAATGCGCTAGAGGTGTAGTGAGGGGGCGGGGCTAGGGGCGGGGCTAAGGGCAAGACATGATGATACTTAACAACTTCTATATTAGTTGCAGCACATACCAAAACACATGAGAAATGTGTTTATATAAACAAAGCAGGTTAACTCATTACACAAAATGAAAGAGAAATGGAATAATATGTTAACAGTTCCTTTTTTGCAATAGTTGCACCTTCTTAATGTCATACTGTTAATTGCTGTTAAGCACAATACTATATATTTTTGAGCATGCGAGTAGGAAGAAACTGCAAATACCCCCACGTCGAATCAAAGCTCTTATGGCACCAAGCAAATGAAGCAACTCATTATGACCCTCCCCAGAAGATATCTCTTGTCTCTTCCATCGATCTATCCATTCATCCTTTCATCCTACCATTTACCTGCTGATGTCCACCATTTAACATTTACATTCTATCGTCTATTCAGTCTTTCATCAATCATTCAGTTTTTCACCATTCCGTCTATCCACCCTTCATATCCAAACCTATCCATCTCCAAACCTATCCATTCATCCTTTCACTCATCCATCTCTTTATCCACCCTTTCCCTCATCCATCAATCCTTTCGCTCATCCATCCATCAACCCTTTCACTCCTTTATTCCACCCACCCTTTCACTCAATCCCTCCTTTCACTCATCCATCATCCACCCTTTCATCCATCCTCCCTACCTTTCATTCATCCATCCAATCTTTCACTTATCCAACCATCATCCGCCCTTTTATCCAATCATCCACCCTCTTTCACCCATGCATGCTTTTACTCATCCATCCATCTATTCATCCATCCATCCATCCATCCACCCATCCACCCTTGCTCACTCATCTATCCACTCACTCACCCACCCTCCCTTTTACAATATTTATGAATCTTTGTCACCGAGCAGACATGTACAAACAAAGTGCCACCTATTTTCTTTAAAATACCTACTGAGAGTGTCTGGATTCTCTCTCTCTTTCTCTCACTTTTTTCTTACAAAAACAGGCATACACACAAACATAGCAGACACACAAAAGACTAAGGAAGATGAAAGCCATCTTTTCTCTTCACCTACCATGGCTTTTTAATTGCCACCAGGGCCGGACTGGCCGTGGCCTGATTGTCACTGCCAGGGGACTGACATGATTCCTGTGCTTGCAGGAGATAGTGTGAATGTGATTGACAGCACAGGGCCTGAACGGACACTGCTCTGTCAAGATGATTGTGAGCACCCGACATTATTCAAATGAGCCCTGCTGAATAGCTCAGCTGGGGCTCAGATCAGGGGCTGCAGAAGCGGCGCCTTGGCTGCCAGAGACATGTCCCACTCCTGCTCACCAGCACAGGCAGTGACTTCCATTATGATTTTACATCTGATCATATAAGGTGTCCCTATACCGCTGTTGTTTCCACACCAGTAGAGGCATGGATCCAAAGCAGGAATTTTCTTAGGTTATCTTTAGCCATTTTGTTGAAAAACTAAATCCTTTTCTTGGGGCCATTTCTCCCCAAAACTGTCTAGCTTCAAACCCTGCACTTCTGGCCGATGTCAGTGATGACCCATATCTACAATGTATGTGGTGTTTATGGAAGCCGCATAACATGGCACCTTGTGATCTCTGTGCCCTTATGCAGTCCTAGGCTTTAAGTGAGAAAGTGGCGAAGCTCCCTAAGGGTTTGAATAAGTTAAAATCAGGTCTCCACACAGGTTCAGGATTGGGAACCACACCTCATTGTGTTTTAGACGCCATTCCCCTAGAAGACATTAAAAAAAAGGAAACGGGAACACTCTTCAAGCACAGAAAGATCAAGCGGTTGAAGGAGATGTCTTCTTCATTTTAAGAGTCCATGCAACCCGTTCAACCGGTACATTTTCCTCCCAGGCGGTGCCTAGGCTCAATATTTTGAGGGTTTTGAAAAGACCATATTTAAGCAACTGCTCTCTGATGCACTTGCAGGAGCTTCCACGATGTATCTGTTACCAATGGCACTAGTCGGTTTTGGTACAAAGCTATCTTTCTCAGCTTCTAAGACTTCTACAGAACCACACTCCAATTAGTTTCAGCTGTGGTGTTTGATAGGTTGTTGGTGTCTGTCTCCTCTTCTAAGTACAGTCTCAATTTCAGTGGTGCCAGTCTTGACGTCTGTTCCAACTCCGTCCAGCCTGCCTGAATCAATTGCTTCCTGGCGGGTGAGGTCACACCAGAGGCGCAACTAGAGTCAAATTTCGGGAGGGGGGCTAAGAAAAAATTTCGGGGGGGGGTGCTGATTCTTCAACCAAGAAGTGGAGCTGCAGGGGCTCTAAGATGGGGTGAAACACATCAAGCCTCATTAACAAGCAAAAGGTCTTCTAAAGACCTGTGAAGTGCTCGGTGCGGCAGTGTGTGTTCCCGGGAAGCTGTCTCATCCCGGGCTGCCACACACGACAGGGGGTGGGGGGCTGAAGCCCTCTGAGTCCAATGGGCGTTGCGCGCCTGGGTCACACGTTGCTCTGACTTGGCGTCACTGCCCTCCTTGTGAAATCACCAATATGTGAGCATGCGCCGCAGTGTAGAAATGCGATGCATGCTCACATGATTATGTGTGACAGTGAGTACCGGTACTCTATTTCGTAACGGAGAAGTGCCGGTACTCTTGGGGGAAAAAAGAAGTGCCGGTACTCAGTACCGGTGAGTACCGGCCCATTTAAAGCACTGCTTATCAGGATTTAAGAATAAAGTGTAATCACTCAGAAGAATATAGATGTCAATCCCAATCCTCCACTTATTCCATTCCAGGTACTCAATAATAATCCATATATACATATATATATATCAACCCCAAGGAAAAAAGGGGAAGGTAAACGAAACTGGAGATACTGTTTTAGAACGGCACTTCATCAATGGAAATCATCTATAATTCACTGTTCATATGTCTCTCAGCGAGGAAAGACTGTGACTAAGTCCAGTCCAACATGGAATCAGGCCTAGGGCCAAATAGCGGAGGAGCGGCCCTGGGGACGCTGAGATGGAGGATGGCGTATTACCGGAGTAGGAAGCAGGTTAATGCGATGTATTTTCTGCAAGTTCTAACACCCCAATGGAGAGGCTACCATGATGGGGAGCTGTATCACATGGAGCAGAGTAGTGATCACAAGACAAATTTAAGCAGATGTTAAAAAAGTCATAAATGCTATAAAAAAAAACCTTTGAAATCTCCAAAAAAACACTGTGCACTGCAGCTTGGGATGGTAAATCTCACGTTTTCGGGCATAAGCTCCTCTTCTTGACACCACCAAATTACTCATTTGCATTCTTAAATTATTGAGACGTCACAGTCTGTCATTTGAAAGAAACCTGGATAATTTAGATGGTGAAAGGAACTTAAATCAACAGCTGTGTCTAGGTTTCACTGAAAATACTCATTTAGGAAATACCTCTGCTTTTTTCTCTAATGTGTTACATAGTCATTGTAAGAAGACAAGGCTTTTTGCAGATGCCCCCCCCCCACTTTTTGCCCCCATTTGGACTACCAGATGCCAGTTTTCGACTCTGACAGTGCTCTGAAGGCTGCTAATCAGGCTCCAGTGCTGGTTCTCTTTCCCTAAAACTGTTATGTGTGAATTTGCAACCCCAATTGACAGAGACTTTACCCCTTTATAAGTCCCTAATATATGGAACCAGGTGTACTAAGAGGAAACGTGGTAAAGGGATCCCCAGGGCTGCAGCACCGTGTTGTGCAACCCTGGGTGACCCAAGCAAACTACTCACAGCAGGCCTGCCATTGCAGACTGCAGGAGCTGTGTAAACTTGTAGAACTCGACTGTGCCCTCACCATGAGTGGCACAGTCACCTACACTGCTTTTAGTATATATCATTTAATTTTTAGGAACAATAGTCCTTGACAGAGACTTAGTACAAAGAAAAAATCAATATAGACTCAAATCAGTGCTATATTCCTTCTGTCCAGCCGGACAGTAAGATTTAATGATTTTTAAATTTTCAGGATCTGAGAAAACAAATAAAGTGGGACACAGTCCTGCGTCCTACACATTACAGTGAAAATAAAGAAACGAAAACAAACATTCAGGCAGGGCAAAAGAGCTTGTATGCAGTGTAAACAGTAAAACAAGCAAAATGAAATCAAACACCGTTACACTTAGATATCAAATTAAATTGTGTGTACGGTGTAAAGCGAGTCGACGATGTTTCGATCCCTTTGTGGAGATAATGGGATCATCATCAGAACAAAATTAATGCATGCCTGAGAAACATATGGCCGCAAAAAACAGTGGCAGTTTGGGTAGGCCAGCCGGAAATACTGGTTTTGTGGGACGTCGAGGCAAGCCTCCAGGAGGTCAATTATTAAGGTTCGGTGCTGGCAAGGGGGACAGACTGCTGATGGGGCCCAGAGTTGAGTGTGAGACTCGGATCGCTAGGAAGGCAGCGTAGGCCAGGGGATGGTTGTTTGGTACCTGCGATGCAGGAGGAAGAAAGTATGACCTGGTCCGCGGTGGCGTGACCAGCGGAAGGGTTTAGTAACCTGCGTGGCGGTGCCACGAAGTGTGGCTCGGTGGACGGGTATTTGAATACCCGGCCACCGATCCACACTTCGCGGCACCTCACTGATTTGAGTCTATATTGATTTTTTCTTTGTACTAAGTCTCTGTCAAGGACCATTGTTCCTAAAAATTATCGACTCCCAAGGTCCTTGTATACCGTTTTGGGTTCCCTTGTTGTGTATAAATATATTTAGTATATATCAGTGACACCTAGAGAAGGCCTCCTGTGCAAAGGGGGCTGGTTGCTGTATATTATGAGTGTAGACATGTAAGTGCAAGCTTATATGTCTCTATAGTGTCTTTACCATTAAAGTACACTATGAGTGATATGCAGTCCATAGGATAACATGGGATTTGCACCCGGGGAAGACCCGGGTCGCTGGCTCCAGTATGGGACTACCTAAATATGTCAAATTTGGTGTCAAACAATGTGCCTTCTCTCCCTTGACATTAATCTGGTGTCCAGGGAAGGTTGGCATGCACCCTGGTGGCACCGTAGAAGTTACCCACCTGGTTGCCCCAGCTGTGCTCTGGCTGACTAACCAGTGTTTTGCCATGCCTGCTGATGCCACAACAGGATTTTGGCCTCTTGCTAGGCAGTATGAACACTCCAGGAGTCCAGAACAAAGGCTGAGCAGGAAGGAGGTCACACCTCCCTCCTACCCAGCTGGCTAGTTAAGTGACACATCAGAGCTTCAAAGGTTGTACTGCCTCTGATATGCATCTGGGCTGTCCCCATGAGGAGGAAACAGCCCTCCCCTTGCCCCAGGTATGCTCGCACCCGGGCAAGGTGGGAAATCAGCTATGCAGGAGGTGTACACCCCCAGGAAGGCTGGCCTCACTTCTAGGATGGGCACCCTGGTCTGTACATCTAAAAGTGAATTCTGCCTCCTTTAGGAGGGCAGAAATTGTGGGTTCCGGATAGAAAAGGTGACCTACACCACAGGATGTGGTCACCTCAGGGGCTGACTAGCTGCAGGGACTAGCTGCCAATTGGCTGCTTGTTCCCACACCCCAACTCCCTTAAATGTAGGATTTAAGGGACTCCTGTGACACCAGAATCTCAAATCTGAACAACTTACTGCAAAGAAAAACCAAGAGGAGACCTGTGTCACCAACAACAGGAGTTTGCCCGCCAGCACAAAGCAAAAGAGGGATACTTTGTCCCTGCGGCAACATACATGGAACTGAGTGAACGACCCTCGTTCTTGGCTTAAATGTGACACTACCAAAGAGAGGGACCCTTGTGGAAGCACCCTCAGTCTCCCTTGAACTAGACAGCTTCACTGGTTGCCTAACGAAGCCAGAATCAAGTTCAAATCCCTCTGTGTAGCATATAGGGCCATTAACAAAAAAGGTCCACTACAGCTCAGACAATTGATATCCAGATACACCCCGAGCAGACATTTAAGATCTTCCCAGCAACAGCTCCTCAAGACAACCAGAGTCAAAAGGGTGAGATGGGGAGTCAGATCATTTGCCCATCTGGTACCAAGGCTGTGGAATGCCCTTCCATTTGAAATCAGAGCCCTACCAAATGAAACTTCCTTCAGGAAAAACTTAAAGACTTGATTGTTTCCCCATTAAGTACCTGTAGGAGCATAGCTTTACAAACAGAACTCACCAGCACTGGGAAGCCCTTGGGCAGCCAATTGCTCTACAAATCCTTAACATAACATAACATAACCCCTGCAAACTGCAGGTAAAAACACTCACTGGATCCAAAGAATCGCTCACCATCTGGACCTTCAAGGGATCACCCAAATCTAAATGGTCGAGTGAGTGCATTGTGGGAGTTGTAGTCTCACCTGCCCCTAAGTCTCAGGCCGCTATGTTACTCTCCCAGACCCAGTGAAGTTCCAGAAGCTTTCTCTGTGCTTACCTCTTTTAAGGCTTGTTGGTCACCAGCCCGGTAACTGACCCCTTAACTCCACGCTGCATTAAGAGGGCCTTCCACAACATCTGCAATTGACATCGGAAACCACCTCGCTTTTGTGATTTAGAATTTTCTTTTCAACAGCCCCGTCCAAGTAGTAAAAGCAGCTTTACTGTGGGTCCCGTTCAGCACAATGGACAGCGAGGACAATTCTGCACCCGGACTCCATGGGCTTTGTAAAATTGAACTTACTGCTGAGACCTGGTCCTGGGACCCGCACCACCTTTACCCTGCAAGGGTATAAGGCAGCCACACCCCTAAGTGACCGATTATCACTAGTAGTTTTTACCAATCTTAAATGTCTGCTGTATTCGCTGCATTTATTATCTATTGCTTTGAAAACCCATAACTCCGGTTATATGTATGCTGTTTTGTTAATTTTGGTGTCTAAATTTTGATAAAAAGACACTCTATTTTTATAAATTGGTGTTGGTTTTCTATAGAGTCATGTGAAATACTTATGAACCATAAGGGTACTGTAAAATGCTTAACACATGTTCCTCTGATAAAGCCTGGCTGCTCTTTGCCACTCCACCAGGACTGAGCTATGGATTTATTAGTGTGAATCCAAGGACCATCTTTGGGGTATTGTGATAATATACATGGTAAGGATACAGTTATAGAACTTAATTTGTATGTGCTTACTTTATACCATTCCCATACCTGATCAGCGCATTACACCGTTTCCCTATTCAGTGTGTATTTTAGGTTTTTTTTTTTATTCCAAAGGGCATTTCAGATTTTTTAGATAGAACCATGGCTATTGCTCACAGCTGCTTCTTTCCTATAAGTATAGGTTAAGCTCAGATCATTTAGTTTCTTCATCAAACATTTGGAATATATTTTGAATTGGTCTCACTAAAGATCCTTCTTCTTTCTTTAGAGAAGCCTCAATGCTGTATTTCATGCTATGAATAACAGGTGTATTCGTTTTATGGCATTCCAGGGGCCTGCTGGGCAATACCAAATATCCTAGTCATCTTTATCAATCCAGCAGTGCCTCAAATTAAGAATTAAGGATCCCTTTGTTGAAAAATATCGGGTTAGAAACATAGATGTGACCCTAATGTTGGATTGAGTGTTCCAGGAATTTACCCCTCTCCCCAAGTCTAGTGGAAGAGATAGAAAATATAAAAATAACTCTCATCACAAATCACAAAACGGCTGTCGCAGTTCACAATAGGACACAGCACCCATTAACCTCGGCGAAACCGACAAATACCTCCCTTTAATGCCTATTATTCATGACCTACAGGAGCACCTAATGGGATATGTGATCCAATTGTTATCAAATATTGTAGAGATTGTGGCAACTCCTTCTCCATGCCCTTATCAGGTATATAAACACTGACACTCTGGGCTATCCTGAGAGTGTTTGGACTTCTCACGTTTCCCAGGTTCACACGGAGGTGGCTCATGAGCCCAAGCTTTAGCTGTGAATTCTGTGACTTGTAGTCCTCTTTATCTCAATATAAAATTATGACTACAAGACCCAGAATACAAAGCAAAGTTTTTTTGATTAGCTAATCACACATGGACTAGGGAAGCCTAGGAGCTCTGAGTGTGCTGCAGATACAGAATAAATCATCCCAGCTCTGATGTATTACTATTTATGTTCTTTGGTGTCTGACAGTGGGTCATTGCTGTTTATATTCCTTCAGTGATTGCACATCAGTCTATGTTACTGATTAACCCCAAATCGTTCACAGGTTTCTCTGTGATGTTACATTCCATTACATAGATATGAATTGTTTTTGAAGTATTTACTTGTTCTTTTGGGCTGATGTAAGCTACATATGTGTCAATAGGAGGCATCTGCAAAATTTCCCTGCATATTGAAAAATTGCATAATCATCTAAAACCAAGCAAAGATTTTTAAAGTGTTCCATGGTGAAGGCAATGGAGAAAGTGTGTACGTGTCAATGCAGACATCAGCAGGAAAATGTGTACAAATGTATGTAGTAAAGGAACGATACAGGCCCAGTCTTACTACAATAGCAGAATGAAAAGCAGCACTAATAGGGTTACGATTTGGAGGCAGCAGATGCATGTTTTTGTAGTCTGTGGAAATATATTTAGGCAACCACTGTAGCAGCGAAGGCCACAGGCCCGCTTTGAAGGGAACACTTGTTTAAGGAAATATGTTGAATAGAGGTGCAGGGCAGACAGGATGTTAGGCTTCACAGACTTGTAGGTGTAGTGCTTTACGCTTCAGAACCAGACAAGCCAAGGACACCAAGCTAGCGTAGAAATGTATCAAACCACAGGTGTAGAATTCCACAGTCATGCTAACAGTTATTTTTGTAGAATAATATTGCTTTTGTTGACAATGATGCCTGCTGGAACTTTCTAACAGTAATTATGCATGTGACGTATTCAGTTTTGAAAAGGTATATATCCTTATGTCGGTCTCCGTACAATTTGAAGATCAGTTTACAGTTCAGCAGAGCTGTCTTTACTTCCACTTGCGCACAAGTTAATAAACTCTGTACTCTGCTGCCAATTAAAATCGTTTTTTCTTTTCTTCATTTTGAGAACATTTCTGGTTAGCCAGCCGAGGTGTTCTTCTCGCCTGCCCCAGACTGTCTCCGAGGGAGAGCTGCCTGCCATTGATTGAATAGAGGCTGAGCAATATCAGGTAAGAAACTACTGAGTATTACACTCAGTCTGTATGTTCAAAGATGGGTGGGTAAGATCCCACTTTGTTGTCAAAAAGGGGGGGATCAAACTTCGTACCTTGCAGTTTTAAATTACACAATTCTTTGACAGTCATAGCACAGAAATGTAGAAATACATGCATGGGATTTTCATTTTCTTTTGTTGTGATAAATATGAATGTGTGGTGAATCCCGGTATATCCTGGAAGACTAGCTAGTGTGAAATTCCCTTTGAGATAGAAAGGAAGAGAAACTCCTGGGGTGGGCGGGGTGATCTGGCACACGGGCAGTAGTGAATTTCCCAGGAAACAGCTCCTAGAAGGGGCACTCCGGTCAGGAGTGATTCATCAGATCCTAATGTACAACCCAGAAGGAAACCTCTGGAAGACACCCCCTTTTAGGGGGTGATCTAGTAGGCATCAGCGCAGGAATCCTAGCTGCTCCAAAGAACCAGTTCAGACTGGGTTTCAAGTATATGAAGTCTGACATGGTGAAGAGAGTTTTTTATCTAAACTAGCTAGCCTTACTCTGAATAAGTCAGACGCCCAGCTCCTGTAATCCTAGATTTCAGAAATCTGGAAGGTGTTTCTAAGGAGGAACAACCAAGGCTGAGGCATCAGTTGGCTAGTCTGACAGTAAGGCAAAGGGACAGAGAATCGCTGGTGTCAACAGACTTTACCCTGAGCACAGCCAGACTCTTGGTTGCGAATCCAAAAGCCCGTGATGTGTAAGTAGATAACCCTCCATGAATAAAAAAGACAATATAAGGAGTACAGTGCTGCATAGTCACGAGGGACAAACTGTAGAGTAGGGGCAGCGTTCATCACCAGTAGTCCTACAGACTGGTATAAATGAGGAATAAAGGCAGATAGATCTGTGTGATATTTTTGGTATTTCAGTACACACTCCCAAGGTGTCTTATAAGTGGGGGAACATTATTTTAGATAAAAACACAGGAAATCAAAATAAAGTGTCCCAATACAAGTAAAGATTAATAATAATTCCCTATGAGTGAGGCTGATAATTTACAGTGGCAGGTAACAGATGAGATTGAATTCATTTTTACCTTCCAATGGGCACATGGGGAACCTCCGTGTCCTTGTAACACCCCTAGAATTCATATAGTAACAGAGTCACCCACATATTAGAGGCCCTTCTCACTGCATTCCTTACTGATATTTATGAATCAGGAGTTTGAAAAATGAATGGGACCTCACATTCTCCAGTACCACAAATAGTTGTGTATATTCATGATAATGTGGTGACATGTATTGCTTCAGGCACAAATCCGCTTAGCCCCCCATTAATGCACCTGCTCCAGATATAACTATGGAAGAAGTGTTGCACAGACTAGCGATAAGTGCACTTGATGTTCATCGCTTTGGCCTCACGATAATACATGTGAAGTCAGGTAACACTGCATAAAATTAGTACTTGTTCACCACTGTTGTAGGTTAGTTATAGTCATAGGGCACAAATAGATTAGTGAAGGAGACAAGTTTTAAATGGGACATAAGACAGTGGGCAAATAAGAAAAGATTAAAAGTGACATATACATCCGCAGGGGACCATGGAGACCCCTCTGGAACACATGCTAAAAGAAAATACAGAAGTATTGTAAACAATGGCACAAAGGTACTAAGGGCCAGGCCAAGCAATGACCAAAGGATGGGACATTTGATGAAGATATAATTGAACATACACTGACTTACATTCGCTCTAAGTATAGTATAGCAGAAAGAAAAGACAGAAAAGGGAAGCCACCCTGTCATTTTGGCGGGTACTCAATGATACAAAAGGAGACGTTAAACTGACAGCACCAGAAGAGGGATGTTCCCCCAAACAGCCCCCGTCTTATGGTCTCTACCCTGTTCTGCCAGCTGCGGGGTACCAAGATCCTGTTAAAGTTGAGCCTAAAGAGAGGGAACAAACATCATGGGGAAAGGAGACACATTCTGACCCAACCCCTACAACTCCATGGGCCGATCAAGAACCAAACCGAAGAGACAGACTTATAAATGAATTGCAGCACACTGTTAGACAGGCAGAGTGCTCTCAAAGTCCTGCTCCCCTTAGAGGACAGTGGACTACGGGACATGTTGTTCTTAGGCTGGGAGACACTTTTGCAAAGACTCTGAGAGCAGCAGCTGAGGAATGGATAAGAGATGAAGAAGAATGATGGGAGAGGGACATAGAGACACCACAATGTCATGAACTCCCAGACGAGTTACAAGACGTAGGAGGGGCAGAGGAATATAGAGAGTGGGATGACAGGCCTGACAGGGGTGCAGCTGAACAGGACGTTAGCTACACAATTTCAGTTTGCGCCCTGTGCGAGGGTCACTTAAGGCAGAAAGAGACACTTTACAAAGGCCAAGGAAGTCGATTCTGAAAATGAGCAAGCCAGACCTGACACCTATAGATGTAATAGAATATAAGGAGGGTAGTTATTATTGTCAGCCCTTCTCAGATGAATTGGCAGAATGGACTAAAAGGGACTGGAGGAAGCAATGGCCTTGACAAAGGTCTTTTGACCCTATCAATTTAGCAACTGAAGAAGATTGTATATGGCAGGGACAGGGCAGCCCGGAATGGGATTACCCCTATATGCAAGAGCGCCTTGCGGTATGGGAGGAGTATGTTAGAGACAAACCAACTGAAGTGATCAGGAGTAATAGACCAGATCTGAGATTAGGCCCAAGACCAACAAATCGCTGACCAATAACTCAGTTGTCCCTCATTTTCAAGGGTGGGCCAGTGCCCACATATGTACCATGGCCTTAAATGGAGAAAGAGAACTTAAAGAGGGCACTGCCTTGTCTAGCTGACGAAGCAGGAAAATGGATAGGATTCTTTGAGAAACACACTGCAGGAGTGAACATCAGGAAACAGCGTTTACAACTCTGTTTCCACAACGCATGGCTTCACAACGCGGCCGTTACAACGACCGCATTGTTACCATGCGTGCCATTACATTGCAAGTCGTATCAACGACTTGCTGTAGGGGGATTTTAAATCCAACACCTTCCCTGCTGTTACACAAACTGGAGTAGGAATAGTAATTAATACTATTCCTAAGTCCAGCGCGCCCCCTACAGCAAGTCGTTGATACGACTTGCGATTTAATGGCACGTGTGGTAACAACACGATCGTTGTAACAACCGCGTTGTGAAGCCATGCGTTGTGAATGTATGCGTTGTAACATCATACATTCGTGAACATCGTCTTGGGAGATGTTATGAGCTTGTTAAGCTCTTTGGTGGGTGATAAATTAAATACCATTGTTATTAGGGCAGGATTTCCTCAAATCACCTTGACAGACACCCAGTTTGATGGGTCATCTTTTAACAATATCAGACAGTATGTGTGGAGCGTGCTCAGGAAGACATACCCAGACAGACCAGACACTAGAGCCCTTATGGCAGAAGTATAAAACTGACTGTAGACATTGCAGAATTCTTTACCAGAATGAAAGAACGATGGGTACAGGAAGTAGAATGTAATTGGGAAAATACTTAAGGAAATGTAATGTTATTGTATAATGTGTTGAAGCAAGGTCTGTCCATGTATGTACAACCAAGCCTAGATGGAGTAGTGGGGATAGAGGCTAAACCGTGGCCAGAAATACAACCTAATATAATACATTATTTCAAGCGAAAGAAAGAAAAGGACAAGGAAAGGACAGAGCAGGCAGAAAGGGCTACAGCTAAACTGGTGCAACAGAAACTTTAAAAAAATCCAGTACAGAAGGGGCACTCGTAACAGCACCGCATGTGGCTGTTACTGCGCCAGTGCAGGTGCAGGCACCAGGAGGGCAACCAGTGAGTAACACAGGTAAGGAACAAGGTTTTTCAGAAGGCCGAGGGCTAGTAAAAGGAAGTACACAAGGAGGATTCAGAGTAGGAGTACAGTGTTATTATTGTCATAATATGGGTTACATTGCAAGAGAGTGTAGGGCGAGAAGGAACGATGAGCGAGGGCAAGGATGGGTCACTCCACAAGGGCAGATGGGGCCACAGCAGGTGCAATGGGGTCCCCAACAGCAAGTGATACAGGGACCCCAGCAAGTCCCTTAGGTTCAGTGGACAGCACAATAGGGGCAGATGTCATAGAATGTACCCCAGGTTGTTAGAGACACAACAGGAAGGCCCACACAGATGCAGATGGGAGGAGTGATGGTGCAAGGAGGTAATCCCTTTACTGTCCAATTGTCCGGAGGGATTCAAACCAACAGTTATACACAATCAGAGAGCCCACAGACAACCATTGTGTGTCCAATACCATCGGAGACCCACAGATCGGATAAGGAACCCACTGTGACTGTAGCCATAGAAGGTCTCCTCTATAGTTTTTTAATTGATACTGGGGCCACTAAATCTTGTATAAAGGAAGGAACACTACCACTTTCTAACAAGTCAATAAACACACAAGGGTTTTCTGGGGCTGTCAGGAAGTTTCTTTTACTGAGTCAGAGAGCATGACAGTAGTAGACACACAACTAGAAGAACCCTTGTTATATTTCCCTGAGGCACCAGTCAATATTCTTGGAAGAGACCTGATGAGTAAGCTGAATATGACCATTTCTTTTCTGTAAAATGGGTCAATGGTATTTTACACACCAGGAATTACACTAGGCAGGATGTTGTCACTCATAGCTCATTTGATTTTGAGACAACCAGTCAGAGCAATTCCAGTGGACACAGAAGCTTTTTTGCGTGGTATATATGTTTTGATAGCTCATACACCAATACTATTGGGGAAGACAGTGCAGATACCTAAAGAGCTATTGTTCAGACCTGAGAAGCCTATAGATCCTATTGAAGAACCTGACATGGTGTTTGACATAATGGCCCTTTAAATAAAGACTTGGCCTACAGTTTGAAAAAACGACTCGAGGGGGAGTTCACAAATGTTGAAAGATCCAACTAATGGTTTGACCACACGTGTAGACATGCTAGGAGTGCTCTATCTGATGCCCTGAAAAGTAAAAATAGACCGCACATTGTCATGGCTAGGAGGGAGTATGCTAGCACTTTAAAAAAAGAAAAGCTGCTTGGGAAGAGGAAGGAAAATGTATTGGCTGCGGCAAGGGCAAAAGATAGTAAACGCTTTTGGCAGTTGGTATCCAAAAAGGGGCAATCGGATGCTGCGAGGCCAGACTGCCGCACTCCCCCTCAGGAATGGATCGCCTACTTTGGGGGTCTTTAGCAGACAAGCACCCCAATAGTTGATAATGCTCCAGGAGCACTACCAGTCCCAGTAATAAATAGAGGGGAACATTGTGAGGAATTTATGCTCAAAGAAACCACTCTAGCTATATTAGCGCAGAAGCCTGGTAAGGCGCCAGGACTTGACAAAATTCTGGCTGATTTATAAAGAAGTGAACTACAGATCTGGGAACCATATATGAATTCAGTATCAAATGCCCTGATGGCGGGGGTCTTGGTCCCCGACACCTGGAAAGGAGCCATCATGGTACCGACATACGAATAAGGAGATAAGGCTTCCCCGAGCAACTACAGACCCATAAGCCTAATTGACTACATCCAGAATTTTTTTTAGCTCTCAGATACCTAGTACGCTAAGGGATTGGATCGAGCAAGCTATGGTACTTTCCCATCTACAGGTAGGTTTTAGGCGTAAAGTTAGCACAACCGACCAAATCATACTCTTTTTAGCTACAAAGTGGAGGAGTGTAGATTTGGACAAGGGGAGGTTATTTGTGGCCTTTGTGGCACTCCGCTCTGCTTTTGATCTGGTTCCAAGGATGAAACTATGGGACACCTTGAGGAGGATAGGGGTGCCAATGGGCCTATTGACTCTAATCCAGGCATTATACACCTGCAACTTTGCCAGGGTTAGGTGAGGACTTGCAGGCGAGCTGACAGACGAGATACCATTTTGGAGAGGAGTGCGCCAAGGGTGCGTATTGGCTCCTACACTCTTTCTCCTATATATCAAAGAGTGCCTCCCATATCTTTTAAATTGTGAAAATGATTTTCCCAAGATTAAAGACAAAAAAACACCATGCTCCCTATTTGCCGATGACACTCTGCTACTGTCAAAAAGCCCACAGGGACTTTCTATATTGCTCGAAAGATTCTCCTTATATTGCAGGGACTATGGGCTAGAAATCAACAACAATAAAACCAAGTATATGGTATTTGGCGATCGCAAGGGCAAAATGAGAAGATCAATATCAGTGGATGGGGTAGCCCTTGAGCAAGTGCCCGAGTTTGATTACTTGGGCGTTCGCTTGGAAGACTCGCATAGGTGGTCAGCTCAACTGAAGAAGAGCACCTTGTTGTTAAAGCAATCAGCAGGGTCCATTTTAAGGTTTGAACACAGCACATCATCCTTCCCCACCCCCCCACCCCTTGGAAATTTACAGGAGCCAAGCATGTGGGGCAGCCCTATACGGAGCAGGGGTCACTGCAACTTGGAGATGCTGGCAACAGCAGAGAATAAATGTTTGAAATCACTGTTAAAAATTCCTCAGAGCACCCCCACATTACTTAGCCGTATGGATCAAAATTTGAGATCTATTTTGGATACTGCAGCAATGAGACCAATCCAGTACTGGTTAAGGGTCTGGGCGACAACAGAACATGAGCCCTATAGGGAGTGATTCCAGGGTTTCCTAGAGGGGTCGTGTGCGGATAGGATCTCTTGGTGCGCCTACATAAAGGTATGGCTATTCAAGCTGGGCCTAGTGGACTTCTGGTTAACCCCCAATGACACATCGGGTGATGCCATTGGAAAGTTCAAAATGGCCTATTGGGCTTATGTCCTGGAAGAAAACATTAGTAAGACCACTTTGGGCACCCTGACCGATGACTTTCTATCATTTAAATGGGGTTTTGAGTTCGAACCTTACTTAGATATGGTCACAAATCCATTTGCAAAAGCACTTTTTATCAAGCTCAGGGTGGATACACTACCACTAGCTCCCTTCACCTGCCACTGGAAGAAGGGGTCAGGTATATCTACTAAGTGCCCCATGGGATGTGAGGCCATTGAGTCCATTGAACATGTTTTATTTTTTTGTGTGGCATGCAAAAAGCAATAGAAACTTTGGATAGTGCCATTATGTAGAATGTTGTGCCTCAATGACGGTACCACCATGCTCAGAATATGTATCACAGACACGAGTGGACCAGTTGTCTTTTCTATTTGCAAATTTCTGACAGCCATATGGTTTTTGAGGACAAAGAAAATTAACTAGGGAAATAGATTTTTATGGATATCTTAAATTTCTTAATTGTTAAATTTCTTGTCAACAGGTCTGCAAAACTGTTTTATTACCTTTTAACTTATAGTTTTCATATGTATGCGCTTGAGCACTGGTATTTTATATTGTTACTCTTTTATTGTCTTTTATGACTAGAAACAAAGTATATAATGAATATATCCGTTAGACAGAGATTCTGCAGTATTTGGCACTTTTTGAAAGCGCAACAATTCTCCTTTATCGCACTTAATGCACTTTATGCTTTCTTGCACATTTTATACATAGCCCTGGCGCCGTTTTACTTATCCCTTTATTGAAGGATGGCGCATTTAAGCAAATGTAGGTTTATGTTAACTTATTTTATAGTGGTATTAATACCATTTGTTTTATACTCGGTGGCCAGACTCTTAACTGCTGTGGTTAGCATTTGCAATTGTCATAATTTTAAAGATGTTCTCTTGTTTTAAAGAATCTCCTGCTATCCTTGGAGACCCAAATAGGAGTGCTTTGACTTTCTTAATAAGTTGCATTCACAGGACGGACCCTTGAGGTTTTTGTTTGTTCCCTACTTACGCATATGATAAACCCTAATCCACTTCTGTTTTATTATCCCATTTTATATTAGGCTTTGTTTATATAATCCTGAAATTGACATGCTTGGTGCTGTACTTAGCAAGCTTTAAACACTTGACAACTTTGTTTAGTCCTCGTTTTAACCTTGTATTTTAACATTGGTGTTTTTTTTGCACTTTTATCGTTATGTACTGTAACCGAATAAAGCATTGTAAAGCCATGGTATGCTTTATAAATAGCATTTGACAGGAGACAAGTGACGAGGGCATCAGTGGTATTTACAGATCCAGGGGTCAAGATGAGAGATTTATCTGATGAAGAGATGTTTGATGACAGTCCATCAATTGAGACAGTGGTATTTCCAATGGACATTCCCATTAGAGTACGATAGCAGTGCAGAACAGTGCCAAAACACGCACAAGACAGTACTATAAGAGAAAGGGATTTGGCAATGGTGCCAGAACAGCTTTGGACAAAGGGACCACATGATGTGGGACTGATCAAAGGAGCTGAGCCTGTGAAGATAACACTGAAACCTGGTGCAATACTGCCTGCGGTGCACCAGTACCCCTTATCCAAAGAAGCAGAAGAAGGCACCATTCCCACAATACAGGTGTTACTTGAGCAGGGGGTATTATATCAGGGAACCTCACCTTGTAATACATCGATTTACCTTATCACAAAATCTAAGGGTGGGACTTGGAGGATGATTCAAGATTTCCGCCCCTGAACGATATAGTGACACCAGAATCTTCGGTGGTACAAGACCCACCAGTCATACTAACGAACATACCTAAAGATGGCACTTACTTTTTAGTGATTGATTTGAAAAATTCATTTTTCTGCATTCCATTATACCCAGGAAGTCGATATTTGACCACATTCACGTATAGACAAACTCAATATTGCCACAGGAGGCACCATCAAAGCTATTTGGAGTCCCCAAGTATCTTTAACCGGACAGTGAAAAAGGACTTAGAAAACATAAAATGCAAAAGTACCCTTTTACAGTATGTAGATGAATATGCAGGGAGGACATCATTAGTCTCTGTTAGATGTGGCCTTTTAAGTGGGTTCACCCTCAGACTTTATTGCTTTTTGGCCTCCTGTTTTTGACCCATTTTATCGTTGGTTTTAGGACTCTGGGAAATTTACCACTGCTAATCAGTGCTAAAGAGCATATGTTCTCCATGTAAATTGTGTTTATAGATTGGTGTTTCCATAATTGGCTTATTCGATTTACTACTAAGTTCCTAGCACAGTGCACTGTGTGTGCCCAGGGCCTGTAAATAAATCAAATGCTACTAGTGGGCCTGCAGCACTGCTTGTACCACCCACACACGTAGCTTTTCAAAGGTGTCCCAGACTTGCCCCTGCATTGTCTGCGCACAGTTTTTAACTGCCATGTTGACTGGCAAGTGCACTCACTTGATAGGCCCTTCCCTTCCATTTTCTTACATCTAAGTCACCCCTAAGGTAGGCCCAAGGCAGCCCCGTGGGCAGGGTGCTATATATTTAAAAGGTAAGACATGTAATGGTGTATTTTTGCATGTCGTATAGTGAAATACTGTGTATTTCTTTTTCACTGTTGAAAGTCTATCTCTCCCATAGGTTAACATGGGAGCTACTTGGTAACACTTTACAAATGTAGCTTGCCAGTGGGAGCTGATAGAAAAATGGAGTTTAGTATGTCTTAACTCAGGATTTACAAATACATCTTTTAGTAAAGATGATTTTTATTTTGTGTGTTTGAAAATTCCACTTTTAGAAAGTGGGTATTTATTTGTCTAACCATCCTGTGTGCCTCTGTCTTTTGTGTATTCCATGTCTGGGTTAAGAGGGACAGGAGCAGGGGATGTGCATTCAGACTAGACCGACACAAGAGGGGGGTTGGAGTGTGTCCTGGCTTTCCTGGGTGACTCATAGCCAGGCTGAATAGACCTGGCTGCATTTAGAGTAGAAGGAGGAGTTGTCACTTGCACCTGAATGGACTGTGGCTACCTCACACAAAGGTGATCATGGCCTGAGCCAGGCTGAACTGGTTTATATGTGCCAGAGGAACTTTGTGTGTGCCAACTTTAAAGGAAAATGCGGTATAAATATTAAGACCCTGATCCTGGAACTTTAGATTACTGCTGGACTAAGGAACCTGCCAGGGAGAAGGGCTGGAAGAGCTGTGAGGAGAGACTACCACTTTGCTGTGTTCTTTGCTGGGTTGGCCTTCAGTTGCTGCTTCTGTCTTGGGCAGGGAAAAGACTGGGCTGTTCTTTCTGCATTCTAAGGGGCCGATTCACCAAGGTAATCTGAGAAAAAAGATTAACTTTACGACTTTTGGTATTCACAGAGGTCATTTACGAGTCGTATCTTTACGTCTGCAGTTGGGCCGGAATCTCTGCATCCGGGCCGTACTCTTCGCACCCGGGCCATACTCTCTGCCTCAGGCCGTACTCTCCGGCTCGGGCCGGATGACGTGTGATCAATGGGCTGGAATGCAATTTTTACAAAAAGGAACGTTAGGAACGTGTGATAAATGGTAGAGGAGGTCATGAAAAAATAGTTTGGGCAGGGAAAAGGGTGTGGCCAGACACTACATCATAACCCAGAAAGGTTTGCTCCTTTGCATCACTGTACAATTTGCGTTCACCTCAGTGTTGACTATAGTGTCAGCACTACAGTCAACACTAAGAGCGCTCCCCTTAGTGTTGACTGTAGTGTTGACACTACAGATAACATTGAGGGGAGCGCAAATTGTGCAATGCATGCACCATGATGCAAAGGAGCAAACCTTTCTGGGATATAATGTAGTGTCAGAATACACCCTTTTCCCTGGCCAAACTGATTTTCATGACCTCCTCTACCATTTATCACATGTTCCTAATGTTCCCTTTTTTAGAAATTGCATTCTGACCCACTTATTACACTTCATCCGGCCCGAGCCGGAGAGTACGGCCCGAGCCAGAGAGTACGGCTAGAGCCGGAGAGACCGGCCCCGGGTCCGGAGAGTTCGGCCCGGGTCCGGAGATTACGGCCCAACTGCGGACATAAAGATACAACTTGTAACTTATTTCTGTGAATACCAAAAGTCGTAAAGTTAGACTATTGTCTCAGATTACCTTTGTGAATCGTCCCCTAAGTATCTCAAAGGGCTTGATGTAGAGTTTGCCTTCTGTTGGAAGTCTCAGGGAAATCAAGGACTTCAATTTCTTCTGGGTACCGGCTTCTGGATCTGGATATTTCAGCTGGCATAGAGGAAAATGGACCTGTGGCACGGAACGTTGCACCGGCTTGCTTCACAACGCTACCTTGGTATCCCCAACGACTCCACGCTGCCGTCACCGACGCCACAGCCTGCACCGTGACCTGTGGACACCACTCATGGATGGAGAACACGGAGCACCATCCCGCTTCGCACCACAGCCCTGGTCACTCTGCCACCGCCGCTCAAAGCTGACATTGACGCTGCTGCTTGCACCGTGGTTTGGAGGCACTGCTCGGAAATTACATGACGCACCGTCCCCATCCCACACTGCAGCCTTGGCCCACCAACGCCAGTGCCATTGACTTCAGTTCATCAACCAACGCCGCTGCCTGTGCCTGTGGGCCTGCATGCTGCATTGCCCCATCTAGCACCACAGCCTTGGGTCTACCGACGACAGCACTTCAGCAATGACCACGCTGCTGCCTGCACTGTGACTTGTCAGCACCGCAGCGAGCACCACCCCACTTCACACCGCAGCCCTGGTCTCACTGATGCTGCTGGACAACCGTCACCGAGCCGCTGCCTGCACCACGACCTGAGGGCAGTGCACGTTGCACCGCTTCACTTCACACCAGACCCCGATGCCTGCTGGTGCACCTGACTTCAAACTGAAGGAGTTCGACCTGCAACTCATGTGACTTCAAGGGCCTGATGTGTCCTGCAATGACTTCCGCAACTGACGCCTGCCGACGCTGTTCCTCCGGAGCTCACCACAAGGTCCGACACCCTGTATCTCCAAAGGTACTATATTACGGGTCTACCCGACACCATAGCTGGCCCACGATGCCGCGGTCGGCCAGCACTGTTGGATTTGTTTGCTCACAATGCCGTGTTAGCCCCGACTAAGCTATCGACTTCAAGGAACTGTATATAAAGTCTATTTTTGCCCTATTTGTATTTTGATCACTGTATGTTGGATTTTTATCATTTTGGTCTTGTTTTACGCAGATAAATAATGGATATTTTTCTAAAACTGGTGTGGTGTCCTTTTGTAGTGTTTTCACTATATTACTGTTTGTTTTGTGCAAATGCTTTGCACACTGCCTTTGAGATAAGCCTGACTGCTCGTGCAAGCTACCATGGGGGTGAACAGGGGTTATTTTAGATGTGTAATCCCCTTATCCTGACTAGAGTGGTGGATTCTGCCTGGCTTTGGTGCATACCCTAGCCAACCAGAAAACCCATTATTAACAGTCTCCTTTGCTTGCTTGCAGACAAAGGATACAAAGTAAGCAAAGACAAATTACAATAGGTGCAGAAAAAAGTTCACTATTTGGGACAGATAATATCCAAAGATGGGAGGAGGGTGACACCTGACAGAGTAGAGAGTATCAGAAACATGCCCAAAGTCACCACCATTAAGCAAATGCAGCAATTCCTAGGACTCTGTAATTACGTGAGACAGTGGGTTTTTGACTATGCCACCCTGACTACCCCACTTTTGACTGTTTTAAAATAGTCCCATATAAATGGAAATAAAATAAACTGAACTGATGAGAGAGCGAGAGAGAGAGACAGCATTTCGGGAGCTAAGGAAGAAATGACAAATACTCCTGTATTAGGTACACCTGACAATAACAAACCATTCTACCTCTTTTTTCATTCACTCAAAAGACATCTAAGGGACACAAACCAATTGCCTACTACAGTGGGCTGCTAGATCCTGTCATGAAAGGCCACTATCCAAGTGAGTAAGCACTGGCTACACCAGCATTTGCAGTCCAGAAAAGCACCATCATTGTGATGGGATCACCTTTAACACTGTATGTGGAGCATGCAGTAATTGCTATTTTACAACAGAGAAAGAACACCCTCACGACTCAGAGAGTATCTGGGTAAGAAGAAATCCTCTCAGTACCATATTTACAAGTGGTTCGCTGTCACACACTTAATCAAGCAACATTTTTTGCACACCCAGTTACTCATGATGAACAAGTGCATGATTGTGCTAATTACACACCAGACAAACAAAGTAAAGTGAGTGAAGACCCCATTCCAGGAAGCATGTTACTCTTTGTCGATGGGTCTTCTTTCATAGATCAGGGAACTGGAATTAGACATTCAGGAGCAGCTGTCCTAAGAGCAGAGCAGCAAGAATCATCTGATACATTACAGATAATTAGTCAGATGCCATTACCCTCTCACTTTTCAGCACAGGCAGCTGAATTAGTGGCCATTATTGAAGCCTTGCAGTTAGCCGAGGGTTTAGAGGTTACCATTTGTTCAAATTCAGCCTATGTCACCACCACTGTACATTCTAGCTTTCAGAGATGGGAAAGGAGGGGGTTTCTTAAATCTGATGGGTCCCCCATAATGCATAGAGATTTATTAGTACAATTAATTACAGCTTTAACACTCCCATCAAAGGTAGCAGTAGTGAAATGTACAGCCCACACCAATCAGCAGGATCTTATCTCCAAAGGCAATGCTCTGGCAGACTAGGCAGCAAAAGATGCAGCTAAGGCCCCCCCAAATTATGATAAATGCGAAGAAAACACATTAGGTATGATGACAAGCAGGCAACATGATGCAACAGAATTATCGCTTCCACATACTGAAAAAAGCAAGATTACATTTATGTGAATTGCAGGAACAAGCATCTCCCCATAAAAAGGAGCTTTGGGGACAGAGAGGGTGTGTTCAGTCACCAACAGATTTCATTTATAGGCAAGAGAGTACAGGCAAGCCAGTAATGCCACAAAACCTGTTGTTCACAGCTTTAGAGCACTTCCCAGCACACACTTCAAAAGAGTATATTCTTACTACACTACAGGCAGATTGGTTTATTCCACACCTGTCTGAAATGATCTCTATGTACATTGCAGAGTGTGAAATATGCCAACAGTATAGCCATAAGATGACCTTAAAGGGGATCACTTCAACCATACCACTTCCAACAGGTCCATTCCAGCATTTAGAATTTGTTGAATTGATAGAAATATGTAACAACTCCAGATATCTCATAGTGATTGTCTGTTCATTTTCAAGATGGGTTAAGGCATAATGATGCTAAAGCAGCAGTCAATTTTCTGACCAGAGAGGTGATACCGAGATGGGGCATGACCGAAAGTATTCACTCCGATAACTAGCCCCATTTCGTCAATGCAATCTTTCAGCACCTTTGTACCGCCCTAGTAATCAAGCATAAATTGACATTTGCTTACCACCCCCAGAGTAATGGTGTTCTGGAGGGCCTGAATGGCCTCCTTAAGAACAAAATCAGCAAATAATATGCCACTCTGAAAAAGAAATGGCTGTATTGCTTACCACTAGCTTTGTACGATCTTAGAAGTCAGCCAGGGAGTGATCATCATTTAACGCCACATCAAATAGTGACAGGACCTCCAATGCCTACCCCATTATAAATAACAAGGCAAAAGGAGAAGAAATGAGTTGATATTTGTCTGAGTTACTAAAGTCTGCTAAGTTCTTCTCTACACAGGTATTCCGAACAGGGAAGCAGACCAGTCCGATCCCTTTTGGTCAAGAGGTGTACATCAGCAACTTCAAGCGCAGATGTAGGGATCCTCGTTACGATGGACCCTTCGCGGTGACGATGAGCACTCCCACTGCCCTGAAAGTAGCTGGTCAGAAACCATGAATTCACTGGAGCCATGTGCCCCTGAACCCCACCTTGCCTCAGACACCTCCACAGACACAAGGGGAAGCAGAGGGGGAGAGAAAGAAATACAAGAAGAACAAAGGATACCTTTCAAAGTGCAAGTGAAGTATTTTGTCAACTCTGCTAATGGACAGCTATGTTCAGTTATTTTCTTCTTCTTCTTATGCCTTATTATGTTTGCAGCAGCACTGCAATGGTATTTTACCTTGTGCATGAGGTTGTGTGAAAAAATTAAATGTTTGCAAAGAGAAATACCTGAGAAAGAAAGTATATCCCATAGTATTCATGCAGGCTTGTTAGACAATCTCTGGTACAGGCATATGGCAGAGATAGGTACACAAAACTCTAATGTATCCTGTTTTGTCTGTTCTTTGATTCCACACGCCACCGACTCAGATAGGTTTCACTCAGAGAGGTACCCTCAAATGTTACAGTGTGTTTGTTACACCTATGTTCTTTGCACAATGCAAGCACAGCTGCAACCACTGTGGGTTAGACAGGGAGCATATCTAGTAAACACTACACATTATGAAGAAGAGGTAGCAGATGTAATGGATGTTATAACAGACCGTAAGAACCTATTAGCATAGCTAGATGAGATGGAAAAGTTGGATGCTGAAAGAGGGTTAGTCAGAAGAGAAGAGGGATGTTTACTAATAGAGTGGTCAATAAGATGCAGGACATTGAAGAAAATGTTTACACTTTCATGATGCAAACCACAAGGGAAGGTGAGGAAGTAGTTGAAAATTCAACTAAAGGGGGAGAAATGTAGACAATGGAGAAAGTGTGTACATATCAATGCATAATTCAACAAGTGTAGAAAGCGAGGAGTAACTTGTGAAGCTCGTTCTTCTCTCCTTATAAAGTACATCAACAATAGTAACAGGCTTCAAAAATATCAACTACATCTGAAACAGCATAACGAAAAGCCAATAGGTTTTTTAAAAAGCACCCTCACCCACCAACCTAGTTGGTGGCATGCTTCACCCCTCCCCCCCTTATCTGCTTGTTTTATCACAATTGTGTCCAATGTCTGTAATGTTTGGAGAGCCAAAGATTAAACTCTGCTCAGGTTCTTGAATGTTTCTTTTTCTTCAATATATTCTATTTCATTGAACACAGGTTACTCAAAGGTTAGTATTTCTATCTGGATGGTCGTCGGAAGGGGACAGAATGTGGATTTTAGTCGTAATCCCGTGTTTCCTTTGGTTTCAATGTCGTCAGTGGGAGTGTGGTTTTCAAAAAACACTTTCACTTTTAGTTTTCTGAAAAACTCGGCCAGTTCACAGTGGAGGGAGAATTTGTCCAGACATGCAGTAGGCACAAAACCCAGTCCTTTATTGAGAACTCTTTCTTCTACAGGGGTTAAAGTGTGAGAGGATAGGTTGGTTATTAGGTCTCGTTTACAAAACAAAATGAGTAAGCTCCTTTAAAAAAAATGCTAATATTAACTTCTCTTTTTTCTACACATTATCTCCGATATATGTCCCCGTTTTACCTCTCTGCCAGAGACAAAAAATCTTCTTTTTTGCATAGAAGTTATCACTACAACTTTTCTTTAATTACCTAAGAAGTCATGTGTACAATCGGCACGATGACTACTGCAAAATGGAAATAATAAATGCTTAAATTAAGCACATATTTCCGATACTCGCAAAATTAGAAATGCGCATGTAAAACAATTAAATTTACCTACTGACATGAATGGCATCAAGTCAACATTTATTCAGCGAGCACTGGTAACCAGCCAATCTCACAGGTGGCATGCCGGGATGGTTGATCTGTGTGCATGAATGAGCACTCACATATAAGTGTGATGATGAATTTGTTTAAAAAAGCTGCATCTTGAAAACTTGACTGCAAAGTAATATCTGAAATAATTGTTATGTCACACAATTTTTCCTTACAGGTATTACATATGTGGTGAAAACCGTAAGTGACAGGTTCACCTAAACAATAGAGGCAATTCCTCAACATATGTTGAAAACACACCTTAGCGTGTGTGTTTTCATTACACCAAAGGCATAATTTCCTTTATCACCCTGCACTGTTTGGTCCTGACAAAAGCCATTCCATTCTCATCTCATTTGGCTGAAACATGTAGACCAGTTTAAGGATGTATAAGATCATTGATATCTAAAATTACATACGCATCCCCTCTTTTTTTAATCCTATCCCAGGTTCCCACTAATAAAATAAATTCCTACTTAGGAAGGGTTATCTGGAGATAGTTTTAAAATGCACTTTTTGTGCAAAAATTGTCACCATTAAAAAACACAAAATCTCGCTCTGCTGAAATTAGGCGTCGTGGCAGACCTGGGATGCATTCGGCATCTTAGATGGGAACCCTATCATGAACTATGCCACCAACTAGGTTGGTGGGTGAGGTTTTTTTTTTTTAAAACCTATTGGTTTTTCTTTATGCTGTTTCAGATATAGTTGAACTTTTTTAAGCCCGTTCCTATTGTTGATGTACATATCAATGCAGACATCAGCAGGAAAACGTGTACAAATGTACATAGTGAAGGAACGATACAGGCCCAGCATTACTACAATAGCAAAATGAAAAGCAGCACAAATAGGGTTAAGATTTGGAGGGAAGAAAGCAGATGCATGTTTTTGTAGACTAGGATAATATATTTAGGCATCCACCATAGGAGGGGAAGGCCACAGGCCCGCTTTGAAGGGAACACGTGTTTAAGGAAATATGTTGATAAAGTAGAATAGACATGCAGGGCAGACAACATGCTAGGCTTCACAGAACAGCCGACCTGTAGGAGTAGTGCTTTACACTTCAGAACAAGACACACCAAGGAAGCCAAGCTAGCATAGAAATGTATCAAACCACAGGTGTAGAATTCCATAGTCATGTGAACAGTTATTTTTGCAAAATAGTATAGCCTTTTGTTGACAATGATGCCTGCTGGAACTTTCTATCAGTAATTATGCATGTGACCAGGGCCGGCTTTAGCACTGGTGGCGCCCAGTGTGACAATGTTTTCTGGCGCCCCCCAATGACCACCTCCACCATGGATTCCCTCCCCACCACCCTTTAACAGTCTCCATAAGCACTCTCTCTCAGATGCATTTAATTAATTTAATAGCGTCACTCATAAAAATGAAGGGTGTCAGAGCACTTCACATAACACACATGTTACACAGAGACTATCAATCTTAGGTGTGTAAATCAGTGTATAGGAAATGTTACATAAGACAGAGGACAGCAAGGGGTGGATTCACATATTATCCATACAGGTAGGAGTATAGTTGAAGAGTACTTGGTCTGGAGAAGCACAAACTATGAATTTAAAATGTAACACAATGGATTGGGGCTCTCTTTAATAACAAGAACTGATTTGTACCCAAATGAACCCTTTTTGTAACATTAGAATAATGAAAGTCTGGGGAAAAAATCCATAGCTCTAATCTATACCTTGAAGTCTGCACGCAGTTCCTTGACAGTTAATAGCTCACTGTAAACTGCAACTAACAAAAGGAAGTCTCTGACAGAAGCAGTAACCCATTGACCTGTTTACATTACATTCACTTTGTGATCTGCATGGTGCATGTTCTTTGCAGCAGGCATATTAACCCTCTGCGCTAGCTTACCAATAATCAAATCTTCCAGGAGTCAAAACTTCTACTAGACAAAACTCCGATCTCGCCTGGAAGAACATTAATCACCGGAATTTTCTTGACATATTAATTGTTGGCGGCCAGGAACACGGCAGCAGGTGCTTTTAAGCACAATATAAACTAGCAAACAGGCACCCCCATGCGAAGTTAGCGCCCTGCATGTGACTTATTCAGTTTTGAAAAGGTATATATCCTACTGTCCGTCTCATACAATTTGAAGTTCAGTTTACAGTTCAACAGAGCTGGCTGTATTTCCACTCACGCATGAATTAATAAACTCTGTATTTTGCTGCCACTTAAAGTTGTGTTTTCTTTTCTTCATTTCGAGAACAAGGGCTGTACTGCCAGCACTAATAGCTATCATTCATTAAAGCAAGCACCCATACCCGAGATAATTGTTTTCCAAACAGCCCCACCATTCTAGATTGGAAATAGGGGGGCAGATCTACAAGGAAGTGCCGCAGTGCGGCAACGCAAGCCCTTTGGCTGCGCCACGCTGCGGCACTTCCGAAGCACAGGTATGCAACATATTTACAATAATATGTCGCATTCCTGTGCTCTCCCCTGTGCTGGCGCACAAACTGCAGCCATGCAGCCGGCGCAGGCACCCTTGCACCATGGTGCAAGGATGCCTGCGTCGTGGGGAGATTGTTTTTGTGCAGGAAGGGGCACTTTCCTGCACAAAAACAATCACTACAGGCATATTCCTCCTTCAATGTGTGCTGCAGAATGCAGCATGCATTGAAAGAGAAATAACGAGGAGAAATGAAAACATTTCTCCTCGTTAGTTGCTCGCTACGCCACCTCTAGGGTGGCGTAGCATTCACACGCATCTCCAGATTTACGATTTCTCGTAAATCTGGAGATGTGTCTTGTTCCATGGGTGTTGCGTGGGAACACCACAGCAACACCCATGGAACGCCCCTTCAACGCAAAGTGCTGCGTGTGAAGGGGCCGTATTTACAAGGAGAGGAAAAGTCACGCAGGGTGGCTTTTCCTCTCCTTGTAAAAATGGAGGAGCCCCCTGCGCCACCAGTACGTCACGGAAAGTGACGTACTGGTGGCGCAGGGGGCTTGTAAATCTGCCCCCATGTTTGTAGTGGGCCTGCACCAATGGTGAGACAGTTTGATAATAAACCATGCGTACAAAGGCATTTTACTTGAACACAAGGTCGTTTTTTACATGAGAATTTAAGGACAATAGATTGCCAAGTAGACACCTTCATTTTTGATCAAGACATTCAAAAGTAGCCAGACACCCCAATAATTGGAGTAAAAACGTAATATACAATGGGGCATATTAATTAAAAAGTTGCTTTGCCCTTGAGCCATGCAATGGGGCTCAAGAACGATGCAACTCTTAAGATAGATTTAACAAGCTATGCAAGTCTATCTTGTGTGGCCCTGCATGGCTTGATTAATCTAGAGTAACGCAATGCAGCGCAAATTGCTGCATTTTGTTACTCTGCCGCAGGGAGGCTTTCCATGGGTGGAGAGTGGGTGCTCCCACTCATCCACCCAAGGATTTTGGTGCATTTCCTGATTTACCATTAGTGGTAGACCTGGGAATAAGTCAAAATGCAATTCCTCCCCAGTGGAGGCTTAACAAGGAGAAATATTTTTCTTCTTCCTTGGTACTTCCTCTTTCTATGTATGCTGCATTCTGCAGCACATAAAGAATGAGGAAAATGCCTCAGGAGAGTGTTTTTGTGCAGAAAGGTATCCCTTCATGCACAAAAACTGTCCAGCTTACAATGTAGGCAGCCCTGCATCATGGTGCAAGGGTGCCTGCATTGACGCTGGGCAGCACATTGTGTACCAGCACGGGGAAAAGACAGGATTGTGCCATATAATGTTAAATATGATGCATTCGGGGGCGTGGCCAGCCAAGATGGCCGTGTGGACGTGATCCACGACGGCTCCGCTGCCGATTGTCTACGAAATACAGACAACACCGCACTGTGAGTTCACAAAGTATGGGCAAGTACCTGGGATGACGCCGAGAAGACTCCAGATTGCCTCGGGTTGCAGGGAGCTGCACGGAGACCTGAGGATGGCGAGTAACTGACGGGAGACACCGAGACAGCTGACCCGGCCGAAGCCCAGCCGGCGGACGGGAGCGAAGGGGCACGCGAGGTGGAGAGCGGGGATACTGGAGCCAACCATGGGCGCATATTACTCGGAGCAACCCCCTCCTGGGAGTCCTGGAGAGGCGGGTGTGTGCAGCAGCCCGGTGAGTGCTACCAGCGCGTAGCGGGAGATGCGACGGCAGCCATTTCCCTTCAGCGCGGCCCAGCGTGGGGGAAAGCGATGCTTGCCCAGGAGGGGACTACCGGGACTGTCTATCAGCGGCGCTAAGTGCTGCACAGAGCGCAACCGGCCGGCAACTGTTTTGTTTGTTTTTGGTGGCATTTCCATAACAGACCCTGACACGGAATAGAGATCGGGTCTGCCTGACCTCAAGATGTCGCCTGCAGAGGATGTCTGGCCTCGTGGAGTCTTTGGGCCTTCTCCACAGGGAGCTTCTCCATGATAGAGGAGGGACGCATCGCCTCTCCTCAGTGAGCGATCCCCTAGAGCGTTCTACGGCCCAAGACTCTGACCAGCTCAAGGCCTCACAGTCATTCACTGACATAGACTTTTACATCAGCAATGGGCCTGGAGGGCATACCGGAGGAGTGGGGAGGTGTTGGACTTGGCCCTTTTGGCTAAAGTTCCCTAAACTTTTTGCTTTTCCCCATGACCTCTTTTCTGACATAGTGCCAACTTAGATGCTTTGGGCCTTTGCCACTGCTGATCAGTGTCAAAGTGCAAGTGCTCCCTGTGTAAAGTATAATGGTAATTGGTTGTCCATGATTGGTATGTTTGCCTTACTAGTAAAGTCCCTAGTAAAGTGCACTATGTGTGCCAGGGCTGGTAATGCAAATGCTACTAGTGGGCCTGCAGCATGAATTGTGCCACCCACACAAGTAGCCTTAAAAAGGGAACTCAGGCCTGCCATTGCAGTGCCTGCAAGCAGTTTGTTAAACTGCCATGTTATTCTGAGAAGTGCACCCACGTGCCAGACCTTACCCTTCCCTTTCTATGCACATCAGACACCCCTATGGTAGGTCCAAGGTACCCCCTGGGCAGGGTGCAGTGCATGTGAAAGGTAGGACATGTACTAAGGTGTGTACCATGTCCTGACAGTGAAATAATCTCCATTTCGTGTTTCACTGTTGAAAGGCCATCTTGCCCATAGGACAGAATGGGGAGGCTGCGTAATATGTTTTCCAGCCTATCTTCCCAAAGGCTTAAGAAGGAGAGGTGAAGTTTAGTATGCCTGAACTCACAATGTAATAACACATCTTTTTATGAAGGTGGTTTTTGCATTGTGTGTTTAGAAGCCACTCTTTTAGAAGTGTCTCTGCCTGGTTGTGGATTGACTGTCTGGATTTCAAAGTGATAGGATCTGGGGAATGTCTTGACCCAGGGGAGGAGGTGAGACAGCAACAGGCTGACCTGCATCTGGAGTGTAGGGGGAGGAGTAGCCCTTAGAGGTGAAGAGGCCTGGGTTGCAGCCATAAAGCAATGGTCCCATCTCCAGCTGAGTGATTGAGAATCCAGACCCCCACTAATCAAAGGAATAAAGGTGTCACTGGCAGGGAGGCACCCAGAACTGGTTTGAACAGGGGTCAGTGCCCCCTGAACATAAAGACTTCAAAGCCATTGAGGAGTATAACTATGAGAGCTGAAGCCCCTGAACTTTGGAGAATGGCTTGATCAAGATTGAACAAGACTGGAGCTACTTCGTGGTCAAGAGGAACCTTTGCCAAGGAAGAAACAACTGAAGAGACTGAAGGAAAGGACTGACCCTTGCTGTGTGTTCTGGGGCTGGCCTGCAGTTTGCTGTTTTAACCAAGGAAAGGCTAAAGGGACTTTGCTGTGTGCTGTGTCCCCCTGCTTGAAAGGACTTTGCTGTGCTGTGTCCTGAAGTAACTTATCCCCAAGGGCCCGAGGTGAGCTGGCTCCCTGTTGCGGAAACTCAGGAACACAAACGTTTCCAGGAGAGTCTCAGCTACCCTGTGTGTGTGTGCTTGTTGCAGCCTGAGACCCTCATAAGAAGTGCCCTGTGATCGTGGGCACCTGGAGTCCAAGCGAGGATCAGCGACGCTGTGTGCATGTGCTTTTTGCAGCCTGAGCCCTTCGTGAGGATCGTCCTGTTATTGTGTGCACCGGAATCCAAGTGAGTCTCAACTACGCTGTGTGCGTGTGCTTTGTGCAGCCTGAGACCTTCGTGAGGATTAACTTGTTATTGTGCACCGGAATCCAAGTGAGTCTCAACAAAGCTGTGTGCGTGTGCTTTGTGCAGGGTGAGACCTTCGTGAGGATTGCCTTGTTATCGTGCACCCAGAGTTAAAGTGAGTCTCAGCGACGTTGTGTGTGTGTGTGTTCTTCGTGCAGCCTGAGACCTTCGTGAGGAGTGCCCGGTGATCGTGCACCCGAAGCTCCAGGGAGTCTCATCGACGCTGTGTGCGTGTGCCCTGTGGCAGCCTGAGTTCTTCATAGCAGTAGCGGCCCGGACCGGCAGCCCCGGAAGAGCTGAGCCGCCTGCCCGAGCCCGCCGTTGCCAATTCAGAAAGTTTGCATCTGAGGCCCAAGTCGCTGGAAGAGGAGAGGAGAGGGGGTTCGCTCCCCCCAGGTAACGTGTGTCGACGCCTGGGGCGGGGTGCGGGCTCGGAGGGAGACGCTCTCGGCCTCTCTCTCATTTCGGCAGCGCGAGCCTCTGCTTCGGCTCGTATCGCGGCCCGTACTGGCCAAGGGAGTGGCAGTACTGGGGCCGGAGCGCGGAGCTGCACTTTTGCTATTCCATACCCGTGTTGGGGGCAACTGTTGACGGAGTACCTGATTGTCGTATTACACATTGCATCATTTCTGCATAACGAACTACCTGACTAGTGTATTACGCATTGCATCACTTTTGCATACCGAACTACCTGATTAGTGTATTACGCATTCCATTATTCCTGCATAACGAACTACCTGATTAGTGTATTATGCATTGCATTATTCCTGCATAACGAACTACCTGATTGTCATATGACGTATTGCATTGATTGTCCATAACAAATTACCTGATTGTCGTATGACGTATTGCATTGTTTCTGCATAATGAATTACCTGATTGTTGCGTTACGCATTGCACTATTTTTCCATTGCAGGGTGCCTGATTGTTGCGTTACGCGTAGCATTATTTTTCCATTGCAGGGTGCCTGATTGTTGCGTTACGCAGTGCATTATTTTTCCATTGCAAAGTGCCTGATTCTAGCATTACGAACTGCATAATATTGTATTAGGACTACAGTGGAATGTTTGGAAGTGCTCATTAATATCGTCAGAACTTACAAGGGCTGGCTGGCCTAACAACCAGCCAGGAGGAATATTACACATACTCATATGTTGGATCTATATTGTGTGGTCTTATCGTATATCTTTCTATATAAACTTTATACTCATTTTTATAAAACTCGTGTGGAGTCCATTTGTGGTGTCATCATTGGGTTGCTGTGAGCGTGGTTGCAAATACTTTACACATTTGCCTTGAAGATAAGCCTGGCTGCTCGTGCCAAGCTACCAAGGGGGTGAGCGGGGGCTATCTCAGAAGGTGTCCTCCCTTTCCCTGACGTGGAAACGTGGGTCCCTATTTGGCCTAAGGTACCTACCTCAGCCAACCAATTAGGACTACAGTGGAATGTTTGGAAGTGCTCATTAATATCGTCAGAACTTACAAGGGCTGGCTGGCCTAACAACCAGCCAGGAGGAATATTACACATACTCATATGTTGGATCTATATCGTGTGGTCTTATCGTATATCTTTCTATATAAACTTTATACTCATTTTTATAAAACTCGTGTGGAGTCCATTTGTGGTGTCATCATTGGGTTGCTGTGAGCGTGGTTGCAAATACTTTACACATTTGCCTTGAAGATAAGCCTGGCTGCTCGTGCCAAGCTACCAAGGGGGTGAGCGGGGGCTATCTCAGAAGGTGTCCTCCCTTTCCCTGACGTGGAAACGTGGGTCCCTATTTGGCCTAAGGTACCTACCTCAGCCAACCAGGGATCCCGGGTCTAACAGGAGGCCTCCTTCTATTGGTTTGACTGAGGGAGCAGCAGGGCGGTGAATGCAGTGCAACCCTTCAAGAATAGTGCCAGAGGTGATTTGATGCAGCCACACTGAGGAGGTTTGAGGTCCGGTCCCCGGTGGCTCTTGGGGCTTGGGGCCCTTGCAGAGTATCACAATGCAGGAGGGGGAGGGCCACGGTCTTTTCGGTCACCAGGACTTGGCAGTCCTGAATCCCAACCACCTAATCCAGGCGCGAGAGACTACCTTCCTATGCCGCCCAAAAAACAAACTCAAGGCAACAGGGTGTCCACCTACTTCACCTCCGCCTCCACTACAGGCTCAAATCAAGGCATCAGGGAAGAGGCCGGAATGGCACTGTCTAGGGAGGACCTGCTCGCCTCTTTGTGAGCATTCAAACAAGAATTACGGGACGAACTGAAGGAGGACATGGTCCAATCCCTGGACGCGCTGAAGGCGGATCTCGGTGGCAGGCTCACCTCACTTCAGCAGGATATCGACTCGGTGGGCACGAGGGTGATGGACACGGAAGCTAAAACCGCGGACCTCGACCAACGAACGGAACAGATCTCAGCGATGGCGAGGGAACTTCAGATTCAGCTCACAGCAACACAACTTAAACAGGAGGACTTGGAGAACCGCTCCCGGCGGGACAACATAAGAATACACAACCTGGAGGAAGGGGAGGAGGGCCCGGATCTCGAGGCCTTTATCACGGGTCTGTTCTCTGAGCTACTGGGAGCGGCACCTTTCAAGGTGAAGCTGGAGAGAGTCCACAGAATAGGACGGCCTCTGCAAGGCGAGAAACGTCGACCACGGGATATCCTAGCCAAACTCCATTCTTTCAAAACCAAAGAAGCTATACTCCAGGCCGCCAGGAGGGTAGACGCAGTGAAGTTCCAGGGATTCCCATGTGAGTTGTTCCAAGACATCGCCCCGGCGACCCTGGCTCAACGCCAGCAATTTAGATCGGTCACCGATAAACTGAGGCAAGACACTGTCCGATACAGATGGACCTACCCCTTTGGACTCAGCTTTGAAAACAAAAACAAGCCACATCATGTCACTGAGGTCCCGGAGGCATGCCGAATCTTGGGAATCCCACTGCCGGCAACCAACCCTGGGGTGGGCACCGCTACTCTTCAGGGCAAAGAAACATCAGGAGAGGGTGCAACAAATTACTGGCGCCACCGCTGGCTCCCCAGAACAAAGAAGACGCACGAACAGCCGGAAACAAACTGACGGACTTTACGGAGTGCGTCTAACAAGTGTTTCATCTCACCGACTCTGTACTCGGAGCTGTAATAGCCAGAAGACACGGAGACACATCGACACTAGGTTGTGGACAAGCAAGTTCTAAGATTTCTGGTGCTTTCTCCCCAATTCTGTATCGGAACCAGACACTTTAGATGGCGGCAACATTCACCCCATTCTCCTGAATACACCCCGACAACTCGGACGTCTTAGCAGGGTCAATGGAGAACGGTGTTGGTCTGTCCATCTAGCCGCATTGCAGAACTTTTGGGAGCAGACTATGGTCCTAATCGCTCCACAGTGTCGGATCGACATCATGAAGGAACATTGGACTGGGGACGTACAGTCCCAAAGTTAACATGGTTCAAATGTGTCGGTTTTTTCTCTTTGTTGTTTTCTTTTTTCTTTTCGACTCTGGGTGATGGGGACGACACGGTGGGCTCTGAGAGATGGGACGACCTCAAGAGAAACGTGGCTCGACGATCCGAAGGGAGGGGAGGTGGGAGGAAGTTGGGAGAGGGAGGCTGGGGGGAGGGAGACCGGGTAAGATTTGGCCATGAGAGGCTCATTCAGCCTCCACCTTAGGTATGGTGATCACCACATTGTCCTGGAATGTACGAGATATGAATGCACCCTCTAAGCGTCATAAGATCTGGAAATACCTCACAGATCAACACTACAATGTGTTGGCTCTCCAAGAGACCCACCTCAAACGATCAGAAGATCATAGATTGAAACATAAGGCTTACCCACTGATATACAAATCCTCCTCCACCACAAAACATAACGGTGTGGCTCTCCTCTTTCACTCCTCACTCAAGTTCCAGCCGGAGGACTATAAAACTGACAGGGAGGGACGGGTTCTAATGGTGAAGGGGCGCCTGCGGGGGAGGATATGTACCATAGCATCTATATACACACCCAACACTAATCAGACGCGGTTCCTTCAATCCACGTTATCTTTGTTGGGGGGGTTTGCTGAGGGAGATATTATACTCATGGGGAACTTTAACCTCACTTGGCACTCAGGGTCGGACAGCTCAAACCCACACAAATCGCATATGGGGAGCTTCCCAAAAACTCTGAAGCAAGCGATTAAGGAATTGGGCCTCAGGGACGCATGAAGGGAAGCGCACCCAGACGATACAGATTATACGTTTTTCTCTCATGTTCATCGCAGCTACTCGAGGCTCGACTACATCTTTCTCAGCCAAAATCTGAATAGCCAAGTTCGAGAAGCCATTATCCACCCTATTATTATCTCGGATCACGCCCCGCTCGTAGTATCCCTAGAATGGTCGGGCCCCGCACCCAAATATAAGAGATGGTACTTTCCCAACGCACTCATCCGCGATAAAACATCGCTGGATTCGCTACGATCTTCCATTAAGGAATTCTTCCGACTGAATGACCCCCAGGATACATCCCGGGCGAACAACTAGGACGCGTTCAAGGCCGTGGTTCGGGCCAGTGTCTGTCCCTCATGTCTGCTCTTAACAAAGAGAGGGTGACCGAGAGATTACTTCTAGAGGGGGAGCTGAAAACTGCAGAACGTGAGCACAAGGCCAACCCCACACTCACACTCCAGAGAAAGGCCACAGCCCTGAGAGGGAAGCTAAGGGCAATATATTCAAACAGAGCGGAATTGACCTTACTTCGTCTCCAACAGACATCTTATGCCCAGGGTAACAAAGTAGGGGCGCACTTGGCACGCCAATTGCGAGTGAAAAGGGAAAGGAGCACATTGCAAGCATACAAGGTACCACGGGTGCCCAGACTGGGGAGGACTCCGGGAAGGCGCGCGCCTTTAGAGATTATAATACATTATACACACCCGACCAACCCGACTCCCACGCACAAGCAAATTACTTAGCCACAGTGACGCTCTCTCAGGTTACGCCCTCTCAAAACGAACAACTAGGTGGGCCCATATCGGAGGAGGAGGTCCAGACGGCCCTCAAGACTCTTAAACTGCATAAGGCCCCGGGACCAGATGGTCTGACTGCGCAATTTTACAAAACCTTCAGCGCGGAACTCGTGCCCCAACTAACCACACTTTTTAATCACATTGCGTCCTCGTCACAGGTGACACGCACCATGAGCGAAGCATTAATCACCGTGATCCCTAAGGCCGGGAAAGACCCCCAGCTTTGTGGCTCCTACCGCCCCATAGCGCTTCTTAATCTGGACGCCAAATTGTATTCCAAAATACTGGCCTCTCGGTTAGATACTTTGATGCCAGATCTCATACACCCAGACCAATCCGGTTTTATTAGGGGCAGACAAACAAACGATAATGTTCGCAGGGTGATCCACTTAATTGAAAAAACTTCCAAAAACCGGATCCCAGCAGTGCTCCTGGGCCTGGACGCCGAAAAGGCGTTTGACCGGGTGGACTGGTCCTTTCTCTTTCAAGTCCTCTGCCGGTTTGGCTTCTGCGACGCCTTTATCAATATGATTCGTGCTAATTTCACAGCCCCGTGTGCTAGAGTCCTGGTAAACGGGGTAGCATCGGACCCTTTCTTTCTGGGGAGGGGAACGAGACAGGGCTGCCCCCGTCCCCGTTACTCTTTGCGCTTAGCATTGAACCCTTAGCGGCAACAATTAAAGAATCACCTGAGATTAGAGGGGTACCCCGTGGTCCCGACGATCATAAGATATCTCTGTTCGCCGATGACGTCTTGCTGACACTGTCGGACCCCCTGCGATGTCTGACCTCCCTACAAGGAGGGTTGACCCGCTTTGAGCAGGTTGCAGGTCTCAAAATTAATCTCCCTAAGTCTTTTATACTTAATCTAACAATGCCAGAGGCTGAAATGAGCACACTGATGGCATCTACGCCATTCCAACAGGCCAAGAAGGAATTGACTTATCTAGGGATTAAACTAACCCCTAAAATCTCAGATCTGTTTACTGCTAATTATCCCCCGCTACTTACCCAACTACAAGCCGACCTTAAGCGATGGTCGCCCCTCTATCTATCTTGGCTCGGAATGATTCATGCCATAAAGATGGTGATCCTCCCAAAATTTCTACACTTATTCCAGTCTCCCCATCAGCCTGGAGAAACACTTCCTACATAGAGCGCATTTAGTACTTAAAAAATTTGTGTGGCAAAATAAGAGGCTGAGACTGCCATTTCATCTCCTACGAAACCCCACAGATGAAGGGGGGCTGGCGATGCCGGAACTGACACTCTACTATAAAGCGGCACAACTCCGTGTCCTAGTCGAATGATCCCAACACGTGTCGGACAAACACTGGTTACACATGGTCGGGTGATCTGGGATCTCCTCTGGAAGCTGAAAACAGACCGCCCAGCAAATGCATATATTAGCACCCCTACCAAAACGACCCTCCAAATCTGGGACGACATATTGCGTCAGACGGACTGGACGACGTTTCCATCCCCATTCATGCCTATACACTACAACCCAGCATCCCCCCCGCACTACAACCAGGCCCTTTCGACGCTTGGAGGGAGGGTGGTTGCCTCGCTCTTACACATCTATTCCATAACCGAGATGTCCTCACATTTGAAAATTGTCAGCGAGAATTCAATTTGCCCAAGTTCGAATACTTCCATTATCTTCAACTACGCCACTGGACCTTGCAACCCGAGATCAGGGAAGGGGCGATGAGGGAACCCACACCATTAGAACGTTACCTAACGGGGGCGGGCACAATCAAAGGGGCTATCTCCTTCCTATACACACTATTACTACACACTCTACCATCCCCCCGTCCTCGCTACATTGACTTTTGGGAACATACACTTGCGCAGGACATCACGGACATGCAGTGGAAAGCTCTATGGAGAGACATACGGCGCCACAACCACTCACTGGTGCAGCAGGAGGCCCACTACAAGGTACTCTACGATTGGTACCTGTACCCCACTAAACTTAAGAAGATATTCACCAACACAACAGACTTATGCTGGAGAGGTTGCGGCCTCCTCGGCGATTTCCATCACATCTGGTGGGACTGCCCGGCCATTCGTCCTTTCTGGAATGAAATTCTCGCTCATATTAAAGACATACTAGGGTATCCCATCCCGGATTCTCCTGAATTTGCGCTTTTGGGGCTCCGAGACCCAAGTCTAAAATATCAGACCACGTCGGATCAAGTCATCATGTGGCTTTGTCTGGGTGCGGCCAAAACGGCTGTGGCCGCTGCCTGGAAGCAAAAGGCCGCTCCGGCCGTGACGCAATGACAGGCACGCTTATGGAGGGCACTAACCATGGAACGCATGAGTGATATTTATAGAGATGCCTTTAAAAATTTCGAATATGCTTGGGGACCCTTGGTTAACTTCTTGTCTGTGGGACTTCCGTTGACTACCTGCTCCCCGAGGGTTAGAGCATTACACCTATTCCAATTCTAAATGGCATACCGTTTCACACCAGAGCACATCACAGACTTAGCTCCGCATTGCCTAGTCACCCAGGGTCACGTAAAGACTGGGTTGGACACACCCAGCTTGTTGGTCTTGTTTCCTCTTTCCTTTTTGCTGTTATGTATTGTTATCTTAAGAAGAAGCTGATGAATGTAACGCAATGGTAATCTGTAACTGACTTTCTGAGGCAGTATGATTCATATCCCATTCAGACTGTCGAGAATGCCTTTTTAAAGTTCATTTTAGCAGTACCCTGCAGTACCTCTGTTTACAACTGTCACAGTGAGTTGGGCATTCCATATATTGCCCATGTTATTAAAGCACAGCCAGTGTTACTTTGGCACAGGATTTGGACCTCTAGTAGTACAGGTCTGAATCAAGAAATAATTAAAGATTCAATGAAGCTGGTCCATGCTGCCAAGATTTCCTGGCTAAATTATATAAAAAACTTTATGTATGACCTCGGGCACCCTGATTATTATAACCGCCCTGAGTCAATAAATTCTGTTTCTAGGAAGGAATTCAAGAAAATCTGTATGAGTCATCTGGAGGCAAATAGATTTGCCCTGGAGGTAAACAAACCAACAGTGGTACAGCACCAATTGATTCTAACAGCATATGACATTCAACCTTATCTACTATGTAGTCTAAGTGGATACGACAGATATGTTTTAACTCGTTTTAGATTTGGAAACTTTCATCGATTAATTAGTTATCCAGAAGTGAATAACTGGTCTAGAGAATTATGCTGCTGTCCTTGTGATGACTTATCTCCACAATCAACGATACATGTGGTTCTTTTTGGTAAATTTTATACAAAGGAGAGATCGAGATGGATTTTGCCTCTAGTACGGTCAGGGGGATGGAGGCAATGTCGACCAGCTTTCTTATATTTGCAGTTTTTAGACAGTGTTTGCTGTATTGGAGCTATGGCCAGTTTTTTAAAAAGTGTACTCAGAGCCAGAAAAAGTACAAATGCTGAACCTCTGTTAAGACCTGGAATTAATCAAAATATGTAAGTTTGATTTGTTTGTGACACATGTTCTGCATAATAATCCTGCCTTTTAACTTTTAAAGCTATGCGCATTTCTTTTAAATTTTTTAATCATGTGGAAAATGAATTTTTGGATACATTGTACGTCTATATCCAGATTTAATAATGTTCAAATTGCCTTCCTGTTATGTCTGCTTTTGTGATTTTATATGACTGAAATCGAATAAAGCTTATTCTGATTCTGATTCTCTGACTCGTAGCAACCGCAATACTCTGTTCAAGTAATTAGCTCTATGACAGCTGTATACGGGGGAACGATTGTATACATTACCATATGCTATGATACTTGTTGTGTAAACTCAATAAAAACAAGTTTGAGAAAAAATATGATGCATTCCTGCCTTTCCCTGTCACACAGAGCAGCAAGGTGATGTGCTGCGCTGCACTGCATGATATTTTAATAAATATACCCCAGGTGTTCCCTTACTGCCATTCATTTTCAGTCAGTGACCTTGTAGAGAGTTTCTAAATATGATAAGGCAGATTGTAAATTGTTACTTTCCAGACAATTATATCAGGTGTCATTACATCGTGGTCATGACATTGGGAGTCTTTACAATAGGAGTGTTTTAACATCAGGTTTTTTTTATTTTACTTCGCATCATTTAAAGTAAGAGTATGTTTTATTATTAAATATATGTATTCGATTGTGTCTTTTGTATTTTTAGTGTTGTCGTCAATGATGCCAGTTCAGTTATCATCAATGTTATCAGTGATGATACAGAACATGTCATGAGTTTACAGCATTTCTTAACTATTTTCCCACATAATTTGCAATATTAGTTGGATGGGTCTGGACACTCCTCCCACCCAGAACCAGGCTCCATTTGCAGTTGCTTTATTGTGAGCTCTGGGAGTCCAGTCTCAAATGTATTCCTTTGAATCGATGTGGATGGACTGCAGGAAAAATATGTATTCACTATGTCCCGTGTGCCTTAGCTGGAAGTTCCCACTTAAAGTTGTGGCTCGGAAGCTGAGATGAGTCTTTTACTCAAAGCCAGTTACCTCAGTTGTATGAAAATGACCTTCTGTGCCAGGGGTAGATATTCATAAGAGTCGTTCAAGCTCGGCAGAGACTCTAGCTTCACTATTTTCAATCTGCATTGATACACCAGAGGTCTGCGAACTTCCGCCTTCCACACTCGCAGGGTCTTCGTCTACTCTGGCCCAGAGTGTTACATGTAACAGTGGACGCAAATGCACTGGGATTCCAAACTCACACCATATGAGCCTTTGGTGGAAACTGACTCCCATTAAAAGTCCTACTGTTTCCCCAAACTTTCCTTGTTAAGATGCTTTTATTTGGTTATCATCTCTAATCTCCTGTATTCGATGGTCCTTTCAATGGGAGCTTGTTTTTACCTGTAAAAGAAAACCTGTACATTAAAATAAGGACAAGGAAAAGGTTCGCATGACTGGGTGCAAATAGTATGCCTGTTAAATACTATTTGGCGGCCCAGTCACGCATAAGGGCTGTTTAAATTGGAAACAAACCACATTGACCGTGGATATGCCCCCTGCCTCTGACGCTGTACGGAGGTGATAGCAGCATTCCGGTGACGTGATGCACTCGGACGTTTCGGTATGTTCACACCGTCACCTTTTGTTTTCTATCTGCACGCACCTCTCTTTGAGGAATGACAATTCTCCAAAATGTTAAGACTCCTGAAACTGCAAACAAAAAGGGTCGATACGAACGTAAAATCTACATGAAGAAAACATGGCTTGCCGAAGTGCCGCTCTTTTCCGTTTGAGAAAACATAAACAGGTTGCGTCGCGAATGCGATCTGATAACTCCGCTATCGGTGCGCTTCAGCTATAATTGCTTTTTCTTCTTTTTTGCCGAAGTGACGAAGCGTTGTAAAGTGAACTCGGCAAGCTAGATAGCTTCCGACGGCCTAGCAACCTTTGAGAGCAGCTTGTTTTTCAGCGCTGCTCGGTAGCAGCTGGTCGATACTTTTCATAGTTGCCTGTCTCCAGGCGTCTCCATGTTCTCTCGCGGGCCTATAGGGAATTCGAGGCCTTGGATAAGATGGAGGTGCTCATTTTCATAGCGAAAATCAAAACATCAACTTGCACTAAGCGCTCTATGGAAAACGAATGAGTGAAACGTGTGACAGGAACTTTCGAGCTACAATAGCCGATAAGGAAACACAAACTATTTGGCAGTCTATTTCGAAGCAACTAAGCAAATGAGCACTGCAATGTCACCCTATTTGGTTTATTGCTTGATTTTTAACTAAGTGGTGTTTCTGGCTTTCTGGTTGCTTCTAGGCACTTTGGGGGTTTCAAAGGGAGTGGGACCTGAATACAGCCAGTCAATAGGTTTGAGATGTGGTTGAATATGGCGACCAAGCGAGATGTTGGAGTGTGTCTGTCTGGTCTTTCAGAGAGACCGCCAGGCATTTTAGAAATGATTTTGGTTAGTAAAGCCTTGGTATTGAATGTGGAAACTCTCATTACATTGCGTATGTCACACTGACATGCTTCATTCAGACTGGCATGAAATCCACCAGTCGAGTCTGCATGTCCCGGGAGCATGCATGAGTGAATGTGGAAGTAATCCATCTTACGTGTATTCACTCACACAACTGGCAGGCCTCCATCATGGTATTATGCATCCACCACACTAACATGGATACACCTCATGGGCAGGTATCCAAAGGAAAAGCATGTACCCAAAGCGTTAGACCCAAACACGGCTCTAATGTACACCTCCAACGTAGTGTCATGCATGCACACAACCATGGATGGCATCTCTTTAGCATTAAAACAGCGTATGAATTGATATAATCAGTTTAAGGTGAACTGTTGCGCAGTTATAACACCAAGGTGCAGCAGGGACTCCAGTGCCCGTGATACCAGTGCTGCCCAGAGAAGGGACCATCTCTAGAACCTGACAAAAATGTGAGAGAGTGGAAAAGTAAAAAATGCTCGGTTTCTTGCTCTAAAAATCTTTTGCTTGTTGCTTAAACGTGGTTCCAGAAGGAGTTTAATGTTTCTTTCATCGAACAACTCATTTCTCAATTTTAAATCCGCCAAGAAGGAGCTTTAGTTTTTTCCAGAATGTTTACTTGTGAGGTAAGAAGAAGGGAGCCTACAAGATTGCATTAGTCAGTCCTAAATTGCAACTTTAAAGCTAACATGAAGTCTCCAGGTGCAGCACTCCTTCCTTTATTTATAAGTGTCCCTGACTGAACACCTCCACAAAATATAAATGGCAGGAGCTCAAGTGCACATGCAGAGTGGCTGTTGAGACTACAAGCCTCACAGGGCTCACATAGCCTGGAAGCACAGGCACACCCAGATTAAATGTGCACCGCACCTCCAATTCAAGGTGAACAAAAGGTTATGTGGTACACCTCAGGGCCGGTTTTATATATAGTGCCCCGGTGCACAACGCGTGAACACACTTTCTGAGCACTCAGGGCACTGTAGTATTACAGAAGGGGCCTCAGATACTTGTCGGATCCATAGCTGAAGTCCACTTAGGCAACTAAACTCCCATTGCCTGAATCTAGGTTGATGTAATACTGAGGACCTTTGCAAAACTCCACAATTAATCTGTTGGATTTATGACTTGGAGTTGTCAATTTAACAGAACTTTAGTCTTCATGATCTTGCAGTGGAAGAGGAGGTTGGACATAAGAAGAAAGTTCACTAGTTTTTTAGGGCCTGCTGTTACCTTTGACCATTAGTGGTTTTATGAGATGCACGAGTAGCTTTTGTACTGATCCCAGCTGGAAGTAATTTTCTTGGTCTTTCCATTTAAGACAGGAAGGCTTTCATTCTACAGGGTGAAGTGTATAGCTAATTCTTGCCGAACATTTTGAACATTTGCTAGTTTGGTTGATGCCTAGTCAATCTGTGTCACTTTTCAGCCCTCTGGAACTCCTTGTGGGAGACTTTAATATGAAATCTACAAGGGGCTCTAGCATAAACAGCTAGAGTTATCCTCCACCATGCTTACATCTTAACTAATTCCAATCTGCGATATTTGTTTGCTGCCTTTTTCATTGATTTCTTTTTTCCTAACTACACTACATTTTTGACGTTTTTGATTATGTTGTCTTAGAGGGCACCACTGAGCCTGAGATAAGGACCAGTCTTCAAAGGCCTCATGAACCTAGAAAGATTAATCTTTCCCTGATTACCTGCTTAAGAACAGAATCATTAAAATCAGTTCCTTAACATGAATGGGGGTCAGGTTGATTCTGATTGAAAAATTTGATCAGCGAATGGTTTGACCAGAATTGGATGGAAAATGATGTAGAATGCAAATTACGGAACATGCTCGACCAAGGGTGTGTTAGCTTTGCATTTTGGGCCAAAAATTAGCTGGCTAAACTGAATGTGATTCATGCATGTTCTTTGTGAAACAAGTCATCCAGAGGATTGAAGTCATGCATATATATAATAGTTTGCTGCTGCACCTTGGTGGCTATGTCCATATAGTTTATTTGTTCAAACAATCAAGAAATGTGACACTGTATTCTAGTTCTCAACAGATTACTACCATAGTGATCGATAGGTTTTGATTTATAAAGCACTGAAGTTGTTGTTTCCAAATTCAGCTATCTCAATACATTTTAAGTTATCCAAATGGATCAACGCCACTCCAAAATGTCTACTTACTCCCGTAGTTCTGTTCAAAATGTTACAGTATGATGAGAAGAGCTCAGGATTTGAAATACCTGGGAGATGGTCATTTTTCTCTTAGAGGCGAACGTGCACATCTGTGCATTTATAAGGCTCATTATGATCAAAATAAGAGCCAGGCTGGTTAGCTTCACCGGGAAATTTTGCTAGAAATAGAGGGAGAGATGCCCACATCTGTATGGGTGGCTGTAGGTTTTGCTGCATCCATTGTGATTCATCACATGAGGGGTAACAATCAGTTCTTCTGTATCTGCTGGTGTTTCTGCGTGGATGATGGCTTTGCTTGGGACTCTGCCTGTTGTGCCATGCTCCTTATGGGTGGGATGGGTAGAAATATCCTGGGAGAACCTTTTGTCTAGCATTTATGTTGGTTCCAGTGGGCTCAATGTAAACGTTCAATGTACTTTATTGCTGCTGTTGATCATGTGGATCAGTCATGGGTGACATTTTCAGAATTTCCTGTTATGGGCCTGGCCTACAGAGGGGAATATGGAGTAGAAAGTAACCTAACATCACAGAAAGTTACTTATCATTCTAGCATTCAGCAACTTGAATTAGATTTGTAAGAAACAATTCAAGGAACCCTAAATTTGATCCAATGTTTTTATCTGTTCAATGGATGTATAAAAGATAACTTAGCTAAACAAATACCCATCCAACAAAGCTGTCTTTCTACAGAATTCAGAAAACAGATAATTCACCAAATAAATGAATACTCAAAAACAAATGCAGAAAATACAAGTTTAAAAAAACTGTGGGGCATATTATCAAGAACGGAGTTAAAAATTATCGCCGCTTTAGCGGCAGAAAACTGCCGCTAAAGCGGCGATAATGGGCTTGATAATATGCCTTTGAGAATTCCAATAGAAGTCCATGTTCTGGTGTGAACACGGGCTTCTATTGGAATTCTCCAGGGCATATTATCAAGCCCATTATCGCCGCTTTAGTGGCAGTTTTCTGCCGCTAAAGCGGCGATAATTTTATCGCCGTTCTTGATAATATGTCCCTGTAAAACTAATTACACTATTGAAATGGTGATATATCAAACATACTACTGTATCCAGAAAATACCTACCAGTTTAGAAAAACAACTTCAGTGTTCCCCTAGAATTGAGGGATCCCCATTCTTTGCAAAAGGAATTCGGCAAATTCTGGAAGTACTTCAAATTTTTAATGCCCAAAAATTAAACCATACCCATCCTCTAAATCAAGCGACATATTTGTCAATTGTTCTTCACATAAGCAGACATCTGTCATGAAAGTTTGAAAAAGGAAGAACACCAGTATGGTGATACCACTAACTCGTCATCATCCTCGATAGTTCAATACCCGTATATTTGGCCACACCAGCTCTCTACAATATCACATCATTTTTTTGTTGCAATTTTATATAGCGCAAACTCGTCACCAAGGTATTTGAGTGCTTTAGATGAGCACCAGTTGTTTTATACAAGGGCACAAGATTTTTTTTTGTTTTTTTGAGGCAGGAGGAGATTATGAGAGTGCAACGTGTCACCTAATTGCCAGCAGCAAAACCCCAGGCTCCCCACTGGAGGTATAAACAGACTGCATTTTTTAAATCTCTCTGCAAGAGATTATCTTGTTTCAAGCCAGCAAGATCTTTTCGTTCAATATCTTTACATACTGAAAATGCACAGATCCAGAAAAAACATCGGGAAGCCAAGCCTTTTCCACCAGGTTAACCAACTTTGAAATACACTTCCTGCCAAACCTGAAAGAAATCAAGAACATAACAGTTTTGACGAGACATGAAAACATTTCTCCTACCAGTTAATTGGCATGCAGATCCATAGTGTTCAATCTGGAAGTACTCTGATTCTAGGCATAGTAGCCACGTTTGCACTCAATGAAATAGGATAAGATAAAATAAGATAATATAACAATACATAACATAACATTACATAACATAACTAGCTGAAACTGCCATTTGTAAATCAGGACCTCTGTGCTTGCATCAGTGTAGGTTGCTGCAGTACTGCTGCATCACTAGATTTTCCACACACTGATGGCTGCTACTCTCGTCATCCTGAGGCTTTGGTTTCTGCTTCTTTTGAGATGCAGAATCTTTAACCCTTTCATGGCTTTCTCAACATAATGGCATAGTACATATTTACTCTCAATTAATCAATTTATTTTTTCCAAGTAATTAAATCTTTGCTAGAGATCAGAGGATGAAGCATTCACAAGGCCCTTAGAGAAGAATTACTAACTGAACACCACACAGACTTAACACCGGTTATTTGCTAGGCAGGAAAGTATGGGGCAATTTATATTATGGCGGATGGCCAGTTGTTCCAGCAGAGGAATGGAGTAAATTACTCTGTTCCCCTGGTGGAGGGACTGCCCACCAAATTTATAAATGACCACCGAGCTGACGGTCATTCATAAAGCATTTGCAGATATTGCCGGCACGGTGGTTCCTGTCAATGCATATCGCTGTTTGGTGCAGTGCTACGTCAGCCTGACGCAACCCTGCAACAAACAGTTTCTTTTTTTATTTTGAAAAAGTAAATCCTAAAATGGGATTTCCTTTTTCAAATTAAAAAAGTAATGCTTCCCATGGCGGGGAGGAGCAGTATTTGCATTTTACCAGCAGGGTTTGCCTGGCGGAGATGGGCAGCAAAAAATGGCTAAATGTCTGCCCATCCTGATTGGGTGGGCAGATATAGCCATTTCTCTGATGGCTCTTACTCCGTCAGACCATTAGAGAAGTTTGGCTATGGTGGTGATGAAGTAGTCACTGCCACCTCCAACCCTTAGGTCTGTCTGCATCTAAATTGGGCGGGTGAACCTTTACCTTGGGGGTATGTATACTCTGTTGCGACGTAGTATACTTACCACCAAGATATAACTCAATTTATTTTCGCATTTGTACGATTAATCAGTTCAGCCAATGCATATACATTAAGACATTGGTTGCACACAGAGAGTTACCTTTCAGTACTATACGGACTGTTGGACTTGACCCTTTTTGCAGGGCTATCCCCAAACTTTTGCTTCTTCCTCCTATTTGTTTCCTGACCTGCTGTCGTTGGCTTTAGGACTCTGGGCACTTTACCCCAGCTGATCAGAGCTAAAGTGCATATGCTCTCTCTGTAAATTGTTATTGTGATTGGTTCTCCCTGATTGGCATATTTGATTTACTAGTAGGTCCCTAGTAAAGTGCTCTAAGTGTGCCAGGGCTGGTAAACCAAATGCTACTAGTGGGCCTGCAGCACTGATTGTGCCACCCACATGAGTAGCCCTGAAAGGATGTCTCAGGCCTGCCACTGCAGTGCCTGCGCACAGTTTGTTAACTGCCATGTCGACCTGGCAAGCACACCCACTTGCCAGGCCCTAGCCTTCCCTTTTCTTACATGTTAGTCACCCCTAAGTAGGCCCAAGGTACCCCTATGGGCAGGGTGCAGTGTATGTGAAAGGTAGGACATGTACTTATATCTGTAACATGTCCTGATAGTGAAATATTGCCAATTTCGTTTTTCACTATTGAAAGGCTATCTTGCCCCATAGGACAGAATAGGGAATGCTTTGTAACATTTTACAAGCATATCTTCCCATAGGGATAAGATAGAAAAATAAAGTTTAGGCTCTCTGAACTCAGAATTTAGTAACACATCTTTTACTAAAGATGGTTTTTAAATTGTGGGTTTGAAAATGCCACTTTTAGAAAGTAGGCATCTTCTTGTTTAACCATTCTGTGTGCCTCTGCCTGTTTGTGTATTGACTGTCTGGTTTTGGTGTGACAGGGGCTTGGGAGGTGCATTCTCTCAGACAGCCACCGGGGGGGTTGATGTGTGTCATGCCTTTCCTGAATGAGTCAGGGCAGGGCTGAATAGACCTGGGCTGCATTCAGAGTAGGGGGAGGAGTTCTCACTAGCACCTGAATATGCCCAGTCTGCATTTAGAGTGGTGGGAGGAGATTTCCCTTGCACTTGAATAGGACCTGTCTGCCTTACACAATGCTGTCTCCACCTCCTGCCGGGCAGCTGCACCAGAGAGGACAGAACTGGTTTGGACTGGGCTCAGAGACCCTTGCCCAAAGAGAACAAAGACTTTTTGGGGTATACGTATTAGACCTAAAACCCCTGAACTTTAGGCTACTTCTGAAATCAAGAGGAACCTTTGCCAAGGAAAAGAGCTGGAGAAACTGAGGAGAAGTACTGCCCTTGCTGTGTGTCTCGGTTTGGCCTGCAGTCGCTGTTTTCTGCCAAGGAAAGGAGAAGGACTTTGCTGTGTGCTGTGTCCCCTGCTTGAGGAAAGTCTCCAAGGGCTTGAGTAGAGCTTGCCTCCTGTTTTGAAGGTCTCAGGAGCACAAAGACTTCACCCCCAGCTCCCCTGAACTTCCTTGCTGGGAGTTCTGACCTGCCAAGAGGTGCCTGTGACTGTCTTGGGCCTCTGGAGGTTGTTTCTGCTGTTGGGAGCTGGAAAAGCAATGCAACAACAAAAAAATCGACGCATCACTCTTCTTACGACAGTTTTTCCGACGCAACGCAGTGGTGCGAGAAGAATCTCACCACACCGCCGTGCCACTGCTGAAACCGACACAGCACCTGTCGCTGCTGCAAGAATTGTCGCATCGAGGGATCGTGGCTGAAGAAATTGACGCAGCGCCGCTTGACGCCACCGCATCGTTCGCCGACGCAACCCGGATTTCCACGCATCGTCCCTGTGCGGCAAGTTTTCCCCGACGCATCACCCGCGGATCGGAGTCGTCTCGAATCGACGCATCGCTTCCCCCTGCAGACCGGACCCGACGCACCGCTCCCCTGTGTCCAGTGGAACTGTCGCATCGTATCCACGAAGGTCTCAGGAAACGACGCATCTCTTTGTTTTTCGACGCTTCCCATCGCTGCGGCTGTTTGGCTTTGTGAATTTTGTCGCAACGACAGGTACTTTGCAAGAAATCACGCATCCATAGTTTTCTATGGACTCAGTTGCTAAAACCTTTTGAAAGTCATTTTTCTTAATACTTGTATGTTGGATTTATGTCGTTTTGGTCTTGTTAAGTTTAGATAAAGATACTTTATTTTTCTAAACCGGTGTGGTGTCCATTTGTGGTGTTATCACTGTGTTACTGTGAGTGTTGGTACAAATACTTTACACATTGCCGTTGGGATAAGCCTGTCTGCTCATGCCAAGCTACCAAGGGGGTGAGCAGGGGTTATCTAGAGTGTGTATAACCCTTACCCTGACTAGAAGCAAGGGTCCCTATTTGGACAAAGGTATCTACCTCTGCCAACTAGAGACCCCCATTTCTAACATGGACAGAAAAGCCCTTTTCAGAGAATTCCTATGAAAGAGACATAACAGATGAACTATTGCCAGTGCAGACACAAATTAGGAGCTTGTCTCGAGCACTATTTCACCAACCACTTCCTCTGTTCAGATAACTCCAGTTCGTATGGGCTCAACCAGAGACTAAAAATAAAGCAGATCATGGCAATAGAATAAGCCAAGTATGTACCACCAGAAAACCTACTATGATAAATGGAGAGAAAGCCGATTGAATATATATCTCTAGTGTTCACAGATCATCCAGCAGTAGCCTCATTAAATAATATCAAGAATTTGAAATATCAGCTGTCACAAGCCAGGAATCTGTGTGAAATACTTCCTCTGCCACCCATAAATGCGTACAGTCAATGCCCAAACTATTTGTCAATGGCAAACTACCAACACTTCCACTGAAGTCAACAGAAGGGACTACTCTAGGCGGACGAGAAATGGGTGAAGCCTTCTACAGATGTGTGTGATCAGTCATCCATCTCTAGAACTAATAATGTAACTGCCAAGGTTATTTCATCCAGTGCGAAAGAATCCCTTCTGGGAAACATGTTGTTGATACCAAACAGTTGTATGCTGAATATTAATAACCAAAATAATGTCCAACAAAAAATTGGACTCAGAATGTCGACAACAAAAATATTGTGAATTTAAATACATATAGGTAATTGTAGATTTACTATTTCTAACTCCACATCTACATATCTTAAAGATATATGTAGCTTGTCATGGTACATAGATTTGAACTTAAGAATATAAGTTACCTTTATAAATACTTACCTTCGAATATTTTTGGAAGATGATATTCAAAACTTGATATTCTTACAAATCGGTGTATGGATACTGTTTCACAACACAGATCTCTAAAATGACAAATCCAGTGGATAGTCATTTCTCTAGAGGTGGGTAAGGTCGGACTGGCCTAAAATACAATCTGGCAATGCGTGAAGGGCTGGTCTGAAAGGCCAGTGTGCACACCAGTATTTTGGCTGTTTGTGTGGGCAGTGGCGGCTCCTCCGCTAAGGCGGAGGAGCATCACCCCACTGCTTTTTAGCAGTGAAATGAAGGAAAAATAAAATGATAATAACTTGAAGTTATTATCATTTTATTTGTTCATGCTGCTGCAGCTTTGCAGGGCGGGCAGGGCTGCTCTGATAACACGAGTAGGGGAGTGGTGAGCACACTTTGTAAGTGCGCATGAACGTTTGGCCGGTGTCTCGGGCCGGCCAAACATTCATGCGTACATTGCATGTTCTCCACCCAGGCTGTATTGCAGCCTCGGTTGAGAACATGCACAGGCTCCCACTGCCTGTCTGAGCACCGAACCACGACTCTCAGACCAATCACAACGCGGCATTGCAGCAGCTTTGTGATTGGCTATGGGGAGCCTGGGTGTGCTTCCTGTTCCAGGCCGGAGCGAGGGACTACGGAGGACAGATGCGGCGAGGAAGCAGCGAGAAGGTAAGTTTTTTACATTTTTTTTTAACACTCGCTCCCCCCCCGTCTCCCGACACCCCCTGTCCCCCACCCCGTCACCCCCAAACCATGCCGGCCGCCACTGTTTGTGGGCCTGTTTTATGGTTTGATGCACCGTTTTGTGCTATTAATTTTTCAGCAAGCACAAATGCAGGCAGTCATTCATAGTTTGCAAAGCACCTATACTGCCCGTCTTTACAAGTTCAAAACTGCTGATTTGCAAGCATGGGCCACTTTTTTTAGCTATTTGATTCACTAATGGTGGCCTATTGCACATATTGGTTACCGGTCCTATTTTCTGTCCCAGTCTGACCCTGGTGATGGGCATATTTTAATGGATTTATCCGCCATTTTTGAGTTTGGCAATTTCAAAAGCATTTTTAAATAACACAGTTCTGAACGGAAAATGAGTAGCATTTTCAACTTCTGGTCGAAATTTGGACTATGGATTGCTGGAATATCACACTCTATCATGAGATGCGCCCTGTTCAGAATCTGAGTTATTTTATTACCTATTTGATGGGGGCAGCTATGAGTCTGCCCTGAATTGTGCAACAGAAATGACGTTTTCTTATCTTTCATCCTCTGTCACCTAAACTTTAACTCCACATAGGCACAGATACATCGTTTATAGTCATAAAACATCCCAGACAACCTCTTTCTATGAAGTAATTTATGTGCCCTACGAGTGAAAAATGAGACGTTGTATTGCTCTGGCAAACATGTTTGCATTTCCTAGTGTTTACTATACTTGATAAATAACTCCCTCTTTAAAATCTTCCCCTCCCAGATTTCGGTGGTGTAGCATGTTTCTGCTGATTCAGATCATTCGTATCCAAGGAAGGATCAGACGAGGTCCCAAAACATATGCATTTACTTTATCTGTGACATCAATATATCATTTGTGCAAATCCAATAAAAGGTACTGTCATCTCCACGTTAGGGTCCTATTAAACATTGTCCCCCATGAAGTTAAATGGTCATCTATCCTGAAGCTCATCAACATACCCGCCAATAAACTACCAATTTATCACATTAAAAGATTCTTGACCATTTAACCTTGAAATTACGACTGTCATCTACCATTAAAAATAACAATCACAAGTTTGCCATTAAGGACCAAATGTACAAAGCATTTTTCTGGTCGCAAACGGCCCGATTCACCAAAAAATGCTTTCTGAAATGTATAAAATGCAAAATGCGATTCAGTAACTTGTTACAGGCCTCCATCCCTGTGATGACTGTGATTCCTAATGGGTTGCAAACTGCTACCTACCTCATTAATATTCATGAGGTATGTACTTTTGCGACCCACAGGTAATCCCCAAATGAAACTCAATGAGTTTCATACATTAGGAATACCGATTTCCTAATTGCGATTTGGAGAGATTCGCAATTAGGAAATTGGTATTCCTAATATTTGTACATCTGGCTCTTAGCTCCTTAGGATAGTCTTGCTAATATATTAAATTGTCCAAGAAATATGCATCTCGATTCTTCGCAGGAAATGCACCCAAAATCTGGAACTCCATACCAGTCCATATCAGGACTAACCCCTCCTACTTGCTATTCAAAAGGCAGCTCGAAGACCTCCTCCTTAACCGATCTTTCCCAAATGGATAGATACAACCTAACCACTGAAGCCTGCACACAGCAGCACACAGACACTTTGACATTAAGTCCTCTACCTCACTCTCCACATGACTCTCCTATATCCCTCCACTCCCTGGTCTAATCTCGCCACGAGTCATTGTGCTCTCTTTGACGACAAGTCCTTGTACATACTATTGTGATAACATACCCTACCAGTGACACTGTGCTCTCTTCGACAATATTATGCGATGAGTCTTGAGTCATTGTACATACTAATATGTTTATGTATCTTACGAGTGATCATGCTGTAAAGCGCTCCGATACCTTCGGGTCTGGCTAGCGCTACATAAAACTCTTAAATAAATAAATAAATTAGGGGTACAATTACAGGTCACTCTTCATAGATAACGCTTGCGACACCTTTAGGCAATTAGCCTCCTTGTTCGTGAGTAAAAGAGGCCTATAATTTCAGAAGTCAAGTTTCTGACTAGATGTACAATGGGGCCAGCTTTCCAAGATAGCAATTAGCAACATTTCTAGGTATGTGACCGGTGTATTACAGCTATACTGGCAATCTTTCTTGGCAGATGGCATACATGCCAATTGCCTGTGTTTCAAACTATATAACTACCTGACCTTATTAATTGTACACTCTCCTAATTTACGATTCCTCTTTGCCTGCACTTTCCTCATGGAATATGAACAGTAGCTTAGTCTCTCTAACCTCACTCACAGCATGCCACCTTTGATATATGCATCATCAACATTTTCATTTGTGTATGTGTGTAGATATATATAGACACACACACACACATATATATATATGGAATTTATCCTTTAAAGGCACGAAAAGAGACTACAAAGGTATACTGGAAAACAAAGGATTGAAGGTATTGGAACTTTGTGACAGTTGGGACATTTGTACTTATTTTGCTAAAAATAAGGCATTGTGGGAACTGTGGTTCGGTAACACTCGTAGTTAATGAACTATAAATAGTGCACTGTAAAATGAGGATGCAAAACAAGAAAAATGTGGATTAATCCCTGCATCAAGTATTAACAAGGAATAGCCACTGTTTTATCATAGAAATGTACAAAGTGAACTTACGTATAAACTGCAGTCACACCTCGCAGCTTATGAACTGCCGTTAGGAAATATGTATTTTGTCCCTTGTCACTGTCCATGAATGCCGGATATAAAATCAGATCAGGTGGTGACTAAATGATCTGTTGCATATGACTAAGACTAGGTGGAGTCGAATAGCGTAATGCTACTTTCTCTGCCAGAATAAAAGAGGTTTTGAACTAAGCACAGTGGTTGGGCCTGATTATGCAAACCAGGAGGTGGAGTGCGTTTTCTTTTGGAATATATATATATATATATATATATATATATATATATATCGCCATCGGTTTCTGGGTAACACCCTTCATCAGCCAGGCTAGCTTGAATCCAGTGGCAAAGTGAGCAAGGGACCCACGTCTGGGCATACCCTGCCAACTTAGGACGAACAAAGCAAACACAAGGAGCTGATGGAATGAGTTCTGAAACTTTTCGGACACTCACCCCCAGTCACAGATCTGGGTTGAATCCATTATCATTCTTTAGCTCACTTCGCCATCTCAGTTCAGACCCAGCTATATGCAAATCAGTCTTGACCCTGTGCCTCATGGGAACAGTCCAGCCCGAACTACCAAGCCAGGTCTTCCCTGAACCGGAAACAAGCATCCTGGGACCGGTTTCTGAGTAACAGCCTTCATCAGCCAGGCTTGCTTGAATCCAGTGGCAAAGTGAGCAAGGGACCCATGTCTCGGCATACCCTACCAACTTAGAGCGAACAAAGCAAACACAAGGAGATGATGGACGGAGCGCTGAAACTTTTCAGACACTCACCCCCACTCAGAGATCTGGGTTGAATCCATTATCATTCATTAGCTCACTTAGCCACCTCAGTTCAGACCCAGCTATATGCAAATCAGTCTTGACCCTGTGCCTCATGGGAACAGTCCAGCCTGAACTGCCAAGCCAGGTGTTCCCTGACCCGGAAACAAACATCCTGGGACTGGTTTCTGGGTAACACCCTTCATCAGCCAGACTAGCTTGAATCCAGTGGCAAAGTGAGCAAGGGACCCACGTCTGGGCATCACCTGCCAACTTAGGGCGAACAAAGCAAACACAAGGAGATGATGGACGGAGCACTGAAACTTTTCAGACACTCACCCCCAGTCACAGATCTGGGTTGAATCAATCATCATTCTTTAGCTCACTTCGCAACCTCAGTTCAGACCCAGCTATATGCAAATCAGTCTGGACCCTGTGCCTCATGGGAACAGTCCAGCCCGAACTGCCAAGCCAGGTCTTCGCTGAACCGGAAACAAGCATCCTGGGACCGGTTTCTTGGTAACTCCTTTCATCATCCAGGCTAGCTTGAATCCAGTGGCAAAGTGAGCAAGGGAGCCATGTCTGGGCATACCCTGCCAGCTTAGGGCGAACAAAGCAAACACAAGGAGATGATGGACGGAGCGCTGAAACTTTTCAGACACTCACCCCCAGTCACAGATCTGGGTTGAATCCATCATCATTCTTAAGCTCACTTCGCCACCTCAGTTCAGACCCAGCTATATGCAAATCAGTCTTGACCCTTTACTTCATGGGGACAGTCCAGCTCGAAATGCCAAGCCAGGTCTTCCCTGAACCGGAAACAAGCATCTTGGGACTGGTTTCTGGGTAACACCCTTTATCAGCCAGGCTAGCTTGAATCTAGTGGCAAAGTGAGCAAGGGACCCACGTCTGGGCATACCCTGCCAACTTAGGGCGAACAAAGCAAACACAAGGAGATGATGGACGGAGCACTGAAACTTTTCAGACACTCACCCCCAGTCACAGATCTGGGTTGAATCCATCATCATTCTTAAGCTCACTTCGCCACCTCAGTTCAGACCCAGCTATATGCAAATCAGTCTTGACCCTTTGCTTCATGGGGACAGTCCAGCTCGAAATGCCAAGCCAGGTCTTCCCTGAACCGGAAACAAGCATCTTGGGACTGGTTTCTGGGTAACACCCTTTATCAGCCATGCTAGCTTGAATCTAGTGGCAAAGTGAGCAAGGGACCCACGTCTGGGTATACCCTGCCAACTTAGGGCGAACAAAGCAAACACAAGGAGATGATGGACGGAGCACTGAAACTTTTCAGACACTCACCCCCAGTCACAGATCTGGGTTGAATCCATCATCATTCTTAAGCTCACTTCGCCACCTCAGTTCAGACCCAGCTATATGCAAATCAGTCTTGACCCTTTGCTTCATGGGGACAGTCCAGCTCGAAATGCCAAGCCAGGTCTTCCCTGAACCGGAAACAAGCATCTTGGGACTGGTTTCTGGGTAACACCCTTTATCAGCCAGGCTAGCTTAAATCTAGTGGCAAAGTGAGCAAGGGACCCACGTCTGGGCATACCCTGCCAACTTAGGGCGAACAAAGCAAACACAAGGAGATGATGGACGGAGCGCTTAAACTTTTCAGACACACTCCCAGTCACAGATCTAGGTTGAATCCATTATCATTCTTCAGCTCACTTCGCCACCTCAGTTCAGACCCAGCTATATGCAAATCAGTCTTGACCCTGTGCCTCATGGGAACAGTGTAGCCCGAACTGTCAAGCCAGGTCTTCCCTGAACCGGAAACAAGCATCCTGGGACCGGTTTCTCAGTAACACTCTTCATCAGACAGGCTAGCTTGAATCCAGTGGCAAAGTGAGCAAGGGACCCACGTCTGGGCATACCCTGCCAACTTAGGGCGAACAAAGCAAACACAAGGTATAAATGTTGATAGGATTGGTTATCCATGATTGGCATATTTGATTTACTGATAAGTCCCTAGTAAAGTGCACGTTGTGTGGCAGAGCCTGTAAATCAAATGCTACTAGTGGGCCTGCAGCACTGGTTGAGCCACCCACATGAGTAGCCATGTAAATGTGTCTCAGACCTACCACTGTAGTGTCTGCATGCACAGTTTGCAACTGCCGTGTTGCCCTGGAAAGTGTACCCACTTGCCAGGCCCAAACCTTCCCTTTCCTTACATATAAGGCACCCCTAAGGCAGTATATATATTTTTTAGTTTTGCTTGCGCACAACCTGGTTTAGGATGGTGGTTATAAAGCAAGTTGCTCTGTTGTGGTGTGCTCCTGGGGTAACGTGCTCCGTTTTATGACGTCTTGAAGTAAAGGACTGTAATTGCGCTTCCGTTTGTTGGATGCGTCCCCCTGGGCACTACTGAAGCCCCATGTAAGGTTTTTTGTTGTTGTTAATGTTTTGTTTCTGAAAATCCAAGTAATTTTTAGAAATCAGTTATTCCAAATGCTTGTTGTTAATCTTTAATCCACATTTGTTGGTATTATTCAATCCATAATACTTTCAAATATATAAGCTGTTTCACATTATTACACGGCGGTTCAAATGATGTTCCAATGCATTTCGGACCAATCGCCCTTCATCAGGTAAAAACGCTGTAATCGACACAAAGATATATATATATACATTGAGGATACCTACTTGTGTTAGGAAATATCGTTAAAAAGTGAATCTGTGAGCGAGGCAAGATGGCGTCCGCTGAGTCGGACGCGTAAGCCGGCTGCTCCTGGGTGCCTAAACCCCCCACGCTATGCTAACATACCTGTGAGAGAGGAGTTGAGGAGGGATCGGCGCGGGACGGGATGCTGATTGCCGCGGCCGCATTATTTTCGGGAAGATTGCGCCGCCTGCAGTGTCTCTGTTGCTGGCGGTGCGCCCAGAGTTGGAGTCGGCGTTTTCTCCTGGTGTTTGCTCATTACGGCGGCCGCAAAGGACTGGAGAGAGCCGCGTCAACAATGCCTCCCAAGGGAGCGAGAGGGAGGACTCGCCCTCTGGTGGACAATGTTGGAACTTCCATAAGGAATACATCAAGTACAGTGAGTGGCTCCAAATCGCCAAATAATGACACTGTCTCTAAGGAAGGAAAATGAGGAAAATTCGTGGAGAATGCGGGAAAGTCTACTATACCCTTACTATTTTCTGCTGGTAAAGATAAGGGGGAAGCTCCCCCACTCCCTAAACTCCTCTGGCTACATTTCCAGCTGTTGCAATAGGACACAGGCGCATTATGGACCCCATCTCAGAATTTGAGGGGAGAGATGGAGTCCGTGATCTTCATGATGCGGTCACTGATAACTCTAAAAAGGGATCACCGTCCACACATAGAGCTGTCCATGTCAAAGAAATGGTCGTGGAAATGGTTGAGGATGCAACCAGGGAGCGGAATTCATCTATTAATCCATGTGAACCCCCTACCTCAGTACCTTTGGTTGCTCTCGGTTCCAATTTAACGGCTGCTAATGAGCCCGGTGTGGCTGTAAATGGGTCTACAATGCAGGATATAGAGACTGGGGACTTTTTTTTTTCGCTATCTGACCACTCAAATTCATCAAATGACGACCTCGAGTCTATTCCTGGGGCCTCAGCTAGGTCTGGTACGCAGGATGACGGAGGTAGTGACTCTAGTGTACATTTGGAGGATTCCGGTGATTTATCAGACGGCAGCCCGCGCACAGTCCGTAAAAACTTAGATCTGAAAAGTAATGCTCTGCAGTGGGACTATTCCTACGCAACCGATTTAAGCATTGAGAATGGGCGAACCCCGGGGACTGGTGTAGAACCGTCAACTAAGGCTTCCGAGGATATATCATTAACATTGATCTATCAAACCATGGTTACTCATAGAGAGGAGGCTCGAGTAGAGAACCAGAGAGTACAGGGTTCATGTCGTAAATTACAGAACTCTGTACGACGTATAGCTAAGACCTGTACAGAGTTCACAACGAGATACAATGAAGCAGAAGCAAGAATCTCCTCTCTCGAAGACGAACTGGTTGCACAGAAGGCTCTAACTGACTCTCTACGGTCCTTAAAAGATGATATGCAATGGAAGTTAGCTGACATTGAAAATCGCTCTCGTAGGAACAATCTTAGAGTTTTGCAAATTCCAGAGGGGGTCGAAGGACAAGATCCTCGCAAATTCATTATCGATTTATTTGCGGAAGCCTTTCCAGAGCTGAAATGGGACTGGGCAAGAGAAGTAGAGAGAGCGCATCGTTTCCCATTCAATCCTCATCCAAGATCCGGTCAATCCTTGGACAGACCCAGAGTGATCTTAATATCGCTTAACAGCTTTTTGGCTAGGGAAGATGTGTACTCTTTGGCACGCCCTGATAGAAAAAGGGCAGGGAAAGGGCTAGAATTTTTTGTAAGGCCTGACTTCTGCCATCTTACGGTGGAAAGGCGCTGGCATTTACGTCAGCTAATTGCACCATTTCAGGCCAAAGGGGCTCAAGTTTTTTTGTTAAACCCAGCTAAGCTCAAAGTTATTGTTAAGGATCAAACCCGGTTCTTTACCTCGGAGATATTAGCAAAAGAGTTTTTGCAAACGCTGTAATGCGTCTAATTTGGCGGTTTTAGGTTGAATTAGGTAGAATGAGGATGGGGTTTGAATTAATATGTCGATTTGCAACTACGTCTGTCATCGGTCTCTACCTGTTTTTCTCCCTTCCTCTCTCTTCTCTTCTCTTCTTTTGTTTATTTTCTCTTCCTCTCTCTCTTTTGTTATCTTACCCTATGTGCAAGTTTGGAGATATAATTAAGGATAAGTTGGCATCAGCACATGTTCATGGTCTAAGGTTGTTTTTAAATTAATATGATGCCATGTCTGCTGCATAGGGTTGTGGTGTGGTGTGGGGGGGCTCACCTGGGTGGCGGGAGCTTGTCATCACAGGGACTATTGGTCCCAAAACCTCATGGACGGGTAGGGGTAGGGGGGGTATGGGTGGGGACTGGGGGGGCCAGGGGTGGTTTGGGTGGACTGGGTGGGGCATAATAAAGAAAATAATCCACAGTATCGATATAATTTTGACTTTGCGTTTAAGTGTTACAGATCTATTGTCTGTTTTCAGAGAATTCAATATCGGATCGACCCCCTATTTTTTTAATGGCTAGATCTGGGCTCAGGATATGCTCATTGAATGTATGTGGTTTAAATAGTTATAACAAGAGACAAAGGGTAGCTGCTGAACTCCGGGTGATTCAACCAGATGTGGTCTGTTTACAAGAAACTCATGTATCTTGGGGAAAGCGGAAAATATTAGCAGAAATGGGTTTCGTGCTTTTAGCAGCTTCTCAGCAATTTATAATGACTCGGGGAGTGGCGGTGTTAGCCAAAACTATCATACAAAAATCGGGTCGGGTATTAGCTGATAAGCTGGGGCGTTGGCTTATTGTTGAATGTATGATAGGGGTGAATACATTTACACTTTGCACTATTTACGGCTCCAATCTTGATGAAGCTACGGTTTTGGAACAACTTAATGTGGAGCTTGCATTATGGCCCACCCCCTTGGTGCTATGTGGAGATTTTAATATTAGTTTGGTCAATAAGGAACTTCAACGGGGCATACAAAATTATAAGGGTAGGAAACCCAGAGTTTTTAAGGGGCTATTCCACTTACTGATGGGTCATGGTCTGGTCGATGTATGGGACCATCTTTGTCCACGTGATCCTGGGTTTACATTTTATTCCCATCCTCATCAAAAGTTAGTATGACTTGACTATTTTTTTGCTTCACCTGTCTTATTTACAGAAGCTAAAATCCATGTTTTTCCAAGAATCACATCTGATCACGCACCGGTAGTCCTCGATATACCCGCATTTGGCTCTCACGTAAATCCACAAAATTTTACTTTTAATAGGAAACTGCTTCTTGAAAAACCCTTTATTGATCATATTAAGAGCTGGATTAAGGGGTTTTCTTCAAGATAACTGGCACTCAACATCCGCTGGGGTCCTGTGGGATGCTTTTAAAGCCTGCCTTAGAGGGGAGATCCTGAGCTATGGTTTGTACCAGCAAAAGAAAGCTAAGCTTGCAATGCAGGAATTGTATATTAAACTTAAGACTGCGGAAGAAAATCTTACACAGGGGATCCTGGCTAAAAATGATATTGACGAATTATAAACCAGGGTCGCTAGATGCAAGGCTAACATTAATTTATCCTGGAGTAAGGAAATCGCAACTAAATATTTGGTATACAAAAAGGAATGCTACGAGTATGGAGAAGCGGTAGGGCGTTGCCTGGCCAACAGATTGCGCTCTAACGAAGCTGCTCATAGAATAGCCGGCATGAAGAATCAGTTAGGCGAAATGGTCTATGACCCTCAGGAAATCCTCCAGATTTTTTATGAATTTTATGAAAATCTTTATCTAGGAAAAGAGACAGGGTCACATATAGGGGACACTGCAATACAACAGCTGGTGGAACAAGTCGGTCACGAGGAGGTTGAGATCTTGGAAAGCCCTATTACTATGGAAGAGCTAGAACTAGCCATAAATAGCATGGCGGTTGGTAAGGCAGCGGGTCCCGATAGGCTTCCTTCGGAGGTATATAGGACCTTTTTCAGGAGATTAAAATAGATTTGTTGGTCGTCCTCCAAGCTGCCCAAATGGGAAGTGCACCGCAATCTTGGGACGAGGCCAACATTGTCATCTTCAGGAAAAAGACAAGCCATCGGATCTGCCAGGGTCTTATCGTCCGATTTCTCTCGTCAACTGTGATGGGAAGATTTATGCCAAAATCCTAGCGAATAGGTTAGCAAAGGTTATCTCGTCCCTGGTCTCCCCAAAACAACATGGATTTATTCCTGGCCGGGGACTGTGAATCATATTAGCAGAATTGTGACGCTCTTTGATATTGCTCAGGTCGAAGCTAGGGACCTGGGGCTGATCCTGCTCGATGCCGAGAAAGCATTCGATCGTGTGGCCTGGGATTTCCTTTGGGGGGTTATGCAGTCGATGGGGTTTGGTCAGGGTTTTATCCAGGCTGTAAAAGTACTATATCGATCACCTTCGGCAAGGATCTGCTCTATGGGTCTGGCATCAGGCCCCATAAAATTTCCAAGAGGCACACAGCAGGGTTGCCCATGCTCTCCCTCCTGTTTGCCCTTTATATCAATCCTTTTCTAAGAATGTTAGAGAGAAGTACCCAGATTAAACCTTTTCGAGTTTTGGAAGACCAGTTTCGTGTCTTTGCATATGCTGATGACATTGCCATCATAACATCGGATCCCCTCTTGGCTATATATGAAGTAGAACGCTTAGCATGCGAGTTTGGTTTGGTTTCGGGCTATAAGATGAATACATCTAAAACCCAGATTTTGTGTACAAAACAGATCATGGCCCATGATCCTAGAGTGGTTAAGGAAGTCACATATCTGCGTATTAAGATCCGAGAAAACTTGAAAGATCTGGTTGATATTAACTGGGGGATATCACTACCAGGGTAAAGCAACTGTTAGATAGTTGGGATTGCCTACATCTTTCTCTGGTAGGTAGAGCAAACATTCTCAAAATGAATATTCTCCCTAAGGTGTTGTACTTCTTTAGGTCTGTACCGTTGGAGGTATCCCGCGCCCAGCTTCAACATCTGCAGGCACTTTGCGCCAAGTTCTTGTGGGCTCCAGGGAAACCCAGGAGAGCAATGCATTATATGACTCTTCCCAGAGAAAGGGGGGGGGGTGGTCAGTCCCCGATTTTACATTGTATTACTACTCTTGTCTCTTATTGAATATGCGGTTATTGTTGACTGGAGAAGAAGTCAGCAATACGGCCGAGGCTCCCTCAATTTATCAGATGGTGTTAGGTAAAGAGGTCAAGAACTGCCTGTTCAAAAAATTGGATAGGCGCTATTATAAAAGAACACGTTTTAAAATTTTAGGGGCAGCTTTTAAAGTTTGGAATGTGGTTCGCAAATATTTACAAATTCGGGATTACATTTTTATACTCCAACTACGGCCGTAGGCATATTGCCACCAATATTTCATGACCAAGTCGTTAGTAGTTGGAGACAGAATGGCATCTCTCAAATAGGGGACTTTATGAAGTCGGGGGCTTTATGCTTCTTTTACAGATTTAGCAGCAAAATTTCTTCTCCATAAGAATCATTTTTTTAAATTCTTACAAATACGAGATTTCCTGAGCAAATTATCCACGACTATGGTACCACATAAAATAGTCGAAGCTATTAGGGGCCAAGAAAAGATAGGGGCTCTTTATAAAATCCTATTAGAGTCAAGGAGGGACGATCTGGAAAAACACAATTGTAAGTGGGCAGCAAAAGTGGGAGAGCCAGGGGTGTCTATAGAGAAGGCAATTGCTGTTGCCGGGGAAATTTGTCTGTCGGCGATCTTAAAGCCCAGTTTTACAAAACTGTATTTAATCTCTATTATACTCCCGCCAAGATGATGAAATGGGGGAGGGGTAATGATGGCAAATGCTTTCGATGTGGTATGGATAACGCTGATAGTCTTCATATTTTTTTTGATTGTGTCAAACTAGGGCCATATATACGACATATAGAGAAATTTATGACACAAATTTCGGGGGTCAGCGTTAAAATATCTGCCTCTATGATGTTGTTGGGGACCGGCGAGGATCTCGAGCAAGGGAGACCCATGTATAAACTCCGATATTTGCTCTTTATTGCTACGGCGGTTGCTCGACTATGTGTAGCGTCTTCTTGGCTTCAACCGGAAGTACCATCTGGCGAGCCCGGTTCTATAATTTGTATAACTTGGAGCATAGTCTTTATTCTCTAAAAGGATCAAGGAAACGCAAATTAGGTATATATATATGGGGGGCAATGGCCGATCATATGAATTGTTGAGTGGAATGATAATCCAATTTAATTTATCTCAACTTTGTTTTGTGGTATAATGAATGAAATGAATTGCTTTCATGTCTTGTTATCTGATCTGTATGTATTTTTGATACTTTGATATTGTGGATAATAAAAAAAAAAAAAAAGTGAATCTGTGATACGTTACCCCGTACGCGTGCCGGTAATGTACGTGAAATAATTCTTTAACCAAGAGTGCCTAGGTTTTGTCAATCTGGGTGCTACGGTTCGAGTTTGGTGGAATATTCAATGTGGCTTGACGTCACCATATATCGTGTGGGTGTCAGGTTAGTGCTGCGGGGTTTTTAGGTACGGTGAAGACGCTTGTGGTAGTTTATCAAGCGTAATATCACGTTTAACCAAGTCATAGTGTTGCCTATGGCAGGCTTATTTAAAAAAAGTGACAGTGCATCAATTACAGAAAATCGAGTGTCGTTTACAAGTGCTGAAGAAAACAATATTATTTTCTTGATTCGGTGCATTCAGTACCATGCTTAATAAAATAATAAAAACCGATGTGAATTGGTATTTACTTACTCGTGTCGTCGTTACGTGCAAGTTTAACCGTGTCCGATGGTCAGCGGATGCCACCAACGCGGTGGTGCATTTATTTATTTGCTATGTGAAACAACGGTCATAAAAAGAAGACTGTTGTCTAAGGTGAAAGTGCCATAGAAAAAACGGCGGCCATCTTGTAACATTGTCATAGTAACTGTTCATCATGACTGTAAAGAAGTCAAGCTAAACTGGTTGGAAATGGTAGATATTACGGTTGTCAACAATTACAATGTCTAATGTCAGAGTTAAAACAGTAAGAATTGCATGAAATGTGAATTATGACATTAACAGAAAAGCGGCGATCATCTTATGATACTATCATAGTAACTATTCATCGTGACTGTAAAACAAATCAAGCTAAACTAATTGGAGGTGTTAAGTTTTCTCATTATCTGCGATTAAACTAATGATTACAGTATCATAATGTCAAGTATCCGAGAGTCAATAAACAGTTAAAGTGGTAAAAATAAAAATAAACATAGCGTGAAGTTTAGTGGTGACGTTGGTATCCGGTTAAGGGTTCGGATTGTCGATGTTTGAGCTTGTGGTCAAGCGTCTTCTCAAGGTCAAAAAGATAAATATACTGTTTATGCCATTAGTGATGGAAGTCAATGTGTAATCGTTCAATCAATGGTTATAGGTAGCACTGGTATTCAATGCGATCACTCATCCCGTGTGGTTTCAGGGCATCTAAGTGCTTAATCCAAAAGTTTTCTCTTTGTAGTAGGTGTTTATTATTGTCTCTGCCCTCTGTTTTGGTTATTATCTCTAGTATCAAGAATTTCAGTTGGCTGATGTTATGGTGATGTTCCAAAAAATGGCTGGCAACAACGGATTTCATGTCCTTTGTACGGATATTGGATTTATGTTCATTTATTCTGATTTTAATTTTTCGTTCTGTTTTTCCCACGTATATTTGTCCGCATGGACATTTGAGTAGGTAAATGACATTAGTGGTGTCACATGTAGCCGTTACTTGCAACTTGTTGTTGTAGCCTTTACGGGGGTGTGTGATGCTGGGTCCCTGTATGATATTATTGCAGTTATTGCAGTTATGACATGGTATAGTTCCTTTGTGTATTATGGGGTCACTTTTTTTGGTGTTTTTCAATATTTCTCCTAGGTTTTTGTTTCTCTTGTATGCAAATATAGGTGGTTCCGAAAATAGTTGATTAGGATGGCCCAGTGTCGCTTGATGATTCTTTTATATTCGTTGCTCATGGTAGAGAATTTTGATACTATGACCATGCGGCTGCTTTGTGTTTTGGTGGTTTTTAACAAAGTTTCATTGCGAGTTTTTTGTTTACATCGGAGTTTGGCTTGATCCAGTATTGGTATGGGATAGCCTTGCTGTATGAATCTCTGTTTAATTTCATCAATTCGTATTGTTGCTTGTTGAGGATGAGATACTATTCTTTTTGCTCTCAACATTTGAGAAAATGGTAAATGGCGCTTCAGTGAAGCTGTTGTAGTGTAGTGTACTGTTTCGGTCTGTTTCTTTTCTGTAAATGTCAGTCTCAAATCTGTTTATTGTTTTGGTTATTGCCACGTCAAGGAAAGTGATGCGATGTTCCTGTATCTCGAAGGTAAACTGGATTCTTTAGTTGATAAGGTTAAGACTGTTCAATGCTGTTGTTAAGTCTGTGTGAGAACCGTTCTATAGGATGAAAATGTCATCTATATATCGCAAGAATAATTTGCTATTTGTTTTCCAGAGAGGGTTGGATAGAAAATTCTCCTCTTCTAATTTGCTCATGACAAGGTTGGCATACGCCGGCGCGGCGCAATTGCCCATGGACGTTCCTGTTAGTTGAAGATACCATTGGTCTTTCCATCTGAAGTAACTGTTGTAGAGGGTAAAATGAAGTAACTCCATGAGAAAAATCTGCATTTCCTGTTTCAAATCAGTGTGCACCAGTGCATGTTCGATCGCTTTGATCCCCAAGTTGTGTGGTATAGAGGTGTACAACGTTTTGACATCTACGGTGCACATTATGATTAATTCATCTGAAGTTATTGTGACCTGCTGTAATTTGGTTAAGAAGTCTGTTGTGTCTCTCACGTACGTTTTCATGTTTATTACACTTGGTTGTAAATATCGATCTAAGAATTGTCCGATTGGCTCATGTATACTGCCTCGGGTGGATACTATTGGTCTGAACGCTGGGTGATATAAATCCTTATGTATTTTAGGCACCATGTAAATTGTGGGGCTTCTTGGATTTTTTTGTATCAGGAATCTTTTGGTTCTGTCATTAATAGTTCCGTTTTCCCAAGCTTTGTTGACTATGGTTTTTAACAATGTAGCAAAGTTGTCTGTAGGATTCATTTCCAGTCTTATATATGTTGTTTGATCCGAAATATGTTTTTGCACTTCTGTTTCGTAGTGTGTAGTGTTGAGCTCTACTAGTGCTCCGCCTTTGTCTGCTTTTTGGCATACGATGTTGGGATTGTTGGCTATTCTTTTTAGAATTCCTACTTCTTTTGAGTTAGATTGCTATTTCTGTTTTTTTTATGCTGTCTTAACCTTATCAACGAAAGAATCCAATTTACCTTCGAGATACAGGAACATCGCATCACTTTCCTTGATGTGGCAATAACCAAAACAATAAACGGATTTGAGACTGACATTTACAGAAAGGAAATAGACCGAAACAATACACTACACTACAACAGCTTCCAACAATTATCACTGAAGCGCCATTTACCATTTTCTCAAATGTTGAGAGCAAAAAGAATAGTATCTCATCCTCAACAAGCAACAATATGAATTGATGAAATGAAACAGAGATTCATACAGCGAGGCTATCCCATACCAATATTGGATCAAGCCAAACTCCGATGCGAACAAAAAACTCACAATGAAACTTTGTTAAAAACCACCAAAACACAAAGCAGCCGCATGGTCATAGTATCAAAATTCTCTACCATGAGCAACGAATATAAAAGAATCATCAAGCGACACTGGGCCATCCTAACGTTGGAACCGGATTTTAATCAACTATTTTCGGAACCACCTATATTTGCATACAAGAGAAACAAAAACCTAGGAGAAATATTGAAAAACACCAAAAACAGTGACCCCATAATACACAAAGGAACTATACCATGTCATAACTGCAATAATATCATACAGGGACCCAGCATCACACACCCCCGTAAAGGCTACAACATCAAGTTGCAAGTAACGGCTACATGTGACACCACTAATGTCATTTACCTACTCAAATGTCCATGCGGACAAATATACGTGGGAAAAATAGAACGAAAAATTAAAATCAGAATAAATTAACATAAATCCAATATCCGTACAAAGGACATGAAATCCGTTGTTGCCAGCCATTTTTTGGAACATCACCATAACATCAGTCAACTGAAATTCTTGATACTAGAGATAATAACCAAAACAGAGGGCAGAGACAATAATAAACACCTACTACAAAGAGAAAACTTTTGAATTAAGCACTTAGATGCCCTGAAACCACACGGGATGAATGATCGCATTGAATACCAGAGCTACCTATAGCCATTGATTGAACAATTACACATTGACTTCCATCACTAACAGCATGAACAGTATATTTATCTTTTTGACCTTGAGATGACGCTTGACCACAAGCTCAAACATTGACAATCCGAACCTTTAACCGGATACCAACGTCACCACTAAACTTCACGCTATGTTTATTTTTATTTTTACCACTTTAACTGTTTATTGACTCTCGGATACTTGACATTATGATACTGTAATCATTAGTTTAATCGCAGATAATGAGAAAACTTAACACCTCCGATTAGTTTAGCTTGATTTGTTTTACAGTCACGATGAATAGTTACTATGATAGTATCATAAGATGATCACCGCTTTTCTGTTAATGTCATAATTCACATTTCATGCAATTCTTACCGTTTTAACTCTGACATTAGACATTGTAATTGTTGACAACCGTAATATCTACCATTTCCAACCAGTTTAGCTTGACTTCTTTACAGTCATGATGAACAGTTACTATGACAATGTCACAAGATGGCCGCTGTTTTTCTATGGCACTTTCACCTACAACAGACTTCTTTTATGACCGTTGTTTCACATAGCAAATAAATAAACGCACCACCGCGTTGGCGGCATCCGCTGACCATCGGACACGGTTAAACTTGCACGTAACGACGACACAAGTAAGTAAATACCAATTCGCATCGGTTTTTAGTATTTTATTAAGCATGGCACTGAATGCACCGAATCAAGAAACGAATATTGTTTTCTTCAGCACTTGTAAACGACACTCGATTTTCTATAATTGATGCACTGTCACTTTTTTTTAATAAGCCTGCCATAGGCAACATTATGACTTGGTTAAAAGTGATATTACGCTTGATAAACTACAACAAGCGTCTTCACCGTACCTAAAAACCCTGCAGCACTAACCTGACACCCACACGATATATGGTGACTTCAAGCCACATTGAATATTCCATCAAACTCGAACCGTAGCACCCGGATTGACAAAACCTAGGCACTCTTGGTTAAACAATTAATTCACGTACACTACCGGCACGCGTATGGGGTAACGTGTCACAGATTCACTTTTTAACGATATTTCCTAACACAAGTAGGTATCCTCAATGTACATATATATATCTTTGTGTCGATTACAGCGTTGTTCCCTGATGAAGGGCGATTGGCCCGAAATGCATTGGAACATCATTTGAACCGCCGTGTAATAATGTGAAACAGCTTATATATTTGAAAGTATTATGGATTGAATAATACCAACAAATGTGGATTAAAGATTAACAACAAGCATTTGGAATAACTGATTTCTAAAAATTACTTCGATTTTCAGAAACAAAACATTAACAAAAAAAACCCTTACATGGGTCTTCAGTAGTGCCCAGGGGACGCATCCAACATACGGAAGCGCAATTAAACCCCTAAGGCAGTCCCAAGTTACCCCTATGGGCAGAGTGTAGTGTGTGTGAAAGGTAGGACATGTACTGGTATGTATGGCATGTCCTAATAGTGAAATACTTTGTATTTAGTTTTTCACTATTCAAAGGCTGTCTCGCCCATAGGCTTATCATTGGGGCTGCACTGTAACATTTTTACATGTGCAACTTTCAATTGGGACAAGATAGAAGAGCAGAGTTTAGGCTCTCTGAACTCATAATTTATTAACACACCTTTTCGCAAAGGTGGTTTTTAAATTATGTATTTGAAATGCCACTTTTAGAAAGTGGCATTTTCTTGCCTTACCATTCTGTGTGCCTCTGGCTGTTTGTGTATTCAGCTTCTGGTGTTGGAGTGACAGGAGCTGGGGATGTGCATTCACTCTAGACAGTCACTGGGGGGTTGAGGTGTGTACTGCCTTGCCTGAGTGACTAAAAGGTGGGCTGAATAGACCTGGTCTGCATTTAGAGTGGTGGGAGGAGATTTGCTTGCACCTGAATAGGCTGTGCCTCCTTTTCACAGTGCTGTCTCCGCCCCCTGTGGTCATGCTTCACCAGGGAGGACAGGACTTTTTTGGACTGGGTTCAGAGACCCTTGCCACAAAGAGAACAATGACAAAAAGGGGCATAAGACCTAAAACCCTAGGACTTTCGATTACTTCAAGAAATAAGAGGCCCTGCCAAGAAGAAGAGCGTAAGGACTGTGTGAGGAGCACTGTTTTTTCTGTGTGAGGGGTGGGTTGGCCTGCAGTTGCTGGTTCTGTCTGTGGCGGAGGAAAAGCAATGACTCATTTTGCCCTGCTGTGGTATCCTGCTTGTGAAGAAAAATCTCCACAGGTTTGTGTGTGCTGGCCTCCTGTTGGAAATCTCAGGGAGATAAAAGATTTCGAAGAAAATCCTTGCTGGATCTTAAAGTGTCCTGCCTGGGAGGAGTGATGAAGAAACTGTGTGAGGAGCACTGCCCCTGACTTGTGTGGGGTAGGACGGCCTGCAGTTGCTGCTCCTGGCTTGGACAGGGAAAGGACTGTCCTGTTCTTTCAAACATGTTACAAACTAGCGTGTGGTGAGTGCTGTATTTTCAACCTTAAAAGTGAAAGGGCATGAGGAGCGCTCTTTGTGGCTGTCCAGCACGTGGAGTGCTGTGTTTCTCACCAGGAAGCGCGTGGAGAGCACTCTACTGGCATCCTGATGAGAGCCTCGGTGAGGGGCCGAAGGCAGAGAAGATTTCTCATTTCAGCACAGCCGCTCATCAGCGGAGCCAGCGCTAAGAAAAGCCCCCAGCTTTGCCGGGCAACCAACGCGGCTGCCCGGAGTTCCGTGCGTTGCCCAGCAACCACCCGGGAAAGGAGAAGTAAGGCGGTGGCTGCGAGCAACATCAGCGTACCTGCAAGCGTAGAGGGAGCCGCACCGGGACCTGCTGAGGGCAACGCGGTGACTATGCTGGGAGCCGAGGTGCTTGAGGGGGTGGGCAGTGACACTGCAGGCTCGCAGGCCATTGCCTTGGATTGCCTTCCCATGGGAGAGCCTGCAAGGCATCCCCTGCAGTAAGTTGCCATGCATACGCCCCCGTGGGATTCGTCACTGGGTGCGGTGAGTTGGAATACCGGCGACGCCCCTGCCCTATTTAAGCAGTTGCAATGGCGGCCTAGCCGGGCTGAGAGGACCCCATTTACCTGCCATTGTTCAACACACAAGCCAGTAGATGCAGGCTGTACCTTCAGCACAAGGGGAGGACCCAGCGAGGCCTCCCCATGTTTACCTGCAGTGTCTGGGCCCCCTTCCTCAGGTGGGCCAATTCCGTGGGGACCCTGATAGAGTTGAATCAGATAGCAGGATGAGGGGGCGATCCTCAACGGAGTTCCCGATCCTGCTCAGACTACTGTATAATCACCATATACCCTGTGAAAACAGCACAGAAGCACTGCTGCTGCATGTTTAAGGTAAAAAGTGGTTATTTGGGCATAATGTTATCTGGTGATTTATGATATTCACCTACAGTTCTCTGCCCTAATGTTAGGTCCTAATGTATGAATTATCTGGATGATATGATGTGCATAGGGAGGGTGTAAGTTGTTGGTACGCATAATGTTTTCCTGATGGTTTTGTCTTTTATGACATGTGCTAACTTATAAGCATCTACGTAGTGCACTACATATGTTATTACGACTGCCTTATGGCAGAGTGATTTATTATCTATATATGTGATGTCATGATAATTGCCTAGTTGGCAAAGTGATTTATGTGATTGCAGTCTAATGTGTTTTATGTATAATACAAAGGATATTTTTATATAACCTTGTATGGAGTCTCTTTTTGTGGTGTGCCTAGTGTGTCACTGGTGTGTGTGTGTTGCACAAACGCTTTACACATTGCCTCTGGGATCAGCCTGACTTCTCTGCCAAGCTACTAAGGGGGTGAGCAGGGGCTATCTTGTGTGTGTAACTCCCTTACCCTGACTAGAGTGGTGGGTTCCGCATGGCTTAGGTGCATCGCCTAACCAACCAGAAACCCCATTTCAAACAGTCTCCTCTCAGTTTTCCAGGCAGTTTTTGTCTGGACATTTTCTGTCTCCCAAGATTTGGATTTGGATTATCTGCACTCTTTTAGTACCACTTAAAAGGGTCCACGGCTGGAGGGGCACCACTTAGAGCGTCAGGACTCATTTCCGCTTGGTCTACGTGTGGGTTCAATATGATTGGAGCCTTTTCTGTTCCTGAGGCTCTGATCAGAAGGTCATGGATGTCATTTGGGAGTAGTCAGGGTTCACAGCTATGGCTTGCTCCCTGCTTCTCCTGGCACTTCCTTTGCGACCCCTGGCCTCACAGGAGAAATATGATTTGACCCCTATGAGGCCAGGGGTGACAAAGGAAGTGCCAGAAATAGCAGGGTGCAAGCTAGAGGTCACAGCTGCGACCCCTGACTACTCCCAAATGATGTCCATGGCTGCCAACTCCTCATTGGAGACACTTAGCAAGCGATGGGTTCAAGCAGAAAAGCAGGTATCAAGCAGCAGGGAAGTCCTCTGAGGGCACAAGAGAGCCTTTAGTGTGGGTCTGAGGGTCCTAGTTTTATACCTGGTGCCAGCTTTGACGTGGAAGGCACTTCTAGAGTTTTCCCCCCACAGATGGTGTTGGAATTTCCTGCCTCCCTGCCCAGGCGCCACTGGATCTGGGGGCACAGAAGGCTAGTGTGAAGTACTGTTGTGTGCTGAGGCAGCTAGTTTGAAGTGTATGTGGTGCTGTGCACAGCTACACCGCCACATCCTGCCAGGATGGCCCATATTGCCAACACTAAGTACCCCTATTGTGTGGTTGTTTGGGAGGAATACACAAAGGACAACTGCCAACTACGCCTAGTCATGTGACCCAAGAAGCAGACTGTAGGCACCAAATGGTTAGGGCAACTAAATGCCAACTTTCTAAAAGTGGCATTTTCTGAATTGTGACTTAAAACCTGACTTTACCATTAAAGAGGCTTTTAAAAATCCCTAAACACCAAACACAAAATGTGTACCTGCTTCTAAAGAAAAGTTACATCTTACTAAATATAATAAGATATCCCAATGTTATCCTATGGGAAAGGTAGGTCTCACAGTAGTGAATAACGAATTTGTGAATTTTTCACTACCAGGACATGTAAAACTTAAAGGTGCATGTCCAACTTTTTAAATACAATGCACCTTTTTATAGAGGCAGTTTAGGGTCTACCTTAGGGGCAACTTACATGTATTAAAAATTGAGTTTTAGGCCTGCCAAGTTGTTTATGTTGCCAAGTCAGATTGACAGCAGGCCCGGACGGAACTGGCGTAGTTGCACTACGCGGAGTTCCACAGAGTTGGGCAAAAACTCTGTGGAACTCCGCTCCGTGCCTCCACCCCCCCCTAATAAATATAAAAAAATAAAAATAAATTAGATAAAAAAACACACTTACCTCTATCGCGGCATCTCCGGCCTGCTCTCCTCCTCCTCGCCGTGGTCTCTCCTGCAGAAACCCCGTCAGACGTATGTCTTGTAGGACTGTGCACGCATGCGCAGTACTACCATGACGTACTTCTGACATACGTCTGACGTAGGGGTTTGTGCAGGAGAGACCACGGCGAGGAGGAGGAGGGCAGCCCGGAGACGCCGCGATAGAGGTAAGTGTGTTTTTTTATCTTCTTTATTTGTTTTAAAAAAATATTTATTGGGGGGGTGGAGGCGGGGTACTATTACTGTGGGGCCCGGGGCTGAACTCCGCTCCGATGCGGAGTTGGAGTTTTGCCTAAACTCATCGTTCTCAGCGGAACGCAGAGTAGGCAAAAATCTGCAAGCTCCGCCAGCGGAGCGGAGTTCTCTGCCCGCCCCTAATTGACAGTTTAAAACTGCACACAGGCTGCATTGGCAGGCCTGAAACATGTTTTAAGGGACTATTAAAGTGTGCGACACAATAAGTGCGGCAGGCCCATTAGTAGCATTTAATTTACCGGCCCAGGGTATATGGTATACCACTTTACTAGGGACTTCTAAATAAATTAGATATGCCAATCAGGTGTAAATCAACTTTACCATGTTATAGGGAGTGAGCACAAGTACTTTAGCACTGGTTAGTATTGGTAAAGTGCACAGAGTTCTAAGGCCAACAAAATCGAATTCAGCAAAACAGGAGGGGAGAAGGCAAAAGGTTTGGGGGAAGCCCGCCATAAGGCTGACAGCTCAAACAATGCCTTTGCTGATTTTGTCTCTTACAAAACCTAAATATTCAGCTAACTCTGCTCGAGCTCCACACTGATGTTCACTTCCTCTGCTGCTCACAGATCAGTGTTTTTGCTGGTCGTTTTCACAGTTACTACGGAAAGCACCATATTGCCTCGCAGTGCAAGAGCACTACATAAATTTCACAATAAATAAATGAATAAATTAATGAACGGATGAGTGAATGGATATATAAATAACTAAAGCATCCTATGTGGTTCTAAAAGTGTTTACAAACTGCATTTGCAGCATTCTACATTGCCTAGTGCCTTTAGTTTAGACTGAAAGTTCACAGGTGTTTTTTTGGATGTGGTGTTTCTCCAATAGAGTAGCATTAAAAAGTCTGAATCTTACCCATCGCATATCTGATGCTTGTTCAAAAAATTCTTCTACTTCTCTCAAAAGATCATGGGGCATATTAGCAAGACCCACGTTAAAATTATCGCCGTTTTAGCGGCAGGAAACTGCCGCTAAAACGGCGATAATCGGCTTGCTAATATGCGTTATGGAATTCCAATAGAAGCCCAGGTTAGATGTGCAGGACACCTAACCTGGGCTTCTATTGGAATTCTATAACGCATATTAGCAAGCCCATTATGAAATGAAATGAAATGAAATTTGTACTTGTAAAGCGCACCCATACCCCCAAAGGGGTGTCCAGGCGCTGTACGCATACCGCTGTGGAACCCTTCCTGGCTTTTCCCTGTGAAATGTCCACTCCTGGGCACCCCCAGGGTGAAGCCAGGCATCCCAGCGCTGTTGGGGACGTTGTGGAGATTAAGCAAGCTATTGCCCAGAGTTGCAGAGTGGGACCCATGATTAGAATAGGCACCGAGGCGAGAATTATCAGGTCCGAGGAAATTGAGCCCAAGACCCGCCGAGGCGGGAATTGAACCCTGGTCCCGGGCCAGATCTCTGCATCAGGGTCTGCCGCTCTAACCATTGAGCCACACTCAAGCCGCAGTTTCCTGCCGCTAAAACGGCGATAATTTTAACGTGGGTCTTGCTAATATGCCCCTATGTGCCTTTTCCCAGGTTGACATTTTTTCTCCACCGTTGCCGCAGTTGCTGATAGGGAAGTTTTCTCTGTAGAGCCTCATGCGCTATAAACTGGCTGCATTCAGTGACATTGAAAAGTAGACCTTTTATTTCTAGATGGTGCAGGGTTATTTACACCCCATACAGCTGGATCTTTATAAAGGTCACACCACGGACCACATTGTGCTACTGCTCAGCTAAAAAGTGCTGAGTTTATCAACTTCGAAAAGAGCAGACTGATGGTCCACGCTGCTGCCTGCACTGCACAGGTGGATCTCAGTTGCAAGCTTCGACACACTGAGCCATCGTCATTGCATTGGAAACGATTGCAAGTTGAATCCAATCAGCTCACTGCAGAAGGTGCTCAACCCTCTGAGCTGCCTTACCTGATGTGCTATTTCTATCGTGAGCCCTTAACAGCACTGGCAGATCTGCACCCCATCAGCCCCGGAAGGTTCATGTCAGCGCTCTCTTTTGAATTCCAGGTGTCATTGTCAGTGAGCAGGTTGACAGCGGAGGAAGAATGCCAGTATCTGTGAGGCAGGTCTGAAGCCTCTCTCCCCCTCATGCTATTATTTCCTCCCCACTGAAGCGACTTGTTTGTTCTCGCAGCGTGAGTGTTCTAAAAATGCCTGAAGGTGGGCTGATAGCTCTGGGGGCCTCGCTGCTAGGTATTCATTAGCAGCCGATTTCACAGGGAAAACGAAACAATAAAGCCGCCAGCCTGTGCAGGCTTGTGGCATATTTTAAAGCTCATTTTGCGAGACAAGTGCAGAACTAGAACAATGACTGTCAGCTCAGCAGTGGGCGAGAGCTCAAGTTCTCTGCAAAGTGCTAGAAACTTTAACGTCATATATTAGTCATACTCTTTATGAAAAGGCACACACACACTTTAACTTTATACATATATATATATGTATGTGTGTGTATATCTATATCTATATATATCTAAATATCTCTATATATCTATGTATATATGTGTACATATATATATATACATATATATATTTAATATATATATATTTAATATATATATATATATATATATATATATATATATATATATATATATATATATATATATATATATATATATTTATGTAAACCAAAATTGCCCCAAAGCAACTGGAGGGCACTCGACGGCGCTCTCTTTTCAATTACCAGCCTCGCTGCAGCTCGTTTCCCTTTTCCCAAAGATTACTCCACAAAGCCGACGCGTTTCGAGGCATTGCGCCTCTTCTTCTTGGGCTGGCAAAAATACACTGTGGGCTCACCATTTCACTTTCTTTTATTAGCATCATCGCTCTTAGTAGGCGTGGCTTCATTAGCCTAATAGTATGCTGGGACTTGTGGTCCTAAATGGTGAGTATTCATTATTGCCCTTAGTAGGTACAGCGCATGAATGTCTCATTTGTAATCCAAATTACTTCCTTAGTAGGATGGGTATCAGGAAACTTGGGCTTGTTTGATGCAGGAAAGCGCCGTGCTTTGCGATGTGGAACCGTTCCACTCCACAGCCTTTTCATCGATTTAGGAAAATGGTGCTCCTCCCCACGGCGAGGGCTACCGTGTCAATTATGTAAACCAAAATTGCCCCAAAGCAACGGGAGGGCACTCGACGGCGCTCTCTTTTCAATTACCAGCCTCGCTGCAGCTCGTTTCCCTTTTCCCAAAGATTACTCCACAAAGCTGATGCGTTTCGAGGCATTGCGCCTTTTCTTCTTGGGCTTCCTGCATCAAACAAGCCCAAGTTTCCTGATACCCATCCTACTAAGGAAGTAATTTGGATTACAAATGAGACATTCATGCGCTGTACCTACTAAGGACAATAATGAATACTCACCATTTAGGACCACAAGTCCCAGCATACTATTAGGCTAATGAAGCCACGCCTACTAAGAGCGATGATGCTAATAAAAGAAAGTGAAATGGTGAGCCCACAGTGTATTTTTGTCAGCCCAAGTAGAAGAGGCGCAATGCCTCGAAACGCGTCGGCTTTGTGGAGTAATCTTTGGGAAAAGGGAAACGAGCTGCAGCGAGGCTGGTAATTGAAAGAGAGCGCCGTCGAGTGCCCTCCCGTTGCTTTGGGGCAATTTTGGTTTACATATATATATTTATATATATATATATATATATATTACCTACCGGCTGTCGCTGGTAGGTAGTTTTAGTTAGGACCTAATTTCTATAGGAAAAGCGTTTTATTGACTTGCGTATATCTTTGGCTCTTTTTGATGAATCTTCACAAAATTTTCCCATACAAGTGTCAAGTTGGGTCTTGTTGTGCATGGAAAGTTTCTGGGAAATCTGTCAAGAGGGGGCCAAGAAAGGTGGGGGCAAACAAAAGTGCATTTTCCATGTTAATTCTCATAGGAATTTTGAACAGGACTACAACCCGAACTGCTGGACGGAATTACACAAAATTTGGCAGAGAGCTAGGTCTTGGTCTAGAAAAAGTGCTTTTTGTTATTTGGTGTAAATATGTTCAGTAGTTTTTGTGATGAAAAAGGAAAACCAAACTTGTATACATAGGGACGCGGATCCTGCGAGGATCCGAGATACCCCTTGCTGATATCTGATTGGCTGCCAAAACCTCAACCAGGAAGTGTGAGCAGCCATCTTGGGACTCGGCTTCAGCCGAGTCCCCAAAAAAATATTAAAAGAAAAGAAAAGGGGTCAGGATTGGAATACCCTGACCCCCCTAGGCCTGGGGCCCCACCTGGGCAAAAAAAGCATTTAAAAAAAAAAATTGCAGCAAAATCGTGACAGAGTTGCGAGTCCTTGGCAAAAATAATTTTAGAAAACAATCGCAGTCTGCCGCTCTTGTTTTCAAAATAGCCCCCAGGTGGGCCAAATCCCAGGGGCATGCACCTACATCTAAAAAATGAAGGAGGGGGCACAAAGGGCCTCCCTCAACTAAGTCTGTTTTTAGCCCCGGGGACCACCACCTCCCCAGGGCTGTATTTTAATTTGGAAGGGGGGCCGTGTGGACCCCCATCCATGGGGCTTTAATTTGCCCCAGGGACCACCACCTTCCCGGGTAAATAAATAGAAATGGGGGGCCGCGCGGACTCTCTAGGCCCTGGGGTTTACAACATCCCCGGGGCTTTTCAAACATAGTGGAGGGGGCCATGAAGACCCCCTTCCATGGGTTTACTATGCCCCGGGAACCACCACCTCCCCAAGTAAATAAATAGTTAGGCGCGGCAGCACGGACCCCTTAGGCCCTGGGGACCACAACGTCCCCTGGGCCAGCCCTTGCTTTGTAAAGAAGGGGGCCATGCAGCCCCTACTGGAGCCATTAATGGCCTATCGGACCTTCCACCCCCCAGAGCCGTTCCTGCTATGTCCCCGGGTGCCCACCTCAGGGACATAGCAGTTTGCTTTCGCTTGGCGGGAGCTGACAGCTCCCGCCAAGTGAAAGAAAACACTAACTCCGCTCCCTGCATGCGGGAGCAATGCCACGGACCGTGGGGGCATTGAGCCTCCCCTCACAGTCCCTAATACTGTACATTGGGTGCCCTAGGTGGGGTCCAGGGCACCCAGGAACAGGAGGCTGGGCCCTGGGTGCTGGAATCCCTTGGGCCATAATCGGCCCAGGGAGGTGGGCCACGTGACCCCCCTACTCTTCCTATAATTGGCTGAGGCCAGAGGGGTGGGGTACTGGGGCCAAAATCTGCCTGGGATGGGGAGGCGCAGAGCCCCCTTCCCCCATTGAATTTTGTTTGGGCCCTGGGAGATGGGGAACCCGGGCTGAAATTAGCCCAGGGAGGGGGGGCACATGGCCACCCTCCCCTTTCTACAGAAAATGGAAAAAAGAAGACAGAAAAAGCAAAACAGAGCAGAATAGAAAAAAACAGAGGGCAGAAAAATTTGCAGAGAAAGCAAAACAGAGGGCAGAGTAATGAGCAGAAGAGGCAAAACAGAGGGCAGAAAAACGAGCAGGAAAATGCAAACTAGAGGGTAGAAAAACGAGCACAAAAGGCAAACCAGAGCATAGGAGGCCAAAACAGAGGGCAGAAAAACTTTAAGAAAAGGCAAAACGGAGGGCAGAAAAACGAGAAGAAAAGGCAAAACAGAGGGCCAAAAAACGAGCAGGAAAGGCAAAACAGAGCAGAAGAGGGCAAACCAGAGGGTACTCAGACACTCACACACCCACTCACAGACCCACTCAGAGACTCACACACCTACTCACAGAACCACTCAGAGACACATGCACCCACTCACATACCCATTCAGAGACTCACAAACCTACTCACAGACCCACTCAGAGACTCATGCACCCACTCACAGACCCACTCAGACACTCATGCACTCACTCACAGACTGACTCACACACTCATGGAGGCACTCGCAAGCCCACTCAGACAGTCTGACGTCCACTCACAGACCCACTCAAACACTCATACATCCACTCACACACCCAGTGAGACACTTATGCAGCCACTCCCAGACCCACTGAGACACTCACACACCCACTCACAGACCCACTGAGACACTCTCACACCCACTCACAGACCCACTGAGACACTCTCATACCCACTCACAGACCCACTGAGACACTCATGTACTCACTCACTCACACACTCACTCAAGAGTTACAGATTACAGTTAGGAAATATTTTTTTTTAAAAACCTTAGAAATTCACTTAAAAAAACAAATGTTACAGGGACATTATAGTTAGGAAGTAAAATTTAAAAAACCTTAGAAATTCACTGAAAAAATTAAAGGTTACAGGGATGTTATAGTCAGGAAATGGAATTAAAAAACCTTAGAAATTCACTGAAAAAAACAAAGTTTTCAGTGACGTTAAAGTTAGGCTGACGTTTCGCTCATACAAAACCAGTGAAATTCAGCCGCTATAGTTAGTTGAGCTAACTGTAACTTGTGCCCCCCACAATGCACTGCTTATGACCTCACATATTACATCACTCATGACATGGTCAGTGACATCACTGATGACATCACTCATGGCGCTGGGACACCCCGATGTTGGGGTAGCTATGCGCTACATAAGTACAGCTAACATAACATAACATGACATCTCAAATGACATCACTCATGACATCATCCAGTGTCTGTGTGTGTTTTTAAAACATTTATCAGTGTTAAATATATATACCAAGGTGTATTGGTGGACCAGTGGGTATATGAGTGCTGTATGGATGAAGTGCATGATTAACTGTAAATGTGAGTGATTAGATGTCTCACTGAATGGGTGAATGACTGATTGTGTGAATGTTTGTATCAGTCTGTCAGTTGGTGTCTAGGTGGCTGTATGGGTGTGTGAGGGGGCATGTGAGTGGCTGTATGGATGATTGATTGGCTGTCTGAGTACCTGTATGGGTGTCTGAGTGTATGTGTGGGTGGGTGAGGGGTGTGCGACTGCCTGTATAGATGAGTGAGTCGGTGAGTCAGTGGCTTTATGGGTTAGTGAGTGTGCGTGTGAGGGGCTGTATGGGTTAATGAGTGTGTATGGCTGTGTGGGTGAGTGAGTGGATGTGCCAGTGGTATATGGGTGAGCAACTAGGTATCTGTTGTTGTAACTTGGTGTAAATCCATTCAGCAGTTTTGGGGCTATTAAAGAAAAAAGATTATGTATACCTAGGGATGCGAATCCTCCCCTGATCTGACAGATCTAAAATGAGATCTGATTGACTACCACCACTTTAACCAGGAAGTGGTGACAGCCATCTTGGGACTTGGACTCAGCTGAGTCCCAAGACAAAATGAATGACAAAAGAGAAGGAGGCAGGGCTGGTGCTAAATTTACCTCAAATTCCCGGAGGATCAGCGAATGCACTGTAAAATAAAATAAAAAAACAACAAGTCTCCGATAAGGTCTAGGTTTATTTTGTTTGTATATCACACAATGCACAACTCAAACAAAGCCCCCTCCTGAAATAAGTGTTTGCGTGGGATGGCGAGGTACCACTCTTACAAACAGGGAATGCAAAATATTTCAGCACATAAATGGGCGGCTTTTACCGGATTGGAAACTGAAAGCAGATATGCAATATATACTCGAATCGTGCCTCATGTGCACCAAGAGCATTGCTATCACCTAGCATGGCTGGGTGGAAGTCTCCCTAACATATTGTATATTTTGGCTATATGAATCATTTTAAAACACAATTATCTCGCTCTGTTGTATAAATTGAAAAGAAAGATTACATGTGGTAGTATTATGGGGTATGTTACTAAACACAGGAACATTGTTTCTCCCCAGAAGCAACTGACTTACTACAAAGAAGATGCTATCTGGATTACAAAGCATGTTTATTACGTCGACCTTTTTGGTTTTGTAAAGCGCTTTGAGGTTTTCTCTGTATTCAGCTATAGAAAAAAACTGGACTTGATGGGCAGCTGTGAAAGCGCCCCTTTCACCTAACCAGGTGTATTTGAGCAGGATGTTACCCGGTGTCCTGTGTGGCTGGCTCTGGCCCAGATTGGTTAGTTTGTCTGAATACACCACATTTCTATTTAACACTTAAATTTTTATCATTTTGAAGGATCGGTGAACATTGACTAATACTGTTTTCTGCACCTTTGGCGAGCTCGGTGGTCAGCTCCTAGTGCTAGTTCTTGACGTCAAAATGAAAGTCTCTACATTAAAAGCGAGCCCGGAGAGTGTTTTATAGGTGTGTTCCTGAGGATTCTTGTGTGGTTTAACCTACCCTACTGATTAATTCAAGACTTACAGACTCTTTAAAGTAACGGTGCCCTGTAGGGCATGGGCACCAGCAAGAACATTTCATCTGCCTGTATTTACCTGGCACAGCGCCCTGAAACCCACTCAGTAAGAGCTATGACACCCCTCACTCTCTACAACAAGCCCCTCCAGCACGTGTGTTAACAGGAGCCTGGCCACTCAATCTCCCCGGGTGTCCACACGGTGCAGAGGGTTTCCTTCAGAAGGGTCCCCGGCCCTGCAGGTGCTTGGTGGCTGGTGCTCAACTCCTGCTCCTGCCATGAACCAGGGTCAGCTGCAGGCCCCTGCACCCAGATTCAGGTCAGAGCCCACTAACCCTCAGGTAGGTCTTTCACAGCCTCTCCTTCCTTTCGTTTCATCCTTCTTTGTGAAACTCACATACCCTGAGTTTTAGTCTGTGGAATGCAGATCACAGAGGAGGGTGCAGAGGAGCCAGAACTCAGTGGAGCTAATATTTATTGTTACAGTTTTAGCAGCACAGCTCCCGCTTACAACACTCTCCAAGGCGCAGCACACTGTACACTTAAAATGTAGCTCCTTTTATTGTACAATCGCACCTGGCCCAACCGCATTAAGGCGCAGTTAGGTCTTTACTTGTAAACAGTGTGACATAAGCTCATGAGGAAGTTCCTCAGAAAACTGAACAGGACGGGGGTCATGCGTGCACCAGAGTCCAGTACAGGAGGCCACAAGACATGCTTGTAGTCCTTTTATTTCCTGTGTTGGTCCAAATTGGACTGCAAGGTGATGAGTCCAGACCTCCAGCACACACATTTCCACAATTTGTTACTCGAGGCAAAGTCTACCTGGGTCTGAACACTGGTGACGTGCTCTCACAGACTTTACTAGGGTATCCTAAATCACTGTTACATTTGTGACAAATTGTGTGATGTCTGCACATGCACAAAAATGTTTTTACTATTCCCTGTGGAGTGAGTGCCCTCCCATAAACTGGGAGGCACTTCACCATCATAAACTGGCTATGACCGTGCAGTCCAAGGGTTCGCAAGCGAGCAGGATGAAAGGTGGAGTGCAAGCTGTCAGTGAGGGTTGATATAATACTCACTGCATCAGCTTTTAAAGCCTTTTATAGTGCATAGAAACATCACCTTACACCCTAGGGTTATCTGCGAAAAGGTAGTGTAAAATTAACATACAACACTTTAGAGTAATTGATTACAGGGACTTTATAGTTAGGAAATAGCATTAAAAAAAAACAAAGGTTACAGGGATGTTATAGTTAGACTCACATATTACACATACAAAACCATAGAAATTCAGTAGTTAGAGTTATAGTTATTTCAATTAACTATAACTCATGCCCTAAGGTAACAATAACTCGTGACCTTGCCATGCACTGCTAATTACTGCACATATTACATCACTCATTAATTTTTTTATGACAACATTGCCAATAATATTGCAATGTTTGCAATGAAATTATTGGTTGAGAAAACTGCATGGTGGGGGCACCAACCACCCGCATGCAACTAACCCCATGCCCTACGGCCAACCCCTGAATGCAGCCAACCCCTCGCTGCAGACGGTTGGCACAGTGGCCAATACCCAAAATGCAGTTAACACAGGTGGGGGTCACGCAGCCCCCCTGCCTGGGCCGATTTTCAACCCAGGGGACCCCATCCTCCATGACCTGCCACCTTTTTATAAGGAGGGGAGAACATGGCCGCCCTCCCATGGCCATATTTGGCAGAGGGGACTACATCCCCTAGGGCCTATAACTAAAATTATGGGGGAGGAGGGCATGCAGCCCCCTCCCAGGCCAATATTGGCCCTTGGGACCCCATCACCCTGGGCCCACCCAGTAAATGGTGGGTGCCCTGGAGCACACCCAGGGCATCCACTTCATATTTAAAAGGGGGAGGTAGTTACAATTCTCCCCTCCCTGGGGCTATTTTGGCCCCAGGGACTGCATGTTCCTGGGCCGGGCCTTTTTCTTAAGGGGAAGGTGGCATGCAGCCCTCTGGCCAGCATCTAAAGGGGAAGGGGGCAGGCAGCCAGCTCCCCAGTCTCATTCCCTGGAGCCTCACCACTAAATCTTGGGTGCTCTGGCCCCATCCACTAGTGCAGGCAGGGAAACTGCTATGTCCCGAGGGTGTGCAACCCGGGACATAGTAGAGGCTGGGCCCTGGGGGATGGGGTCCCCGGGGCCATTAATGGGTCTGGGAGGGGGGCCAGGCAGCCCCCTCCCTTGTCATGCCACGGCTGGGCCCCAGGGGTTGGGGCCACGTGCCCCCCTCCCACTATTTGTGTTTGGCCTGGCCCTGTGTGGTGGCAGTCCTGGGGCTGAAATTGACCCAGGAGGGGGGCGGCATGACCCCCTCCCTCCTTCTATTCAGCCAGGCCCCTGGGGATGGTGTCCCCAGGGCTGAAATCAACCTGGGAGTGGAGGACATGCGTGCCCACTTCCCCATTATAATAAATAATCCACTCACGGGACCTGGCCCACCTGAAGGGCACATACCAAACAAGAATGGATTTGCACATCATTCGCAAACTCACAGCAAAATAAAAAAAAAAATGTTTATGGCCCCACCACCAGGCCTAGGAGTTCATGGTATATCTACCCTGCCCCCTTGTCTTTTTTTAAGGTTTTTCCTGGGGACTCGACTGAGTTCGGGTCCCGAGATGACTGCCAACACTTCCTGGTTGAAGTATTGGTAGCCAATCAGATCTCATTTTGAAATCTCTGGGATCTGCAGACCCTCAACATCGCTAGGTATCTATAAATGTTTTTTCTTTAAATTCTCCAAAATATTGAATGGATTTACACCAAATGACCAAAAGGTCACTTTCTGCACCAAGATCTACCTTTCTCTCAAATTTGGTGTAATTCCTTTCAGCGGTTCAGGCTGTATTCGTTTCTAAAATCCCTATGGGAAATTGCATGGGGAAAATGTGTTTTGGGATCCCTCAATTTTCTCAGCCCCTGCTTGACAAATCACCCCAAAACATTCTACACAACAGCTGAAGTGAGTTGAGTACTTGTTTTGAAAATTTCGTGACGATTCATCAAACGGCAGCAAAGTTATTGGCAAAACAAAAAATGCTTCGCCAAAGGAAACTAAGTTCTAACTATAACTACTTAGTGGCGGTCGTCACTAGGTAGTTATAGTTAGGTCTGCTTTTCTATAGATTGGATTGCTAATAACTTTGGCCCCATTTCACAAATCTTCACAAACTTTCCCCTAAAAAGTTTATCCACCTCCGCTCCTTCCTGGAAAGTTTTGGGGTGATCCATCAAGAGGTGGCCGAGAAAAAAGGGGGACCCAAAACGTAAAATCCCCATGCATTTTCTATAGACTTCTTTTGGAAGGGCTATAGCAAAAACCGCTGAATGGAATTACACCAAATTTGGCAGGAAGGTAGATTTCGGTGCACAGACTATGCTTTTTGTGATTTGGTGTAAATCCGTTCAGTAATTTTGAGAAATTAAGGGTAAAAATAATTGTATATTTATGAGATCGCGAAATCAAAAATGGAGCCCTGTGATTGGCCGAGAGGCCTTTTTTTCCCGTGAGCCTTTATGCTCTCATGGGAGCAAGAGGCTCCCACAAGAGCGAGTGCTCTTATTGGCTGGTTGTTGGAATGTTAGAAATTAAATGGCCGCCATTACTGTTTACTGTGAAAAATTCGAGGTGTTGTGGAAATGAAGTAAAAATTTAATATAAGGGGGCAGCAGAAAGGCATGCTGTCTCCCTGGATTTAGAGAGGAGGGATAACTACTTTGAAGATACTAAATGTATATTGTTTTAACTAATTTTTATGATCTTGCTGGACTCTCACAGGATCGTGAACAGTAAAAAGGAGTAGATGAGTTCTCAATATACTCTATTAGTAGGAATGCATATTGTGCATATTTTAGAGGAAGTGTGTAAAAGTTAAGTACTGTGATGAGTAAATAGTTAATTCTTATTTTTTTAAAACTGTTATGATCTCACAACACTCTCGCAGGATCTTGAAAAGTAGAAAGGAGTAGGTGAACTTTGTATGCACATTTGCTACTGTAGGAAGGAGCATCACTGGAGATGGTATTTATCGGAGACTACTATTCAAGCACATTGGCTTGGTCAGAGTTATGAGTTGAGTACTGTCTCTTCCCACACCTTACTATGCATACCTATTATCAGAGAGAAGGGTGTTAGCAGGGAGGACAGTCCCTCTCCACTCCCTACTACCCATACATGTCACCTGAGTGAGAGGTATCAGCGCAGAAGCCAATCTCTCTCAACACGCCCTACTATGCACACCCGCCATCTGAGAGAGAGGTCTGACAGGAGAGGCAAGTCCCACCCTTCCCACACACTACTACGCACATCCTTCATCTGAGAGAGAGGTCTGAAAGGACTGGCCTGTCATTTCCCACACACTATTATGCACACCCGCCATCTGAGACAGAAGTCTGAAAGTAAAGGCCAGTCCATCACACACCCTAATATGCACACTCATCATCTGAGAGAGAGGTCTCAGTGGAGAGGTCAGTCTCTCTCCACACACCCTACCATGCACACCTACCATTTGAGAGAGAGGTCTGAAAGGAGAGGCCAGTCCCTCCCCAAACCCTACTATGCACATCCGTAATCTAAGAGAGAGGTCTGATAGGAGATGCCAGTCCCTCCCCATGCACTACTACACACACCTGTCATCTGAAAGAGAGGTGTGAAAAGACAGGACTGTTATTTCCCACACATTACTTTGAACACCCGTCATCTGAGTCAGTGCTTTGAAAGGAAAGGCCAGTCCATCCACACACCTTACTACTCACATCATTCATCAGAGAGGAGGTCTCAGCAGAGAGGCAAGTCTCTTTCCACATACCCTACCATGCACGCCCGCCATCTGAGAGAAAGGTCTGGAAGGAGAGGGCTGTCCCTCTCCACTCACTACTATGCACATCCGCCATCTCAGAGAGAGGTCTGAGAAGAAAGGTCAGACGCTCGCCACTCACTACTATACACACCTGTCATCTCAGAGAGATGTTTCAGCAGAGAGGCGAGCCTCTCTTCCCACACCTTACTATGCACACCTGTCATCTGAGACAGAGGTCTCAGGGGAGAGACCAGTCTATGCACACATCCTACTACAGACATCCGTCATCTGAGAGAGAGGTCTCAAAGGAGAGGCCAGTCTCTCTCCACATACCCTGTCATGCACACCTGTCATCTGAGACAGAGGTATGAAAGGACAGGCCTGTTATTCTCCACAAACTACTACACACACCTGTCATCTCAGACAGACATCTGAAAGGAAAGGCCAGTCCATCCACAGGCCCTACCATGCACACGTGTCATCTGAGAGAGAGGTCTCAGCGGAGAGTCTCTCTCCACACACCTTACTACAAACACCCATCATCTGAGAAAGAGGTCTGGAATGAGAGGCCTGTCACTCCCCAGTAATCTGTCATCTGAGAGAGAGGTCTGACAGGAGAGGCCAGTCCATCTACACCCCGTACTATGCACACCCGTTATCTGAGAAAGAAGTCTGGAAGGAGAGGGCAGTCCGTCCCCACACACTACTATGTACACTCGTTATCTGAGACAGAGATCTGAAAGTGGAGGCCAGTCTATCCATACAGTCTACTATGCACACCCATCATCTGAAAGAGGGATCAGACCGGAGAGGGCAGTACCTCCCCCCACACTACTATGCATACTTGTATTTCAGGAGAGAGCTTTGAAAGGAGAGGGTACACCTCCTCGCTCCTTAGTATACACAATTATTTTTCAAGAGTAGGAATTCAGAGGAGAGGTAGTCCCTACCATATGCTACTATTGTCCTACAATTGTGTTGCGATATTGCGAGAGACTCGCAAGAGTATCGTGCAAGCTTCAGAGTTGAAGGTTGCCGCATGGGGTTCATTTGATCTCACAAGCATCTCGTGAAACTCGCATCGTAAATTACTGGGCCGGCAACATGGTGTTTTACGATCCGTGAAAGTCTCGGAAGATAATATGGGGAGAAGAAAAAAAAGGGCCAAGGCTCAACCATTCTTATTACATGGTTGAAGAAATCCTGTGATGTGGTTGTGTGCAGACCCAGAGATAGCTCAGTTTGTTCTTGGTGCTATGGAGGAGAAGGAAGTCTGTTTGAGTTGTGCTCAGCAGAAGTGAATTTATTTGGAGCTGAAAGAGACTGGTATCTTTATCTGTATTTAAGAAAGAACTCCAAGTTCAGGTAATTAATAATCTATTTTATAAACTTTGTTGTGAAGTGTCAGTAAGTGTACTAATGTTGGTAAACCTATTCTACAGCATGTTTACAGAGTGAAAAGCTGTTCGGGGATGTGTAGCTCTCTTAATATAGCTTTTGAGAGGTAGACATTAGAATGTAGAGAGATATCAGCAAGCATAGCAGATTGTGTTGAAAAATGAAGTGTTCCAATTGTAATTACTTGTAAGTAAGGGAGGCAATGTTTCTCAAATTATAAAACAAAGAATGTGGAATGTGTTTTTTACAAGCCCTAGTGTTTTTATGAACTTTACTGTACATATACTTTAGCCCTATGAGATGTTTGAGTGAAGATATTCCTATTTCGAGAGTTAAACACTGTGCTCAGTGTTAGCGCTGCGTCTCAAGAGGAATGTGTTACTTTAAAAACTTTCATGAAATCAGGTTTGATAGCATGCATGATTAATTTGTGAAAAAAGTACACTGGTTGAGGGTGTGGAATTTTTCTGGAGAAAGAAAAAAAGTTAGTGGCACACTAGAAAGAAATATGTGATTGTGGGTGAAAGATGTATACATCTATAACAAATATAGTGAAGAATGACTGTTATGATTTATTGACTAGTATGTAACTTTTGCATTTTTTGTTTATTTTCTATGTTTGTAGGAGGATAATGGTAAACAGAAGTTGTGAACAAGAAAATTACCATGTGAGAAAAATATGGCAGAAAAAAAGAAGTCTTGTTCACAGGAAATAATTACTTTGGAAAGTGAGAAAAAAAACTATTAATTGAAGAATGATAATGTTTGTATTGCTTAGTGGGACATTTGTGATATTGTACAAGCTTGTGCTGGGTAGGTCTACTTGTCTCTGAGGACATTTTTAACTGCTTACATAGGCAGCACAAAAGAGCCTTGTTAAGACAAGCAGGATTCTTCAGCAGTGAGTACCTGAGCAGGCATAATATATCCAGGTTGAAAAGATATGGAAGCCCATGAAGTGCTCTGCAGTTCAGCAGCACAAGCTAACTCTACCTGAACTAGCCTTTGTTAACTCCTTTTAAAAAACTGTACGCATGAGAATATTTGCTAACACATTTTTGTTAGCTGGCCTCAAAACAGGAAACTGCCATACCAAAGACTCTTTGCCAGGCTAAGGTGACTGACGTGGTGTAACTACACCAGGCTGCTCATCATAATGTGATAAATACATTATAAATTAGTAACGTTGGTTGTTTTGTTTGTTTAATATTTGTTGATATAGCTTGTTAATGCAGTTGATGTTGTTAATGTTGTAGTTTTATAATGTTGTTAAATTGTTTTTGTAATAAAAAAGTTTAAAGTTATTACTGATTTGTTTGCTCAATAGTTGTTATAGATTTGAATATTATTACAGTATTGTAATGTTGATTAAAACTGGCAGTTCCAACTTCAGGCTCCTGCAGTATATATATCTATACAGTATTATGCACATCTTTTATGCTACAGAGAATTTTTAATGGAGAAGCCAATTATTTGAATATCCAACTATGGTGATTTCTCATGCAACAGTGAGGTCTCACTAGAGAGATCAGTCCTTGTGCTTACTGTAGTATACAGACCTCTCATAAAAGAGAGAGGTTTTGGCACAGAGGCCAGTGCAAATATATTACTCTAAAGGGATGTCTCAGCTGACAGGGCAGTGCCTTTACACATCATACTCTCTATAGTTATTATGCAAAACAGACTTCTCAGCATAGAGGTTATTTCATCCCCACACCATACTTGTACCTCTGTCATCCTGGGAAGAGATGTGACCAAATAGGTAAGTTCATTTTGACAGCCTAATCTGCACACCCATTATCCAAGATACAGGTCACAGGAGAGAGAGGCCAGTCGCTCCCACACTGTACTACAAAGATTTATCATGCACGAGAGATGTGCCAGCAAACATGGCACTTTCCCCCCACAGTCTACTATGCATACCTGTCAGCATGGGAAGAGGTATGAGCAGAGAGATACATTTTTCTCAAACCCTACTACAGACACCTGTCACCCTGGTAAGATGTGTTAGTGAACAGCTCATTCCATTCCCAGATAGCACTGCATATCGCTGTTGCTGAAGGGATAGGTGTCAGTATAGAGGCTATTGCTTGCCCACACTGTACTGCACATCCAAGGTCATATATATGGTTATTTCCCTGGGGAGAGGTCTCAGTGGAGAGGCTAGTACTTGCCATATTTATTATGGAATAGTGAGGTCTTAAATGTGGGGTGAATACCTTCCCCACCCTACTATGCATACTACTGAGCCCGGGGAAAGGTGTGAGTGGAGAGGCAGTGTTTCTTTACACCCTATTCTATACACTTGTTACCTTCATGCAAGGTCTCACTGATGAGGCCAGTCTCTCCCCATAGTCTGTTATACACAGTTGTTAGGCTGTGGAGAGGTGTCAGTGAGATGCCAGTGTCTCCTTAAACCCAACTGTGCACTATTGTTATACTGTGAAAAGGTCTCATTTGAGAGTCTACGTTCTCCCCACAGCCTACTAAAGGGGTCTATAAGGCATAAGGACTGTAATAAGGGAAAGTGTAAATTGTTCCTCTGAAAAAAAGTTTACAATTTTGTGAGGCTCTCGTGGGATCGTAAAAATAGTAGTGATTGAATTTTAAAAAAATATTAATAATAAATGAACTTAAAACAAATAAATACACATAAAACATGCAGTTTTTTCATAAATCAAATTGATTTGCTCTTCCCCACAATTAAATAATGGATTTCATTTTCTGGTGTATATAAATTTTGCATATATTCATTGTAAACACAAAATCTATTATAAAAAGTATAATTTCGCTAGAGGCTTGAGAGAGCAAACAAGGACGCACTTCCCCCTCGGATGAACGCAAATGATTGCCATCCTGGGTCTCGCAAGCTCTTGAAAACTCTCACGAGAGGGCTCATGAGAGTTGTTGATTCTGGTACCCTTCTGTGTCCCTTGCGAGAGTCTCGCAAGAGATTTTAAGAAGGGGAAAAAAGGGAATCATAGTGTAAGCAACATAGATCATGAAAGTAGGGGGTAGCTCTGAAAAGAGTCATTTTTGGTAACAGTTTTCAACAACTTTGATTTATTTTTTGTGCTTTCAAACATTTTCAATCATTTTTTGGTATTTAAATTCTTTTTTAAAAGGGTACTACAAAGATATACAACTTAAAGTGTAAAAAAAATACCAAGAGGATCTCCTTAAAAACAAAAAAGGAGAAAAACGTACAAGAAACTGTTTAAAGAAAAATACTGCCTAGGGAGGCACTTTTGCTCTATTTGCACAAGCTTTTCCTGGGCAGACCTGCTTGTCTCTGATGAAAAAATGCTTACACAATCAGCAAAATATCGCTTTATTAAAAAAAAGCAGGTTTATTGTCCACTTGTGCACTCAGAACCTGCACAGGCACAGTATGTTCAGGAGCAAATTATAGTGAAGCCCCTGTGGAGTTGTCTAGCTCAGCAGCACGAGCCAATTCTGCCCGTGCAAGCTCTTGCAGATGCATAGACCTCAGGTGTCTCCACATCCCTGTGGTACTCATGCTATATTGTTTATTTCTGCTCCCCTGGCTGAATTCTTTGCTGCAAAGTTTACAGGTAACGTACTTCACAGAAACTTTTTTGACACCTGGCCTAATTTCAAAGAATTGCCACACCAAGGATTCCTTGGGTGGCTGACGTGGCTGAGCTGGTACAGAAGCCCCTAGCTGTTCATCTGAATCTGATGAAGAAATCTTTCTGCTGAAAGGGAAACAGGATAGGACAGCAAGCCAAACATGTATCCTCTCAGCAAAGTCCAATGGTGAAATAAAGCAAAAAGGATGGAATTTTCTTCTTCTAAAAAAAGGCATCCGTATGACCAAACACAATTCTTCCTTAGGGTGTGCTTCCTCTCCCAGATCTCTCCTGAGTGTCTCCCAGGTGTCTTGCGAGACCGTAAAAAAATACTTCCTTTATATCTTCTATAGAATAGTACACAATTCATTTTTCTACCTTAAACTGTTGCAGGGATTCTGCTTAGGAACAGAACTATGCTTGGGACCATAGAACATCAGTAGATAGGGACAAAGTCACTGTATCACCTCAGTACCATGAGCCCGAGTCCGACTAGCTAAAATGTCTCACTTGCTCTCCTACTCATCTCCAGGGAGACAAGTGAATTGACACCCCAGAACACAATGCTCCCAACTCTCTCAGGGATCACGGTAACAGTACACCCCCTTTCGCTCTCACACTCGTACTCGCCCACAATAAGATATAACAGAGACAACAAAGGAAGTTTAAAATATTTATTAAAACTATTGTGTTCTAGAATGCAGTATATGTGCCACAATCAAAAAACAACTGCCTAGCAAAAATACCATCAGTATAGTCAGTAAACCGTATATTATGAAAAAAACTGTCATGTTATAGAACATATTAGCCTAACCCTACTCCCCTTCTACAGAAGCAAAATGATTATACAGCAAAGATATCTGGGATTAATAGCGGATGACGAACCTTAGCATACAAAGATGGACGCTCTACATCTCAGATACAGCAGTGATCGTCTCTCAGATATACCTCTCTTTCTGTGTGTGATACATTACTGTGGGTACCTTTATGATAAGGCATACATGCTCATAAACAACAGCAGCATTCTTGTGTTGATTCTATGTGCTAGTGCCTGACCAGAAAAAACATACCAAAGGACATTGTTGTTTGACCTTGTCTGTAGGGTTCAGACTAAATCCCAAGAAAGGACAGAACGAAAAAACAACTACAGGCTCTGTGTGAAAATACAATGTGGCACAAAAGCAAACGTGTTTATAGTGTAACGTGTGCAAAGCAATTGCAGCCTGTGTCGTACACAGTTATGCTAACGTAGGAAAAACTACAGTGGGCTATATACAGAACACGTGACAAAACAACATGTCTAATGTTCTATTTTGTTCAAAATTACAGTTAAACACTGTGATTAACTTAATTCTAAATGTACGATCTCTAGAGTGGTTTGCGACAGCCAAACAGGAAGTATAGCCCCCTCGAAGTCCATGCAAGGGATTGTGTATCCAGCTCCCTCAAGCATCTCGCGAGAGAAATCACTTAAAAAACAAAAAAACAATATCCAAACATCTTTTATTTGCTACTCTTTTATAGATTAGCATTAAATGATTACTGAAAACATAATTAAGAACCATATATAATAGGTGACAACGAAATTTGTATACTTTACTATCATGCGAGTGTCCCGTGGGCGTCTCGTGATAGTCTTGTGAGAGCAATGACACCTCAAAAAAAGATTGCAAATGACATGCCTTAATATCAGAGTTACAATAAATTAACAAATAAATAATTTCTATTGAATATTTATCTGTTTAATACTCACACACATTTTACGAAGAGTTTGCAAACTATGAACCATATCTGTTTCGTTACATTAAAAAAACATTCTTTTACTAAAATAATGTCCGAACACGACATATATTATAAAGTCATTCTACTATACACAAAAAAAGAATTATTTTACTAGAAATTCACTAAAAAAACAAAGGTTAAAGTAACATTATAGCTAGGTGTAATAAAAATATCTGTTTTCATTTTGAAAAAAAAAACATTTAGAAATTCACTGAGTGAACTAAAGGTTAAAGTAGTGTTATAGTTAGGTAAATTTCACAGTTACGGCATCACTCATGACATGTTCTGTGACCTCATTTATGACATATCTGATGACATTACTGATGACATCCTCCAAACTTCACTTTCACACTTATTGCTCTAATAAATTAGTATAACATTAGAGGCCTGACAGTAAGTACAAAATAGCCACCTTTATTTTTACTACGACTATCGCTAACATTCGGTAATCTGATATCCTTATAATTGAGTTGTTGGATCAAGTACTTACACCAGATCAGTAAGAAAGCGAGGCATTGGAGAGTCGAGTACCTAGTACAATATTAGATGACTCATAATATCATACTTCATCTCACAGGCAATCATTTACAATGAGGGTTTTTGTTTTAGTTTTTTTTGCTATGTCTATTATATATATAGCAATACATTTAAAAAGAAATAGGAATGTGTGTGTTCATCAACAACATATCTTTATAAATGGACTTTGATAATGACCTTATTTTCTGAAAAAATATATCATTAATATGAGAGAGAACACTGAGCTCACTAAAATATAGTCTTTTCACCTTGTCTATTATATTTATTTTATTAATAATGACACATCAGAAATTGAATAAGAACAGTGTATTTTAGTAGTGACAAAGTTTATACATATGAGTGCATAATTAACTTTTGCTTCTCTATATTTTTAGATGAATTATTTATGTGAAATGAAGACAGACGATCATGTTTATATGTTTCTCTGAGATGGCAATATAGAACTACATTGAAAATGTTATATATTAAGTATTTTTTATAAATCATCCTTATTTTGGTGTAGTTGGCTTAGAAAATATTTTTTTAAGTAGGAAAAGGTGAAAATAGTAGGTGTGTTAATATGGAAATCACTGCATTAATCGATGGAAATGAAATCTCGTCCTTGTTAACAAAATTGCCCGTTGTGAACTCTACATCAACTTCGACTCACAAATATGTAGTCAAGCAGGCCCTGAGACCAAGGCCCAGGGTTGCTGATTGATAGGTCACAGGTTGGAAAGTGCATAGCTGGCAGGCAAATGCTCAGGCAGGAAACTCTTGATGAATTCTATGGATAGGTGCAGCAACATTACAAGGGTCAAGGGAGATTGCCCCAATAAAGCACACATGGCGTGCTCCTAAAACACAATAAAAAGTCAGATGTCACATGAGTTAGGAACACAAAGCCAATCAAGACCTAGCACTCGTAGTGATCATGCACTCCCCATGGCAGACATCTAGTCACGTTTCCACTGGCCACATTGTGTCCACGCAAGGCCAAGACCCACCTGTGGTAACATTAGAGAATTCATTATGACTCCAAAGGCAGCAACTAGCATTCCTCACCATATATGGTACACCGGAAACTTTTTATAACCCATCATGTTTTGTATATAAGAAAGACACATAAATTGAGACAGTCCTCAGACCTTGTGCCTGTAACTGCTCTCCAGGTCATAATATTTAATTAAACAAACTGTTCCTGTTTTGCCAAAAACCTTTTGTCTTCTGTTTATTAAGGGATTTATAACTCAAGTAAAATTTTGGTGAGCCAGCCAGGAGGGATTGAGACCTCGAACCGACTGCAGCTTAAGGAAGGAAACCCCGCCCGGAAGGATTTACAATTGCAGAACAAGAAAGGTGGACAGACACCACAATTGATTGGAAGTTCTGCTGAATCCCCGGGATGGAGGTCTATACTGAAGCAGCCAGCACAGAGGGTAAGAGACTATATCAGAACCTCAAACATAGCCCAAAGCATTTGGCGTATGGTAAGCTAGGGAGAAACGCAAAAAGATAACTTAAGCGCTTGTGCCACTGTCTGGAATATAACCTATTTTAAATGTCCTAATTGAATCAGTGTAAGGCGATCTTGGAGGCGTTTCTGCGGAAGTCAAATTTTTTCAAAAGCTGAGTACGGTAGTTAAGGTGAAGATAGCCCTTGATAACTCAAAGGATGATGAGTTTTGAGATATTGTATTGTATTGTAATTGCATTTGTATAGCGCTTACTACCCCTGACGAGGCGTCGAAGCGCTTTTTGCGGCGAGTAGCACGCTACTCCGGGACCCATAGAGGATTAGTGTTGAATTAGTATAGTGAAACATGCAAGTAAATTTTAAGTGGTGGATAGGTTAGTCAGTTATTTGGATTCGGAAGGATAGCAGAAGGATAGAAGAGGAAAAAAGGTTTGTATTTATATAGCGCTTCTTACCCCTGATGGAGTGTTGAAGCACGCTACTCCGGAAACCCATAAAGGATTAGTGGTGAATTAGTATGGTGAAATATAAAAGTAATTTGAGTGGTGGATATTAGTCAGTTATTTGGAGTGAGAAGGATAGCGGAGGGATAGAAGGGGAAGAAAGGTGTGCATTCATATAGCACCTGTTACCCCTGATGGGTGTTGAAGCGCTTTTCTGACGAGTAGCACGCTACTCCGGAACCCATAAAGGATTAGTGTTGAAAATTAGTATAGTGAAATATGAAGTAATTTGAGTGGTGGATATGTTGTTCAGTTATTTGGATAGAGAGAAGGGTAGGTGGCGGGATAGAAGAGGGAAAGAGGTTTGTATTTATATAGCGCTTGCTACCCCTGATGGGGTTTTGAAGTGCTTTTTGACGAGTAGCACGCTACTCTGGAACCCATAAGGATTAGTGTTGAATTAGTATGGTTAAACATGAAATTAATTTGAGTGGTGGATATGTTAGTCAGTTATTTGGATTGAGAAGGGTTGGGTAGGGGTAGAAAAGGGAAAAAAGGTTTGCATTTATATAGCGCTTGTAACCCTGATGGGGTGTTGAAACGCTTTATTGGCGAGTAGCACGCTACTCTGGAACCCATAAAGGATTAGTGGTGAATTAGTATAGTGGAATATGGAATTTGAGAAGTGAACATGTTAGTCTGTTATTTTGATTGAAAAGGATGGTGGAGGGATATAAGAGTGAAGGATTTTTTTTATTTATTTTTTGGTCATAGCAGTAGGAGGAGGCTTTTGGATGAGTAAAAAGGCTTTTTGGAGGGGAAGAGTCAGAGGGAAGAGTTTAGAGAGGTTTGTTTTGGGGATCGGTATAGTAAAAGAGGTGTCAGATGATGCAAGGAGGGGTAGAGTAGGAGAGAATCTAGAAAGGGTTATTTTGGGGATCATAGTAGTGGTATGGGGTTTGGGATAAATGAGAGTAGATGTATAGGGTGAGAGATAGGGTAGTGCATTGTAAAGAGTAGTAGAAAGTAGTTTGAGATGAGTCAGAAAGTTGGGCTAGAAGATATATTGAGAAAAGTATAGGCTGAGAAATAGGGTAGTGCATTGGAAATGCCAAATTAGAAGAAAGTGACAAATATATAGATCCATAAGTACATTGAAAGTATATAGGTGCATAAAGGAGGTAAGTATATGTAGATTAAAGATATTGATAGAGGTTCAGGATGAGAAATAGGGTAGTGCATTGGATATGCTTTTTCAGGAGAAAAGTAACAGACACACAGATCCAAGTACATGGAGGTACATAGATGCACAATGGAAGCAAGTACATGCAGACCAAAGATGATTTTTTTTTTTATCAACATAATTATTGTACATGTTTATACAAAGCAATACACAAAGATAGGTACATATCTATAGTGAAAATAAATGCTTATATACAGAGGGATATGCTGTAAATTTCTGTTTGCGTATGGTGCTTATGTGGGGAAGAGCCAATTCTTGAGTAGTTTTCTGAAGATAAGGTGGTTGTCGGTGGATCTTATGTTGGGGGTAAAGAGTTCCATAGTTTGGCTGCTTGAACAGAGAAGGATGTGCCACCCATGGTTTCTTCTTGGGATTTTGAGGCGAGATGCCCCTTTAGAGCGGAGGTTCCTTTGTTGAATGTGTTTGGTGATTTTATTCCTGATGAAGAGTGGTCCCATTCCATGTATTGCTTTGTGGGCGATACAAAGTAGCTTGAACGTGGATCTTCTGGCAACCGGTAACCAATGCAGGGCTTTCAAGGCAGGTGAGATGTGGTCTCGCGGTTTGATATGCAAGAGTAGTCTGGCAGCCGAGTTCTGAATCCGTTGTAGTCTTTTCATGGTTGTTAAAGGTGATCCGTGGTAGAGGCTATTGGCGTAATCGAGTTTGGACAGAACAAGGGAGATGGTAGCTTGGACTTTGTGTGGAAATCCCAAATGAGGGAAAATTCGTCGCAGCATTTTTATAGTGACAAAGCTTGATCTTGCTAGTTTGTCCACTTGGGCATTCATCGACAGCTTGGAGTCCATGGTCATTCCGAGGTTTCTTACTTCCTTCGATACTTTAGGCGGTGATCCCAATTCATCAGGCCAGGCGGCAAGCGGGTCATAATGTTTCCAATCGCCACAAGTGAGTATTTCTGTTTTGGAAGCATTCAATTTGAGATGGCTCCAAGTCATCCACTGATCCACGGCTCTGAGACAACTGAAAATTGGGGATTTTCCAATGTCTTTGGGGCATTCCAGTTGAAGGAGTATTTGCGTGTCATCTGCATAGTTATAGCACTTGAGGTGAAATTGATTGATCAGTTCCGGTAATGACTTCATGTAGATGTTGAAAAGCATGGGCGAGTTGATAGATTCTTGAGGGACCCCTGCTTTTGTGGAGTATGGTTTGGACGAGAAAGGTGGAGTATGGATGATATTAGTTCTGTTTCTAAGGTAGGACGCAATCCAGTCTAGAGCAGTTCCCTCTATGCCGGCTTCATTGAGTCTTTGTTTCAGAGTGTCATGGTCAACCGTGTCAAAGGCAGCCGAGAGGTCCAAGAGGAGTAGCGCAGCAACCCCGTTGCGGTCTACTGTATTATTCAGGTCATCCCAGATGGCAAGGAGGGTAGATTCAATGCCTCTTCCCGGACAGAATCCTGTTTGGAAGTCTGAAAGTATGTCATTCTCTTCAATGAATTGTGACATCTGGGCGAACGCTGCTCTTTCTATCAGTTTGCCCAGGAAAGGTCCATTTGTAATGGGTCTGTAGTTGTTAGGGTTCAGCGGGTCCAAGTTTGTTTTCTTCAGTAAAGGGCGTATGTGTGACTTTTTGAGTTCTTCTGGAAATATTCCGGTAGTTAAGGAATCGTTGATGATGATTCTTCTTACTGGAGTGGCAGCAGAGGTTGTTAAAAGAATTGTCTTGAAAGTTTGTGGTGGACAGGGGTCAGAAGGGCCTGCTTGCTTTGACCAGGTCCATAAATTCATCGTGTGAGATGTGTTGGAAGGAACGGAGAGGCTGGGTTAGAGTATTCTTGGATTGTTGTTTTGTATAAGGGTTAGTGCTGGTGCTTTGTTTCTGTTTTAGTCCAATGTGTCTGCTTTGTCCGTGTAATGATTTGCCAGTTTGTCTGTGAAATCTTGAGTAACCGGATGAGTTCCTTCTAGGCAATTTGGTTTGCGAAATTCATTGAGTATTTTATAGAATTCTTTATTTGCACATTTAGCATTTTGAATTCTGTCAGAATAGTACCTTTTCTTAGCTTTTTTGATAGCTGACTTGTATAATCTGTTAATTTTCTGTAGGTGAAGTTTGTCTGGTTTGGCGTTTGTTTTGAGCCAGGTACGTTGCAGCTTTCTAATTTGTTGTTTTATGTCTTTTATTTCTATGTTTCTCCAAGGCGCTTTTTTTCTTTTGTTCTGTTTTGTGGTTTTGAGTGGTATCAGGATATCAAAAGCTTCCTGTAGCCACTCATATAGATTTTGAACAGAATTTGTTTCCAGATTTGTACTGGATGTTAGTTGTGTTTCTAAGTGTTCCAAATTGAGTTTGTTCCATAGCCGATAGGTGGATGGATGTAAGGTAGTTTTAGGTGAGTTGCTTAGTGTTGTTTTATGTTGGAAAGCAAGCAAGTGGTGGTCTGACCATGTGACTGGAGTTATAGTTTGAAAGGTAACTAGTTCAGTATTAGCAAAAATGACATATAGGATATGTCCAGCGATGTTTGTGGACAATCTGATGCAGGTTTAGTGCGTCTAGGCCAGTGATTGTTTTTGGATGGGCCATATTGGGTTTGTCAAACCAAATGTTGAGGTCACCCAGAACGCATAAGTTGGAGTGTATTGTTATCAGGTTTGAAACTGTGTCTAGAAGTGCGTCTGGGAATGTCGCCTTGCTAGGTGGAGGTCTGTAAAGGAGCAGGAAGTTAAAGGAGGAAGACGGTGTAGGATTGCATCTTGTTAAAGAGCCTCACAATGCTTTATGGAGATGTCGTCAACTTTAGTGATATGTAATGTTTGCCTGAACACAACAGCTAGACCACCTCCTTTTTTGCCTATACGATTTTGGGTGATCATTTGATAGCCTAGAGGAACGGCTTCATGCAGGACTGGAGCCATATCTCCCAGCCATGATTCAGTTATGAATAGTATGTCTGGTTTTGCATCTGTGAGAAGGTCGTAGATGTGATGTTTGTTTTTAGAGAGGCATCAAGCGTTTATTAGTAGACAGTTTAGAGAATGGCCTTTGATAGTGAGACTTTGTTTTGTAGATGAGTGATCAGTATTGTGTGGGTTTGTAGCAGGTGTGTTTTTAGTGCTGGCATTAGCTGTATTAGGATAGCAATCGTGTAGCTGTTCTGTATCATGTTCCTCATCCAGCATGCTAAGAAGGCATTTTGACGGGTCTGTGTGTGTATGTGGTGGCGATGGTGTTTGAGAGTGAGTTGTTGTGCTGTGTTGTTTTCGTGGTGTAACATTGTTGTGCAGTAGACATGGGGAAGCGAAGTTGTGAGGTGTGGCACGTTGCTTATATTATTTGCGTGTGTTTAGGGCAGAAGGTGTATGAGTCAATGGTGGTGGTGCAGCATGTGGGTCATGTAGTAAGGTTCTAAATTGTCCAATGGATGAGAGGCGGTTAGAAGAGAGTTGCTGTGTTGCTGTATCTTTGTTAGGTGTGGTGAGTAAGCTTGGCATTGGAGTTTTTTCCTTTGTGTGGTTTGAAAGGTGTGTGTATGTTTGTATTTTGTGATGGTAAGTATTATGAGGTGTTGCGCTTTGAGGATCTTGTTGTGCTGGTGTGCGTGATATGTTTTGTTTTTGAGGAGTAGTGAAAAGTGGTGCTGGTGTATTTGTTTCATGCATTGGATTTGGTTGTATATTATTGTTTGTGAAAGGAGGTTGTAAGGTAGAGGGGGTGGTGATGTGTTTATGAGTAGAGTGTATGTTGTGTGTAGGAGGGAATGAAGTAGAGGTAAGAGTGTTTGTCTTAGACGGCTTTGTTGCAAGAGTTAGAAAGTGTGGTGGTGTGCAGTGTATGTGTTGTGTGTTAGTGTTATTATGGTAGAAGGAAGAGGAGGGTGTTGGTTGGACAAATGATGGAAGGCTGATTATATGTTAGTGAGAAAAGGTGGTCTGTTAGGAGTAATTAGAGCAGGGAGCGTGTGTCTGGATGGGATGTAGTTATGTATGGTGTTGAATGGCGTTGTGTTAGTGATGAGTGGATTGGTTAGTGGTATAGCATAGAGTTGTGTACTGTTTGTAGGTGATGGTGGGTATGTGTGATAGTTGGGATAGAAGGGTGTATAAATGTGGTTTGGTTGGTTTTGTAGTGTATGCTGGTACATTGGTTTGTGCATAGGGTTGTGTGTGGTGTACATTTGGTGTGAGTGTGTTACTCTGTTTGTGGATGTGGATGGTGTGGGGTGGGTATTACTGAATGGGAACATGGGCAGCATTTCTGGCCCTTGTCCTCTCCGCCCTTAACAGGCTCAAACAGGCAACTGCCCTTGTCCTCTCCGTCCTTAGCCTCAACGCCCGGGCTGAGACGCCCTAACCCTGGCCTTTTATAGCCCTAGAAATCAGGGGACCCCTCCAGCCAATGGGAACCCTAGCCCTAACACTATCCAATCACAACACTACCCCTAAAATCTGGAACCAGTAGGAGACCAGGACCTTACAGCCAATCTTAGCCCTAGTCCAAGCAACCAATCAGTTAAAAATAAAAACCCTGATCTCTATGTCCAATAGAGGCCCTAGCCCTACCAGTAGTCCCAACCCAAGTCCAAGCAACCAATGGCACAGGAAGCCCTAGTCCCTACTTCCAATAGAAAGCCTAACCCTACTTAGTCCCACACCTAGTCCAGCAACCAATCACACCAGAAGCCCTAATCGCTATTTCCAATTAAAGGCCTAACCCTAGTCCCAACAACCAATAACACAGGAAGCCCTAGTCCCTACTTCCAATAGAAATCCTAACCCTAGTCCCAGCCCTACATTGATTGAATCACAGACCCAGAAACCAATCAGAACCTTCAAATACCCAACCAATAAGGACACTAGCCCTAATCCAATAGAAACATCAGATACAACCACCAATCAGTGTACACATGTACCAACCAATAGCAGACTATATAAGGTCCCAGCGACCTCAGACAAGGTTTGCTGGCCAGGGAGTTGGAAGCTGCTGCTCTATTCAGAAATCTCCTAGGAGACAGACAGGCTCAATCCACACTTTGGACTTCTGCAGGTAAGGACCTAACAAACTTGTCCTTTAACAATACTGTTTGAATAAAACCTTACTCCCTCTCCTGGCCAAAAAACAAAGTGCACAGTCCCTATTAAAAACAGTTTAAACAGCACACAGCAGATTACTGCTGTCTCAGAGCACCCTCTGATGTAGAATATCCCTGTTGCTGGGGGGGGGGGTGGTTTCACTGGATTGTTAACACAAAATGGTGGCTGGGGGGGCATTGCTTAACATACAGGTCTTAGCACAGAGCAAAGGAGACATTTAGAGGGAAAACCTGGTAGTCACAGGGAATGAGAGGGAAAAACTACAGAGTTTGGACTGCAAATCCCACAATTAAACAGGTTAAATGGAAGCAGTCACGGGCAGGAAAAACCACAAGTGTAAACACAAAACAGGTGATAAATTATGCAATCACGGGCAGGTTAAAACTACAATTTTAAACTGTAACAACCACAGGCAAAGACAGTTAAAGAAATTTTAAAAAGAAAAGATGCAATCACAGGTAGGGAAAATCGTTTTTTAGGGAAGAGACAGCACTAGTCTGCCTCCTTACCACTTCCTGGACTCTGCTCACTGCAATCTGGGGCACATGTAGGCTTCCGTGACTGGGCAGAGTTGATATCACTGATTTCTCAGTGCTAAGAGGTTTCTTAACACCCTTAGTATATGGAAGGAATGTGGGAGGTACATCTTCCTTGTACCCTGGGAGTTTAACAGGATGTAATTTGGACATAGGAAAAAAATTGGACCCAGAAAACTGGGCATACTTTGTGTGTGGCCAAGAAGGTCTGGTGATTCCCCAATTATTATGATATGGTTTCTATGATTACCACCTTTGTTTAGGAGCAGATATTGGCAGACCATCCAGCTCACTTAGGATCATGTTTCACCCAAGTCTTCTCTTGTTAGAGGATAACATGTGCTGAGAGTGTACAAATTTTTTAAGAAAGTAATTTTTTCTGTCAACCATTATTGAACTATGGGGCATATTAGCAAGACCCACGTTAAAATTATCGCCGTTTTAGCGGCAGGAAACTGCCGCTAAAACGGCGATAATGGGCTTGCTAATATGCGTTATGGAATTCCAATAGAAGCCCAGGTTAGATGTCCTGCACATCTAACCTGGGCTTCTATTAGAATTCTATAACGCATATTAGCAAGCCCATAATCGCCGCTTTAGCGGCAGTTTCCTGCCGCTAAAACGGCGATAATTTTAACGTGGGTCTTGCTATATATTATGTATATGATGATGTTGTATTGATTGTTGTTTATAAACTGTATTGTGTGAAAAACAGATCATGCAGATGCTATTCGCATATTCGTCCTATGTTGTAATATTACATATGCATTTTTATCTTGTTTTTATTGAAATGTTCAGTTGAACTGCTTGATGCAAATATTGTAAAAAATGCTGAGCTCCTAGTACGTAATTTGTAAGAGAGCACCACGTACGATTTCCCCTATGATTAGACTTACAAAACTTCAAAATGTAATTTGAGTTGTATTTATCCAAATTACAAAGTTGCCATGGAACCATTGAAGCATATGGAAACTAGGTTTCCCAAACAGATAAAGGGAATTAATAAGATTTGCCAAGAGTGCTATTTACACACAAAGGCACACACATTTCCCTGGCCCAAGGAGGGAACATTCAACACAAATATAATTGAACATACTAAAACACATATATATACTAAGAGCCTCATTTACAACAAGTCATTTTGCTGCACCGAGATGCTCCATTTCAAAAGCACAGGGATGTGTCATATTTACAACAATATGACGCATTTCTGTGCTTTCCCCTGCACTGACTCACAATTGGATACCATTCGCCAACGCAGGAACCCTTGCACCATGGTGCAAGGGTGCCTGCATTGCGATGATGATTGTTTTTTTGCAGGAAGGGACACCTTCCTTCACAAAAACAATCATTGATGGTGTTTTCCTCTTTCTATACATGCTGCAGGATGCAGCACACATAGAAAGAGTTAAAAAACAAGGAGACATAAAAGTATTTCCCCTTGTTGCGCCTCCTTACGCCTCCCCTGGGGAGCCACAGGATTCTGTCCCATTCCCAGGTTTACAAAATGTTGTAAATCTGGGGATGGGCAGAATCCATGGGTGTTGCGTGGGAACACCCACAGCAACACCCATGGCATGCCCCTTTCACGCACAGTGATGCGTGAAAAAAGGGCTATATTTACAAGGCCATGAAAAGCCATGCAGGGTGGCTGTGCGTGGTCTTGTAAATATGGGCCTGCACACTGCGCCTCTGGTGCCTCAAAAAAAGTGACACACCGGCGATGCAAGGGGCTTGTAAATAAGCCCCTAAATATGCAGGACAAAAGAAAGACAAAAGAGAGTCAATGTTAGATTTATGGGCCATGTTTGAAGAAACTAAACTCGACAGCCCCACAATGTCGATAGCGAGCAAGGAGTCAGCACCTCCCCCACCATTTGCAAGGATGGATGTACTCACACCAGCTCCCCATGTACTAGGATATTCAAATCGAACAATAGTAGAAGTTGATGAGCCCCCCATTGAAAAAAGGACAGTTAGGTCTAAGCCAGAGAAAACCAAAGCAAGAGAGACCAGATGCCTCCTGCGCAGTCCAAGTCACTAGGGAATTTCCCCAAAAGCTCGACTCCCCGTCCACCACTTCAAAGGCAAGTAAAACACACACTCCCAGGGGTTCAGGCGAGCATACACGAGTGTCATGAAATGTTGTGGTGGTACTCAATAGCAGCTCAGCAAGCTCAGGAGAGGAAGGAAGCTGCAGTCCACTGGGAACCGATGACGAGCATGGGGCTACAAGTGTTGCCCAGGTAGCCGAGGAGGAAATGGAGGGTGTATTTAAAGGTGAAGCCAGGCCATCAAAAGAAGCACGTAGCTCAGAGCAAAAGAGACAGGCCAGACGGGGTGATCAAGAGAGGTGTGAGCTGATGCTTGTGGAGAAAGGGCATGCAACCAGGAGTTAGAGCAAGAGTACAGGACAGTGCGTTCTTTACATGAGGAAAGCGGGCTAGGTACAGGGTGCACTGCTGGGAAGAATCGGAGGTACTTAAAAGGCTACTAGCATGGGTCAGAGCCACACCGTCCGGTCGACAAAGGAGAGGTGCTGACCAAGAAATAAAGGAACATGGCAGCCTGGTACTTACCCACACACGAAACAGGAAAAACAAAATGTCACTTGTGTGTACACACAAGGGAAGCAGCAATCAGGATACGTGCTGCTCCGCACAGGTGCACGACAAAGACAAACTAACCCCGAGGGAGATAATAGCCAAAAAGGAAGGCAAGACTTTTGGGGACCTGTTTTGTGACCTATTAGCAGATTGGACTGAGGAGAGGGCCCAATATGATAGGTCTTGGGCAAGGGAAGGATCGTTTGAGCCAGAGGACATAGTAATGGAGGATTGCATCAGGCATGAAGGAGGAAACCACAGTTGGAACTTCCTCTGCATGCAGCAATTCCTTGCAAGATGAGAGCACTATGTTGAGGAGAAACCCGTAAAGTCACCTAGAATGAGAATGTACCTGCTACTGCAGACGGGTGCGGCGGGGATTATATACGTGCCATAGGCCCAGATGGACAAAGGGGGTTTGAGAAAGTTACCGTCATTGCTGTATGGGGCAGGGAAATGGATTACATACTTTGAGAAAAACATTGCAGGTATCAACCTAGCGATAGGTGACATTAAGAGCCTGCTCAGCAGCCTAATTGGGGAGAAGACAAACATGATGTTCACCCAAGCTTGCATTCCAGCAATCACGCTAACAAATGCCCAGCATGACGGGCCGCATTTAACACGCACAGGCATTGGATATGGAACGCCCTGAGAGAAATATTCCCTGACCACCCAGACATAGGAGGACTAATGGCAAGGATTATGAAGACAGAGGAAAGCATAAATGATTTCCTAAATAGGATGAGGGAACGATGGGGACAGGAATCCAGACAGCCGCGGGTCAACACGGGTCCACAAGTCATATTTTCCTATCATATTTTGAAGAAAGGGTTACCCACCGAGATACAGAGCTGGCTGGACAGCGTAGTTGGTTTAGATACCAAACCCTGGCATGAAATTCCAGCTCATATACTCCACTATCATAAGAAAAAGCAAGAAAAGGGTAGAGAGAAGCAAGAGCACACCCAAAGAAACACAGAAAAATTAGTGCAGAATACTTTAAAAATGACTCGAGGGAGCAGCAATGGCCACAGCTGTGCATTCACAATGGGGGCTGCAGCGCAAAACTTTAGAGAGTTCCAAACAGGGAGTCCAGGAACACGAACAGGTCATGGTAGTAGAGACAAGGGAGGCTGGCTACAACCAGACATCAGAGAGTGCTTCTATTGCCCTATGTGGGGTCACCGGGTAGAGGCTTGCCAGATAAAGGCATACCATGAGCAGCAAAAGCAGCAGAGGTTAGAGAATAAGGATCAGCCACCACAAAACCCATGCGACAGGATATGGCTTTTCCCTCCACAGTACCAAGCACAGGGTAATCAGAACATATCATACACTCAGTCGCAGGGAGGTCTCCCGTTCGCCACACAACTGCAGCAGGGATCAAGTAATTGGGTGAGGACATGGCAGCAGCAAATACAGATAGGAAGCCCAGCACAACAGTGACCGGGGCCACAATCCCAGCAAAGAGGGGTAACAGTGTGGGGAGGTACTGCCTTCACGCATTCACAGTATATTAAACCTCAAAGTAAATGAAAACAGGTAATAATAATCCCAGCGACTTAACCCCCAGTAGTTCACCTTTGATGATAAAGACAAACAGCATCCCCTTACCCCTTCTCCCTAAAAATTGTATCAGCTCAGAAAGGACTAACAGACAGCATTGGGGGTCCACAAATTTTACTTGCTTCTAGGATTCAGGGCTGCTGGGGGCTGTATCGTTCAGCCGTCCACACTAACGACATAGTCATCCTATGGGAGCGCAGAATAATCAGGTTGCCTAAGGCGCCTATGGAAACTAAAGCCCCACTCTGCTGCTGATCCCCTAGGGTGGGGTTCACTGGCCACACCCCAGGGGCAAGGCATCCTGACAAGAGGGTGGGACAACATCTAGCAAACTGTTTAAAAAGCAGACACCCAGGTCCTGCAGCCAAAGTCTAATGGGACGCATTTCAATCACCAATTCAGAAGGACCCAATTTTTGGGCGTCATGTCCACGCTTAACATTTCCTTCATGCCATGTAGTCCTGATAGCACCCCCAAAACCTTTATAAGCCTCTGAATCAGTGGAAGCCTCCCCTACAGTTATAAATGAAGCTATCCTCGGTGATGGGAACATTGTTTTTCTTGCAACTGGGATTATAGGACCCTAAGAACTCCACTGCCCCCAATCGCAAGAGTCAATAAGCTAAGAGGCCTCAGCATGATGACAAGTTTGAGACTCCAGTTGGGGTTCACTCAACCTTTTACCCTTCCGGAGATCGACAAGATGGGCACCAGTTTCATTAGGCAATCAACAACTGTATCTAATCTAAGGAGCTCAAGAGACCCCAGCCAAAATCTAGGGACAGCGGGCCCACCATAAACTATGATAGAAAGCGAGGTGTGGTCCAAGAGAGAGGGGGTGCCAGGGAAGGAGGCTTCCAAGGATCTACCCCTTCTCCAGATGGAGCGCAGGGCACCGGGTACACCCCTTTCAGGCTCACCTCCATTCCAAGCATATTCCACTCAAGTTGCTCCAACCTTGCAGGCACAAACCAGGAAAGCAGTCTGCTCGGACTTTCGACCTCACAGAGTGGTATGGGAGGGGGAAACGTGGCCACAAAGCAACCCCTGATCCTCTCCCCATGAGGCAAGGGAAACAATGAATAATGCAACTCAAGCAAATGCCCAAACTAAAAGAAAAACTGCCCAAAATTAGCCCAAAAAGAAGAATCTAGATAAAAAGGCAGGGTCGAGATCAGCCAAAGCCAGGTATCTGATGCCACAAGGGAGGGCCACGTAGCACTCCATGTGCCTGGAACAGGGAGATGCACAAACACAAAAATGCATTCCCGGGGCATGTGGCAAGCACCAGCAAGACCAAATGGCAACACTCCCTCTCTTCCCACATTTTCATGCACATGAAGCGAACATACAAGGATTGAAAAACACGACTCACAGCAGGTGCAACTGGGGGTAATATCAAAACAGATAGCCCTAGCAGGAAAATAGTCTTGGGAAGGGGTCGCATAGCAACCACGCTCTTATGCACACAACGGACAAGGCATTTTTTGAAAAACTAGTGACGCTCATAAAACCCCTGCTAAAGCCACAATCCTATCCCTCCATGAACTCATGGGATCACTCCACAACATGCCTAGCACTGATCTGACCACCCAAAGCCAAATTGTCGGAGAAGGTCCGAAAACACTCTAGTAGGATGGGGGGGGCTCAATGGCTTATAAAAATAAGATCTGCCTCGTTGATAATGTTTATAGTAATCACCCTTACTTCCCTAATCACTGAAAGACCTATCCAACAGTGGTCACCTTCTGATATCTCACCAGATCGCGACTCATAGGTTGATGGGCTCACACCTCTACGGTAAAATCCAGGTTCTCCTAAAGTAGAATGGAGCGTATGTAACTAAGCTGAATTAACAGTCAACAAAGTTCTTATTCAAAAACAGGTAGCCACAAGGACAACATCGACTTGTCATCAACCCCAATGACCCTAGCAAAAAAGAACATTACTGAACTTGCACAAATGGAAGGAAGAAGAAAACATGGGCCCTTAGTGAGGGGTAGGATTAACACCCACGGTCCTCAAAGAGGAGGGTAAAAGTACGTGGGTGCCCCATTCCAACGTACAGTTGGGCCATTCTATAGCGATTTCACCCTAGAACTAAAAACTGCAAACTTTCATGAACTGTTCAGAAGAAACACAGCCACCGGAGGAGCGCAGATGACTCCCAAGAGACCCATACCTAGAACTGCAGTGTTGCAACAAAAGTTATGTATATTTATATGGTTATGTACAATCTGCCTACTATGGATATTCCCACACTTGAGTACTACAGAGGAACTGTTGAGTCAAAAGAAGTTCACTAAAAGGGAAATACAGCTCCTGTGCAGGGATCTCTCTTATATTACCAACAATGACATCAAACAGAACACTAGCATCCCACATGCACTGCACAGCACCCTTTTGCACAACGTATGGTACCAGCACATGACCACAGTCTGCACAATCAAGCATAAGCCAGACATGTTATGTCTGCTCATTAATCCCACATGCAGTAGGTGCAGACAGCCTTTATTTGTCCCAAGAAATAGCCTCAGAGAAAGCAAAATGCCTTATGCACCTCTACCTATGTAGAATAAGGGCAAAGATCCAACTCAACAAGATAGAACTACACAGGGTAGTTGTAAGCATAACCCGATATGACATCAACCCAACAGCTCTATACATCTTAACTGAACCTGCTGATATCCAAACCAAGCTGGACAGGATGCGTAGGAAGGGTCACATATATCACATGGCCTGAGATTTCCTGGAGAAAAGATTTTTGGAGCTGGCAAAATCCCTGCTCAGTTCACAAACACATCTGCTCTAGCGTCCTTCTGTGGACCGAGAGTGGCTCTTAGTGTAACGGGGGTGGTCTTCTTAAACATCAAATGGTCTCCTGACATGGAATTCCTATATAGGGACATCCAGCTCAGGGATAAAAAGCAGAATGGTTGCATGGGGGAGGGTTGAATGAAAGTATGATCACCCCATGTCAGGAAATATGGGACAGAGAGGTGGGTGGATACACTTTGTGAGAAAAGAAAGGACAATCCCTGATTGTATGGAAACTAACACTGTATTCCTTATGTTTCAGAGGAAAATTAACGCTTCTGATGGGCATGAATGCTAACTGCGGAGTGATATTATATATTCCAGTTATGCAATGGGGCACCTCCACGCTGATGGACTACTACTGGCAGTGTGGCGAGTAAGCCAACACTCAGCTTGTTCCCAGATGGTGTTCCCTTGTCACCATGTACACCACAACCCTGGTCATTCCTGGAGAAGAGCTATCAGCCTTGTACCAGCACCCGTTAATAAAAAATACAACCGTGCTGCACCAAGCTCATGAAATGAGAGCCATGGACAGTTTTGGCTGGCACGCTACTAAAGCACCATAAAAAGTCAGATGCCACATGAGTTAGGAACAGATAGCCAATCAGGACCTAGCACACGCAGTGATCACGCACTCCCCATGCTGGACATCTTGACACGTTATCCACTGGTCACATTGTATCCATGCGAGGTCGAGATCCAACTGTAGTCACCATAAGGCAATTAATTTACGACTCCAAAGGCAGCAACCAACATTCCTCTCCATATATGGTACGCCAGAATCTTTTATAACCCATCATGTTTTTTATAAAAGAAGCCCAGTCTAAAATAAACTCCCTTTGGGATACTTCAATTGCATACCATGATAGTACCACACCACATTCAACATCAAACCATCACCACATTTTTTATCACAGTAGCCAGAAAGTCCAATGTGGAAATATTTATTTGGTTGGTTTACAAACTTATTTTCTTTTTTATATTTCAATAATCACTTAAAAAGTTAAAATACAATTACATCAAAGATCACAATATAAAATCACATATATAGAAAAAAGTGCAAATCGATCAGTACAATTTCAAGGACAATCATAAACAACAATTCAACATTTAATCATATTTGTTATCCTTTCCATATATCCAAAAACAATTCATATGATTCACAAAACTTTCATTTCAAGCAGACCAAGAAGCGACGCGTTTCGGAGGTATATACAGGTCCAACCTCCTTCTTCAGGCTTTATTACTAATGTCTCCCAGCACTTTTGTCACAAATTAGACAGATTGGCTGTCATCACTGGGAATATTTTCCTCCCGACACTGTTCTTCATAGGTGTTAAACTACAGAAATATATAGAGAGGACAATTCACCACTCTTATGCGATCCAGTATAGTGACAATAAATAAATGTCACGATGTATTCCTGCACTTCCCTTCACTTCTAAATCATGCGAGGGGATTAGTCCATTGATGACATGAGGAAAGATAGTGTATGAAACCCTCAACCGCGGTGTTCTTGATAAGATGATCACACGCAATTTATTCTGTTAAATCAGATCAGCATTTTAATTCACATAAGTAGATTTTTTTTATTGTTGCTGCTACACTCGTTTTTCACCAAAGGTTCGGTGTTTGTGGCCCAAGTGTCGGGATTAAGAAATCTCCAAACGTGCTCCGTTCTCCGTTGAGGATTTTATACACTAGCTTTCCGCATGTCATCATGTCATGTTGAATGTAGTGTGGTACTATCATGGTATGCAATTGAAGTATCCCAAAGGGAGTTTATTTTAGACTGAGTGTCATTTTGGTGTCCTGTCCCTTTGGTGAGTTGGACCCCTCTTTTTTTTGGAGGTTTTATAAAAGAAGGATACATACTGATTGTAAATTGAGATAGTCCTCAGACCGTGTGCCTGTAACTGTTCTCCCAGCTGTAATGTTTCATTAAACAAACTGTTCCTGTTTTGCCAAACACCTCTTGTCTTCTATTTTTTAAGGGATTCCGAACTCAAGTAACATTTGAAATACTGTGATTATTGTGTTTGGTTGTCAGAAGCTAAAAAAGAGACCAATACTGAATTATGCAGTTATGAATGCAGAATTCTAGATAAAGAATAATTTTGTGCGGCTATAAAACACATTCTATCTGCAGAAGGAAGAGATTTTTTTAAGCCATTCTCTTCAAGGCGCAACTAACAATGGACCCTGTTTGTTTTAGACTGTTGAGGGTTTGTTTACCTTTCATGAACAGATTATTGACAGGGCTGTGTATTGGCCCCAACCTTATTCCTGCTGTATATGAACGGCATAGCTCCATCCTTGTCCCAGCTCAACACCGACACCTCCGCTCTTGCGAACACCAGAACCTCTATTCTCTTATTTGCTGACTACACCCTTTTGATCCCTGAGTGGTCTTTAAAAACTTCTGATGAGTTTTGACGAGCTTTGTCTAGCCTGGGGCTTGGAAATCAAAAAATCTAAGACAAAACGAAAGCACTTTAGGCCTCATAAATCTTTTAAAGGGTGCCTCACGCTTGGTGGTGTCTCATTAGAGAGGATGGAATCTTTTGCATATTTAGGTGTAACCTGATTGGATACGTCATGGAAGCCTCATACCACCAAAGCTACCTTCCAACATAGACAGCTGGCGGGAGTAATCCTAAAAGAGCACCGTGGTTCCTTCACCAAACCTGTAGCACCCATTTTACAGATATACGAAGCAAAGGCCCCAGGCTCTTCCTTCTATGGAGGGGAACTGTGGGGCTTTTCCAATGTTAATAATTTCGTTATGTCTGAAAACAAATTCATGAGAGCAATAACCCTCCTGCACCTAAGTACCCCTTTGTACCCTCTATTCCAGGACTTGTGTGTAAAATAAATTGAGGCCAAAGCTAAGTTTCGCCCCCTCCTATAATGGTGGAGAATTTGGGCCAAGTCTGAATTTGCCTTTTTTGCTACTGCCTTACTGGATGTTATTGCTGCAGACCATTTCCATAAAATGTCTTGGTTATACTTAATCAAAGAGCAGCTCCTCTCTCTTGGATTGACGGGTCCCTGGGAAGCTTCTGGTTCTGGCCATTTTCCTTCCTTGTCTAAAAGCAGAAGTACTGGCTCAATGTAACGGCCACAGACACTCAGAAAGCAGCCATTACAACTACATCACAAGAATGCTTTGATTTTAAGCAATCCTGGGGCTTTGAGCCCTTCTGGGACTTAATTACTGTGCCTATGGACAGTAAATTCTATTTCCATTTCGGAGTGGGAGTGTTGCCATTAAGGAGCTTTACCACCAGATGGTCTGCCCTATCATCTTCTGCCTGCCCTAGGTGTAACCATCTGGAGGAAACAGTTCCTCATGTCTTCTTTTCTTGTCGGGCATAAGTGCGCCCGCTCTTTTTGGCTTACACCTGTATGCATTCAGCTTGGTACGCAAAGCCACTCCACCCCTTTGCGCATTCTTAGATCTAACTGCAGTCCTTTATTTGCTTGTGTGGTGCTAAGTTTCTAGGGAGCATGTGGTTGTTGAGAAGTAAGTGTCTTCTTCCCAAGTAGAGTTAGTACTACATTTATGATTCCTCTTAATTATCTGGGGGTATGGCCATGTACAGAATCTGTTTTATGATTTTATTCTTGTTTTACATGATCACAATCGATTTTACTTATTTATTATGCATATATTTGTGTTTTATGTATACATTATGGCCCCAGTGGCTGAAATAAAGTTTGACTTGATAAAAAAAAAAAGGAAAATGGTCCATGCCATTGGAATTATCCGATTTTGTGGCTCAGGCATTTACCACGTAATTATAAATGTACTCCACTTGTCTCATACTTTGCTGAAGGATTTGCAGATTTCAACAAAATAACATTTTCGCTAGAATCGATATAGATAACACTGCCAGTGAACAATGCGTCATATAAATTTACCTATTCTTGCTGCACAATGAAGGTATCATTGTCTCGAAATTTGTTCATCCATTGCCACATAATCGTAGTGGCCTTGTCTACTGTAAAGCCCTGCAGAGTGATTTGGGGTTGACATGATGATGATAAAACCTATATTTCACAGAGAACCTTCAAAGTTTTCCGTAGCTGCATTTTGTGCAATAAAAACACCCATACTTGATTTATATTACATTTTGTTAAATTAATTAGACAAACAAAATTACATTACAAGAAAGATACAAATTTGTATCATGTGGCAAAGTGATCTGTATTTTTAACCTTTTGCTCTACGTGCTCCCAAATTTATTTACCTCATTTTGAGGCTTTATATGTCAAAAGTTGTTTTGTTAATTGTTAGTTTATCTGTATATGATTTACGAATTGTGACTTGATGTTTTTACCTTGTGTTCTTCATGCTCCCAAACTGATCTACCTCATTTCGATTTTAATTACCTTTAATGTCGCATTACCGACTCCTTAATTAACCAAATAAGTGCACTTTACCTCTCAGTATTATTCTGATTTCCATCTCTCCCTCCCATCTTTACCTATGGTACGATCTCCCCAACCGGCTTACGATTACTTCATCCTCTCCTTTCTCCCCATCTCATGCATCCTCAGTACAAGGCCCTTAACCTGTTTCTAAGGCTAATTCCACATTCACGGACTCTTCTCTCACCCCCCCTCACCCTCTCTCCCCCACCCTAGAGCTTCCCTCTATTCTGCTTCCCACTCAGTTGTTCTTCCTGGCTGATACATCATGCCCCCCCTCAATCATACACTTACAGCACCGGACCCGCTCATCATGAGGCATGGTCCCAACTCTTGGACCATCCTTTACCCTCCCAACCTCTCCAAAAATGCTAAGAAGAATTTGAAACACAAACTATTAATACGTCACCAAGAATCCTTATTTGTGGATAATTATCTCAGCCTCACATCCATTATTAAAACTAACTATATCTTTTACTCCAGACGCCCCTCTAAATGGAAAAGTATCTTCCTCCACCACCTCCCCATAACAAAATCTTGCAAAATCCCATATGGTTTGAAACTGTCCACCACCCCTTCCTCCACCTTTCTAGACGAAATCGACATCTCTATCTTTAAATCTGGAAATATCCTAATACAAGCCTCGGAAAAACACCTCACCATCTTCGAGCACCATTTCAGCACCCTTTACGAGCAACTATCTTCTCCTTCCTGTATCTCTGCAGCCTCTCAATCTCAGGAAGTCCTCCTGGCTTCACCCCTTTTGACACCAACCCCACCGCTCTCTGATTCTGCAACTTCTTATGAAGTTTCCAAATCACTGACCTTGGATCCCACCGTCTCCTTAGCATCATCTCCCTCGCTTTTCATTTCCACAACACACTTAACCACTCATACCCTCTCTTCCCTCGCCTCATCTTCCCCTCCACCTTCCCCTATTATTCCGTCATCCCACTCGGACACTCACACCATCCCCCCTCTTCCTGACTCTCTCCCACTCAACCCTAATCCCTCACTTTCTACCTCTCATACTCCCCTGCCTCCTCAAATTTACCCCCTACTCTGATCCCCCTGCTCACTTTACCCCTTTGCACCGACCCCCTCCTGACCCACCAGGGACACCAGTCTCCTGCAACCTTAGTGACCCCTATCTTCACAGACAAGATGACACCCCCTCGCTTGCCCCCTACCCCCTCATCTTCTCACTACACTCATCAGGCCCTTTGGGACGATGACTCTCACTCCTCAACTCATCCTCAGCCTAACCCCTGGAACTCTCCGCCCCTCCCCCACCTGGGTTCCCTCCACGCCCACCTCCTTTTCCTCTCTCACTTCCCAATGGGGAACATGCCCCACTTCCCCTGACTTACTCGCCTTATCACCTTCCACGCTTTTAACCCAATCACTTCTTAATATTGAACTCCACCTCTCTATCCTGACGCTGGAACTTTCATCTCTCAGGAAAGACTTTAATGCCCTTTCCGATACCAAACTTGCCAACCATACCCATACTTGGGGCGCCGTCCATTCTAACACTTCATTCCCTCAACAAAGGAGTACCACTCCTTTCGGTATTTCCACTGATGGACCTCCCGGTAACCGTCCTCTTATACCACCCCAAGCCCCACTCCATCTCCCCTTCCCGGACCCCTGGGACTTAACTAATACCCACCTCCCTACCCCCATAACTACTGATCCTCCTGCACTTCACTCCACTATCCCGGTGATCCTTGGGAGAAGTCGTATCCGTACCACTCCTGACTCACCCCGACCTCCTCAACAACTAACCACCATCCATTCCTGTTGTCCCCCCAATACCTACGCTAAACCCCTCAACTGCATGCTGGTCAATTGTCGATCGGCCGCACGACATGCTACTGAAATCTCGGAAACCATCCTGAGTGAAGCTATGACATTGCTTTTCTCACGGAAACTTGGCTCAAGGCTCACTCTTCATCAATTATTGACCTACTCGCCCCCCCGGGGTACTCCATCCTCAGAAAAGATAGGCTTGACAAAATTGGAGGGGGCCTAGCCATAATCTATAAAGATGATCTCCAACTCTCCCTTGTTCAGAACCCCATTCAAACTACTTTTGAATACATTGGAGCGGAACTTAAAGCTCAAGGCTCCCCTCCGATTCGGCTACATAATATCTACCATCCCCCTGGTGACCCTCTGCCCTTTGTGGAGGAATTATCTGACCTGCTTTCCCAGGCCTCAATTTCCAACTCCAAAAACCTCTTCCTCTGAGATTTTAATATTCATTGGAACAATAAGGATGATCCCGCGGTTGGCATCCTTAATGACCTCCTTGACGTTACTGACTTGACTCAACTCTGCCATTCGCCTACACATTCCAAAGGGGCTACTCTTGATGCTATTATTACTAGCAATAATTTGGCTTCCCTTTCCCACATTGTCCCCGTTGACTGGTCTGACCATCACCTTATTCTCTTCACGATCAATAGTGCTGCACCTCCCCCTACCCCCAAAAATATCAAACATAGGATATTAACCAGAAATCTTCACCTTATCCCACCAGGTGTTCTAGAGACTAAGATTAAAGCTAAACTTCAACTTCCACCTCCCTCACTAAATGCTAATGACCTTACCGAACACTACAACAAATCCATCATTGAGGTCCTGGACCAAATTGCCCCTACCAAATTAAAACCACAAAAAAAATCCCTGCCAAATCTTGGTTTAATGCTGATCTTAACAATGAGAGACGCTCTCTTAGGCTATCGGAACGCACATGGAGACAACATCCCTCCCCTACAAATCTTGCCCGCCTCAGAGCCGCTAGGTCTAATTACAAAAAACACATCCTCAATGAAAAGGCCTCCTTTTTCCGCGCACAATTAGACCGAGCTAAAAATAGGCCCAGGGAACTATTCAACATAATCAAAAATCAAACTGCTTCTGCCCCTCCCAAACTGATGGCTTCTATGGAAAGATGTGAAGAAATTTCGAACTTCTTTTCCGAAAAAATCGCTAAGATTGATCTTTCCTTTGCCGTAACCCTCCCACCTATGTGCTCATCACCCTCCCATGACCCCCCACCCAAGTCTCCTTACACACCTTCGACCCCTCCTGACGCTGTTCCATCCTCGTCCTCCGTCGCTACCCCGGATTCCTCACTAACCTTCAGCTAAAAAATAATGCAACATGGCTTAACTTCAGCCCAGTTACAGAATGTGAAGTCCTCAACATACTAAATAAGCTTAAACCCTCCTCTCATACCTTGGACCCTCTTCCTGCTAACCTTGTCCAAGATTTGAAGCTTATCATCGCACCTTATTGGGCTTCCATCATTAACTCCTCCTTGGCCACAGGGTGTGTCCCTACTTCTCTCCAGCTTGGCCAAATTACTCCCACCCTCAAAAATGCCACCGCTGACCCCACTGACCTTAACAATCTGCGCCCCATCTCTAATCTTCCACTGCTATCCAAAGCCCTCGAAAAATGCGTCTTACTCCAGCTAGATAAGCACATTGACTCCTGCAGCCTTTTGGACACATTACAATCTGGCTTTCGAAAGGGCTGCAGTACTGAAACCGCTATGCTCAATATTGTTGATGACATACATCACTCCCTCGATAAAGGGGAGTCCTCCCTTCTCATCCTTCTTGACCTCTCTGCCGCTTTCGATTCTGTCAACCACTCCGCCTTACTTAACACCCTCAAAAATCGGTTCGGCTTTAGCGGTCTCGTTCTTGAATGGTTTACCTCCTTCTTTCGCCACAGAACCCAACAAATTAAAATTAACCATTGCCTCTCTACACCCATTTCTGTTCCCCTGGGTGTTCCCCAGGGGTCTATTCTCTCCCCCTCACTATTTAACCTCTTCATGGAACCCCTCACCCTCATTCTTAAACAAGCAGGAATCAACTACCACCTCTATGCTGATGACACCCAGCTTTACTATAAGATCAAAACCCAAGATGACATTTTTCACCTCAACAATACCTTAACTAAGATCCAACAATGGTTCCATCACAATCACCTTAAACTCAACCCTAAAAAAACAGAAGTCATTCTCTTCGCTCTTAAAAACAACCGGCTCCCCATTCAACACTGGATCTCTGACCTCAAAGCTCTCAACTGCTCTTTGTCCACCTCTAACTCAGTTAAATCCCTTGGAATAAGCATTGACCAGAACCTCAGCCTTTCTCCCCACATAGAAAATGCAGCCAAAGGCGCCCTCTTCTCCCTACTTCACCTCAAGAAAATCAAAGCCTTCATTCCTGCTGAGGACTTTAAACTAGTTGTTCAATCACTAGTTCTTTCGAGATTGGATTATGGTAATGCCATTCTTTCTGGAACGCCGAAAATCCACCTAGCCCCAATCAAATCAGTCCTTAATCTCGCGGCCAGGCTTATCTCCGATTGTAAGCGGTTTGACCACATCTCCCCCATCCTCAAAGAGCTCAAATGGCTCCCCGTCGAAGGCAGATCCACATACAAGAACGCTTGCATTACGCACAAAGCCTTGCACCATCACACCCCAGTCTATCTCTCTGATAAACTCCATAAAGCAGGCTGCTCAAGAGAAATGAGGAGCACAAATACTCTCATGCTAATACCACCCTTGGTACACAAGAAATCTACCCAGTTACGCTCGTTCTCCGCTAATGCGCCCACTATCTGGAACTCACTCCCCAAAGATCTACGTTGCAACCCCTCTTACCTCAGCTTCAAAAATGATCTCAAACGACACCTACTCAACAAATACTGGGGTCCTTAATCCTACCACCTTCCCCGGATTTCCCAACCTGCCCATGACAGTGTCTTGTCCTCACTATATTATACTGGAGTTACTACCACCCCTCCTCACCTCCTTACTTTTACTTCCCCCCCTCACACCATGAGCTCTCCTATAATTTACGGACTACTCCTGCTTGCTGTCCCCTCTCTCATTTCCCCACTCTGTTCTCCCCCTCCTCAATCCTCTCTCCCCCATCCCTGACTACCCACGCTAGCCCAAATTTCTAACTCAGGTTATGCCCTAACGGTTCTCCTTAATTTCTTGTTCTTACATTTATTGTTTTCTTTTTGCATATTGTGCTGAGTATTTTGCACTTTTCCTTTCAGTACGAATGTTATATTGCAATTGGTCCCTCTCTCGACCCTTGTAAAGCGCTCTGATACCTTTGGGTCTAGCCAGCGCTATATAAAACCGTTTAAATAAATAAATAAAATAAATAAAAAATCACTTTTAATCATTTTCAAGATTTCATGAAAGGATTACACTTCTTTAAGCAGTATCTAAATGAGGCTAGAAAGGAACATGCATGACTTTTTGTGGACAAGCCAAATACCTGTTTTACAATCACCTATAATTGATGCTGAAAATATTCACACAGGCAGACTTAGGCTACCATTACCGTTGGTAGTTCGAATAATTTCACCTTCTAAACTCAGATCCCCAACAAGCACCTAGAGAGTGAGAACGCATTGTCGCACTGTGGAGTTCATCTACATCCCATCTTGAAAACATTCTGTGTTGCAACGTTTTAGTGCTTACATGAAAAATACAACCTTAATATTCTTTTCTAGAAACGTTGTGCATTGTACGCACTAGATCCCCGAAAAGGACGGTTATGGGCACAGTCCTTCCTCTATGTTCTTTGCTGTCATTTAACTGTGCCACATTCCAGGGATAGATCTGAAGACATGACATCTAGAGGTAGCAGTTGCACCTCTGAGACGCTGTAATGAATAGGGCACAGTCAGCCATATGTCATGCAGGTGCCTGCAGCAGAGATACAATTACAAACTGATGTCATTGGGAGACCCCAGGACATGTGTCCATTCAGTCAGATGTCACGCCTGAACCTCTAGCCACTGGAAGGCCTGCAAGGCTGAAAGTGGAATCGTCAGTGTGTAAATAAAAACAATTTGCAGCAGTGTGAGCCCCTGGGTCTATAGAAGCAAAGGCTACCACCATCACACTGCTATTTGTTTGTAACAGTGACATTCCACAGGGCCTGTGTGAGCGGGCACCAGCTCCATATTGTCATCATAGCTCCAGCCGTGGTTTTCCATCTCTCTTCTTGTCAGATCTATTTTCTCAGCCTTTAAGCATCAGAGTTCCCTTTAACATGTTCAAAGCATTTAAACTGTAATCTGTAATCCAGCATATCAAAAAGATACACCTTTGAAGCAATTTCAAACGGAATTTTTCTGTACTTCCTAAAGGGAATAAAACATCTACTCATGTGACACTGATCAATTGCAGAGATTTTAGTTGACAGTAGTATTTGTTCCACTCCACCTACAGTTCGTTAACCTTCCTTACCTTACCTTTTATTATGGAGGTGTTTTCGACAGCTCTACTGTTTGTGATGTGCTAATGTGTGTGAGCGTATTTCTCAGATGAAGGTTTAACTTGACGCTTATCAATATTAAAATAAACTGCGAGGTTTATCTTGAAATAAATGTTATTGTGTGGGGTCATTAATGTGTCTTACTGTATGGGGCCTTCAAGAAATATTTGCTGCTTGATGGCAGTGATATATTTACTATCAGCAAACACTGGCACATTACTGTCTGGGGAAGGTTATGTTAATTAATTTCTGGTGTCATTGGCACACGTTGCTTATTTACTGGCCGCCCTCTCTCTTTTGAGCGAGTCTGACAGGAAACCTAATAGACTGAGGGAAGAGACGGACCAGTGCAAGTGAAGATAATACCTAGGTATTGGGAAAAGTGTGAGGCTAGAAGTTAACAAAGTTATTGCATATGAAAATGCTTGATTTATTTTAGGTCCCTGTCAATGTACTGCTGGTGGTGAGCCGTCACACTAGGCTTTGAACTATTACCTGCAGGTTACAACCAAATCTTCGCACAAGGTGCATTGACCAATTGATCTATCTCAGTATAATCAGAACCTGTAACCCACAATTTACAAACAATTACTTATAGAAGGTACATAAACCCACTGATCTCTCCTACGACGATTGGTCCCGGTGACCTGCAGTTTACACTTTGATATCTGCAGTAAAATCATTAATCTACCGAGGGAAGCATCTGTTTTATGTTCAGTCTGCAACAAGCTCAGCCTGATTATGGGGCATATTAGCAAGACCCACGTTAAAATTATCGCCGTTTTAGCGGCAGGAAACTGCCGCTAAAACGGCGATAATGGGCTTGCTAATATGCGTTATGGAATTCCAATAGAAGCCCAGGTTAGATGTCCTGCACATCTAACCTGGGCTTCTATTGGAATTCTATAACGCATATTAACAAGCCCATTATCGCCGTTTTAGCGGCAGTTTCCTGCCGCTAAAATGGCGATAATTTTAACGTGGGTCTTGCTAATATGCCCCTATGTTTTTCTATTTTCGATATTTTCGAAATCTGGTTATTCAAATCTGTTCTTCCTGCTTGTCTGTCCCACATTTCAAGCGTTGGCGTTGTTTTATCTACATTTTTTCCCTCTATCTCTTTTCCACTTGTCTGTCTTTTAACTCTTTTTGCTTATTTATTTCGCTTTTCATATTTTTGAGTTATCATGGTGTTACATGCTGTAACGTTGGACAAGGAATCAGCAATAAAGACCCAATATAGCAATATAACAAACCCACAGTCCTTAGCGGCAGTGCCCCGGATATATATCCTCTGTGCTGTCTGTCAACAAACCTTCCCTCTTCACATGACAGATTCATTCTAGTTGGGGTATAAACCTCTCAGCCCTCTCATCTGGCCCGCCCCATAATCTCCAGCCCTCCTCTTCAGTGGCGAATGTTCTTTGTGTGGCATATTCTAAACATTAGAGGGCATCCCAGTTAGACTGGCTTTTTGAAAAACAACTTTTCAAACAAGCATTGGTAAATGCAATAGGTTTCGCCTATGTGATTAATAATCAGCAGTGTTTTGTTGTAAATTGATTGTAGCTAGGTGAGTAGTTGTGCAATATAAGTTACTGAAACACTATTAAAGTGTTATGACTTGCATATTGAGAAAGGTAATATATTGTGCTGATACTGGTGGCATTATAAAGTTGAGAGATTAGGTAAGTGGGGAGGACAAAGAAAAAAAAAACAATGTACTCATAAAGTACAGTGTGAATGCAGGTGAGGCCGGGGACTGAGATTCGGTGAGACTGCGCCGCGTGTCACTGGATGCGCCTTGCTCTGACTGGAAAGACATCTCGCAATGATAAATGCTGAGTCACGCCATGGGGGTCACTTGTGCGCCTCTGCACAGAGGAATTAATGTTCATCCCTGTAGTCTGAAGGGAACTGATTTAAAAGACCCAGAGATTAGTTTATTGGATAGGGGCAAATTATGTCAAAAAGATGGGATCTGTATCTGTGGAAACTGAAATGAATAAAACGAGTAGGGAAGCAGCTACAAGACACCAGGAGGAGAGAGAGGCACTACAGATGCATTGTAAGGAGTGCTTGTTGGGAATTGCAAACAAGCAACACAAGTGAAGAGCAGCAGCGGCCCGTGAAAGTATGAGTGGTGGAGCAGTGGGGCCAGTGGGGGGGATTTTGATAGACGATGAGGAAAAATTAATTCTTTCTTTAATTTTCTCTCGTGGGCGTCTGTCGAATCCCCCCAAACCAGGACCCACCGCTCTTACCTGCACAGGCCACTCCTGGTGATGAGGCTAAGTGGTAGATGAGCTTCTGGAGGCGATTCGGTGCTCTTAGCTCTGTCCCAGAAAACAAATTAAAGCGACGAGAAGAGGGTGTGGTTTAGCAGCCAGAGCTGCTGACTTGTGAGTTTGAGCAAATCATTTACTCTCCTCGTGCCTACAAAAAAGGAAAGTGTAATGTAACTGGTGCTCATGTAAAGTGCAAAGTACATTTTACTAAACTGCAAGCATGAGAATTTAACTCATTATAAAAACAATTACACCTCCCTCACACGACAAACCACAGAAAACGTGGAGAAATCAATCTACTTCCTGCAGACTGTAAATTGTGTTTTTTTAAACAATGACAGGCTATTTGTGGAGTTTTGCAATGGTATATTTTGGTTTTTAGCGCTGTATAACAGCTCAGGTGGACTGGGTAAACAGTAAACAGTTTGAAAGAGCTGTGATTTGGTTCAAAGGAGCGCTGCACAATAAAGGTGTAAAGCAGCCTTCCTTGGTACTCGCAGCAAGGTCCTGCCACTGCTGAAAGCTAATCTGCCAAAAGGGTTGAATTCCGTCTTGGAAGGAAGCGAAGCAGAGGCAATGGAGGGGTCAGGGTGAGAGGAGTGCAAGCACCAACAATGAGGAAGCAAAGACGATAGGGGAAATAAGAAAAAAAGCCCTTGCTGATGCATGCTGCTTGCACAAAGTGCATTTCGAAAGGGGACAAAGCTGTAAACTCAGTTTCCCAAATTCACATGACGTCAAAACTCCAAGTTGTTTTCAAGTTCTAAAAGTCACCAGCTGTAGCCATTGCAGAAGCACTGTAGAAGACTTGGGGATAGAGGTTATAAACGCCTTAGAGTAATTGAAAATAAAATGTTTACTTGTTAGGCAATTGGTTTGGTAATTTGCAAATCTACTGAAACAAATGGGCGTCCTATGAGGCAGTTGAACGGAGTGTATTTAGGGCATGTGACATCCTTGCTACGCCACTGCATGATTTGCTTGAAGCGCCCTCCATTCAGACAGCTGAAGAAAGCAAGGCTGAGAGAGAGGGGAGAGGATGTGGTGTTGTGGCCTCAGCTGCCAGTTTTAGAGTGGGGAACCAGATTTGAGTCTCGGCATCGGCTCAACATCCTGCGAGCAAATCGCTTCATCTTCAGTTGCATACACATTTTAAAATATACAAAGAGCTCACACCAAATAAACAAAATGTTACATTTGAATTCCATAAGAAGCACAGTCACCAAGAAGTAGGTTGAAAAAGCGGCGAGCTTGCTCGTAATTAAAATAGCAAATAAGTTCAAGTGGATTGAAAGGAGTACTTCGGGCTCGGGACACTGATAAGAAGACATAGAGAACAACAATAGAAATCGAGGAAAAGTAAGTGACAAGCACACAATTGAATGAAAAGGAAGGGCGGGATGTAAGCCCCTTTTAAGATTTAAATTAATTACAATAGATTTCACAAGCAGGCAAAGCCTAAAAATGAACAGGCATCTTTGCTGACATTCCAGTCAAACATTTCAAATTCACTTAAGATTTCCACTCAACTGCTGTGTCCCTTATGCCAACCCGAGATGCTAGTGCTAGGAACAACTTGTTGTAGCATGTTACTTCCTTGTCCAACCAAATATCCAGGAGGATAAGCCTCATATTCAGGTCCGGCATCCATCCCATAAACCCCAAGACCCCTTTCAGACTTTCCATCCAATACTTTTTTATTTTTTATCAACCCATATTGTGTGAAAGAAGTAGCACAAATACACAGTGGTCTCCAGGGGGAGACCAAATCATATACTAAGAAAGGGGAATGCGAACCACGAACTAAGTCAAGACTGGACCCAGAAGATGTAGAAGAGCTGGGGAACCATGGAACCACCCAAGGTGTGTACCCAGGAACCCCACGGAGGCCGTGTGCAGAGTAGGAACACGACCACGTGCTCAATACAAGTCAATGGGTAAGTTGCGTTTGCAGTTTTTAAGAAGAAGGACCCTTCCTATAGGACCCTGAAGAAACCCTATGCAACATGTAAGGTTGGAGAGTCACCCCACCTGTGGATACCCCGGGAACCAGAAAACCTACACCAGTCAAGCCGGGTGCATAGGTGCGAAGTGACGTCGGAAACCGCCGTAGACCACAATGGAAAACTTCAGTGAAGATGCCGCTGGCGATGAAGGTGAAAGAGTCCGGTGGAACCTAAAGGTGGATTCAAGATAAGCGGTACCTGCAAGCAGAAGGGACAGAGTCTATGCCACTCAGGAATGACCAGGAGGCACGGAAGATGAATGGCCACCGATGTTGGAGATGCAGGAGAGTTGACAGTGACATTGGTGCTGCAGCTGTGCCGACCAGGCGATACTGTGGAAGACCAGGAGCCATGCATGAGCTGTCCCACATCGTATATCAAGAGCCAGGGGGGTCGGTGTCCATCGGGAGCACCAACAAGCCTTGGCAATGGCAACAACCGTAGTAGACAAAAAAGGTGCAGTGTCGGGACCAGCAAGGTCCAAGTGACTGACAACAAGCAGGTAAGTCAGAACAGGCCCCAAGCAAGCAGGGGTCCCACTGGAGCCAAAGAAGACCCTCAAGAGGACCCACAGGCCGGAGGCACAGGAGTCGCAAGAGGACCTCGGGCAGCTAACCAATGATGAAGGCCCACGGTGCAGAGGATGTGGTGAGGACAAAGATCTTGGTTGCAAGAGATGCTTGAGGCTGGAACTTCTTGGAGCCCGAAGATCTCTGGAGAAGAGAGAAAACAAACCTTAGCAATGGCAAGTCAATGTAATGCACAGGGGTACTGCTCCAGCGGTTCTAACAAGGGATACTGGCTTCAAACTTGCTGTGAAGACAGTCCAGGCCTCAAGGGACTTGTAGAATCACCACTTGTGTTGCTGAACCTTTCGGAGTCCATGAGAGCTTAGGAATAGCAGACCAGTCAGCTTTGTTGCTGGTGCCTGCAGATGCAGGGGAGTGACTCCTTCCCTCCAAGGGAGATTCCTTTGGGTGTCTTGGATGTCCACAGGCCTGGAGAAGAACCGGTATGGAGCACAGGCACAGAAGACACAGAACACTGTCAGGACAACGAGACCAGGAGCAGCAGCAGTCTTCCAAGTTGCAGTCTTGGTTCCCAAAGCAAAGTCAAACAAAGTCCAAACTGCCCAGATGGTTAAAGAAGAAGTGGTTTCAGATCTGAATCTTGCCCTACGATGAATCTAAGGAACCACCCACAGGTAAGCCCTTTAGTACCCTAAGGAAAGGGTTGGGACGAATCAAGGGTCCCTCCCACAGAAGGGGCTGGACAGTGGGGAGGATACTCCAATGTCCTTTGTCCAGTTTTGTGCCAGAGCGGGAGCCAATGACTTCCTGAACTAGTTCCAACTGGAGTATGCAGGGAGGGCACCAAATGTGCCCTTCAAAGTAGTCTAGGGGCACTGGCAAGCGCCTCCACCATGGGCCAGTACACTAAGTCCTGTCTGAGAGGTAGTCACGCCTCCCTATGACAGGAAACCTATTGTCCTGCCTTCACCTGCTCAAACTTGGCTCAGCAGCAGGAGGGCAGAATCGTATCTCTGGTCGGCAGCAGCCATAGTTTGCTGTCGGGGTCTACAAGACTGGTACCCGGAGCACTGAGGGCTTCCTGAAGGGGCCCTATGGTGCATGGAATCATACCTCCAACACCGTTTACAGTATTGGGGTATGATTCCAACATGCTTGATACCAAATACGCCAGGGTTCATTACAGCCAGTTTAGAGTTAGCCATCGCGTAATGAGGCATGGCCACTCTATGTATCGTAATGGCTGATGCACTTACAACCCAGGAGAATGGACTCCGTGGATTGTAGGGGTGTCCTGCTCTTGAAGGGTCCCCCTTAAACTTATAACCAAGCACCCTGCCTTCAGAATTGAAAGGCCTGCCTTATCGGTGACTTATAGGTTTTAAGTGCAGTGACCTCAGATATAAGGAAACTTGTATCTGTCATAAGTGGTGCTAGCACCAGCTTACACAGGCTGCTATGGCAGGCCTATAGTCACAATTTGAGTGGTCTCCCATGGGTGGCATAATACATGCTTCAGCCCATGGGGAACGCCTGGTGGACCTATGCCCTGTGTACCTTAGTACCATATACTAGGGACTTACAAGGGTACACCAGTGGCCAATCTGGGGTGTACCTAAGTACTCACCATGCCCAATTTATGGAAGAAGCACAGAGACTGGGGTCCTGATTAGTAGTATCCCAGTGAGTCTAGTCAGAAAAATATAATGTCATCAGCAAAAAGTGGGGGTAACCATGAAAGCAGATCCTACTTTCCCACACATATTGTATGAAAAAAGTCTAGGGTAAACGTTGTACATAAAAATATAAAATCTGAACTTCTCCCAGTCATTTGCAGCCTGTCACACTAAGCCCATTCTGGTGCTGATCATAATCTTCATAGAGACCCATACAACATCTTTCCTGTGGTCCTCCCCTAGAGCTCGTCAGTCCTCATCCCAGCTCACCTCGAGCATAGGGTGGAAAAAAGTATCTTCTCTGTCTGCTCTCTTTAAGTACTAACGTGAAGAATAAGGAGTCCCAAGCAACTTAAGGGTTTATTGGAGATTCTAATTGACAAACACAAATCTCTTAAGCTGCTGTCTCATCATTCATCTCCTTTCACAAGATGCAACTGTCATTTCAGAAGACAACAGGGATACCAACATGGATAATACAACAGATTGAAAGATTATTATTATAAAGGTATAGTAGTAACACATTAATTGTATATATCTTACAACACATCTCCTGCCCATATTTTATGAAGAAAGACATTAGCAATCTGTCATACCATTATTAAATACTAGAGGAGAGGTGGGCACATCAGGTAAGAAATGTATGTCATTATATAATCTTTGCGCCGTTCAGGTACACATGTGGATCTTTGAATAAACCTAGTTTCCAATTCCCTTTCCTTTGGGGCTCAATTGCGATCCTGTAAAACCCTCATATTTGGAACAGTAATACATTTGACCAGCCTATCCATACTCCATATCTTCCCATCCTCCAGGACCACTACATTTCTTTTGGCCTGAATTATTTTCAACGGCTTAGAAAATGCCCTGTGCCCTTTTCTGTGAGGGATGGGAGATGTGACCACCACGTCTCCCACATGCCAATTACTTTTTTTCACACCATATTTCTTGTCAGTCATCTTTAGGTCGAGCCTAGCACAGCGCGCATGCGCTGCCCTATGGGATGCTTCTTGTGAGCACTTTAAACTTCTTCATGTGGGTTTGACTCCTCCCACATATTGGATTTGCCTTTGCGTGTGTCTTTCAATAATGAAAGCATGCAAATGGCCAAAGGCGGGTGCAAGTCCCACCTCTTTTGCAAATGTTCACTCCCACAGCGTTTTGCTTGCGGGAGCGAGCAGCGGCGCGCAGGCTGGCAGCAGCATTCCTCATGTGTCAGGTTATACACGACGTGCCGCGCTTTCGCTTTGCTTGTTTGTGAGATGTCCCCACTTCTACCCCTGCATTAGCTTCTTTCCCGCCTTCATTCTGCCACAAGAACCGCAGGGGGGTCTCGCTAGCGGAGTTTTCTTTTCACTACTTCCAGCGAGCCACTGGGCTACGATGCCATTAGCCACGCCGGGAGTGCTTCGTTTCCTTAACAAGATGTGTCAGGATGCAGTAGTCCAACTCGCGGAGTTTTTAAAAATGCTAAGCAAATTTACAGAAAGCCGAAGGCAAAAAAAAAGAGAATTGTATTAAGTCCTCATTATTTCCACTTCATTATCACGTCAGTGGGTGGACTCGCAGAAACCATTGTGTTAATGGAGGTCAGCGCCAATGAGCACGAGCCCGGCGTTCTGCACGCGCCGCTCCAGCTCATCATGTTCTAATGCTCTATCACCTCTCTTTGTACACACGTGTGAAGCCACAGCAGTTGACAACGAGCGAGGCACATACAACAGCACAATACACCAGCTACCGAGAGGAGGCAGTGGTCGCAGGTTCAAATCCCGACACGGGTTTCTGAGGCCAATAAAGTGAGTGGAGGGATAACACTTGTTTTTATAGCGCCTATAAATGTCTCGATACACGGTGAGTGCTAAAGGCATGCTGAGTATTATTAAGAGATCATTGCCGCTGCCAGACAGGTGTGGCCCTGCATGAAGAGAGTCCCGCATGGTACCTAGTCTCACCCTCCCAGCATGCCCTGGTTCTCCTCGGTATTCTGCACTCCCTCAAGAAGGAAGCGGTGACCAACCACCAGCCTTTCTTCACGTTTAATTTGAATTTTCTTCTTGTCCTTTGCCTGATGGCGCCTTTGCTCTCCGGCCGCCCTTGGGTGTGGGTTCATGGCTGAGTGGACGTGTCTTTCCTCAGTGCTCCCATGGCCAGGACCCCCTGTCCTTTCAGATGCACCAACAGGCCCAGGCCTTCTTTCAAGGCCTGGTCTGCGCCGGACCTGCTCTCCAAGCAGGTGACCTTGGGCGATGAAAGTGTTGCGTTTAACTCCCCCTGAGTTCGAGTCGGTGCCAGACCCATCGCTGGCATCTCCCTCGCCCCCTGGGTCCTCTGATCTCACTGTCCCCAAACCTCCCACATGTGCTGTAGGGTCAAGGACAGTGTGGCCTCGAGGGTGGTGGGGGCGCGAGCTCATATAAGAGGAAATTTCATACAAAGTGCACAAGTGGTGCAAGTGTGGGTTAGGCACTACTCTCTGTGTCCTCTGTCTCCCAAAGGGTGCAAGATGTAAGTGTGCCTGGTATGAAGGGTGTCCCATGGCTGTCATGAAGTCTGTGGGGTTTGGGAGCCCTTCAAAGTGTGTGGAGGGGGCAGGGCGGGTGTGAGGACTTGTGCTGCCCAGTTCCACTAAATTAACTCCCTCTTCTCTGAATGTTAGACTTTGGAAGCGTTTGGCAGAAAAGGAAGCTGACACCTAGGAATGTGGTGCGATCTGCCCAGGATCACACAATTTTGGTCAAGGGTTAGGCCCCAAGTCACCTGGTTTTCATGTCTAACGCAGGCCCCCGAAGCCCCATCTCTTGCACCAGTAAAATTCATTAGTGACGCTCGCTCTACCTAACTCGGATTATAAAAAATCCTGGTCCCTAAAACTGAGTGCTGGTGCGGACTACCTGCAACCACCGGCACAAGTTAAGGGCTGGTGTAGAGCAAAAGGCACATTCATTACAGCTTCCTGCCGATGAATCCTGATTTTATGAAGGGCAGAGGGCTGCAAGTAGTTACTCTTGAGCATATGTCTCCTTTCAGTTAATTCTGTGTGATCTCTTCACTCGCCAAAAACCGCTTCAACGCCTCATCAGGGGTAGTAAGCGCTATATAAATACAATTACAAAACAAGCATTTGCAATGCGATAGGTCTCGCATTTACGCAAGTATAAGCTATTGGCATTGTAAATGACAATGCCTTTTATTTAAGTTTTAAAAACGAAAATAAAAATAAAAGGCATTGTTATTTGCAATGTGAATAGCTCAAACTTGCGTAAATGCGAGACCTATTGCATTGCAAATGCTTGTTTTACTTATCGTGATATTGGGCAATGCGTTCATTCACTAATCTCTATGTACCCACAATGGTTCTCCTCCATTTAACCAACTGGGATGGTGTTTTTCTTCTCGGTGTCTTTTTTTGAGTGATACAAAAGGGGACACTCCTGCTGTGGAGTTTGGTGTAGTATGGTAAGACCATATTTTGTAAAGATGTAGTTACTGGTTCACCTGAGACACACCATAGATGCATTCATTCTTTGATTATGTGATTCACTTGCTCCACTAAGCCATTAGCTCAACGGCAGTACAACACTGTTTTGAAGTGATGTTTGGACATACAGATTAAAAATATTTCATTTCTTCTGAGTTAAATTGTACACCGTTGTCAGTGACCAAAGTACTGGGTGTGCCTTCCACCATAAAGGTGTCTGTTAATAATTCTATCACATTTGTTGTGGTGATGTAGCTCACTCCTTTTTTTCACTATCCAGTGAGAATGATAATCTACCAGTACTAGCATATATTTGCCAGACCACATATAGAGTATTTAAAAGGACCTAAAATATCTATTGATAGTTTGTCCCAAGGTTTAGTGGGGACTATCACTGGGGACAAAGGAGTTTTCTTAGTTGTTTTGGTTTTGTCACTCATAGCACAACTCATACCGTCTTCCACTTTATTCTCTAAAAGAGAATCCATTCTTGGAAACAAGTAACTTGCCTTGCTTTACTGTTTGTAAAGCTCCTTCCAGGGTCTCCTTCATGGGCCAACTCTGCGATCCTGTCCCACCATTCTATCTGCGGCACCAATTTGTCACCTCTTCTGACCCAAATATTTTCTAAATTCAGCTCATGTCTGCCTTCCCAAAAATCTCTAATCTCATCTTGTAAATCATTTTGATTAGCCGTCCAACCATTTACAATAGTTTCCTTGATTAAGGTCAACATATGATCACTATTGATATGGTTGTCCCATTTTATTTTCTAGTAATGCCTAGAATGGTGATAGAGAGTACGGGTTGAGTTCCTCACCCTTGCCCTTTTCGGTTTCATCATTTTTTAAAGGTAACCTTGAAAGGCAATCTGCTGCTACATTCATGTTACCTGGAAAATATTCCATTTTATAGTTGTACCCTTTCAACCCCAGTAACCATTATGCTATACGAGGTGTGGTGCGTTGCATCCCTTTTGATGAGAATATGAAGGTGAGTGGTTTGTGATCTGTGTGCAGTGTGAACTGTAAGCCCCATGAAAAAAATGGAAGTAGCCCAATGACAGGGAAGGGCTACCCTATCAACTCTGGAATAATTCTGCTCAGAGTCCTTGAGGCATATACCACTATTACTTCCTTCCCTCCCTCCCCCTTTTTGTGGAACGGTGGCCCCTAGTCCCCTAGTGCTGGTACCAGTTGTCAATATAGTCATATGGTGGACATCAAAACTCCCTAAAGTGGAGGCTGCTCCTATGGCATGTTTTATTTTGTTAAATGTATTTTGACATTCTTCACTCCAGTCAAAAGTAACCCCTTTTTTTTAAGAGGTCCAACAATGGTGCTACTTGGTCAGCAAGGTTTTTTAAATAAATGTTGAAAGAAACTCATCTAATCCTTAAAAGGATTTGAATCCACCCTTGAAGTTGATGGCGGAGCTTCTCTGACTGCTTGAATTAGTTTACATTATGGTTTGATCCCGTCTCTGGTTATCGTATGGCCTAAGTAGTGAATGGAATTTACTCCAATTTGACATTTTACTAGTTTAATGGTTAACCCTGCTTTCCTTAGTGCACTGAATACTTCCCTCAATGTGTTGTTGTGTTCCTCTTCGAAGGTCCCATAAACTAGGATATAATCCTGGAAGCACAACACCCTACTTATTTTGCTCACAACCTGCTGCATAATCCTTTGAAACCTGCTGCAGCTGACGCTAATCCGAAGGACATTCTGCAATAGCAACAGGCTCCAAATGAGGTAATAAATGATAGAAGAGAATGCAAATCTGGGTGAAGTTCCACCTGATGAGAGGCGGATGATAGGTCAACTACGCTGAAATAATTAGCACTTTTGATGATACTTAGCATTTCATTAATACATGGAAGGGGATATGTATCTACCCAAATATTTGGAATAAGATATCTTAAATCAGCACATAGGCCAATCCAATTCCCTCCAGATTTGTTTTTAACTACTATGGAAGCAAGCCATTTGGAACTCTCAGTGGGTTCAATGACCCCATGATTTATCAGTTGGTTTATTTCTTTATTTAAGGGTTATTTCATTAAGTGGGTACCTGCTCTTACTTTGTGTGCTACGGGTACAGCATCACTTTTCAATTTAATTTTATGCTGAAATTCTTTTCAGAAACCCAACCTTTCTTCAAAAAGCTCGGGGAACTCACTGCATACTTCTTTGACTTGTTCTGCGTTAGGGTCTAACTTTCTCCTTAGTTCTTTTTGGTGTCTCCACCCCAGTAAATTAGAGCCATGTTCTGTTATGTACACTTTACCTAAGGTGGATCTATCTTTGAAAGAAATGTGCATGGTTGCCATCCATGCCAGGGGTGTCGGATCTCTCAGGTACCCTCCAGACTTAACATCTGCCTCTTGTAGGATATATCCTTTCCCTGCAAATGTTTCATCAAATAGGTTTTTCCAATGAGGGTATAAGGGGAACATAAGTCTGCGAATACATTGCTTACTTGCCCATCCAGAGTAATGTCACATGTTGGGCAATTATTATTTAACTCCTTCTCTATGGGGTCTACACAAAGTGCATACTTTCCTTGGTTGTCTTCAATGATAATTACAGTATGTATTTGCTTGGTGTCCCCATTTCTGCATACCCTTGCAAAATATCCTCTTTTATCACACTTTATGCAAAAACTGGAGCTAGCTGGACAGTTAGGATTGTTGGCAAAGTGGTTGCTGGTGCCACAACTAAAACACTTATTTTGTCTGTGATAGATATGGATTTGGTTTTTGGCTTCACTTCATGCATTCTTATTACTTTGTCAGTCTTATCTCCAACTTGAACAACTTTATCTTTTGTACTGTGTTCTTGAGTATGGGTTGTTTCATTTTCTTAATGCACTCGGCTGTGTGTTCCCCACCTTTTGCAATTCCAATGGCTTCCTTGAAGTCAAGATTATGGGTGAGCGGTTTTTCAAGGATTTTTGAGTTGTTGGTGCACATGACCAATTGATCTCTGATCAGACAATCACACAGGTTACCGAACTCACAGGTGTTTGAGAGACCCTGTAACACTGCAATGTAGATGGACACCTTCTCATTCTTTTCTTGTATTCTACTAAAGAATGTGTGCCTTTCTCAAACTGCATTTATTTTTCTTCTAAAGTGCACTTCTAGTTTGTGGTATGTTCTTTCGTACACATTTATTTGCGCCTCTTCATCATCTTTTCGATCTATGCCAGGCTCCCCCAGGTTTTCAAATATCTTCCTAGCTTGAATACCCAAATTGTGCAATAGGATATGTTGTCTCCTAAATGGGAAGAATGTGTCCCCACCTACTGCAATTAAGTAGGAATCAAAATGTTCACCCATTCCTTCCAGGGCAAGATGAGATCTCCTGAGTCATTTAAAAATGGAGGTGGCTGTGTCATGCCTGCTGCTTCCATTATGGGCGAAATGTAGGTAGAATTTCTTAAGTAAATTTTAGTCCTTCTAGAGTGTGGACTCAATGATCAATGACTACAACCTCCCTAAAGACTCATATACCTAGAATATAACTACCAGCACTCAGTAAATTCAAGATTACACTTATATTCTTACCACTGTTAGTCTTTACACCAGTAACTATATTTAAATCAGGATACGGAGGAAGGAACAACAGTCCAGTCCTATTTTTGTGAATATTGGGAAGAGAGAGTGGTCCACTTTCAGTTGCCTTCTTCATCTCCTTGGAAGGAGTAGCCGATGATGAGGGTGAATGGTGGTGCCCAAGTCCTGTTCACTGCTTACCTCCGGAGATCAGACATTGAGTTTCTATTCACAGCTCGCTGCCCGGTTTACACTCTTCCCCTCAGCTCATGTTTTGCTGACGTATTTCAGCAGTTCAGCACACTACAAAGTATGAGTACGGTCACTGATGATGTCTGAGGACTCAGGGGTTCGCACAGCAGTTGTTGATAGTTCCTATGAAAGCCTCACTGTCGGTTTGACAGGCTCCCTAAGGGCATACAAAATGTTTATATTGTGCAGATAGACTACGCAACTTGGTCAGTAGTGCTATTTTATAACCAGGCCAGGTAACGACAACACCCTTAGCGTCACCAGGATCATTAGTTTGAAGTTCATATATTAACTAATCACTGTAGTAGTAATCATTTTAAGTGCATACAAGTCAACTGAGGTCAACTCTCTTCTGTACCTCTGATCCTTATCTTGCCATTGGCACTGCTTCTGATTCCTTCCTGTGAGAGGGGGTGCACACACTACAGGGGTAGAGGTATTGCAAGCTGTCCCCTGCGCAGCTAACAGGATCTCATCCTTGTCGCCAGTATTTTGAAAAATAAGTATTCCAAAGCAATGGAAGAGGACTTATTGGACATTACAATTAATAAACACAAACCTCTTAAGCCACTCTCTCATCAATCATCTGTCGGCACAGGATCCAACTGCCATTTTGGAAAGTACTAATACAACAGACAACAGCTGTGATAAGATGGGGGATCCCAATAGCGATAATAAAACAGGTTGATAAATTAATATAATATAGGTATAGTAGTAAAACATTAATTGTATGTAACTTACAACAAGTACCTTAACCACCAAAGTTATGCATTTAGGGATCAAGTAGTCACCATCCAATTTGTCTGTCAGCATGTAACTCAGTTGTAAACATTTTTAAACATCCAGCCTCCACTATCTTCTTCTGGAAAGAATTACCCATACCTTCAAAGTTTCTTTACCTGATCTTCTAGCGATTTTACTTCCTAAACACCTTCAACTTGTTATATAAATGGCATGACGTTGCATGCAATAGGCAAGGTTTCAAGTGTAATATTGTCCCTCCAAACCATTACATTGGCATTGTTTCAGGCTCACGCAGTCACCCGTGTTCAACCTATGATTGTTCATTCCTCTTCACCTTTGTTTAGGATCTGCTTAGATTCTTTTGTCCCAATTTTCCATTATTGCTAGGTTATGCTTTGCCATAAACATTCAGATGTTGACCATAATGAGCTGCAAAGTCCACCAAAATGTGTACATCTCCTTATGACATCAATGCTATGCTCAGCAACCCATTCTACTTTAGAAATCCCCTAATCCTGCATCCTACTCTACAGAATTCACATTAACAAACTGTTGACTGATCTCCGGTTTGAGCTACAGGCACACAACAAGCTTCCAGAGGCTTTCCCTGCATCTGCCCAGCTGACCAGCACCGACTGGACCTGCCTTAGACCTGCTGCTGTCCTTTACCTAGAGTGAGTCTTGATCCCCAAGATGTGCCCCCGAAGTCCTGGACCCTTCGCTGGCATCAGAGTGTACTCCTCCTGGTGCAAAACTACAATAAAGGAAAAATCCAGAAATTTGGGGCAGCGACATGATCTTCACACCTGCATCAACCCCCAATGTGAAGCTCCAGCGACGACTGTTCTTTGCGCTGACATTGACCTCTTTACGGCCCCCGCCAATGCAAAGCTCCTTGTATGAGCTTGGACTTTGAGAAGTTAAAACCTTCACCGGGACAGACCTGGTCACTGTATCTAACGCACGCTCCATCGCGTTGGCCTGATCTTGTAACTTTGACCTGGTCCAGTGCGACCACATAACTCCTAGTTGCCCGTTGTGTTTCTTAGTGCTATTTTTACCTAACACTTAACAAATATATAACTCCAGTTCTACTGATTGGATTTTGCTCATTTTGGTGTCATTATGTCCATTGGAATTTACTCTATTGTTCGACATTGGTTTGGGGGCTTTTCTTGTGTTGTGTTTCACTTTTCATTGTTTGTATGCTGCATAAATACTTTACACATTGCCTCTAAGTTAAGCCTAGCTATGTTTGTGGCAAGCAACCAGAGGGTTAAGCACAGGTTTAGTTAGTGACTTTTCAGGGACACGCTGACAAGGATTGTGTTTGTTGCTGAGTTGGGCTTCCACCCTCCTCAACCAAAAACCTATTTTATTACAAGCATATATTGGCATAGCATCTGGATTCCATAAGATTCACTTTATTATTATTTAAATGTAGTTTAAAAAATCAAGACTTGCCAAATCATGAAGAAAATTGCCCTTGAAGGGTGTAACTTCTTTTGGAATCATTTCCAACTGATTACCCACTTGCCCTTAATTCGCCTGAGGAAGGGCCAAACTAGGTGTGACGTGTCTGCCTTTGAAAGAGGGTAGGAAATGTCTTAATTCCGCAACAGCTGCTGAAGCATGTATGTCATGTATACTGAAGTATTTCACACTCTCGGGCCATAACATAAACCTATTATCAGGAATCTTAGAGAGTATCTTTTTTACAGAATGTTGGATGGGTAAATAAAGCTAGAAATAAGTCAAGAAAATAAAAGAGCATCAAATAATGAATAAATATGTACAGCTACAGCACGTGCATTACCCGCGAGCTAGATTTAAGGCGTCTCTCTCAAGCCCAGCAACGAGTCGCTGACCTATTGTTTCAATAGGCCTTTCACATTAGGCACGGTTATTACAGCACAGATCCTATGTGCTAATACCGATTATGGCGTGCAGTGTGCCTTAACAAAATGGCAATCGATCGTTCTAGTCCATTAGAAAAAAAAAACAATCTCTGGCTCCCATGAAGCTAATTAGTTGCAGCCCATATTTTACGCCCCTGAAAAAAATATATAAGTTCTTCTGTTTCCAGGGCAAGTGTCGAAGAAGAAACTCGTGATTAGGACGCCTCTCTCAACTCTTTAAAAAGAAAAGAAAATCTAATCTACTCCGTCTTTAAATTGATCCCTGCACCCCTATAGGTCTTTTGCCAGTCCATTACAATCTTAGAGATAGCTACTGATGAATAGCAAAGAATGCTTTTCCCTCCACGCTTTGACATCAGTGTCTTCAAAGTAAAGGCACTTTTCTGTGATTGGAACAATGCATCACTCTCTGTGCGAAATGGGCTTGAAAATCAGCGCTCTGCAAAACTATGAACTCAGATTCCACTTGTAAATCTCCAGGTGTCTGTTTATGAGCGCCCACAGCCCGGGGCTCCTGGCCCTTGGTATTTGCTTGGTTTGAGCAGGGAGAGGCATTGAGTTTTCGTTATGCAAGGAGGGTTAAACGACAACTGGTGTTAAACATTACTTGTGCTAAGTCTATGCAAGTATACACTTCCCTGGCAGTGCTGTGATTTACACTGGGTGGAAATCAGGAGGATTAAAAGAAAAATACAGTTAAGGTTTACCGAATATTTTCTGTTTCATTGCATGTACTCATGTGTAGTTTTCACCAGAAGATGTTATAGTATTACAGCAAATGTTCTGGTTGCCGGAGAGAGGAGGTGGAATGACCGACTGTAACAATATTACACCTAATCATCCTCCATATTTGCGATGCAGCCACTAATCCTAGCAACAATGGCGGCCAGAGGTAGGAGGTTCCTTATGTAACCATTGGGGGCAGAGTAAAAAAAAGTCTTTTGGAGTAGCAAAGAAGTTGCCTGTTTACAGGGTGCGACTCACGCTTGATAGAGCGCTGATAGCACTCTATTTTGTATGAGTGCACTATACTCATGATTTAAACGCACTCTCATGTATTTGAATTGTTTGCAGTGTTTTACGACTATTAAGAAACATTTATTTAAATCATTTGATTTTGAAAACTAGTGAACGCATTTAGGTAGAACTTTGTATGTATCACGATTCCTTCATGCATAATGTGCAGGACGATATTATTTTTATACACCGTAATTGTGGTTAGTTTAAGTTGCCTGAATTATAGGCCCAATGTCTTAGGTTTTGATTCTTCTCGCTCTCGAGAAATAAATAATTAAATGTTGTTGTGTTCAAGGTTAGAATGTTCTCATCCTACTGCAGGTGAAAGAAACATATCGTTATTTTCAGAGTTAAGGAGAGACCCGGAATGTCTTTGAAGATAGCTGGGAAGCGAGAAGGGAGGATGCCTTGCGTATCTGGTCTGTCGGGAAGCCAAGGCCACTGGAAGAAGATATCATTAATTAAATTTGTTTCATGAAAGAAAAGCTACTGCCTAGAGGTGCGATGGAAAATTTTAAGACGAATGACGCAGTGTGGGTTGAATCCCATCTTTTTGTATGATGCGCATCGACAGAGAGTCCAGACTTCTGCCAGCTTTCGGAGAAGAAGGAGCATCTTAGAGCAAGCTCCATAGCCATAAGCTAATACGATCCATTTGACGTGACTACTTCTTAGGAAGTCGACTCGTGCTGACACCGTTGGGGAATGATAGAAGAGAGACAGGAAGGGCCCTCATCTAGAGCAGTGTAGGGAAAGATTTTGACTTCTTTCAATGAGTCGAGAACTGAATATCGCTCTATTCTGTGTTGCATTGTGATTTTGGAATTTATAATCATTTGTCTTTTGGGCCGAATTACTTATATTCGTAAACTTGGCTCTGTATTGATTTTTCTGTACCTTTATTCTTTGATATTGAGATGTATTTACATCCAATTGTTTTTGGCCTTATAATAAATATTCAAACTGCACTTTGGAGTTGGTGGTCCTTGCAGGCATGACAACTTTGCTGCTATTAATCTGAGTTGTTTCCTCCCCTCAACCACTTTAGGTAAATAAAAGATCGATCGCTTACGCTATATTTAGTAGGGAACATCAGGTGTGCAATTTAGCGTAATCAAATGGTAGCAGAGGATGGTTTACCTTTAAGTGGTTTACCTCTAAGGTGAGGGGAGTAATCAGGAGTAGGGTTGAAGGTTGGAGAGCCCTGAAGCAGAGTGGAAGACGGCGGAGAACGGAGACTGGCGGACGTTGATGGTGCGGCGGAAACAGTGGTGGCGTGAGTATGAAAGGAATTGTGGTGTTAGATTGCGGTGATGAGTAAGTGGGTGATGTCTTGCGGAGTTGGGATGTATGTTGAGTGAATGTGGTTTTTGGTTTACTGGTCCGGACACGTGCGGAGCAGGAAGTTTTGGTGAGCGGACTCAAGAGAAGTCCAAGATCCCGGGATAGTTTTGTATTGTAATTGTCTGATTAAATGTGGGTGTTGTGAAGCGCTAACAACGATCCACTTGTGTTAGGGACCTTTGTGTGAATGAGGAAGAGGTCGTGGTAGAATGCCTCAGGTACCGGGGTGGACTATGGCGATTGAGTGACCAACGCAGGTCGGGGGTCACAACGGCTGAATGTTCTTGTGAGAGTGTTCTATCGATCTTCAGTGTCAGACAATTACTTGTTTTATGTGACTGTAAGTTATTGTAATTGTGTAGGAACAGTTACTTGGTTTAATAACTTTTGGTTATACAGTTACTTGTGGTACGAATGTGTGTGAGCGAGTTTGCAGAAACTCCTCAAGACCTGGCTCTTCGATCAGTAGCAGCACCACCCCCCTCTTCCCCCAGCGCCTTGAGACCCTCGCGGGTATGTAGTGCGCTTTATAAGTGACATGATTGATTGAAATTGTAAAGGCGGTGAGCCGCTGCAAGGAGTGAGAAGTGACGTCAGGGTGCGCCGCGCTGTGATAGGTTGGTTGGTGTAACGCCGCGCTGGGATTGGTGGAAGTTCATTTGCAGTGGAACAGCGTATTTTGGGCTTGCAATTGATCGCTTTTACAATGATATGCTTTAGGGTGTTGCGAGATTTGTGTAGAGGCGACACAGGGGTAGTGACTCGGGTAGGAGAAGAAGCTCCGCCAGAAGACACACCGGCACATTACATGGCAACGAATGTAGGACTTCATACGATAGTGTGGCTTCAGAATTGGCATAAACTTACAGAGAAAGAGGGTGAATTGGCTTTCCCTCGTTATGGGTCTTTTCGTATGGAAGTACTGACCCAGTTGAGGGGGTGATGAATGCACTGAAACCTCCCCCTAGACCCACACGATTTGAGGCATTAGATGCATGGATGAGAGGTGCTCTAGCAAGAAGGAGAGAGGCTTCACAAGGAAGAATGAGGAAAGCAATGAAGGCATATCATGATGCTAGATGGGATGCCCAGTTGAAAAGATGGAGAGTAGACACCATAGAGGGAGAACGCTTGTACCCATTTCGTACATTAAGAGAGGGGGCTGAAGGGAAAAAGACGACAGAGGAGGACAGTGATACAGATGACAGCTTCCTCGATAGAATGCTAGCGGACCGTCCTCCACCGTGCGACTCTAGATCAGAGATAGAGAGGTTGCGCCCATCAGAAGAGCTTGTAGGTGTGGGACAACCGGGTGCAGAGGAACAATCAGCAGGAGTAAGAGGCAACATTACAATGGTACGCATTCCGGGAGGGTCTGGAGGAAGGAGGTATTCCAACTCTGAGCCAGTACAACCTGCAGGAGACATGCAGTTACCAGATGCTTTGTCAGTACCAGTCACAATAGGGCCGGTGGTTCCGATATATACTCCTAGAGAAAGAACCGATGACAGTCAACAGCAAAGGAGTGAAGGGGAACAGACCATGTCTGGAGGGAGTCTTGCAATGAGTGGGACAGGTTTCAGTCGGATACCAGTGGAATTTAGTACTCCACTGCCAGCTACAGCTGATCCATCAAGAATGGATAGTGGGACGGAACGAGTACGGACAGGAGCTCTAGCGAATTCTAGGTCTGACCTTCGAATGTGGGTTCAACCAGTGAGAGAGTCAATGATGCCGAGGGAAGAGACAGACAAGAGACAAGAAGCGCCTAGAGTACTGTTTGGGCCACAGGTTATTTGTGCAGGTGACCATTGGAGAAGTCGAAGCTGGGAAAGAGATAGACGCTCAGCGTCGGAGAGAGAAGAGGGTGCAGTTCCTAGGAGAACTCAAAGCTGCGACAGGGAAGATACAAAGAAAGAGGAAATTCAGAAAGTGTTAAAAAGCGCAATAAAAGCGCCAATGCTGGATGTTGTACGTTTAAAGGCAGAACTAGACGAGGTGATTGAAGGTAATCTGCCCCTGATCAAAATTAATACATATGACTCGAGCGAACTATTGTTCGTAGCAAAGGACATGACAAGAAAGGCCAAACGAGCTTATGATGCATTGTTGCTTTTGGCACAAAGATATGAGGTTGATTTGTCAAAGACCAAGCTGACACAGGGTTCTTGCAGATTAAATTACACAGATAAAGATTTGGAAGAGAAGCGAACGATTGGATTGAAAGCACAAATTAGAGAACTAGTGATAGGGATACGGATATGGAAAGAACTAGACAAATGGAAAGAAAGATGGGCCAAAAAGAAAAGCTTTCAGACTGGAATAGGAAATACTCCACCTCTGGGTGGAGGGACGGGAGCCGCAGGCAATTTCCCCCTCAGGGAGGTACAGAATGGAGGGTATGTACATGTGCCATGGAGCAGGGGTGATTTAGCAGCATTTACGAATGATTTTCCTCGGCTGAGGGAAAAACCTGCTGAGTGGTACAAGCAAATAGATCGGTTTGTAAAAATTTCAAAAATATTGTGGATTGATTTGAACACCTTGTTTGATATAGTAGTACCTGCGGACTTGTGGGCGGCATGTAAGATTGCCATTGAGTGGCCTACTGCAGAGCCGCCTACGGATTCAATGACTCATGGTCCTTCACCTAATGTAATGAGAAAATACGAGCAAGTGATTACGTGGTTGCAGTCGAAGGTAGCTCCTCAAACCGTTGATTGGTTGAAGATTGATCGCACCGCTCAAGACTCTAAGGAATCAGTACATGATTATTACGAAAGATTGTTGTTGGCTTTTAAGCAGCATAGTGGATTGGATACAATTGAACAGAAAGATATGGGACAATTTGTCTCGAAGTTTGTGTTGGGACTGAAATCTGATATTAGTTTGATGATACAGCAACACTTGATATGTTGGCAGAATAAGTCAGTGGACGAGATTCTGCGTTATGCTAAATATTGCAGTGATCAAGTGGAGTCGAGACAGAAGAAATTGAAGGACAAGTTGATGTTGGTGCAGTTGAGAAATGCTGATACGACGCAAGGGTTTGGAGGAGGTCAAGGTAGAGGCAGAGGAGGTGGAAGAGGTATGGGACAACAGATGGTGACCCAACTTGGTCAGGGTAGAGGAAGAGGAATGGATCCAGGTGCAAGTGACTGGGTGGCCCAACAGAAAAGGGTCACTGCCTGCCATTATTGTCACAAAATCGGGCATTGGAAGCGCGAGTGTAGATCGAATCCAGCAAATCAGATACAGATGGAAGGTGAGGGACAGCTGTCCGAGACTGTCAATACTGTGACAAGACCGAGTTCTATGTATGGAGGAGGATATGAGCCGCAAGTACCTCAACCTCCTAGGATACCCATGCAAGATCAGTTATACCATCAGATGCCTTATTTTGAGATACGAGATAGATTTGATCAAAATCAAGATTTACGAGAGTGCCAGAGGGGGGTGCACGAAGAATGCACCTTAGATGCGATCCTAGAAGTAGATCAGAGTGGGCCGTTTGTGGATGCAGATGTGAATGGATATCCTGTTACCTTCTTATTAGACACTGGAGCTGCTCGCTCCATGGTGAGAACTGAAGTAGTCCCAAATTTAACTCTTTCGGGACGATTGATTCAAGTAGTGGGGGTTAGCAATCAGAAAATGACCAACCCATTGACTAACGTATTACCCGTGAGAATAGGACCATTTCAGGATAAACACCAAATTGTAGTGTGTAATTCAAGTCCGGTCTGTGTTTTGGGACGAGACCTTCTGTGCAAGCTCAATTGTACTATATTGTGCACTCCGAGAGGAGTGGAATTGCAAACGCATGATGACGATGCTGATTTTAAGATGGCTAACAGGAGTCTGTGTGCAGAAATGTTTGTGGTGCTCACCATAGCAGAATTGCCACATGACTTGAGAGACTCAGTTGATCCGAAAGTGTGGGATTTTACCGGCGAGGATGTAGGCCTGATGAGAGGGGTTGAGCCAGTTAGGATACAGGTCAAACCCAATGCTGAATTCCCACGAACGCCCCAATATAAATTGACTCCAGAAACCGTGGCTGGAATAAGACCTGTGATTGAGACTATGATTGCCCAAGGTATTCTTAAGGAGATAAGAGGAAGTCCCTGCAACTCACCTATCATGGGACTGCAGAAGCCAAGTGGCAAGTACAGAATAGTGCAGGATCTGCGTCGAGTTAATGAAATTGTGATCCCATGTTGTCCTGTGGTACCGAATCCAGCTGTTATTCTATTCCAATTACCATGCAAAGCAGAATGGTTTACAGTGATAGATATGTGTCATGCATTTTTCTCCATACCATTGCATGAAGAAAGTCAGTTTTTATTTGCGTTTAGGATGGACGATCGTGTATTAACATGTGAAAGAATTCCTCAGGGGTATACAGAAAGCCCCTCCATTTTTAGTCAATGTCTGAAAAAGAACCTTGAAGGACTGGTGATGGCCCACAACTCAGTCTTAGTGCAATATATAGACGACCTTTTGGTCACCTCAGAGACTGAGGATGCTTGCAGGATTGACACTGTGGCGCTGCTGAATCATTTAGCAGAGAATGGACACAAAGTGTCTCCAAACAAATTGCAGTATTGTTTGTCTGAAGTTCAGGACCTAGGTCACTGGATTGAGAAAGGAAAACGAAGGGTGTCACCAGATCGCATAGAGACGATTCTGCAAATGGGAACTCCGAAAACACAAAAAGAAGTCCGCATGTTTTTGGGAATGGTCGGCTATTGTCGACAGTGGATCCCAAATTTTTCCTTGCAAGCAAAGCCTCTGTTGAAACTGACTCGAAAGGATGTTAGTGATCCGGTACCATGGGATGACGAGTGCTTGAAAGCCTTCCGTGAGCTGAAGGAAAGTATCTGTCGTGCTCCAGCTCTCGGAATGCCAGATTATAACAAAGCGTTTTTGCTCTTTTGCTGTGAAAAGGAGGGATGTGCGTTAGCAGTCCTAGTGCAGACACATGGGGGTGCCCGTAGACCAGTAGCTTACTTCTCAGCTACATTAGATCCTGTAGCTTCTGCGTTGCCCGGATGTCTGAAATCCGTTGCTGCAACCGTGTCAGCATTGAAAGATGTGAAAGCATAGTGATGGGTTATCCGCTCATTGTTTATGTGCCCCATTCAGTAGAATTATTGATGACCCGAACAAAGACACAGTATCTGACCAACAACAGACTTACCAAGTATGAGCAGGTTATCTTGGCCGCTGAAAATGTTACCCTGAGACGTTGTGCCACCCTGAACCCTGCTACATTGTTACCTGTTCCGGCAGAGGAAGGAGATGAGGATTGTGAAGAGCATGACTGCCTAGATGTTACTGACCTATCTACCAAACCCAGACCTGAAATTGTCGATGAACCTTTGCCCCAATCTGATTTGATCCTTTTTGTTGATGGTTCGTGCTTAAGAGACAATGAAGGGTATTTGTGAGCAGCGTTTGCTGTGTGCACCATCATGGGAGTAGTGGAAGCTGCCAGTTTAAATAGAGTATTCTCTGCTCAGGTGGCCGAAATTGTCGCTTTGACACGTGCCTGTATCATTGCAGCTGATATCCGAGTGACTGTGTATACTGACAGTCAATACGGATTTGGTGTAGTTCATGACTTTGGGCAGTTATGGTCACAGAGGGGGTTTCTAACGTCCTCAGGGTCACCTATACGTAATGGCGAGTATGTGCGCCAACTATTGGAAGCTTTACAGAAACCTAAAGAGATAGCAGTCGTTAAATGTGCAGCTCATGGAAAGGGAGAAGATTTTGTCACTAAGGGCAACAATTATGCAGATGAAGTAGCACGATTTTGCGCTGAACATGCTTGTATTTTCAATGGAGAATATGTAGGCGAGAGCACAGAAGAGACCGAGCTCAGCATGATGTTAGCTATAGCCGATACTTGGGATGAGATGAAGCGGTTGCAGGATGAAGTCCCAGAAGAGGAAGTGCTTCATGGGTCAGAGCAGGTTGCACAAAAAGAGACGATGGCATTTGGGTGTCCACAGATGAGAGAGCAGTATTACCCAATTGCCTACTGAGCCCAATGGCAAGGCAAATTCACAGAGCAGTTCATCTGGGAAGAGATGCTATGGTGCGAGTGTTTAGGCAGACGTGGTGTAATCCACGCTTTCGTGCGTGGGCTGAAACGGTATGTCACAGGTGTGTCACTTGTCAACAAATGAATGTAGGAAAGAGAACTGTGGTTGCATTGAGTCACATTGGCAGATCTGGAGGTCCCTTTAAAAGGATACAATTAGATTTCATTGAGATGCCGAGGTGCAATAGGTTGAGATATGTTTTGGTGGTGGTGTGTATCTTTTTGCGTTGGGTGGAAGCATATCCAACTAGACGATGTGACAGTCTCACAGTAGCCAAATTGTTGTTGAGAGAAGTGATCCCGAGATACGGATTTCCGACAGCAGTGGAGACAGATAGAGGAACTCATTTCCACAGTGAAATCATGAAATTGTTGTGCTCTGCTTTAAACATTGATCAGAGGCTGCGTTGTAGCTACAGGCCGGAGGCTTCAGGTCTTGTAGAGCAGGTCAATGGCACCATCAAGTCGAGAGTGGCAAAGGTGTGTTCGTCAACTTCATTGAAATGGCCAGATGCGTTGCCCCTGGTGCTTATGAGTCTGCGTAGCACCCCTGATAGGAGAGCAGGGCTGTCTCCCCATGAAATTTTGACTGGAAGAGCTATGCGTTTGCCTATGGTGCCTGCTACAGCATTGATAAACATCACTGATGATTTAGTGTTGGATTATTGTAAGGGACTGGCTCATGTGGTTACTTCTGTATCCCACCAGGTCGAGGCTGCGACTGCATCCACCTCGAGAGACCTGCTGCATGATCTTAATCCAGGTGATTGGGTACTAGTTCGCAAGCACGTGAGGAAGAGTTGTCTTGATGCTCGCTGGCGAGGACCATATCAGGTAATATTGGTCACGAGTACCGCTGTGAAGTGTGGAGGATTGCCGAATTGGATCCACGCTTCCCACACTCGCCAAGTTCAAGCGCCTGCGGAGGAAGAGAGTCCCCTGGTTCCGAGGAGCATGTGTGGACCTGACACAGACAACGACGAAGGCACAGACCCAGCTGTAAGAGTTTCGGATGAAACGGAACAGCCGAGTGAGCACGAGAGACGAGCGCTGAGTGTTCCTGAACTGAGCCCAGATCCTGAAATAGATGATATTGCAGAAGTGAACTGTGCACCAGAACAAGGTGAGAGGTCTATTTCAGAAGGATCAGATCAAGAGGAAGAGAGGAGAATGGATGCCAGAGCAGAAAAGTGGCCAGCAAGAAAAGAAAGGCTGAACATAAGGCTCGCATCCAAGAAAGATCTCGCTCCGATTCCTGAAACATCTGAATAAGATCAAAGTGACGCTGAAGAAAGACCGGATGGTCTGAGGCGTTCCAGAAGAGAAAGAATAGCGTCTCGAAGATACGCATCTCCTGAGTGGACGTACCTGGCTGCAAATGCAGAGCCCAGCGAAGTCCGGGAGGTTGGGAGCTGGTACGGTGAGCTACGAAGGGGACACCCTCTCGATTGAAATACAGTTGTTGGTCCCAGGCGTAGAAGCATTTGGAAAGCTAACTCTGCAAGTTCCAAATCCTCCAAAGCTGAGTGGATTGCGTTTCCTGATCCTCAATCAGGTTATTTTCCCTTCATTTGGCCGACAGCTCACCGCGCAAGAATTAGGAGAAATTCATGCGGAGATTTTGCAATTTGTCCTCGAAATACTTGGATCAAATATCATTAACGATGAAGCTTGAATTATAACCAAAGAAAGCATTAGGCCTTAGAGAGAAGATAACTTAGACCCCAGTTTAAGAAGATTTCAAATTTGGGACTTTCTAGTAGATGATGGAGTGAGGAGTAGGGCTGACTACATCTCTTCAATAGGTTTAGTATCAATCGAATGAACTTGGACATTAATTGCATGAGAGGAGAGAAGTGAGAAAGACATTGTTCAAACAAAGAAAACAGAAAGAGACTGTGTTTTCCCTTTTGTGCTTCGGAACAATCAGTAGAAACCATGGTGTCCGAAAAATCAACACGCAAACAGAAGTGCATCATTGGCACCCTCATTGTGGTGGTACTTATTGTTATAACTGCGGTGATTGTTACATCTCTAGTTGGATCTCAGGATGATGGACAGAATAGGGTACCGGCAACACTCACCACACCACTCTCTGAGATAGATGAGGATGCATCCGCAAAGGATCTAGAAATGATTAAGGAAACTAGTCGTAGATTACATGTTGATTTGTCCAAGGGTTATTTTACTTTGAATGCGTATGCTCGATTATTGTATGAGTATGTGGATACCATGAAAGCGAAGGATTGCTATGTGTGTATGCAATTACCAGCCTCAGTAGAAGAAGGCATTCAATATTATCATTTGCCTGTGACCTATGGCATTACATGTAGTGTGTTGTTGAGCATGTTTTATAGCAAAGCACACTTCGAGTACTATTTAGCAAATTATGATGTGGTACTCTCCGAAGTCCCCGTTCTTAAATACATGAATAAATATGATTATTATAAGGAAGTAGAGCAAATGTCAAAGTATTTCGGGCCCACCATCACTTTAGATACATCCTATGCCCATAGACACAATTTAACCTGTATGTTGACTGACATCGAAAAGAAATTTATAGATCAGATAGAAGATCGGCATAGACAAACTCTATTTAGACCAGATCCAAAGCACAAGGTTACCCCATGGACTAAAGAAGAATTAGATCATAAAGCAAAGGGGAGTTTTGGATCCATAGCAATAGATTTCCAGCAGAAGGGGAAGTTGTGCATTAGACACCCGACCACATACTACGACAAGATATTTGTGGGTGAGAGTGATTGTGAGCACGTCTTTTTGATCGACGAATCAATTAGAAAAGCATTATTGGACAAAATAACAGTAGTGCCCAATGTGTATTTTGTGTGTGGAAAGAATGCCTATGTGAAGTCGCCCAAAAACTGGTATGGAACGTGTTATTTGGCTGTGGTATTTCCCCAAATTTTTCACGTGAATTATTTATGGCCCTTAGAAAGAAAAAGACCTCAAAGAGGAAAACGTGGTGTGAGTGCAGGAGAAGTGATTGGAGACATATTTGGCGCTATGATACCCAGTATGGGTGTGATTCTGAATGATTTGAAAATCAGAAAGCTGGCAACACTAGTGGATAAGCTCTCAATAAATTCAGCTCAGATTTTATTACTTGTAGATGGGGAGATGGTTTTGATAAGGGCTATGGTTTTGCAGAACCGTCTTGACCTAGATGTGCTGCTAGCAAAAGCCGGAGGAGTCTGCAAATTGTTGAAAGTTCAACAGTGCTGCACTTATATTCCTTACAACATTTAGGATATAAGGAAATACATCAACAATATTTCAGATATACACCAACAGTTACGTGAGATGGCTGCTGAAGGACTCTGGGAACAAGTGGGGAAAGGATTTGGCAAGATAGGCAGTTGGTTTGGAAGTTTGGGACAAGGAATAATGGGGTATATCTTGAAGCCTATTATAATAGCTGTCATTTGTATAATTGTCCTACCAGGAGCCATCAAGGCTTACAAATGGCAAAGGGCACGACATCAGGAGACTGTTTCGAGAAAGCGAGAGCGCCAACTTGAACGACTGCAGGACAGTCATTACCAGCACCTTAAGGGGTTAGAACGATTCAGACAGGGACGGCAAGCTACAGCTTCTGTTTAGGTCGGTCTCTTCTACGAGGAGAAACTACAGGAAAATAGAAAGTTGGTGTTATGACACTAGTCATAAGAGGGGGGAACTGATAGAGCGCTGATAGCACTCTATTTTGTATGAGTGCACTATACTCATGGTTTAAACGCACTCTCATGTATTCGTATTGTTTGCAGTGTTTTACGACTATTAAGAAACATTTATTTGAATCATTTGATTTTGAAAACTAGTGAACGCATTTAAGTAGAACTTTGTATGTATCACGATTCCTTCATGCATAATGTGCAGGACGATATTATTTTTATACACAGTAATTGTGGTTAGTTTAAGTTGCCTGAATTATAGGCCCAATATCTTAGGTTTTGATTCTTCTCGCTCTTGAGAAATAAATAATTAAATGTTGTTGTGTTCAAGGTTAGAATGTTCTCATCCTACTGCAGGTGAAAGAAACACATCGTTATTTTCAGAGTTAAGGAGAGACCCGGAATGTCTTTGAAGATAGCTGGGAAGCGAGAAGGGAGGATGCCTTGCGTATCTGGTCTGTCGGGAAGCCAAGGCCACTGGAAGAAGATATCATTAATTAAATTTGTTTCATGAAAGAAAAGCTACTGCCTAGAGGTGCGATGGAAAATGTTAAGACGAATGACGCCGTGTGGGTTGAATCCCATCTTTTTGTATGATGCGCAGGGACAGAGAGTCCAGACTTCTGCTAGCTTTCGGAGAAGAAGGAGCATCTTAGAGCAAGCTCCATAGCCATAAGCTAATACGACCCATTTGACGTGAGTACTTCTTAGGAAGTCGACACGTGCTGACACCGTTGGGGAATGATAGAAGAGAGACAGGAAGGGCCCTCATCTAGAGCAGTGTAGGGAAAGATTTTGACTTCTTTCAATGAGTCGAGAACTGAATATCGCATCTATTCTGTGTTGCGTTGTGATTTTGGAATTTATAATCATTTGTCTTTTGGGCCGAATTACTTATATTCGTAAACTTGGTTCTGTATTGATTTTTCTGTACCTTTATTCTTTGATATTGAGATGTATTTACATCCAATTGTTTTTAGCCTTATAATAAATATTCAAACTGCACTTTGGAGTTGGTGGTCCTTCCAGGCATGACAACTTTGCTGCTATTAATCTGAGTTGTTTCCTCCCCTCAACCACTTTAGGTAAATAAAAGATCGATCGCTTACGCTATATTTAGTAGGGAACATCAGGTGTGCAATTTAGCGTAATCACGCTCATAAAGTAAGGACTGGGACAAGGAAGTATTATTCAATTGTGAGCTCTGTCTTCCACAAATCATAAGGTAGGGGCAGGCTGATCCAGAGACATTGGGTCCTGCAACAACCCCTCACTGCATAGTTAGCGTTATTGGACTTTGAGAATTCTCTCAGCATTTCTGTGAGATAGGGTAATAGGATCAGGAGTTGTTTGCAGTAAGTGACGCAGTGGAGCACGTGAGGACGCAAGGGGAGGAGCTGTGCGGAGCCGAGCGGAGAGCAGAGAGCGACCTGGTGTGTAGCGGACCGGCTAACACTGCCTTCGGGACGCAGTACTGTAACACCATAGCTACACACCACTTTCTCCACAGTGCCCACAGTACCGCAGTATCGCGGCTTTCTCCTGCCACTTCCGCCACCGCCAAAAGAGTCATTGTGGGGTATCGAGGGCCTGTTGGTGCCGCTGCCGTTACAGCCTGTGGAGACCGCACCCTCATTCCTTTACTCAATTTATAGGACGCATCGTGGGTGGCCGCAGTGTCACTTTTGTCACTCTGCTGCTGTTCGGTCTTCTCGCCCAATTTGTCCAGCTTGTCGGACATGATACGGACACTGAGTTAGGTGGAATTTGGTGTGCAGTGGGGGGGTTTTCTGGCCCCCAGCCCCCCCGGTTAGATTTGACTTGACATAGGGCTAGGAGCCTTTTTTCTCCTTCTCATGCATCACATAGAGCGTCACATAGAGATCAAGCAAGACTGTGGCTGGAGACTCGCATACCTCCAAGCTTCCTGATCAAGGGGATCAAGCCTGCAAGAAGAAGAAGGCAAGGAGGCTGAAGGGAGGCTGAGTGTGGAGTGTGTGAGGCTCTGGGAAGAGCATAGCCCGGCCCCCCTGCGAAGATGGCTCAGTTAGGACTGGGTGCGGTTTGTGGTGTGGTCCGTTGAGCTCAGCTCAGTCTCGGTTCGCCCATCTTGCTTGCTGGTGGGCACACTTGTTTTCCTAATTACCTCCTGTTTTAACTGTTTACATCTTTTTCACTTATCAGCCTCCTTTCTCCAATGGCATGTATTTCACATCTGCCTGAAAGACTTATTTGAGTGTAAGCGAGATACAAAAGGGGGTCCCTACAATATTCCCCCTTTTAATGTGCCATCTTATGTGCTACTAGTGACCCCCAGCAATCTCTAGTGCTCACTAGTGACCCCAGTGTTCTGCCTTTTTTTTTTATGCCTTCCCTGGGGGCTTTCTTTTTCCTTTTCAGAAGCCACTGGCATTAGTGACTCCCGCGCTACTGTAGAAATCCGTGGATCAGTAACGAGTAACGAGGAACGAGGCTAATCATTGTTTGTAAGCCCACGTACCAGAAAAACATTCACTGGTGATGCCCTCCAGGTGCTTGCGCTCAGGGCGTCCAGGGCGCTCAATCACCCCTTCAGGATCATTCGCAGGATCGCCAGGGTCCACATCAGGGCAAGGGCCAGCTAGTTGTACCTCTGATCACACCAGTCCTCTCAAGCAACTAAAAACCATCAGGCGAAGGAAACCCCCGGGTCACCTGTTACACCTGAAATCCCATCCCACTGTGTTGTTGATGTTTTCGAAGGGTGTGAGGGGCATAGTGGTAGAGGATAAGGACCCGGTAGTGGCTTCTGGTGTAGTCAGTGAGAATGAGGTGGGTGCTTGCCCTGCTCTTTTTTTGAGCTGACTTTTCCACATTTCCCTAAGTTTACCTATAAGAATATAGGGGGAGTAACTCCATTAACTCCACTAACACAGGCCACTGATGAGTGTGCTTCACTGTTAGTGGCTGAAGACACGGAGATGGAAATAGACATGCTTGTAGAAAATGTCGAGTTTGAAACTGAAATAAATTTTGCCGATAAGTTGTTGTCTGTATCTGCGAGGCTGGTGTCCTCTGCCAATATAACTGGCCCTTTGAGCACTGCAGAGCAATCACCTGGTCGTCTTTCCCTTAAAATGACCCCCCAAATGCCACAGATTGTAGACTGCAGCCTCGAACCTGGGGAGTTGGAGGATTATACTATGCCGGACATCGCCATCCTGTTGGAAAAAAACTAAGTATTGGAGGCCAACTTGAAAACGCCAGTCGCCAAGGAGTTGGCACTGAGACTGTCATCGGATAATCACGCTAGGTGCCCCCGTATGCCAACTTTGTAAAGTAGCACCCCCTCTAGTGTGTCCCGTGTGCAGTCATTAGATTTGTCAAACCCGGAGGCGTCAGATGCATCTCCAAATAAAGGGGTACATGATTTTTGGCAAATATTGAACGTAGCAGATAACAGATTGGGGGGAGGGGCAATCTTGAGATACTTTATGTTTTAGAGAGGATTCTCTCGTCAATTTTATCCTTGCTGGAGAAAACCACTATCAATTCTGATCACATACTGGATGTACTTTCACCAATTTTAATGGGGGTTCAGAGGCCAGTCCCAGTATAAGTAAGGTAGAAAAGGGCATTGAAGTAAAATCTCAGGCATGCCAGACATGCATAGGGGTGTCCGAGTTGGGAATCCAGGTTGAGGTTCCGGAAGACAAGGGGGTCTCTCCCAGTCTACCATCTAGAGGTAGCCCTATGTTATGCTCTGCCCCTAAAAAACAATTGACAGGGGATAATTCGTATGTCAGTCCTGGGGGAAACACAAATGTAACCGCATCCATGAAACCATTACAGGTTTACCCTATTTTTAAAAAAGGGAACACTAACATGTCCTGCGCCACTGAATCATTAACTGATCCACTCCACGTTAAATGGCCCATGGATAACTTAGGTGCTGTTCCCCCTGGGGAGGGTGCTCCTCCCAAAGAAAGTAATGGATTAAAAAGTCGGAGGGAGAAAAAGAACAGAATTTGGCGTATTTCAAGGCGTAAGCCTAAAAAATTGATGTTTCCTATGGTATCTGAGGAGCCAGACACTTCAAACTCGCTCCAAAGTAGGAATGATCCTAGGCCTACAGTCTCTGACGATGGCCAGAATTTGGGGTGTTCGGAGATAAAGCCCTCCTCTCCCACTACTATGGCAGCTGACCTTTTATGGGGGGGATTAGGGGAGTTGGAAGGGCAGGAAGATATAGGGATACCCAAACGTAGTGAGGGGGGAGCGGGAAATATATGGGAGAATTTTAAAGTATATATCAACCCGGATGTAGCGCCCCGAGGAATCAGGAAAGACCACGATTCAGTGAGCTTAACAGTACAAACTCATGTTGCTGTGCTAGACTTAGGGCAGGCTGTGGAGAACGTCCCCCATCCTTCCTGGCCGGGGTATTCCCAGTACAGATTGATCCCAGCCAAGGGAGGATCCAGGAAGGGGGTCCTGACCTTGCTTCTTGCATAGGGCAGAAGTTAGTGTTGGGGTTTGATCTAAGGTTAAGCGATAATATATGTGCAGGACATAGATCTAGGCAAGCATCTAAAATTCTGATCTTTGCTTCCCTGTTTGATACAGAATCAACTCTTTTCAACAGAAGCTCCCTGCTGCAGTTACTATCAGAAATAGAGGACTTGAGATTAGTAATAAGTAAAGATATTGAGCTGGTTTACCTAGATTTTAGTAGTGGACCTCCCAATACTAGAGTCACATTTAGTTCAGGGATAATCGCAATGCTAGTGCTGGCTAACGCTAATTTTTATAGGAAAAAAGGGATCGATGTGTTTCCTTGTGTGGAGCCTTCTGTGGCCCGCTTGAATCCTACAGGAAAGACTGCCAGGAGCTAGGTAGTACGCTATCCAATATAAGGGTTGACATAAATCCGAAAGATATTACATTTTCGGTGGGTAGCTCCTCAGGGAAAAGAGAGATTAACATTATGGGCCCTGAGGTTCAAAGTGCCATCAGACTCATAGAGGATGAAGAGAAGGCCCAGTGAAGTTGGGTAACTGGCTCACTGAATCTTTTCAAATAAAACACAAAACTGCGGAGGTAGCCCCCTGGGAAAAATGTTGTCCTGGAATCTAGCAGGTGTTGGAAATTCTAACTTTAAGTTAAACTCCTCATTAGTGCATGATCCTGAAATAATTTGCCTTCAGGAAACATGGAGCTGCGTGGATTTCATCTTTGAGAACTTTTTTGTCTTTTGTTGTGCAGCAAAACCTTCAACTAAAGGTCATGCAAGTTGTGGCTTAGCTATTTTACTCAGCTGCACTATAAATTGGAATCCTGTGGTTTTTCTCCATCCTTCTAAGTTTGCATACCTTCTTTTGATAAACGCATATATTCCGCCTGGGAGAGCAACTGATTCACTGGTTGAATCTATTTTTTCCTTTGTGCATAAGACAAATATCTCTGAAGAGTGCACCTTGATATTGATGGTGGGTGATTTTAATGCTAAAATTTCAAACTGCTCTTCTATGGCCTTCTCTAACCATGAGTTGGAGGACATATGGTCCATTCCTGAATCATCATTGCCCGGCCAAATTAGATCCTATAGGCAGGGCTTGTCTTTTTTGCCTAATCTGAGAATGAGTGATTTTGTGATATTGAATGGCAGATTCCCAGACGATTCTCCTGCCTTTTTTACCTTTCATGGTCCACACAGGGATTCACTGATTGACTATATGGTGGTATCCTATGAACTCTCTGGTGCATGTACACAATTTAAGTTACTGCCAACAAACTTGAGCGATCACAGAGTTCTGTCAGTGGATGTCAACATGGAGCTTGAGGTGCTGGAACCCTGGAATCAAAGGGATGATAGCATTTTATATAATGGGCGTACTTTTTGGTCTAATAAAAACCTCCCATGTCTTAGGAGGATTGTTGAAAATGCGATCCCTGGCCCTAGTCAGGAAAATCCCATCTCCTGGTGCGAGAAGATACTGGCCCTAATTAGATCACGTGGAAGCAAAAAGCAAGTTGGCAGCATTAATCCCTCAGTGACTAAATCATAGGAGGTAAAAAAACTAAATCGTGAGATCAATGCCCTAATAAGAGAACAATTTAAGCAGTCTTCGATGTCCAGACAAAGGGAAATTAATAGATTAAAGCAGGCAAAGAAAAGAAAGCTGGCATCGGAGCGCAGAGGGGTGGAAGATGCTAATTGGATAAAATTAAGAGAGGTGGCCCAGTCCGGTGACACACGTAAATATTGGGCTTTAGTAGCCAAATATTGTGATGCAGAACTAAGGCAAAAGCCATTTTAATATCTGATGTAGAATGGACCTTCTACATCTCTCAGTTATATGCATTAAATCCCTTGGCTGGGTCGAATCCAGATTTTGCCTTTGATTCCCCCGTGGGCAGCGATTATGGCCCCCCCTCGTGTAAGGAAATAGAGGATTTCATTAAAGGGGCAAGGTATTCAGGTGCGATGGGCCCTGATGACTTACCAAGTTCTAGTAGTGTTGCTGTTTAGTAACTATGTCTGTGCACAACACTGCACTGTAAACTCGCTTTAGCAGCTTGTGGATTAGTAAAACATCGCTTATGTTAGTGTGAGAAAACGTCAAGGAGTCATCGACATGTGCGCAGCTCGGAGGGTATAGTTATTATCTCCGTGCACGTCCCACTGCTGTAGTCTGTACTGTACAAACACTAACACTGTGAGCTCAATTTGGGTGTGTACGCAGTGAACACTCCACCTGTTGAGAGCTTCCCATTGTTGTAAATGAAATTGCTTATGGCATGTATCTTGTATGTATTTTTGTCTTCCTCAAGTGACAATGACAATACAAAATGTCTCTACCATGGCTACTTACGCTCTCCTGATCACGACAGTGTGCCCTTTTTAGGTCGAGGTGGGTTTATCATCCTTGGCAGGAGCATGGCGCCGAATCAAGCAGGATGTACGCAGCCATTCTCGTAGTCTTTCGTGTGGGCAGACCGGTCACGGGTTTTCTTTTTAAAACACACACTGCATCCTTGTGTACAATTCCGGACCGCTCTGCATCGAAGCCTTTGCAGGGAGAAGAACGGTAGGTGTCTTCCTTTTACACTGCGGTAGTCTGGTGCTATGAATGAATAAATAAGTGAAGGCAGCCGGGGCTAGTACCATTTTCTGTACGGGGATGCTGAAATCACGGGTTCAAGCCTCGAAATGTAAACCAGCAGCACTAGTCTTCAAATTTTGTGAGGCAGTGATGAGGCGTACCACCTTTATCTGGAAAAATATCTGTAATTTGTTCATGGTTTGAGATTGAGAGGACCAAAAACAGGTACTTGAGAAAAACAAAAAGTGAAAACTATTCTATGTTCTTTACGGACATAGCAAGTGTGCATGGCTTTGCATTAATCATTTAGGATTGGTTAGAAAGCTCTAAATACTTTTGCTTTGATTTCTTCTATGATTTGATGGTTTATGTTTATATTTCAAAAAGGACATATTCTGACTTTTATTATTTTTATTCGGCCAAACAAAAAAGTAATGTCCACGTCGCATTTACGCGAGTTTCAGCTATTTGCATTGTAAATGACAATGCCTTTTATGTTTTCGTTTTTAAAACATAAAGGGCATTGTCATTTACAATGCCAATAGCTTAAAGTCGCGTAAATGCGAGACCTATTGCATTGCAAATGCTTGTTTTAAATTGGTGCCATAGTTGTGCTCTTGCACTTCTATTTATTCATATGCTGATATGAACATCGTTATGTATAATTGAATATCCATTAGCCAGGAAAATTGTATTTGTTAGGCGTTGTGTATGTAAACTGAATAAAAATCGGAATATTTTTTTAAGGTTTTTGGCATTTGTTGCTATGCTCAAGCACTCGCACTTTTGTCATCTTTTATGCTGCTAGTTTCTGTGTACTGTATACCGAAATTTAGAATTTTAAAATCTTTTTGTATCTTAATCCGTGTTGAACTAAATGTATTTTTTAAAATATATTTTAGCATCATTGTGAATGTACAGCTGAAGTCGTTTAAGAATCTAACAGTATAACTTGCTTTGCCCCGCCAGTGTTAGCTTTGTATTTGAAAGGACTCCAAAATCGATTTTGTGCTCATATCGCACCACCTTGCAATTCACTTGCAACTTTGAATTTTGCACTGTTTTATGAAAACTGTAACTCCTGATGCCTTGTGTTTTTAGATTGTTTCTAAACGTCGCTGATCTGGTAAACTGGAGTTGTTTGTATACGTTTTTATGTGGAACTCCTTGGAGTTCCAAATCATAATAAAATAATTGTAATTGTAATTGTGTCATTGTACAGCCGAAGTTGGCTGAACCCTTTGTTGATTGGGTGCAGGGCCCCTGTGCACCTATGTAATACTGTGTATTAACCACCAAAAGCCTTCTGACGGTTGTGGCTTACCTTCAGGGTGCTGGGCATAGCCCCTGCTTAGCATGGTTGAAGGGCATCATATGCCAGGGGTTTGGGTGTTGCATTGTCATGTTTTTCGACATATGCTGCCAAGTTGACTGCTATCTCTTATATTTAGGAGCTTTTGGGCTTAGGTTGTAGTATCTTGTTTATCTTCATCAGTGCACATACAAGCGGGCCACTCACTCTTCATATATTTTAGTGTGTAATACATATTCGCGTAAATTTCTGACAACTGCTGCCCGTTGTCTGGTTGTTCACATCGTTCCTATGCTATACATGGCGCAATGGCATAATTTATGGAATTTTACATAACATGAGTAATGTGAAATTCACAAAATTATGCAAATTACGCGGGCATAATTTTAATGTCACCCTATCCTACTAAGAAGCTGACCCGCAGGAACAGTGTGATGCTATTTTACTCTTGGTTATACAGGTGGGACCGATAAAGGTATTTTAGAAGATATAAAATTAACTCACTAAATCAAGTTAAATATAATCTTCACTATGAACTGACTGATACAAAAACAAAAGAGGCAGTTGGTGACACATGGGTACGACTCCAGTATTGTTAATTGCCAGTCAAAAATTAATACAATATTTCGAGGAATGTTTGGAATTTATTGCAGTCTTTCGAGTTTTTCTTTCATAGTTTATTTATTATTTCTCTGTCTATAAATTGAATATTTCCTATTTATTGTTCCATAGTTTTTGACAGAACCCCTGATTATGGTGAGGTGAGCTGAACCTCAGGGTTCCACGGAACCCTGATCGAGAAACTCACACAATCCCTATAGTTGAAACTAAAGATGAATTGTACCTTCATTATGCAATCCTATCCAATGCCTGCCATATGGCTGAAGGCATGTGCAGCTTCAGGTACCGTGCAAGTAAATTGTTTATATCTTATAGTTTAGCAATTGATTTCTGTTGCAGATTTATTTCTGCTTGTTTGTAACAACCAGAAAACCTATAATACCTATTGGTGAAGCATTTTAAATACACATTTGTTTTTTTATGACTCCCATGACCACCCTAGAAAAAATAACTTGTTAGTTAATGTTATGCTGGTGCAAAATCAATAGGCTTAGCTTAATTCTTAAGTCTAGAGTTGATGGTACAGGTCAGTTCCCCTGGAAGGAGTAATTCAGTTTGAGGGGAAATTATTTTATGGGTAAATGGAGGAAATCTAGAAACCCTGCAAAGTATGGATGGGCGATTAACTGGTTTCTGCACAAGACTTTGCTTGGACAATAAAAACTTCACAGAGCTTAATCCCAGTGGCGTAACAATAGCCCACGCGGTGCGGAGGGGCCCCCCTTGTGCAGAGCTGGGGGGCCCCTGGCCTCAGAGCTCCTGACTGGGTGCGGAGCGTGGGGGGTCCCCACCATTTACTTTGCAGGCCCCCCCCCCTCAAGTTTAGTTAAGCCACTGCTTAATCCTGGCTTGTCAGAATGGGCACGAGGACAGTGCCTTTGCAGTGCTGGTTCCTGCAGAGTGTAAGACTGGACACTTCAGTGCACTCAGAGAGGGGGAGCTGAGCTGGGCAGATGGGCAGAGGAGTCAGTCTCACTGTGACCATGCGTGCTGGATTCGGACATTTGGCGTGAGCTGCAGCTCCTGCTCCTACTGCTCTCCGCTGCTTTTGGCAGGTTGTTAGCAGTCTTATGCTCCTTATCTCTTGTTTTTGGACCCACACTCATGGTATGGTCCCCATAATTGCAGGGTCATTTAATTTACAGTCATTTTTGAAAAATGGGTTGGAAAACAAATTACTAATACCAGAGTACTGCACTGATTTTCATTAAATGCTGAACTTGGTGCTGTGGGATTCTCTAATGAAAGAGGAATTGTTGCTAGCCTGTAACTACTTCGTTCAATTGCGACCATCTTTAAAGCACAATGGGAGGTGATGGTCCATTCCGCTGGAAGCTGTCAGAGCCCTTTTCAGAGGGTCATGAGGAAAGCAGCAGCTACAGGGCCCAACCATGAGGGTTTAGGCCTTTTTCTCCTGATGCCCTGGGGACCGACCAACTATGGACTCTGAGCAACGGGCCAAGTACTACCCCTCTCAGTGGTAGCGTGAGTCAAGCAGTCTAAGGCGTCTCGGGGGGGGGGAGTGTAGGAGGGAGGTGCAAGGTGCACCGAGGTTCACGACTCAAAACATGCTCAGTAACCCCAATGAAGGAATGGCCAGCCAGATACTTGCTTTTATGAAAAAAGATGTATTTATATACGAATACAAAGTGAAACACGGCACAACAAATAATACACAGTCTCCTTTATTCCCCATTCATGTAAGGCGACATTCAGGCTAGGCCTTGGTAGTATGTACAAGTTTTAGAAGTTCCACAATGATTCTTGATAGTCAAGGTATCTCAGCGACGTAGCGCTTTTCATCAGAGCAAGTTCCCCCAGGTCTTGGTGACCCGGCAATCAGTTTTAGTCAATCTTATAGGAGCTAAGATTCGGAAGGGCCAGGCATGCGCCAGCAGCCTAGTGGGAAGCAGAACTCTGGATCCTGTGGGCAAGGTGGCTGTCATTTACGGCATTCCTCTGATCATTCAGTAAGTCTTCTTGAGTTCGGTGGCAGGTCTCAGATGCTTCTGGGTTCAGGTGATTGAATCGATGCTCTTCTTCCATGGGTGGCAACCCACTACACTTCACTGTAAGACACTGCTCCAGGTGACAGCCCTCTCTTTCTTCAACATGGCCCCCATCTGAATCTGGGTGTCGCAACAGCGCACGCAAGGAGATGGCCCCTCTAGGTCACATTACTGCACAGGGGAACAACCCGCTTCTTGTCACTGCAATGCACCAGGGCGATGGCCTTTAATCTTCATCATGGCCTCCACCTTGCATTCAGCGGTTGTGAACAGCGCCCACAGGGCAACATCCTCTGTGGTTCACAAAACTGCACAGGATGATATCACCTGGCATATGGTGGTCACGAATAGCAGCAGTTAGACAGTTGGTCCGATTGGTGCAATGATACTCAAACTTCATTGTGTCCCCCAACCTGACATATGGGGGTCGAGAGCAGCAGCATTCTGGCGGATGGTCTGGTCATTGCAAGGGTCCCAATGCAGACCCAAATCTCACATTCTGATTCAGGGATCTGGTCAACTGGAGCCCCACTGGCTCTCGCTCCCTCCATGCACTCTCCTCCTCACTGTCTCGGCAGGCAGGAAGATGCTGATGCTCCAGATTTTAGGGTGAGTGGTCTTGAGTTTCCTGGCTGATGTCCCCTCACCCAAAAGGAAGACAGCAGACTTTGGGCCCCAGTCCTGGTCACTACAGGCACAAGTTGTAATGAGCTACTTCACACTGATGTGCAGATCCGGTTTGACAATTTTAGGAGGCTCAAGCTCCTTTTTTTAAAATCCATTTCAAGACACAAATGTGATTTAGTATCTTAGTCATTGAAGTTTGTGTTGTGGAATTGCCCACTTTAAAGTGCCCCCGCCTCTGTCATGTCTGTCACAACAGGAACAACTCCAAGGTTGCTAGCCCCCCAACACAGGCCATAGGAGTGACTAGAGTATAACACCTGAATGTCAGCCTCTCTAATATATACGCCTATCAAAAGGTTACCAAGTTCCCAACCCTAATATTTATGATTCCCTTATCAGCCCCATCTGATTCCTGAAATGTACCTGTTGAAAATGTCTTTGTCATCTGGGTAACATGGCTGGATAACTTTTGTTTCCTGGGTATTGCTACATGTGAAAATGCTGGCGGACACCTGTTGCAGCTTTGGTTGCAAAGGTTCTGGGATTATGATGCAGATAGTCACAATGTACTGTTGTAGTAATCACACCTGGGACTCATTAGGGTTAGACTAAATGTTGAATATTAATTATCTGATTTTCGACAAGTCTCAGTTGAGCAACAGATCTACACCAAAATCTCCTCTCCACCAACATTTGGCATCCCTGGGTCCTTTAACCTCAGCTCCTCCCAGGAAGAATGAAACAGTTGTTACCATCTGAGAAATAAAAAGTTCACCAGGTTGGAAGAGGACTTCTCATATACAAATGGAGCTTTACCACCATTCACCACCACCTTGTGATTTTGTCGGTAATGGAATAAGTGTAAATAACTATTTTTGACTCAAAAAGATTAGCAAAACCAGTACCACACATCTGACCAGGGATTTCCTATTGTGGCTGGTGCCCAACTTGTGTGGCTCTTTAATGCTCCCAAATGACACCATCTGTAAGAAATGGGGATACTAGTTGAGGGGGGTAAAAACCCTTCTCAAGCAGCAACCAGAATCCTTGTCAGGCTGAAGTCAAAAGCAAACCCCAAATGAACCTGTGCTTAACCCTCTTGGTAGCTTGGCACAGAGCAATCAGGCTTAACTTATAGACAATGTGTAAAGTATTTATGCAGAACATCAAACAGAAATAAAATGAAAATACAACATGAGAAAAATCTCACGCCAATTTAGTAAAATAGGGTATATTAATAAATAAATAAAGAATAAAATGACAAAAATTTAATCAGCAGAGCCAGAGATATGTAATTTTAAAGATTTCAGTAAAAATAGCACCAAAAAGCGCCAACTGTGGATATCTGGTCGCGCTGGACCGGGACAAAATCACAAGTTCAGGCTGACCGCGATGGAGCACAGGCCGGCTACAGGGACCCAATTAGGCCCCTACTTAAATCCCACGGTGAGGATGCGTTGAGCAGCCAAGACGATGCATTGGTTCCGAGGAACTACAAAGCTGTTATGCAAGTCCTGAACCCTCATCGAGGATCCCTTCGACGAGGGCTTGCAATCTGAATCTGGCATTGGAGATTCATCGCACAGACAATGCGATGCATTGGATCTAAGGAGCTGCGAGGCTTAAATATGAGGACCTGTGTCATTGTCAAGGCTGCCATTGACGAGAGATTTGCGATGCGAGGGCCTGCATCGGTAATGTGTCATATTGCAGCGGATGTGAGGTTGAAGAAGAGTCCTTGCGCTGGGAGAATCCTTGGAGCAGAGACGTGGCGTCAGTTCTGCTCATGGTTGCACCACGCAGCAGAAGAGATGCATCAGTTCTGCTGGATCCACATATTGGCTGGCAGAGCACCTTCAGTGCCACTTCCAAGGGTCCAGTACTGGGGTGGCACTACTTGGCAGGGTATAACTCGCATTATTATTTATTATTTTTTCACTGAACTGGACGCCACGTTGTTATTCTGTTGGAGCAACTGTCCTCCACATAATCCATACATCATATTCTTTTGTTCTAAACTACAACATGAAGAATATGTGAGATGACTACTTGCATATTGAGCCCTGAAGAAGTCCCAGGTGGACGAAACGTGTTGGCTACTAATTGCATGCTGTGATTTTAAGAAAAATGGACGAATAAAGATTATTTGGAAGAAGGAACGACTTTCATATTTGTTCATTGAGATAACATTGTCCTATCATTCCTATTTGTGTATTATGGACTAAAGATTTCTGTTGTATGCACATTTAATCTTGAAATTGAGTGATGAACCACTCTTGTGTATGTAGGGTATAACTCACAGTTGAAGAGTCCAGCTGCTGGTTACAAGAGACTATCCCTTGGACTCACTCTAGTGGTCCTGGGTACAGGTTGCAAGTCCAGCCCTTCTCACCCTGGCAAGAGGGCAGAAGGCAGCAGGTCAACATAACTGGCAGCAGTCTTTCAGGGCAGCAGTTAAACAGAGTGGCAGTCCTTTCAGCAGCACAGCAGTCCTTCTTCCTGGCAGAGTCTTCCAAAGGCCCAGAAGTGTACTGAATAGTTGATGTCTGGGGTCCAATATTTATACCTGGGTCTTCCTTTGAAGTGGGAGAAGCTCATAGAGGTTTCCCTTTGATGTGCACAGGCTTCCTGCCTTCCCTGCCCTGGCTCAAAACTAAATACAGGGGGTATGCAGTCCTTTATGTGCCCAGCTCTGCCCTCCTGCCCTGCAAGGAATGGCCCATCCATGCACACTTAAGCTCTTTATTGTCTATGGCTGTCCAGGAGTAATACACAAAGCAACAACTGTCAGCTACAACCAGTCATTTGACATAGAGACAGGCTGCAGGCACTAAATTGCTAAGACAGAAAAATGTCAACTTTCTGAAAGTGACATTTTCAAAAATCTTTATTTAAAAACCAACTTTGCCTTAAGAGAGGATTTTGCATTACAATTCCAAACGAGAACTGGTCACCTGTTCCGATTTGGAAGTTACAGCTTATTAAATGTGATAAGGTAACCTTAATGGTATCCTATGGTAAAAGGTAGGCCTTGCAGTAATGAAAAACGAATGTAAGAGTTTTTTCTACCAGGATATGTAAAACTAAAAAGTACTCGTCCAACTTTTAACTATACTGCACCTGCCTTCTGGGCGGTTCGGGGCTTACCCTAAGGGGTGACATTTATATTAAAAAGGAAGTTTTATTTTGCCAGGTCGAAATAGAAGTTAAAACTGCACATACAGGCTGCAATGGCAGTCCTGGGACATGTTTAAAAAACTATAAATGGGTGGCACATTCAGTGCTGCAGGCACACTAGTAGCATTTAATTTACAGGCACTGGGACCAGGTAATGCCATTTTACTAGGGACTTACAAGTAAATTAAATATGTCAATTGGGCATAAGTAGTCTACTATGTTTTAAGGAGAGAGCATAAGCTCTTTAGCACTGGTCAGAAGTGGTGAAGTGTGCAGAGTCCTACAGGAAGCAAAAACCAAGTCAGAAAAACAGGAGGATGGATGGTAATAACTTAGGGAAGAACCAGGCTAAGGATGCCAGGTCAGCATGGCCTATATATTTGTGCAAGTGAATCATTATAGAGAGAGTGACTGTTTTACCCAGTTCCACCAGTTTCCCATCAATGGCACAGACCAATGGTGTGAGGAGATGCAGCATCCTTCTTTCCTGGAAGGCAGCTGAGCGATGCAAAGTGCAAGTTGTGATTCCGCAGCACTGATCTTCTCTTGATTCCTTGTTAAGCTGGATTTCATTACTTATTTATTCTCTACCCTTTCTGTGTCACATTATACATGCATGTTTATGGACTCCTCCATTCTCTTGCCACTTTTCTGATATGAAGCAATGCTTGTTTATTACTCTCCTCTCTGGAATGCTTCTGATCTTTTCCTCACCCAATTCACATCACTTCTTCTCACTGTTCCTTTCTTCTGGTGCCTCCCCTGAATCTTAGCATTAATACTGCTCTTAAATCTAGGTCATGAAAGTCTGTTCCTTGGTCCTATCCCTAGAGGGCTATAACTAGAAATAGAACAGCATCATTAATGTGTACTGTGTGTCTTCCACTACGCAGCAATAGACCCTTATATTGCACATCATCATTGTTCAACCCATTGATCACATTCCGTCCCATATCAAGACCCATTTCCCGTGCACTCTCACAGCACTTACTTTCAGATTACTTCCTGCACTAAAAGTATTTAAAGAGAGTGCATATAGCAAAGATAATATCGAATGCTATTGTCGTAAGTTGGGGTGCAACATTGAAAGGGTGGTTTATTCATCAGAAAAATCCAATATTCTCAGCCAAAAGGTCAGAAAGCTCAGAATCTTATGGCTCCAAAAAAGTTTCTACCTCTCGTCTTTCAACGATAGTCTCGATCCACAATAACAGTCAAAAGCAAAATCTTTTCTAAGCTAATGGAACATAGCATGGTTTAGTTGATGGAGTGCAAGGGAGTTGTTGTCCCCCACAGTGGCGGCTGCTGTGAAATAAAAATGGGGGGGCAGCATGGGGGGCAGCGCAGGGGTCAGCATGTGGGAGAAAAAGAAGAAAAAATAAAAGAACACGTACCTGGTGACTGCTGCTTTGGTGCTCTTCTGTTCCTCTGCTCCTCTCAACTCCTGGCTCTCCATGCACAGACACCCTACCCAAGCCAGACACTGCTCTCGTGTTGGTAATACTCAGCATGACAGAAGCACTGGGAATGGTCTGAGCAATCTGGTGTGATACTCAGTCTGGCCCTGGGAGCCTGATTCTGTTCTCCACCCAGCTGTGCAGCACAGCTCGGATGGAGAGATCTAAAGGGGATATTCACAAGGACTTATCTCCGATTTATCTCCACCTTAACTCATCAAAAGTGGAGATAGATTTAACACCCCATTCACAAGTGGGTGCAAACTGCAGACATCGCCAGTATTCCCACGACAACTGCCCCAAAATTTAACACCACGGTGGATGCCACCAACTAACCCTAATGAGATGCAGAATAGGCGTTCCCGTGCAAAAACACACGAAAACACCACAACACCAATTTCACAACGAACTGCCAGACCTGCGATGCGAGTCAAAACCACGCGATAAGCCGCAGTAGCAGCAGGTATTTAACACCTGCCTTCTGCTGGTGTAAACCCGGACGACTACCTGCAGTAGGCAACGGAGCCCCGCACACAGCCAAACCCGAAGAACAAACGACGCCATGGAGCTACTCATCATGCAGCTCAGAGCCCCAATATGGCCACAACACCCATCGCCACGACCCCCAGGACCCGGACCCGCCCCCCTCCGGACCACCACAGAGGCAGCGCAGAGTAAGACAGCGGACCTACCGAAAACGCACCAGTCTCACAGACCTAACGCCCGAGGAAGTCATCGCCCACTACAGGCTCAAAAGGAGAACCATCATCTGCATCATGACCCACATCGCCCACAGGTTGACGGTTCCAACCCAGGGGAGAACCAACATCCCTCTGCAGACAAAGCTGCTGGCTGTGCTGCACCTGTTGGCCTCTGGTACCTTCCAACCAACAACTGCCAGAGTCGGAGGAGTCTCACAGCCAGCCCTATCAAAGTTCATCACACCTGTCCTGGATGCCATCTTCAGCTTCATACCCCAGTACCTTCACTTCCCCAACACTGCGCAGGAACAGCTGGAGACAAAGCAAGGCTTCTACGCCTTTGCTAGCTTCCCACGTGTTGGGGGCCATTGACTGCACACAAGTCCCACTTATGCCCCCTGCGGATACTGCACACCACTACCGCAACAGAAAGCACACGCATTCCATCAATGTGCAGGCAATAGTCGACCACCGGGGAATGTTCATCAATGTCGTCGCAAACTACCCAGGCAGTGTGCACAATTCCTACATCTTCCGACAGTCCATTATCAACCAGCGCTTCCAGGCTGGCATTTATGGAACTGGACTGCTCGTTGGTAAGTGCCAAATCAACACACCACACACCTCAAAGCCACCATCACACAACGCACAACTGTGGGAATGCACATATGACCAAACCACATACAACATGTCAATCAACCTGCCCACCTACCAGACACGACAACACAACTCCATGGTGATCCTGGGCTTCCCCTGCACACAATACAGCTATATCATGGCACCACAGCCACACAACAGCTGAACGTGTGGAGATGCGGAATGCAGTCATGTGCGAAGGATGCAAGTGACCCGTGAATGGGAATGTACACAACGACAAGTGAGGCGTGGATGTGCTGGACAGACATGGCTATGCAAACCACAGATATGTCCATGCAGACATCAACTGCTGGTGACTGGAGAGTAGTGAACATTGGACGCAACCATGTCACCCCAGGCTGTGGGTCAGATCGCGGAAATGTCGCTCGCTGTGTCCCCCCCTGTGTGCGTGAGCGTAGTGGGTTGGCCCCGAGTACGCCAGGCCTGCGCAGGGGTGTGGACAAAAACCTCATGGCGCAGAGCGTGGTTCACTCCTGGAAAGGCCAACGTCACTGTCAGGGCGGCGCCTCACAGTCCGCCACGAGGCCGAAGCCATGAGCAGCGGGGCCTGCGAGCCTGTGCGCCTGCTGCACCCCAGGACGCTGATACCCAGAGCAGGCCTGCCCGCACCAGCGCTCCAAGGCCGCACTGCTCACCTGCCGACACCTTTGTGTGTCAAAGAGGGCCCACCACGTGCTGGTGCTAGCTCCAAGACCCATCCTCGCGACCTTGGCGGCCTCCTCAGGCCATCGCTGTCCTCCGTGACACAGGCCCCTAGGGGTCCCCATTCGTTGACACACCCCACCGCTGCAGCCGGGCTACACTGCAGTCCAGCATGTCCCACATCTTGAACTGAATCATCATCAATCAATGGCAGGGTCCATGCCAGTGTACGCAGGGGGAGGACTGAGAGGGAGATGCGTCACAGTCCGGTGGTAACACGGATCACGGTTACGGAGGAGGTCAACCAGTAGCATGGACTGACCTGGTGCCACTAACCCTGTGTGCCGTGGGTGACCGTCAGCCTCTGGCGGGACATCATTGGTGTCTGAGCCTGTGGCCTGGGGGTTGTCATCAGCAACGGGCAGGTACGGACATGGTGTCTGGCATGAGTCTGTGGCATTCATATCCGCCATGTTGCCGGTCACACCTGGCATGTGCCCTCTGCATCATGCCCTGGGGGTACACCTCCCATTCTCCCCCGAGACACTCCGCGGAAGGCACCTCTGAGACATACGAGACCCTGCTCTGCCCTCATGACCCTACCCCAGTCTCCCACAGGTCAGCGTCCCGTGGCGGTGGGCCCGTGTCGGCCGCTGTGCAGCCGGGGCCACTAACCCTGTGCGACTCAAGTCATGCTCCCTTGTTGATCTGACATTGCATTTCTGAGTGCCTGATGACTGTTGGAGTTGTTGCCAGCACCAGCTACTCCCTGAGGGCTGGCTTACACTCACCCCACACACTGCCAGCACAGGCGTCACTGGATCAGTGGGCCTGCCATCACATCATGCCGAACCAAGTATTGACTCTTTTTTTTCTGCACTGTCCCAGGTGATCAAGGATATGCACTCTGCCCTTGGATGATGACACCCCTCCGAGACCCGAACAAACCCGCCCAGAGGCAGTACAATGCGGCCCACATACGCACCAGGGGCATCGTTGAACGCACATTTGGCGTGTTGAAGTCACGTTTCAGGTGCCTGGACGTCACAGGTGGAAGGCTCCTGTACAGCCCAGACATCGTGTGCAAGATGATCGCTGCATGTTGTGTGTTGCACAACATCCGTGTACGCACCAATGCCCCATGGATCCCAGTTCCAGAAGTACCGGACGATGATGGGAACGATGGGGCAGTTGGCCCACATCCCACTGCAGCTGCGGCAGGAATGGCCCATAGGAACACCATCATTAACAATTTCTTCTCATGAGAACGTCACATTGTGGCCGTACCTGGCAATCATGGGACAGTACAAAATGACCACAAGCACAGTATGTGTGAATAAAACATATTTGCAGGTTACAGGTTGTACTTGTACATTGTCATGTCACAGTTTCCTGCTGTGCTAGATGTGATTTGCCATGTTGTGCACAATTGCGGCACCAGTTGTGTTCTGTGTTCTGTTGTGGAGGTGTTGCTGTTTGTACCGGGATGTTGTCAATGTCAAGGTGCACTTATACTTATGTGCGTATGCTGCACGGTGGGTGATTAGCTCCTGCGGCTCTGATTTGTCTGCCACTGATCCCTTTCAGGCGGTGTGCCTGTGAGTTCTGTGCTTCCAGGGTGCTGAGATGTTGCAGACTTGGGTAACTTGTGCTCTTTGTCGAGTTGTGAGTCTTGGGCATGGTTTGTCCGCAGATGTGTCGTTGACGTCAGGGGTTGTTTGTGCAGGTGGTTGTGTCCGAGTGTGACCTGCTCCTTTTCGGGTGTTGTCCGCACTCAGCCACCTCAGTGTCGTGCCGTGTACATTGCCATGATGATAGGACTGCAGCCAAGCTACTGGTCATGTGGTGTCTCTTGCATTGTCAGTGTGGCTAATGTATGTGCATGTTCGCATGTTCGCACGTGGGCATGTGTTGGTTGTGTGACTGTTGATGTGTTGGGCACAGGCTGTTCGTGGGACTACTTGGTGTTTGTGTGTGTGCTGGAGTGTTCCCGTGGGATCAGGGACATGTACCAGAGTCATTGTGGGTGTGCAGTGTGCCCTGCTGGATTGTGCATGTGTGCCATTGTGCCCATCTCCACCCGTCCCCCCACTCCCAGGTCGCTACGCACCATGTTGATGTGATGTTGGATCATGTTGGGCAGTGTCCAGATCACCAACTCATGTCACCATCTCCAGACTGGTGAATGTGGCCACCATCTTCTCCATGTCATTCGGCTCCTGGTGTCCTGCTGCCCCCCCTCCTCCGGGGTGCGTTGCTGCTTTCGTGTTGGCAGCGAGTTTCTGCTTGGTTTTGCCATTCACATCAGTCCAGCGCCTCTTGTGCTCTTCCATTGTCCTCCTCTGCCATGCGGCGGCATTCACATGGTCCGTTGTGGTGTGCCATCTTTGCCTCTTTGTTGCCAATGACACGTTGGAGGTGACGTACAGTTGGTGGTGGTGTTCTGTCTCATCCGTGGTGATCATGTGGTTTTCCTGTAGACTGTACCCCGTCTTCCTCTTCCTCTTCTCATTGCCCTTCCACGTGCCCTGTATTCCTGGGTGTTCCTCCATGGGGATTGTGGGGTTCATGTTGTCCTCTGCAGTTGGTCAGGGTGCGTCCGTGGTACTCCGCAGTTGATTTCGTTTGTGGTGGCATTTTCCGTATGCTGTTCTTGTGCTTTTTCCTGCATTACGCGCGGGTTTTGCTGGCCTTTCGCTGCTTATCGCTGATTTCCTCATCGCGCTTTGGCCCATCGCATGTTTTTTCGCGTTAAGGTTTGTGTTTTTATCACGGTCGCGGTGATTGTATCGCGGACATTGGCCGCGTTTTCGGGGGACTATCGCATGGTACCGCCGTGTTGTGAATTCCTGGTTGACAAGGGGTTATTTTCCCACGATAGGCTGCGATGTGTAAAGTTGCGTTAACATTTTTTGGAGATGTTTAGCACACGTTCTTGTGAATATACCCCTAAGTGTGCATGTTGGTTTGGCCGGCCTAAGATGGCCAGGCAAGGTGACATGCACACTTGCAGCAGTGCCCACCACTCCTCTTCTCTGCTACTACTGCTGTCCATTAGGATGGCCTGGCCCCACCCTGCTCTAGACTCAGCTCAGCGAGGAAAATAAAATGATAATAAGCTGTTTTATTATCATTTTATTTTCCATGTTTTCAATGCACAGAGAGCAGTGGGGCGACACTCATCCTCTGTAGCGGAGGAGCCGACGCTGGTCCCCCAATCAGTTTTGTTGAAGCAATTAAGGGAAAACTGAACAGAAAGTTCAGAAAATTCAGTAGGTTTGGATGAATGTGATTTTTGTAATGCAGATGTTTTCTACGCACTCCTTGTATAGCTGGTGTTTCCAGCATGGGTTATCAGCCATTCTTAACTACTGTGCTCCCGTCCTTTTGGAGGAAGCAATTTCGGTCTTAACATGATGGTTTAGTAATTGAGTCCTGATGTCTCCAGAGAAATGGCTCTGCGGAAGAGTCACTGTATCACATATTCAGAAATAAATCTCTCTACTTACGATCCCTGTGTCCATCGCTTGGTGGTCTTTCCAGTCTATTGCAATGACTGGAGGTGGAGGGGTTGGAGGTTTGCTTGATTTTGTGAACCTTTGTGAGGTATCAGTTTTTAGTTGGACCTTGTTTGGTGACTCTGCTCATTTTCATAACGCATGCGCAGTTTGAGGCAGGTAAATCTTTTAAGGAGCAGTGTCAGGTCTTGATGTCCTTGTGACCAAGGTAATAAGAAAAGCTGAGCAGGTTTGAGTTCTGCCCTCAAATCAGTAGAGAGCTGTATACTTTTCATGATGGTACTGTTAGAACATTACTTAACACTTATTTTTATTTTTACTATACCATGAATTTGCCTTTCTTATCTCTGCCCTTGTATTCTGTCTTTCCGTGACTGGCATGCACCGAGTCCGTCAGGGTAAAATAACAAAAGGCAGGCCCCCCGAGAATCACATTCCAAACAGGAATATTATGGGCCAAGCCCAATATGCCATTAAGAGTTTTCCATCAGTAAAGTTTCTCAACAAATACCAAATGATCCCCTCAACTTTCCACCCCCCTAAGTCTGCATTTCACAGAATTCTATTGTCTGTTTTCTACATTGGTAGAGGTGCATTACACCTGTCAAAAAAGAACAAAAACTAAAAACGTGAAAAGATCAAATTCAAAGAGGAGGCAGTGTAAAGTCACTTAACAACGCCTTCGAGTACTTTTGAGGAGAGAGGATTGTCATTGGTGTTGAATCCATCTTTTGCAATGCTTGGCAGGTTGCTTCCGTTGGCTTGATGCTTTGTCTGACTAAAGGCCATGTATTGCCCCATACTCTAACACAGCCGGAAACATTTTTCCAAATCTTAATTTTAATTGGTTCAGTAACAACAGTCTTCCCTTCCTGCAACCTTTGTGTTCTGTGGCCCACTACCCAGCCTCTAGTATTTGACATGAATTAGTTCACTCTCTGGCATTTATATCATAATGCTATTTGCAATCACCTGGTTTGCTTGGACTGTCCACATGATGCTCCTCTTGACCACATCAACATCAGTTTTAGTTAACCATCGAGAAATCGACGTTGATTGTGGTTCTTTGCCCTTGAGTGAGACTAATGGAGACCCAGGGGCAGCTCCTTCGCAACGGTGGAGGAGCGTCACCCCGTTGGCTCAGAGCCAGTAGGTGAAAAATAAAATAATATACCATAATAGTTTTATTTTTTTCATTTGCCAGCTATGAGCCAGCTTGTGCAGGGAGGGCCGGGGAATGGGAGGGGGGAGGAGTAGTGCTATGTGCACTTTTAAGTGCGCATGTGTGTTTGGCCGGCCGTCTCAGGCCGGCCAAACACACATGCGCACTTAGGTTTCTCCAACCCCGTTGCATTGAACAGATGGGCTGGAGAAATAGCATAGACTACCTATCCTGAGTAGGGCTTCTTTTCAGCCCGCTCCGGCCAATCCCTGCACTGCTCTCATAGAAGGAGAGCAGCACAGGGATTGCACAGGGATCCAGATGCTGCCCCAGTGCCTGCTGGGACCAGGAAGCAGCACATCAGAACACTGAGGCACTAGGAGCGATGGGGCCAATGACATCAGGTAAGCGGTTATTTTTTATTAATTATTACCCCCGCGCTCCCCCGTCCCGTGCTCCCCCGCACTCCCTCGACCCGCCTCACCACATCTTCATTGTGTTGGCCACCACTGTGGAGACTTATCTGTTCTCCAATCTTATGTGGTTCTATATACCCAGGGCCACTGGAATTATGCGGCAGGAGAGGGCCAAATTATGTGACAGGGTTGAGTAAATTATGTGACAAGAAAAGGCAAATTATGGGACATAATGCAGGACATTTTGTATCAGTAATACTTAATTATTTTGTCATTTTTAGGTCTCAGCTAGACAGCGCATGCGCTGTCTTGAAGAGACATGTTGTGTTCTATCTGTGGGTTTACAGCCCACCCATCTCCTATTATTGGTAAACCTCAACGTCACTCTCATTTTCCTTGGTGCCATTCTTCATGGCATGCGGACGACATGCCCTATTCTTGTGTTTGGCCCTCCCATAGCGCATGGACCAAGTACATGTATCCTTACACAGTGGCGTAACGAAACTTGAGGGGGCCCACTAAAAAGTACATGTAGGGCCCCCCCGATGCTCCAGATCTAGTTTGGAGCTCTCAGGACAGGAACCTGCCAGAGGGGGCCCCTTGGAGTTCAAGGGCCCCTCGCACCGTAGGGGCTGCAGGGGCTTTTGTTACGCCACTGTTCTTACACTGCTCCCGGTTTACGGAGTTATTTTCTTCTTTGTTTTCAAGCACTTCATAGGCGTACTTGTGTTTTCCGGCCATCTCCCTTGTACACATACACATGTACCACTAAAATGAATGCACGTGTACATAAACAAATGCATTTCTTAAAAAGCTGTTAAAACAGGAACAGCACTTGTGTATTTATTTTTGCAGGATCCAATGGTATTGGAGCGCTTGCTCCGTAATCCGTCATGCCATAGCGTGAACACAAGCCGATGGTATTGGAGCGCTTCAAGTGTTCACCAGCCACATTACACAATGACACATTCATTTTTGTCAATGATCCTGCTTCAATTAAGTTTTTTTTTCTCGCCATTGCTTGCCCATCTCCCCATCCCCTCCTGCTTCCCTGCTTGACCCGTCCCCCCACTAGTATCCTTGTCACTGCTTTTTTTTGCTTTTGCACGATCCAATCGTAATGGAGGGCTTGTTCTGTCCTCTATCTTGCCATCGTGCTAACAGCAGCCGGTGGTTTGGGAGCGCTTTGAGTGCTCACCAGTTACATTACACAGTGACACATTCATTGTTATAGGCAGGAGGAAGCGTAAGTGATCTGCATAAAATCACAAATTGTTCAGCCGACCTCAAGATTCAAACCTGGTTCCCCAGTTCCCCTGTCGGCAGCTCTGGCTGTTACACCACATCCTCACTTCATTTCAAAGCTCCTCAAATGTTTCTATCACTTCCACATTTGTTCAGCAAGACCCCCGTCAACACCGAGCAAGAATTGGCAAAACCAATAGATCTCGGCAATGCTCAAGCTATTGGCCTTGTCGATGTGAATGTCTTTTAGCCATGTTGTACAGCAGCGCTATTCAGCATGGCTGAAAGTCACTGAAAAAAGTGCTATAATGCAGCCAACACAGGCCACGTCATAGCGCTTTTTTTTGTTGGGAGGGGCAGGACAATAAATTCAACATGGGGGTGTAGAGACTCGGCGTCAGCCCAAGATTGTTTGGTTCTGGGTTTTTAGTAACTTTCAGCCACACTAAACAGCGGATGTGCTGCTAGAAAACATGGCTAAAAGACATTTCCAGTACAAGGCCAATGGCTTGGGCATTGCCGAGACCTATTGGTTTTGCTAATAATGTTTGTTAAAATTGGTAACAATGGGCCCGATTCACAAAAGTAATCTGAGACAAAATCCTAACTTTACGACTTTCGGTATTCACAAAAGGCATTTAGGAGTAGTAAAGTTAGGATTCCTACCTTTACTACTCCAAAACTGAGAAAAATCCTAACTTAACGACTTTCGGTATTCACAAAAGGCATTTAGGAGTAGTAAAGTTAAAAAAAAACCCGGTCTAAAAGTCCATTAAAATGAAGGTGGCAACAAGTGCTTGCACGTATTCCAGAGCCTTACTACTGAGAAATGCTTCAGGTTCCTCCGAAGTGAACTGGAAACTGTTGTCTGTGATCAGCTTCCATGCAACCATGGCACACTCACATAAAATATCTTTCAAAAATGTAATAACTGCACTGGCTGTCACTCAAAGTACAGCAGCGGAAACTAACCACTTGGTATCATAAACAATTAACACTAAGGAGTATTGTGTTCTAACACCAAGCCCTGTGAATGAGTATACATGTCTAAGGCCATTTCCCATATTTTTTTTTCTTAATTACATTCGAGGTGTCTTTCTCATTAACTTCAGCTTATTACTTTCTGCACACAATTGCAACATTTCTCCTCCATTTGGTAATCTACAGCCAAAAGGATTGACATACTCGTTCATTTGCACTGCTACTGCTGAAAGACTTCATCTGCTGAAAGCACAATGTGCTGCCTAACATCCAAAAAAGGAACTCATTTTATTTGCTATAAAGACTTTTCATCTAATAAAGTGACATCTTCTTCAAACAGCTACATTTACAAGCCTCTGGAATTATATTTTCTCATGGACCCCTTTCACTAACTTTCAATCGTAAACTGTATGGGGTTATACTTGTCGCTTTTATCCACTTTTCAGCACAGATGGCTTCGTCTTGAACCACAGAGATAGATTGTCAATCACACCAAAACCTTCAACCTATGTATGTCTTTCAACAGCAGCCCTGTCAACGTTAGGTAGTTCCTCTTGCTAAATTCGGCATGATTTTACTTGCCTCTCTCAAATAAACACGTGCACAAGATATTCCACAGATATACCTTAAAGTGTTCATTTACCCAACGGCATACAGTGCTTTGTGACTGTGAATGCATAACCTCTGCCTCTTTGAAAGCTTGTGAGGATAAGCTACTACATTTGTGGCATCGCTACAATTAGGTGTTAGCTGTCTGTCACAGGCAGCATTGTAAAAATACAAAATAGAGAGCAGGTGCGGCTTCTCCCAGGAAGCAGCAGTGGGGCGGGGAGGAGGGAAGATAGGGAGGAGAGGGGGTTTAAAAAAAACCCACTTACCTGCCGGCCGGCCGTCCTCCTGGCCGGCTGCCACTGCCTCTCCTGCGTCCTCTTCCTGGCTTCTTCTCTGCAAAGGAAGCAGGAAGCAACCGGCTTTCAGCCTCCCGACAGCCAATCACAACGCTGCAATGCAGCGTTGTGATTGGTCTGAGCGCCGTGGTTTGGCGCTCAGCCAGGGAAGGGGAGGCTGGGCATGTTCTCCATGCAGGCTGTAATGCAGCCTGCATGGAGAACATGCAAAGTGCGCTTGAATGTTTGACCGTCCCCAGAGGGCTGGTCAAACATTCGTGCGCACTTACATAGTGCCCACCACTCCCCCCCTGCCCCGCCCCACCCGCCGAAACGACGCAGCAGGAAAAATAAAATGATAATAACATAGAGTTATTATCATTTTATTTTCCTTTTTTTCTACTGCGAAAAGCAGTCGGGCAGAGCTCCTCCATCTTAGTTGAGGAGCCGCCACTGAGAGAGTGTGTTTTACAATACAACATAGAGTGTGCTCTGGATTTGCCCTTGCAAATGTTCTGGTCCATTTCAATCCCTGTTGTTGATTAAATGACTTTCTTCCCTATTCTGTTTGTCCCACACTTGTAGCAATTCTACCTCACCCTAGGATTTGAATGGATAAGTTTATCCTTCCACAGCTGACATCAGTGAACTATTTTTCTTTCTCTTTTCGCTACCATTTGTGATTTAGCAGTCCAGCGGTGTGCATCTTCTGATCTTTCCTCCTCTCTAGCTCTCTCTCTGTCACCCTCTCTTTCTCCCTATATATCTCACTTGTTCTTGCCCTCTGTCCCTTGTTTTCTACTCCGTTTCTCTCTCCCCACTCCCTTCTGTTGCCCCCTTCCTCCATCAACAAGTACTGCTGAGGCTTAGAAGTGCTCTCTTCCTTTCTTCTCCCTTTCTTCTCCCTCCCTTCTCTCTCTCCATCTTTCCAGGGCCGTTTCTAGGTGTTTTACCGCCCTAGGCGAGAATTGAAAAATGCCGCCCCCTCCCTTTTACTACTATCACTCTCTCCCCCTGTCATCCAGGCTAGAGAGGCACTCCCTCTACTGCCGAACCCTTCTATGTCACTCTCATTTACTATCAGGAAACACGATCACAACAGTCAGTCCTGCAAACGACCTCAACGAAAGGCCCAGGCCAGACCGTTACGGTAGCCATACACTCACAGAACTATGTACACGGGTGCCCAATAGAGCCTATTGTTTAAATACCACAGAGGCGTCAAGTGCACCTCGTTTTCAAAACCAGAAACAACAAAAATAGTAACTTGCACCATCTTCCAAGGCCAGACCTAGTGGTTTTGCCAACGCTTGTTTTTTTCACTGAGGCACCTGAAATAGTTATCATCTACCATTGTATCCATTTAATAGAGGCTGATCACAACAATTAAAAGATTTCCACGTCAGGGAGATTATAGTTCATGATGCTCAAATCTGCGCTAATTAGAGACTATGGCAAGACGTTAATAAAGTTTGGCGTACAACACAGAATGAACTGCTTCTTGGCGCTGTGAATAGAAGTTATTGACAAGCTCGTGCATGGTACCGCTATGAGACTAATCCTGACCAGAATTTGAGCCGGTGCAAGGCAGAATGCACACTTCACCATAGTTGACAAGTGGTTCCATGTTGTGGAACACCTTCAACCAATCCCGGTTTTGTGGCCACCTGTGCATTGCATTCTGGGATTTGTAGTCTTACTTTTAACAGGGTAAGCACTGGCTCAAAAATCCCAGCGTGGACAGTGACGTTGGCCTAAACAGTCACTACCGGATGACGGTATCGGGCATGACACTAGGCTAGTGGTCAGTTCTTTTTTTTTTTACAGAGTTTTATATAGCGCGATCTTGACCCGAAAGTATCGGTTATCAGAGCGCTTTACACGAGCACAAGTTGCGTTAGTTACATCATGAGGACACATTCATTTTTGTTAGGCACGAACAGCCTATTATTATGACAACAGGCGCAAAGTTCACTGAGCTGCCAATATTTCAGCCCATAATTCCGAAAGAGAACAATAACCATTTTTAATAGTTCAAGGCATGTTGAAGATGAAGCCGACTTAAGTGCAAATCTCTAATCATTCAGTTGTTAAGTCAATAACCAGTTACCAGTAATGAACTGCGTAAAAGTTATATGTGATACTTATAGGATAAAAGGCAATCGCCACGCAGTTACTCTGCTCAACCTTCCAGCAATGTCTTCAAAAAGGTACCGAGCGGTTAAAAAAAAATATGAATACGGGTTCAAAAATAGCGCCGGCGCAGACCTAGTGCCGTGATAACTTCCACACGTGAGTAGCCAAGCATGAGGAGGTGCTCGCCTTCTCCTCCGGGATGGAGCTCTGCGCAGAGCTGATGAGAAGTTCCCCCATAACTTTTCAAACCAAGTTGACCAACTCCATTTTATTGCCGCTCCTTGGGGAAAAAAAATCGAAAGTTCTCACACCGGCAACGGGACGTCCCGAGCGCCACAAAGCCCAACGCAGCGCTCCGTGAAAGGAGCCAAGGAAATCCGAAATATTAGAGTCTAACTGAAAGCGGGAACTGCCGCCCATCAGAGAAAGAAGAGAGTGAAGTTTGGTTGGCAGAGTCCGCCCGCCCCTTTTTTAATTGCGCTCTTTTCAGCAACAAAGGAGCCAGTTAAAGCGACAGTACTGCAAAGAGCACACAATGCCCGAAGGGCCCGGGCGCGGCTGGCGGCTTGGCATCATTCCTAGAGCCCAGGGCTGTGTTCATTGTTGTGCCCTGGGCGCTGGGGTCGCGGTCTAGGGGCTGAACAAAGGGAGGTGTGGGGCGGAAAGACAAAGCAGGTTTTCATTAAACTCCGCAGTGAATTGTTGCAGGACGAGCAGGCTCGGCTTGAAATTAGATAAATATATAGGGGCAGATTTACAAGCCCCGTGCGCCACTTTTGCGCCGCCGTTGCGTCAGACCAGCTGGATTCCCCCGGGCCATGCTAAGATGATGTATTAAGACGCTGTGGGCGATTTTCTCACCCATTAATTGAAGGTAAACTGCTGTTACCAAGCCGCAATTCTATTGCGGACTTTTATATCTATACCCAGGGGCGGCACTTTAACTGTGCATCACCCATGATCAGTTGCTCCCCGCATCCCCTCATCCCTCCTTTCTGTCTTGAGGAAGACCCGCTTGCAGAGGATATAAACTGCCCTCATTGCACTAGGGGCGAAACGTCGACACTCTCCCCTACTCGGGGCCTGTACCTGTTATTATCCCAGCCCTACTTGCTTACAGACAAACGTTGTTTGCGCATTTTTTGAGAAATAACAAAATGATTAACCATGAACTAACTAATGGACAGGCCTCAATGTAGAACTGGTGCAATCATGAATCACGACCAGTTTTACTAATGAGATTGTAATGTAAATAATGATGAATCATTGTTTTTCTTGATTGGATCTCCCTCTTATATATTCTATCTTACTTCACGAGCACTTTCTTTCTTCACTTTTTCCCTTGGAGCAACCTCTCCTCTGTTTTGAACATTGAATATGATAAAATGGTATGAAAAGTGACCGAATAAAATACGAGTCACATAAAAACAATTGTGTGTGCCCTTTTTGGATTTCTTTTTGGATTTTGAGGATATATTTGAATGTGTTTTAAATAAGTTAATGGTACATTATTGAATTAAACTGTATATGTACCCTATGCTGTCTATGATTGCTTCAGACAACTAAGATTTAACATAAGTCTAGGACCATTGTTTTTCTATATCAATTAGTACCCAGGTCCATTGACTTTTGTGGGTTACCCCATTATATCTTAATGGTTTCTACCATTAGGCAAGACTAGGCGGCCGCCTAGCTTTACTTTCGTAGGTTCAAATTAAAAAAAAAAATCCCCCTTTTGCCGCCCTAGCCGGCCGCCTAGTCTTGCCTAATGGTAGAAACGGCCCTGCATCTCTCTCTTCTCCCCCAGCATTATCTCCACTCACATGCCTCTCCTCAGCCACCTGCCACCCCTTTCCTGCTGCTTGCAGCCATTGGATATAAGGATGGAAAAATCAATTGCGGCGTCCATCTATTTTGGAATTGTAATTTCTACACTTCTCAAGATGACTGTTATATTGCGAGTAAATGCACAGTCACCTTGTAACTAACAGTCGGCCATCTGAAATGTTATTTTTATATTTCTAAGATGGCTGCTACATTGCATCCTGCCACTTTGCATCATGCAACATTGTGGCTGTTAGAAATGGGGGTCTCTAGTTGGCAGAGGTAGGTACCTTTGTCCAAATAGGGGCCCTTGCTTCTAGTCAGGGTAAGGGGGCAACACTCCTAAAATAACCCCTGCTCACCCCCCTGGTAGCTTGGCACGAGCAGACAGGCTTATCTCAGAGGCAGTGCATAAAGCATTTGTGAACACATACAGTAATACAGTGAAAACACTACAAATGGACACTACACCAGTTTTAAAAAATAAATAATCTTTATCTAAACCAAAACAAGACCAAACGACAAAAATCCACAGTACAGTTATCAAGATCTCCTTAAAAATAGGTTATTCACTCAAATAAAGCTTGTAGCAACAAATAACTCCACTTGGAGTTATAACAACGTCGTGACCGGTGGAAATCCCAAAGTACGGCGCCGACCGCGAGGTGCGCGGCGTCGGGCCCGGAGTCATGCAGACCCACAAAGAACAGTACCTTGGAAAGGATGAAACAACAACAGTTCACGGCGTCGGGGAGGTGCGGCTTCGTAGGTACTGCGCGGCGTCGGTTCCTTACGACCTCAGGGGAGGTGCGGCCTCTGTTCCTTACTGCAGCGCAGGGGAGGTGAGACGACGGTTCCTTACTGCGTCGGGGAGGTGACTTCACGATGGCGCTGAAACCACTGTTCCTTACGATGGCGCGATGTCGACGGATTCGGGGGTCACCCACGTCGAGGATCGGCTCCGCGTTGATGAACTCGGCTTCGCAGTCGATGCGGCACAGCAGCAGGCGTCGGGCCCACGCCGCAAGTCGGAGCAACACTCACAGCTTCGGGCAGGTTATGGCGTCGCTCGCTGGCGTCGATGTGGCATGGCAGCTGGCGGTGAGCCTACGTCGCAAGTCGGAGCAGCGCTCACGGCTTCGGGCAGGTTACGGCGCCGCTCGCCGGCGTTGGTGTTGCAATTTCCTTCTGTAGCAGCTAAAACAGCAGTTCTAGATGCAGGAAGACAGAAGGGGTGAAGTCTTTGTGTTCCTGAGACTTCAGAACCGGAGGCAAGCTCAGTTTCAAGCCCTTGGAGATCTTCTTCTTCAAGCAGGTGACAAAGCAAAACAGCAAAGTCCTTATTCTCCTTTCCTTGGCAGCAAGCAGCCAATGCAGGCCAACCCCAGACAGGAACCTGCACAGGGGCAGTAATCTTCCTCAGCTTCTCTGGCTCTTCTCCTTGGCAAAGGTTCCTCTTGATTTCCCAGAAGTGATCTAAAAGTCTGGGGTCTGGGCCCCCTTTTTTATACACACAAATCCGTTGTTCTCTGAAGGCAGAGAGTGTCTGTACCCAGCCAAAACCAGCTCTGTCCTCACTGGTGCAGCTTCCTGGCAGGAGGTGGAGACAGCATTGTTGAAGGCAGACCAGGCCCAGGCAGGTGAAAGGAAATCTCCTCCCCCTACTCTAAATTCAACCCAGGTCCATTCAGCCCAGCCCTGACTCATCAGACTTCGGGAGCCACAGCCCTCTCCAGCCCCCTGTCATCCAAAAGCCAGACATGCAATACACAAACCTAGCAGAGGCACACTGGATGGTTAGACAAGAAAATACCTACTTTCTAAAAGTGGTATTTTCAAACACAGAATGTAAAAATCACCCACACTAAAAGATGCACTTTAACATTCTGAGTTCAGGCATACTAAACTTTATTTTCCCATCTTGTTCCCAGGGTCAGTTATGTTTATAAGATGTTATAAACAAACTGCCCATTCTGGCCTATGGGAACAGATAGCCTTGCAATAGTGAAAAAACGAAATTGGCAGTATTTCACTATCAGGACAATCAGGACATGCCACACACATCAGGGCATGTCCTACCTTTCACATAAAATGTACCCTGCCCACAGGGGTACCTTGGGCCTACCTTAGGGGTGGCTGATATGTACAAAAGGGAAGGTTTAGGGACTGGCAAGTGTGTGCACTTGCCAAGTCGACATGGCAGTCCCAGACTGCACACAGGCTCTGTAATGGCAGGCCTGAGTCACATTTTACAGGCTGCTTCCGTGGGTGGCACAATCAGTGCTGCAAGCCCACCAGCAGCATTTGATTTACAGGCCCTGGGCACACATGGTACACTGTATTAGGGTCTGACAAGTAAATCAAATAACCAATCATGGAGTCACTAATCCATAACAACAATTTACAAAAGGGAGCACTTGCACTTTGGCACTGAACAGCAGTGGCAAAGCGCCCAAAGCCTCTAGACCAGCAAAAACACATGAAGCAACAGCAAAAAATGGAAGGGAGACCCACGCTAATGGTGCCAAGTCTAACACGTGTCCCCTCCAGCTGAAATGTGGGGAGAACTACCCACCCTCTTGGGAGTTCTCTTCACTAAGGTGGAAAAATCTGTACAGACCATCAGCATTGGCGTGTTCTGTACCAGGGCGGTGTTCCACCATGAAGTCCATCCCCTGTAGGGAAATGGACCACCTCAACAGTTTTGGATTCTCACCCCTCATCTGCGTCAACCATCTGAGGGGCCTGTGGTCTGTCTGAACCCGGAAGTGAGTCCCAAGCAAGTATGGTCTCAACTTCTTCAGTGCCCAGACCACAGCAAATGCCTCACGCTCAATCGCACTCCACCTCTGTTCCTGTGGAAGTAACCTCCTATTAATGAAGGCTACAGGTTGGTCTAGGCCCTCTTCATTCATCTGTGAAAGCACAGCCCCCACACCATGCTCTGAAGCATCTGTCTGCACAATGAATTCCTTTGAGAAGTTGGGCGCCTGAAGCACGGGCGCCGTGCACATGGTAGATTTCAGGGCATCAACAGCTTTCTGGCAGGCATCAGTCCAGTTCACTTTCTTGGGCTGCTTCCTGGAAGTCAGCTCTGTCAAGGGTGCAACAATGTTGCCATACTCCTTGACAAACCTCCTGTAATACCCTGTGAGTCCTAAAAAGGATCTCACCTCTGTCTGGGTCTTGGGGGGTTCCCAAGCCAGAATGGTATCAATCTTGGGCTGTAGGGGCGCCACCTGGCCGCTCCCAACCTGGTGTCCCAAGTACACCACGGAACCCTGCCCGATCTGGCACTTACTCGCCTTGATCGTGAGGCCTGCCCTCCGCAGCGCCTTCAACACTTCCCAGAGGTGGTGCAGATGTTCCTCCCAAGTGGCACTAAACACTGCAATGTCATCCAGGTAGGCGGCACTGAAATCCTCCAGCCCAGCCAACACCTGGTTGACCAACCTCTGAAAGGTGGCAGGGGCATTCTTCATCCCAAAGGGCATCACCCGGAATTGGTAGTGCCCATCTGGTGTGGAGAATGCTGACCTCTCTCTTGCCCCATCAGTTAAGGCGATCTGCCAGTACCCAGACGTTAAGTCAAACGTACTGAGGTACCGGGCAGCCCCCAACTGATCAATGAGCTCATCAGCTCTGGGGATGGGGTGCGCGTCAGTCCTGGTGACTGAATTGAGCCCTCGTTAGTCCACACAGAACCGGAGTTCTGGTGTGGCACCGGGTGCGGCAGCCTTTGGGACCAAGACCACTGGGCTGGTCCAAGGGCTGTTTGAGGACTCAATCACCCCTAGCGCTAACATCTTGGAGACCTCCTCCTTGATGCAAGCTCTGACCCTGTCAGTCACTCTGTAAATCTTATGTTTTACAGGAGGACTGACCCCAGTGTCCACATAATGGACGCACCACTGAGTGACACCGGGGGACAGGGAGAACAGGTCAGGAAACTGTCCCAACAGTTGGCGACAGTCATTCTGCTGCTCAGGGGTCAGGCGGTAGAGAGGTTCACACCATCCACTGACCCATCTTGCTCCTTGGCAGGCAGGAGGTCAGGAAGAGGCTCAGTCTCCTCTTCCATCCCAGCATCTGTTGCTAAGAGCATGCCCACTTCGGACCTCTCCAAGTGGGGCTTCAGGCGGTTCACATGCAGGACCCGCAAAGGGTTCCTAGGAGACCACCAAGTAGGTGACGTTACTCTTGCGCTCCACCACCTCAAATGGTCCGGTCCACTTATCCTGGAGCGCTCAAGGCTCCACTGGGGCCATGACCCAAACTTTTTGTCCAGGCTGAAATTCGATCAGAGTGGCATTCTGATCATACCAACATTTCATCTCCTCCTGGCTGGCTTCCAGATTCGCCTGAGCGAGTTGTCTGAAGCGCCTAGTTTGGTTTCTGAAGGCCAGCATGTAGCTATATACATCCTGGGGGGGTTTACAGGGAGCTTTCTCCCAGCCTTCTTTCACCAGACTCAGAGGTCCTCTTACAGGATGGCCGTACAGCAGTTCAAAGGGACTGAACCCTAGGGACTTCTGTGGCACCTCTCTGTAAGCAAACAGAAGGCATGGCAAGAGGACGTCCCACTTACGCCTCATGGGTTCCTCAAGACCCATAATCATGCCCTTCAGGGTCCGGTTGAATCTCTCAACCAGCCCATTACCTTGGGGGTGGTAAGGAGTGGTGAACTTATAGGTTACACCACACTCCTGCCACAGGGACTTCATATACTTAGATATGAAGTTGGTACCATGGTCCGACACCACCTCTCTGGGGAACCCCACACGGGAGAAAATCCCCATCAACGCACGACCCACCACGGGGGCAGTCACAGTCCGGAGAGGGATGGCTTCTGGGTACCGGGTGGCATGGTCCACCAAGACCAGGATGAACCTGTTGCCCATGGCTGTCTTGGGATCCAGAGGCCCCACAATGTCAATACCCACCCTCTCAAAGGGGGTGCTGACCACAGGGAAAGGTTGGAGGGGAGCCTTGTGCTTCCTCCCACACTTACCACTTGCCTGGCAAGTCTGACAGGTCCTGCAATGAGTTTCTGAACTCTTGCGCATTTGGGGCCAGTCAAAGTGGGTGACAAGCCTCTCAAAGGTCTTGTCTTGCCCCAAATGTCCTGCTAAAGGCACATCATGAGCCAAACCCAGTAGGAATGCTCTGAAGCGCTGGGGTACCACCAGCACACGGGCTGACCCAGGCTCAGCAACCTTAGACTCACTATACAGGAGACCATTCTCCCTGTAAATCCAATGTGATCCAGACTGATCACCTGCTGCCTGGTTTGCAGCCTGTTGCCGAAAACCCACAAGAGAAGGGCACTTCTTCTGCTCTTCGCAGAACTCTTCCCTGGAGGGGCCTCCTTCCTGCTGCCAATGGGTCAGCTCCGGCAGGTCCCCCAGTTCAGCTACTTGTTCCCCTGTAGGCTCAAGGGCATCCCCCTCAAGGTTTGCCTCCTCCTGGACCGTGGGAACTGCGGGGCCGGTTTCTCACGCCCCCTGCCTCTTTTCTCTCCGGCAGGCACCTGGACCACTCTTTCAGGCTCCAGGTCCTCTAGAATGGCCTTACCGGCTGCCATTGACCGAGTGGTCACACACGCCCACTCAGGCAGACCCAACATCTCCAAATGAGACCTTCTCTCCACCTTAGTCCAAGGGGAGCTCTCCAAATCATTGCCTAGCAGACAGTCAACAGTCATGGCTGGCCTCACTGCTACTTGAAAGGTACCTGAGACCCCCCACTCAAAGGGAACCTGTGCCACCTTGCAGTGGCACTCTGAATTGTCAGCAGCAACTACCGGGTAGAATGCGTTGGGGATCACCTGCTCTTCAGACACCAACCGACAACTGACAGCTGTCACACTGGCTCCGGTGTCTCTCAGAGCCTCCACCCTATGGCCATTGATGGTCACCCACTGCCTGTACTTCTTAGTGTTATCAGGCAGCTGAGTCCTAGGGACCATCTCACTGTCTCCTAAAGAGACTAGGGACATCTCTGCGGGACCCCACCCACCTTGGGCACCCAACTCCTCCCCCAGGGCTACACTAGCCATCTGCCGGGGCGGTGCACCAGTGGGTGCAGCGTTAACCTTGTTGGGACACTTAGGATCCCAGTAGAAGTGGCTCACCTGACCACAACCAAAACATGTCTTGGGACCCTTCTGAACAGGCTTATCTGTCGGGCCCATGGTTTCTTCTCAGTGGGAGGCTGGGAACCCTTCCCTTGGTTCCCTTGGGGATTACTTTGGGTCCCTTTCTGGAACTCCTTTGGTTTAGCCTTGCCCCCCCCCACTCTTCTGCTGGGGACCCTGCCCACCTTTGGCAGAGCCTCCCACAAGACCCTTGTGGACCCTGGTACTGACCCAGCGGTCCGCCTCCACAGCAAGCTTCCTGGGATCAGTTAGCTTACTATCAATCAGGTGCTGGCGTAGCTCTGGAAAACAATTACTGGACACGTGCTCCCATGCAATCAAATCATAGAGCGCCTGAAAATCATTTACTTGGCTACCCTTCACCCAACCTTCCAATGCTCTGCAAAAAAAAGACACATATTCCACCCAGGTGCTAGACTCCAGCTTCCTGCAATTTCTAAATTTCTGCCTATAAAGCTCTGGGGTCAATCCATACCTGGCTATTAAGGCTTCCTTCATGGGGCATAGGACATTTGATCCTCCTTGGGCAATGCTAGTAAGGTGTCTCTTCCTTCATCTATAAAGCGGCTCCACAACCCCGCGCCCCAATCTTTCTCAGGGACCCGGTGGGACGTCATCGCTACTTCATAGGCCTTAAACCACTGCCCAATGTCCTCCCGCTTCATGAATCCCTTAATGACATCCTTGGGAATATATACTCTTCCTTCTATAGGCACTGATGGTGTGCTGCCACCAGAGGGAGTGATCTCTAAACTTTTTGCTTTCAGCTCCAGCTCCCTCACCACTCTCTCATGCTCTAAAAGCATCTTCTTCTCTTCCATGGCTAACCTCTTATTTTCTAGCTCCAATTTCTTACTTTCTATGTCATTCTGACTCCCCACCCTGAGCTTGGCCAGCTCCATCTCATGCACTCTGCTTTTCTCCCTGTCATCCAACTCCTCTGGGGACGGGCCCTTTGAAGAAACACTGCTGCCCACCCTGGAAGGCACTTTCCTCCCAGTTAGGCCCAATGGCCCCTCCAGCTGCCCATCTAAATTCTCTGCCTCCTCCCTAGGTTCTTCAGGATGCTCACTGCCATTCCTAGATTCCAACTAGGCCCTCAGCGCCTTTTGGTATTCCTCCTTTCTGGTGAGGCCTCTTATAGAGATTTTAAATTTCTTGCAAACAGCTTTGAGGTGTGGTACAGTGTAGGTATCAACCCTCTCTTCTTCAAATTCAATATCCACAGATGCAATGAATGCTGCTTTGCTCATGGTGAAAAATTGGCAGTTCTCAAAAAATAGAAGTTCCAAGGAAAAACTCTACCTAAATGTATGTGGTTGCGTAATGGTCTGCACTCACTAGTAGTGTACACCAATCACTGTATGTAAATCACAAATGCAAGTCTAAATCCTCACCGCTGACCACCAATGTTAGAAATGGGGGTCTCTAGTTGGCAGAGGTAGCTACCTTTGTCCAAATAGGGGCCCTTGCTTCTAGTCAGGGTAAGGGGGATACACTCCTAAAATCACCCCTGCTCACCCACCTGGTAGCTTGGCACGAGCAGACAGGCTTATCTCAGAGGCAGTGTGTAAAGCATTTGTGAACACATACAGTAATACAGTGAAAACACTACAAATGGACACCACACCAGTTTAGAAAAATAAATAATCTTTATCTAAACCAAAACAAGACCAAACGACAAAAAACCACAGTACAGTTATCAAGATCTTCTTAAAAATAGGTTATTCACTCAAATAAAGCTTTTAGCAACAAATAACTCCACTTGGAGTTATAACGACGTCGTGACCGGTGGAAATCCCAAAGTACGCGGCCGACCGCGAGGTGCGCGGCGTCGGGCCCGGAGTCAAGCAGACCCACATAGAACAGCTCCTTGAAAGGATGAAACAACGACAGTTCACGGCGTCGGGGAGGTGCGGCTTCGTAGGTGCTGCGCGGCGTCAGTTCCTTATGCCCCCAGGGGAGGTGCAGCCTCTGTTCCTTACTGCAGCGCAGGGGAGGCGTGACGACGGTTCCTTACTGCGTCGGGGAGGTGACGTCACGATGGCGCCGAAACCACTGTTCCTTACGATGGCGCGATGCCGATGGATTTGGGAGTCACCCACGTCCAGGATCATCTCCGCGTTGATGAAGCCGGCTTCGGAGTCGATGCGGCACAGCAGCAGGCGTCGGGCCCACGTTGCAAGTCGGAGCAGCGCTCACGGCTTCGGGCAGGTTACGGCGTCGCTTGCTGGCGTCGATGTGGCACGGCAGCTGGTGGTGAGCCTATGTCGCAAGTCGGAGCAGCGCTCACGGCTTCGGGCAGGTTACGGCGTCGCTCGCCGGCGTCGGTGTTGCAAATTCCTTCTGTAGCAGCTAAAACAGCAGTTCTAGATGCAGGAAGACAGAAGGGGTGAAGTCTTTGTGTTCCTGGGTCTTCAGAACAGGAGGCAAGCTCAGTTTCAAGCCCTTGTAGATCTTCTTCTTCAAGCAGGTGACAAAGCAAAACAGCAAAGTCCTTTTTCTCCTTTTCTTGGCAGCAAGCAGCCACTGCAGGCCAACCCCAGACAGCAACCAGCACAGGGGCAGTAATCTTCCTCAGCTTCTCCGGCTCTTCTCCTTGGCAAAGGTTCCTCTTGATTTCCCAGAAGTGATCTAAAAGTCTGGGGTCTGGGCCCCCTTTTTTATACACACAAATCCTTTGTACTCTGAAGGCAGAGAGTGTCTGTACCCAGCGAAAACCAGTTCTGTCCTCACTGGTGCAGCTTCCTGGCAGGAGGTGGAGACAGCATTGTTGAAGGCAGACCAGGCCCAGGCAGGTGAAAGGAAATCTCCTTCCCCTACTCTAAATTCAACCCAGGTCCATTCAGCCCAGCCCTGACTCATCAGACTTCTGGAGCCACAGCCCTCTCCAGCCCCATGTCATCCAAAAGCCAGACATGCAATACACAAACCTAGCAGAGGCACACTGGATGGTGAGGCAAGAAAATACCTGCTTTCTAAAAGTGGTATTTTCAAACACAGAATGTAAAAATCACCCAACACTAAAAGATGCACTTTAACATTCTGAGTTCAGGCATACTAAACTTTATTTTCCCATCTTGTTCCCAGGGTCAGTTATGTTTATAAGATGTTATAAACAAACTGCCCATTCTGGCCTATGGGAACAGATAGCCTTGCAATAGTGAAAAACGAAATTGGCAGTATTTCAATATCAGAACATGTCACACACATCAGGGCATGTCCTAACTTTCACATACAATGCACCCTGCCCACAGGGGTACCATGGGCCTACCTTAGGGGTGGCTGATATGTAGAAACGGTAAGGTGGTTTAGGGACTGGCAAGTGTGTGCAGTTGCCAAGTCGACATGGCAGTCCCAGACTGCACACAGGCTCTGCAATGGCAGGCCTGAGTCACATTTTACAGGCTGCTTCCGTGGGTGGCACAATCAGTGCTGCAAGCCCACCGGCAGCATTTGATTTACAGGCCCTGGGCATACATGGTGCACTGTACTAGGGTCTGACAAGTAAATCAAATAACCAATCATGGAGTCACTAATCCATAACAACAATTTACAAAAGGGAGCCCTTGCACTTTGGCACTGAACAGCAGTGGCAAAGCGCCCAAAGCATCTAGACCAGCAAAAACGCATGAGGCAACAGCAAAAAATGGAAGGGAGACCCATGCCAATGGTGCCAAGTCTAACAGTGGCTATTTTGAAAGTATAAAATATAAAGTTATGATTTAAAAATGCATTCAAGATAGCCACCACATTGTATATGCCCTCAAGGTGAAGGACATCTTGTAAGTATAAAACATGAACTTCTAAGATGGCTGACTGCTGCTATTGGCCTTGCCAATGTTGGTCCACTTTTAAAAGCATCTGCAAAGCCAATAGTGGAAAGCCGACACCATTGGCAAAGTGACTATGACTGGTTTTGCCAATGCTTGTTTATTTCTGTGGGCAATTTGGGCCACATGGCTTGTGGTTCTGTTGCATTGGCTCCAGTCATCCGTAGCTTGTTCTTGATAATAATGTACATTCAGGAATGCTTCCAGCCACAATAAAATGTACAACTTCCCCACTAAGCACCTAAAAACTTCTCATTTTACTGGAAACCTGCTCACACTTTGGGAATAGTACACTTCACTGTTTCTTACCCTATAAAATAGAGACTATATAAATGTAACTACCACATTGCTTATGGGTTTTACTAGACTCCCTTTATCTGGGAAACGACAAAGTCTGCAATCTCCACTAACATTCCTCTTTCTTAATCCTAAGCATTCTTGTATACAGTGCAAGTTCTGTTTGGGATCCTTAGGACAAAAATCTGAAACACTCAAAACGCAGGTTTGTTAAAGTCATGTTAGTTAAGGGTGGGTGGAATTGGCTGGGTTTGATTCTGTAAAATCACACGGAATTACATTAAAATTCTACCAGATTCAGCAGAATTCCGCAACAGGGTGTAGTGGGAAATTGGTGCTATTTTCACAGTGCAAAATGCATCCTTGCGTCAAAAAGTGGATGTGAGGATCCATTTAACACTATGAAAATAGCGCAGCCAAATACCACTCAGTGCCCTTGCATACTCTGCAGTGACTAAAACTGCTGAGTATGCAAGGCCGCCAGTGAGTGGTATATTTAGTGGTTTCAAAACCACCGCATATATCACTCGGTGCCCTTAAATACTCTACGGTTATTAAAAGTTAATCACTTGAGAGTATGCCTGGGCACCGAGTGGTATGCATTGGTTTCTAAACTTTAGAAACCACTGCATAATTTAATTGTGCCGGCGGAGCAGCAGATTTTGAATTAATCAGTAATTCTGCGTTACAAGAGTAACGTGAAATTACCAAAATTCCACTGATTCTGCCGGCGGAATTGGAACCTCTGCCTAATGTAAGGGGGCAGGTTTTCAGTCACACATTATGAAGGCCTGTGCAACTTTCTTGGGAAATGACTCAAGGGCTGTATTATAAGTAGGGCTCACTGTCCCAGTTTCTGTGACAGTGCACCTTTGAATTGGTGAACCAAGCGCAAACAGACTGTGTTCCATATTACTGATAATGTGCTACCCTAAGGACAGACACGAACATGTGGCTGACCTTGAGGCAGAGAATTAGTTAAAGATTGTGCTGTCAGTTGCTGCTTGAAACATTTCCTGTCATTTACTTTGCTGGCAGCACCCAGCTGCACTTCAAGGACGGGGCAGAGATACCGCGGCAGGCAGGGCATTAAGTGACTGCACCTGCTTGCAGGTGGATGCCTGGAGAAAACCATGGGACCTCTTTTCCCCTCCTCCAAACGGGCATCCTCAGAGGACACACTGACTGTGTGCCACCATTTTGTGGTGCATGTTCAGTGAATCTACTGATGACATATTTGTCTCTGTGCCTACATCCATAATACAGAACAGGTGCTGAGGCAAATTGTTTCCCATGTAAATGAGAGAATGTTCCTGTAAGATAGTGCCAATGTGCATTGCAGAAGGGGCTGCACAAGCATCTGTGGCCTCTTCTGTAGTGCCAAAGCGCCCCATGTGTGCAGAAAGCAGGACCACATGCTCCTTGCCCCATTGGGGCACATTACATAATGAAGCCCCTGGTATTTCCCCCTTGCTCCTGGAGTTACAATACTGAGGGCTTCCTCATTGTTGGGTTCTTGACAATTATGTAATTACTGAGGTAATTAGGAATAGCGTATCCAAATTACATTCTCCGCCCATTTGCTCCTAGTGTTTCACTGGACATTTCACATGCTTTCAGCAGACAAAGTGTCTGGGTAAAACTCTCCTGACTTGTGGTGTTCCCAAGGGGCTTGTACTTCTGATGGTTTCAGTAACTCCCCATAACTGGCTCCATGGGAACACAGAACCAATTGCAAGTAGGGCCAAGGGAAGACAAAAGGACAGGCACAAAGTTTGGACCACACCAAGTATTCACAATTTAAGTATTCTAGTTTTATTGCGCTCTAAATACTTAAAAAGAAAAAAACTTGAACCACGATATACAACTACGTTCAAGCAATCCTGTGCAAAGTGTGAAGTAATGATGTTATATATGTCACATTTTAGAGCATGTTTCCGAACCGTGAATATATGTTCCTGGAAGCGTCTTCCTATAGGTTGGTATGGATTTACGTTACAAGCCCTAAACTCAGGACTTTGGAAATGAAGCATGGAGAGAAGGGGACAGAGGGAAGGAGGGGCTACCAAATAAATCGGACTTTTAAAACTAACTTCCAGACGCCGATCGGCTGCATATTGTGAGTAAATATCCTGGTCAAACAAAACAGCATTTGTGAGCGAGCACCAAACAGACCTCTCCATTTGCAATTCAACATTCATGTACATTTCTCTGTGGAAGGTCACGTGTGGTAATGTATGGGAAAAATATATATTAAGCCAGAGATTTTAGATTGTAAGTAACAGTCTCCATTAAAGCCCACTGCGATTAGCAGTGGCGTAACATAGGCCCACGAAATCCCTGCCGTGCGGGGGGGCCCGAGCTCCAGGGGCCCCCCTCAGCACATAGTGCCAATATCGGCAACACTCCTCAGTTCTCATACAGTGACATACATAAATAAACCACACAACACCTTTTTTAGTGGAGAAATTTGCTGCAGGTTTATTTGCATAACCAATATGCCAACATGGTGGGTTATCTTACGGGCGATCCCAGGGCAGGCCAGCCCCTATGCCGCCTGCCCGCCTGATGAGCCAAATTGCACCGTGGCCGTCGCCAATCGGTGGTTACCAATTATTGGGAGAGGCCACCCCTCCCATCAGTGGACCGCCAGTCCACTCCCTTACTCACGCCCCCCATCAGGTGGGCGGAGCGTTCCAGGCAGCCCTCGGTTGCTCAGACCCACAACCGCCTGTAGGACTAACGGGGAGCCGTAGTTCTTCCAGGGGACACGCTAAGACATCCCTGGGTATCCTTGGCTTAGCACCCTTGTTGTGCTGCTGCAATATAGTACCCTTCTGTACCTTGCAGACTCTGGATCGCCCTGTAACTCCTCCTGCAACACAAAACAATAAGTTAGATTCTTCCCCTCCCCGTACTACCCTTTGGCCGTCCGCAGGGTAAGCGGTAGGGCGGGAAACAGCGAGACGGGCAGTGGTCAAGAGACCGTACAGTGGGCGGGGGAAGGCTTTTGTACCCCTGTCCCCCTCCCACGGCCGGAAGTGACGCGGCCAGCAGACCCCTTGGTCCCTAGCCCAGGGAGCCTAGTCCGCAGACTTCTGTGCCTTCCTGTGGCACTAAGGCGGCCGCCCTGTTGGAGGGTCCCCTACGTGGCCCCCCGGCCAGCCTTGGCATAGTGCCAATATCGGCAACACTCCTCAGTTCTCATACAGTGACATACATAAATAAACCACACAGCATCTTTTTTAGTGGAGAAATTTGCTGCAGGTTTATTTGCATAACCAATATGCCAACATGGTGGGTTATCTTAAGGGCGATCCCAGGGCAGGCCAGCCCCTATGCCGCCTGCCCGCCTGATGAGCCAAATTGCACCGTGGCCGTCGCCAATCGGTGGTTACCAATTATTAGGAGAGGCCACCCCTCCCATCAGTGGACCGCCAGTCCACTCCCTTACTCACGCCCCCCAACAGGTGGGTGGAGCGTTCCAGGCAGCCCTCGGTTGTTCAGACCCACAACCGCCCGTAGGACTAACGGGGCGCTGTAGTTCTTCCAGGGGACACGCTAAGACATCCCTGGGTATCCTTGGCTTAGCACCCTTGTTGTGCTGCTGCAATATAGTACCCTTCTGTACCTTGCAGACTCTGGATCGCCCTGTAACTCCTCCACAGCTCTGGGGGTGGCCACCGTCACCACCAGGGCCCCCCCACCAAGGCAGTTATTTCTACCTACATACTGTTGCTTCCAAGGCCTCCCCAAGGTCCAGCAAAATTAAGTCCATGCCTACCCTTGAGAGGTGAACCCCATCCACTTCCCAGCATCCAGTAGACTTGGCATGAAGTAAACCATGCCTGATGAAGCCAAATCCCCTTTGTTCCGTGAATGTACGCATGGCGCTGTTCACTCTCCTACGTGATATCTCAATGGCGTCTCCAGATCGGGCTCCTTGCCAAACTGGGCGAGGTAAAATTTCGGACCACCACAGTTCACATGCCCCCAGCGGATTACTCAACTGACACATGATGTCCCTCATGTCTTGGAGCAGTACTCTCCTCCCCAGCGTCGTCAGGTCATTCCCTCCCAAGTGTATGACCAGAATATGAGGTGGACCGATCCCTCCCCCAAGTCTCTGCTGCAGCTTCCTCATCAGCTCGTTCCAGCGCATACCCGGGTAACCTAGCCACGTTATCTCTGTGGCGGAGAAGCCATGACCCACTTTCTTATCTCAGCCCACCGTGCCACTCTAACGATGCTTGAATGGCCAATTACCCAGACCTTGGATCCTGGTAAATAAAGAGATGTTGTGTTTGAAAACCATATTTATTGTAACGTTTATATTCTAATAGTCTACAATTGCACAACAAAACCACATCACTGCAACATCATTTGGCAATCCGGGCCAAAACCGTACACCTTTAAACACCTGACTGTCGGTTGCAACACAGGACCTAAGAGTCCTCTCGCCATATCCTTCCGCTCAAGGCCTTATATTCGTTTGTAGCATTGCGACTCCCAGCGCCCTACCTGCTTAATTCTCTCTGGCGGCATCCCTGATAGGAAGGCTGTGGTTGCCGCCCCAATCCTGAAGGAGTGGCTGCTGAATCTCTTGTCTCCCCCTGTCTGTCCTGACAATTGCAAGCATGCCTGCATGATGTGGTCTACTTGAAACTTTGTAACCGGAGACCCGACCTCATGCACCAGGAAGTACCCCGCAATCCTCGGGCGGAGGGATTCCCATCGCCCCACCTGCAAGCATGTCCTGCCGAGTCTGAAACTCGAGGGGGACCCAGTATCCGTGGTACTCGCCTCGCCCAGCCCTTTAGTGCTGCCCTGAAAAGGAGAGACAGTGGATCGACCTGGCCCCCCCATTTAGTAGAACGGTGACTGCCAACCGGTGTTGTTGCCCCCCTGGTGTCCCTACCCAGCGAGTGTATATGCGCCCAGGGTGACCTAAAACAATTAGTTTGGTGTTGGTTCAATGTTAACATTGCCTGGCTGAAGAGCAATACCTTTGACAAGCCACTCCTGACAAGGTGTGCCAATGCGGGTAGAAGTAAGAGATGTCAATCCCGCCTTACTTCCTCTCACCCAGTTATCTGTGTATAGCGCTTGTCGGAGAATGTCCATCGAATTCAGCCAGTCACCACCCTAGGTGACGCCTTGCCCTCCCAAATTTCTGATAGTATACCAGGGAGCAGACAGGACAGTGTGAACCGGGGGGAACCATATGTATAAATACCTGCCCTTTTTTGAATACTGGGAATGCCAAGTGTTCTTGGTTCAAGTGTTCAGGGGGGGGGTTTCCCCAATCTTTTGGACCATAGCACCTCGTTGGATGACAACTTCCACAACCTGCATGGCTGCCAGACAAGGCTATAGGGCGGGAGAATTTGCACATGTTTATTGTTACTCAACTCAATGGTACTCGTTTTATTGACCTCAGAAGGATGAAATGCTAAGTGGACCTACCAGGTTCTGAACCTGTGACCAGAGGTCGAACACAAGCCCCTATCAGTTCTGCCGTTCCACATGCCTGTGAACTTGTATCCCAGGGCAGCCTTCAGGCACCTTGACCCTTACTTGGACATGCCTGAGCTAGAAACCCACATCTAAAAGGCCTGCCAACCGGCTGACCACCAAAAATGCGGTCCCAATGATAGCTGACAACTCCCAAGGAAAATCGCTTAACTGAAGCAACTGGTAACATGCAATCAATTTAATCAAAATGTGCTCTGGTAGTTGTCCGTATTAGTGCTCCATCCCCTCCATATCAGCACTATCAAGGCAACCTGCACCCTTTTGGGAATGGCACACTCACGCCCCAGCTGACAGAAAGTGCCTATTCGTGTGTAGCCCATAACCTTACGTTTTTCACTGACGGTATACCAGGATTATGTTGAAACTTAGCTAGCGTTACTGTTGAGTGCGCGTTGCACAATCACAGGTATGTCTTTGCCTATTCAGTTTCTGGCTGCAAAGTTTGATGACAGTGTCAGCCCCAATCCCGGGCAAAATAAAAGGAAGCTTTACTGCTAACCATGTGACTTGCTGCTGGTGCTAATGATGGTCCGAATAACACAGGTAAACTAGATACTGACTTATAGCATTGGAGGGCTATTGCAGCACTTTATTAAAGTCCATGGCTAACCTATTCACAGTGTGGCAGAGGCAAGAGAGGCTGTAAATTTAAAGGCCATTGAGATGATCGTTAGGTAGACCCAACAGGGAGTGATCCTGTGAGATGAGGTAGGGCCACCACCCCCGCACCCTGCATGTGAATCAGTCCAGGTTTAATTTGCCATGTGCAGTAGTGCAGGCACAATTCGCCGGCATCTAACCTGTGCAGAGTCCTGTTCTGTGCAGTCCTCTTCATGCTTCCACTGGGCCCCTCTGCCTGATGTGTGTGACCTAGGTATATGGTCCCCTTGCATGGCGGCCTGCCAGTGAGATAGTACATCACATACCCACATAAGTACCGCTACCTGCCATTGCTAGAATCTTGCCTGGCATTCCTACATGCCCAGATATACCAGATCTACCAAGAGATAATGGCTGTACTCTGTCAATTGACCCGACCACACCTCAAACCCACAGAGACAAGATGCGGCCTGTTAACCTGCCCCGATCTCTGCGGAAACACAGATGGGCAGGATCTGACATAAAAGAGGGGATTCCCAGTTGTACTTGAAAAAGTTTTGTACTGCCCAACCCGATATGCCCCTTGGAAAGATACCACAACCGCCTTGGATTTGAGCCTCACCAAGCACAACCTTTTATCCTGGACCTACCTCCAACATGACCTGTATTTGAGCGCGCTGTCACCCAAGGGGTCTGCTGGTTCTGACAGAGAAGTGACAAGATGAAGCCTGCTAACCTGCCCCCCAAACTCTGCGGAACACCCACATGTGCGAGCTATCCCCCAACGTCTGTAAAAGCATGCCAACCCATATAGTGTTTTACTTCCCTTTGCTCAAGGGGGGGGGGCAGTCCTGTCTAGAGGTGTGTGTATTGAACAACAAGTGCCCTGGAAGTACCTATGATTAGAGTACAAATGTCACTACTTCATAGTACCTGGTGTGTTTAATAAAACTAATAACAGGTCTAACAAATCCACCAGGCATCCTCGCTTACTTTTAGGCGTGTTGGATTGAGGGGTTCAAGTGAAATATGGAAGATATCTCCCTTGGCATGCCATACATTTAGCACAACATTTACAACTTTTAGGCATGTCACTTAAATCGTCTCCAACATGTGTTTCTAACCAACAGTGTTGAGTAACCACTCCAGTTTTAACAAGCTCCCTATACAAAAGTATATCATGTTGCCGAGCTTGGGACACTATTCCTTCATCACTACATACGTTCAGGCATGGAAATACTGCCAACGGTATCCCCCCCTTAGTACCTGTTTAACCACTAAATAAATACTGTATCAGGGAACAAAAGATTACCAGTGCACCTAGCCCTGGGCCTTAAATTAACTGACACAAAGTAAGGACCCTCATGTGTGCATGTGCAAAGCTGCTAGGATGGCTGTGGGCAGGTTGCCACCAAGTAATGTCATTTCGGGTCCACAATTGACTGCCCTATCCGTCAGAGTACGGTGAAGGTGGAGCATGGCACATATGGGTAGTATAATAGTACCTGAACTGTCTGGTATGCAATGGCACTCGGCCATGCTCCACCAGTATAATCCGGTATCCCCAGTGCGAAAAATGGAAATTTAGCAGTGCAGGTACTCTGGACCAGAGTACCTGCTTGTTTATAAGAAGAACGTACGTCGTCAAGTCACCCGCTGGCCCAGTGAACTGGCCATGGCGTAAAGGACATGGGGAAACTTAGTTGCACCCTGCCAGCTACTATAGAGCGAGATCTGCATTTGTAGAGCATCCCCACCCCGCCGCCCACACTGTGCCTGCTGTTTGCAACTATTAACCTTTGTGCTGGGGATGGAACTCTATTGTCAGATTAGGCTGAGCTCGCTCTACAAGGTTCCTAATTTACCACAGTGCAGTTACAAGAGAACTCCCCATCCCGCCCTATTGTAATGCTGTGATGTCTAGCTCACAATCCTAACAGGCTGCTCACTGCCGCCCTGTGTGTGTATATCGGGTGCTTCAGACCTTTCTTTGTTATCGCAGCGCTGGGGCTGACATGTGCTACCCTCTGTGAATGTAATCTTGTCCTTGCCGCAAGATGAAAGGAGCCAACTGACGTTGAGATATAATTTCCAGCAATAACCAGGTTTAGAGCCCACGACACCTCGAGGTAGCCTGACGCTAAATAGCAGGTATATCTATGCACTGTTGTGCACGACCCAAACCCATTGGCTCTCCCTGTGTTTGTTTCTTAAACCATGCCGCATACTGGGGAACGCATCCAAACCGTGTGGACATGGGTTCTGCCAAAGGAACTAGACTCCCTGTAATAAACTACATTTGGACAATTACACATTTTTATGAGGTCTTTCGGGAGGTGTGGGGGCAATGGGCTATACGTATGCAAAAATTGTGCTTAGCATAGTGTGCTGCCCGACACTTTGCTGCTTCTGTCATTGCATCCAGATATACAATAAATAACATTACACCTACCACAAGTCAGGACCATTGGCATTATCAATGGTTGGTAGGAATCAACTATGGCTAGTACATAATATTGCAAATGCTTTAGTTCTGAAGTGATGAGACTGAAAGAACTAAAACGAGTCTCCTTCAGGTTCCCTCAAAGGCAGAGAAGGGTGGTACTGCTGCAGCGTTAATTAAGGTTGTTAAATTGGAGAGCCCGATAGGGACCCGCCTCAGCACCCGGCCCGCTTAAAGTCCTGGTGTTCAGCCATCTGCGATGTGGTTAATCGCATCCACTACGCACTAGTTCCGTGGTGTCTCTTATTTTGTACAGTACCGGCCTCCGCGCTGGCGCGTGCATGTAAAGGATTAAACATGTTGGGCTGGTAATACCTTGATTAAGATTTCTATTCCAGTTTGTACAGGTTGAGCACCAAAGGCCACGATCGGGCTTATAATTTTTAGGACGTGGAACAACCTCCTTCCAGCCGTCGGCCGGCCCCATTTGCCGTGGTGTAAAGGTTTCCAAGACACATCAACCCCTACGCCCGGTGTAAGACAGAAAGTATCCGATTTAAAGAGCAACGCTTTGGCGCGGAACAAGGGTGCCCTGAAATATATTGCAAACCTTTTAAAAGATTGAGTTCAAGGTCTGCACTAATCACCTATGAACATTGACTAAAAGTGGCAGTGAAAGGAGGGCAGTGTTTTAAATAATAAACTGTGTTGGGTTCTTTTAGCTTTCCGCAGAGGTTGCCAAGAAGCCGCCAAACCGGATTATTCCCCGGCATGTGAATCACGTTCTGCTCATTAGTCCCCTACTACCACTCCGCTCACATTTGAATGTCCAGGCATGCAGCCAAAGTCTCGCTTGCAAAAAAGGCGACCCCCCCCCATAAAACAACTCAGTTAAAGGCGGAAAAAAGCACACCACTCTCTAAAACAAAACAATGCCAATTAAATCTGGATGTATTTGTGGAAATGTTTGTAGAACTACGGGTTCTGCCACAGCCATATTGAAAGGCTTGGTGTGTCACTAATGCCCAATCCCTACTGACAGACCTTAGGGGATTGGGCCGTGCAAAATCGGTAACTTGTAATTGGAGCTTCGCTCCCGGGAATTGAAAATGCACCGCCGACGAGGTCAAGGAGATCACGATGAATGCGCCACAGGTGCTGAAAAGTATTACTACCAGCCCTCCGACCTGATGACCCCCGCGCCTGCCCCATGACCCGACTGAGGCCCCAGGCATCCCGCTGCGAAGGGAAAGGCTGTGTTGAGCGGAGAACAGCGGCCTCCTCCCGCTCTAGTAAGGACCTGGCTCAAAGATGGGCCAGCGAGGCACCACGGTGCCCCACTGTGTCACTCCTACGCACTCCAGCCGGATACTACGATATCGCCAGCTTGCCACATAAGGTGCCCGCTCCCATCGGAGCTGGTACCACCCAGCCAGGCCACGCAGCAGGAGAACCCCATGCGGCGCGGCACCCTCGCAGGCACCCGGCAACCCCGCAGCAGCTGGCGGTCCCCCAAAGGAGCTCCCGCGTTCTACGGCCTGTCCCGTGTCCTGCCGCTGGGGCAGCATCTTCACAAGCGAACCAGACCCAACAAATACATCAGCACGAGCCCTCCCAAACAGCAGGGGGGACTGCGCAGTATGCTTGCTCCAGCCATGCTGACCCGTCGACGGCCCCCGAGAGACCTCCCCAACGGAAGTTCCCCGTAGCACCGCGCCTCCCGTTCCCGGGACCACGGCTGGGGGAGCAAGGTCTTGGAGCGTGCCTTCAAAAGGCACCCGGGTAGCATGCCAGGCACTCCGACAGCTGGGAAATGGTGAGACTAAGGAAACCGAGCGCTATGCCGAACGCGGGCCCATACGAGCGGCAACCAGCATGCCCAAGGCCCGCCCCCCCACGGGCAGCGGTGAGCCCAGGGCTGTTGCCAGGAGCCACGCTGGGGAAAAGTTGCAAATGCATTACAGACTGACAAGTTAGGTCTTACGCACAGTGAGATTGAGTGAACACATCACAGGCCAAACTCGAACCTGGTTCTGCAGACTAGAAGTCAGCAGCCCAGCCATTGAACCACTGCCTCACTCGAGTGCGCCCCGTATCGCCTCGCCAGCGACAACGTGCTCCGGGGCCCGCCGACTCCTGAAAGGACGCACCGCTCCCCGTGTGCGCCAGGCAGCCCCACGATCCGAGTCATACATGCCCCCCGCCCATACCGCAGCGCCATGAGCACGCCGCTGTAGCCATCCGCAAGCCCAAACCAGGGCAATACACCAAGCAAACAGTGGGAAATGGACAGCAGGGACCACAGCGTTTGTACATAATCCCCTGATGCGTTACAACCGACATATTCATCGTTACGGGAGGTTAAGTGATCGCATCGCATCCAACCGGATTCGGACCTGGTTCCCCAGCCTCCAAGTCGTCCGCCCTAGCCACTGCAAAGCCCAACCCTGCGGCCGGAGCAGCGCGCCCGAGGGCCTATCGTAACCCGCAAGAGGCCCGGCGTGCGGCGTCTCGACCGCGCGGCCCAGATGCGCGGGACCCCGCTCCCCGCGGAGACCGGGACCTCCCGGCAACACATGCCCAGTCTCACTGAGGGGCGGCACGAACCGGGATCGAAACAGCGACCCCTCTGAAGGCGCTGGGGGGGGGCAGCTTTCCCAACCCTGGGAGATAGTGAATAGCGGGGGATCGCCATGGCCAGGGCGCGGGGTATGGCACTCAGGCAGGACGGGCCCCTAGTCAGAGGCCAAGGCCCGTGGCAACAGGCAGCCCGGGCCCTGGTAGTCCGCGACCGAGGAAGGCGCGCTGCCGGCGCCAGCTGCACTTCACTCACCCCCCACCCCGCGCACACGCTCCAGCCCCCACATCGCTCGGCCCGGTAACGCTGCGACCTGAATACCTTCTCGCCCCAGCCAAGCTGGCCTGTGCCGACAGTGAGCTACTCACATCCCTTCGCCTAGGGCCTCTGCTACGGCGCTGGACGACTAGGTCCCCGCCGGGGAACTGACCCAGGAAGGAAGGGGCCGTTCTCAGTAGACTCACCAAAGGACTTCAAGGAACTCGGCCGGCCGCTTGCACACGAGGGGGACGAGGCGGGACGGCGAACGGGCAGAAACAGCGAGACGGGCAGCGGTCAAGAGACCGTACAGTGGGCGGGGGAAGGCTTTTATATCCCTGTCCCCCTCCCACGGCCGGAAGTGACGCGGCCAGCAGACCCCCTGGTCCCTAGCCCAGGGAGCCTAGTCCGCAGACTTCGGTGCCTTCCTGTGGCACTAAGGCAGCCGCCCTGTTGGAGGGTCCCCTACGTGGCCCACCGGGCAGCCTTGGCAGTACGCTGTCCGGAGAGCTCCTTATTGAGTCCGTACGGGGGCCCAGGGCCAGATTTAGGGCAGTGTAACCTATGCTGCCGCACTGGGCGCTGACCTGTGGGGGGGGGGGGAGGGCGCGCTGTGTTTAGCAGTAATGTACGATTTAAAAGCATCAGCTTCAGAGTTCCTTGTACGCCCAGCTTTCAGGCAGCAATAAAAATGTCATGATAACTCTTGTGATTAATTTTCTTGGTAGAGAGAGAGATTGGGGTTTTGTCTAGTCACAAGTTTGACTCACCATAAAGTAGCACAGAGGGTTTATATGCCTGCTGCGAAGAACAGATCAGTATTTTATGTGGATAGCTGAGTGGAATAGTAAAGCTAGGCTTTACCAGCGCTTTTAAACAAATGAAATGTATTTGAGAGAGTGGCATTGGAGGGATGAGTGGCACTTTTGCCCGGGTGGTAATGGGGTAATCAAAGGAGGAGGTCATTTGAGGGGGGCGCCAAAAAAGATTGTCACACCGGGCGCCATCAGCACTAAAGCTGACCCTGGGGGTCCCCCTCAAGTTTTGTTATGGCTCTGCTGTGATACCAATATAGGATCTGTAGCCATGTTTCTATTATTTCACAGCAGAAACAACACTGTGTCAACAGGGAAGAGTGTTTTACTGCATGTTCGTTTTCAGTACAGCCCAGAACAATTTGACCAGCTTTAGTATGTCCAGAGCTGGTCCATTGGTGCTAGGATGCCCATGTGAAGTGTTGGGGCATCTGTATCCTAAATGGTAAATGCAATGACAAGATTGGAGTTGCAGAACGTTACATTGTCTCTTATAAGTGCAGGCTGCCAACTCCTGCTCTTATGAGGCCAATAAGGTGTTTGTAGGTGGGCAGAAACTACCAAAAGGTAATGTGAGCTGTGAGTGGCTCTGCACGAGCTCACAAGAGGTGAGTTGATCTAGCAAGCATCTTGTCTTCCCTGGTATTATTTGTTCTACAGATATGTATCATGTGGGATCGCACTTCAAATCTTAACCACAGCAACAGAGGAGGGAAGGGTGTAAGGGATCTTTTGTTGTCTGGCATCTTCTTAGTCAGTTCTCACCACACAAGTCTCTCCTGCTAGGCAGTAACACTGGGCCCTTGACAATGTGATTGTCAAATATGCAGATGAATCTTTAGTCTCCAAGTAAAGTGCCAAGAATCGACTGCAGTGGTGAAAGAGCTTTTCACTACCTTCTAAAGAAAATAGTGTAAGGGTGGGTCCCCATCTCTTCAGCAGTCTGATAGAGAGGATGCAAACACACCAGAAGTGCAGAATCATCTCTATGCCCAGCAGTGCAAACTTAGGACCTACTGAAATATTTTGGTGACCACAATCCATGTATGACTACAAGGGTGGAGTCTGTCTGGACTCCCACTTCCAAGAAAGATGTTGAGGGCAACTCTGCGCAATATGAGTGAGCCACCTGAATTCCCTTGCCAGGGCTGAGACCAGGGTGCCTCTAAACCAGCAAAATAGTTGATCAAGAAAATGCACCCCTCCTAACCCAAATTCTCACATCCTTAAATGAGAAAACATTTGGGTATGTAGAGGCGGCACCTCCTACTTTAATACACACTTTTGTTTTATTTATTTATAAAGTACAATTTACAGAATCTCTTGGCACTATTACAAATAAAAAAGGAACAAAATGGATATCAAAGTAGGACAGGTTCACATCATCACTGCGACTATACATATGTTTTGAGGTGTTTACATAGTTTAAGAATATTGGATTCTGGTCAAAGAGAGGAAGGCAGTAAATTCCAAATGGATGGCCCTAGTACCTGGAGTGATCTATCTCCCCAATTTACAGCTTGCAATTTGGAACTGTAAACTATGGGGCGGAAAAGAATTTCAAAAGGCTCCATATTTTTAAACTTCTCTGATATAAAAGTTGGTGTGGACATGTAAATTGCCTTTTTGCATTAGACATGCAGTCTTAAACTGGACACATTTATTGAAAAGAAGCCTATGAAGTTGGTCACAATAATCAGGACATGGTTACATTTTGTAAGGTTAAGCACCAGCCTGTTTGTGGCATTTTGAAGAAGACAATGGGTGTAGACTTGTTTTGGATAATCCTAGGTAGGCAGAATTTTCATATTGCAACTATGATTGTATAAAGTCATTGGAAACCATTATTCTGTGAAGAAAGTCTAAGAATGGGAAAATTCTCTGGGGATATTCACAAGAACGTGTGCTAATTATCGCAAAATTAGTTTAACGCAACTTTGCACATCGCAGTCCATCACGAGAAAATAACGCCGTGTTAACTTTTTATTCTCAACACGGCGATAGTCACACGCTAACGCATCAAATGACCGCGATAAAATGACCGTGACGGCAAAAAAACGCAAAACACAAATGCGAAAAAAGTTGCGATGTGGCCAACCGCGATAAAAAAACCTGCGATAACCAGCGACAGGCCTGCAATTCCCATGCGTCATGTGGGAAAATGCACCATAAAAGCAGAAAAAATAAATAAAAAATAAACAAACTGCGTAGCACCATGGATGCACCCGGATCGAGTGCAGAGGACAACGCGAACCCCACAGACGACCAGCAAGAAACCTCAGGGTCGGGGAAGGGCAAGGAGAAGAGGAAGAGGAAGACGCGGTTCAGTCCGCAGGAAAACAGGATCATCGTTACGGAGGTGATAGAACACTACCAACAACTGTTCGTCACCTCCACTGTGTCATTGGCAACACAAACGGAAATACGGCAGTCGATCGCGAACAACGTGAATGCAGTCGGAGTGTTGAGGAGGTCAATGGAGGAGGTCAAGAGGCGCTGGCATGATGTCAATAGCCAAACCAAGCAGAAACTCGTTGCCAACCGGAAGGCAGTAACGGCGACTGGAGGTGGGAGTCCTGCGCCACAGGAGGAGCTGGATGAGCTGGAGGAAATGGTGGCCACAGTGATCAGTGTGGAGACGGTGCAAGGAGTTGGGGGTCGGGACACAGCCCGACATGACCTGACCCAACAGCAACAGGGTGAGTAACGACCAGGGACTGGGGGGACGGGTGGAGATGGACACAATGGCACAGATGCACAATTATGTGTAGCACACTGCACACCCACAATGATTGTGGAACATGTCCCTCATACCCTTGGCACACTGCAGCACACATAGTAACACCAAGTAGGCCCCCGTCCACTATGTGCACAAAGGGGCCCCCGTCCCTATCACCAATATCACAACCTACCCATGCACATGTGCCGAATCCAGCAAAGCAGCGGCTCTGCGAGCCACACTGACAATGCAAGTGACACTGCATGACCAATAGCATGGCTGCAGTCAAAATACATGACATGGTGCACGACACGACACTGAGGTGGCCCAGTGTAGATCACATCCTCAAAGGAGCAGGTCACACTCTGACACATCCACGTGCACATACAACCCCTGACGTCAACAACACATCTGCAGACAAACAATGCACAAGAGTACAAAAACCGTCCAAGAGCACAAATGAGCCAAGTCACCAACATCTCAGCCCCTCAAAAGCACACATGTCAAAGGCACACCGCCCCAAAGGGATAAGGGGCCGCTAAATCAGAGCTGCAGGGGCGACTCTCCCACAATGCAGCACACACACATAGCAATCACAGCACATCAACATTGACGACAATGTGGTACAGAGTGCAACACCTTCACTACAGAACAGAGGACACAACTGGTGCCGCTTGTGCTTAGAAACTGGCCAATCACATCTGGCATAGCAGGAAACTGTGAGATGATAATGTACGAGTACAACCTCACATCCGTCATGTAGTCGAAATGTCCACTGTCCCCCATCAAATAGTCAGCTCATCCAAAACAGTCACAATGTACATTATCATGCAGTCTGTATGTAAACATGTACAATGCTTCAACATACATGGAACACACTGTTAACCTGCATCTCCCCTTTACATTGCAGAGGGACAATCAACACCTCCTGCAGAGCAGACCAGACATCTCTTCAGTAATGATGAGGAGGAACCCCTGGCCATCTGCTCAGACACCCTCCAACGGCTCGTGGACAGCCTCCGCACCCCAGCTCCAGGAGCAGGGCAGCCCAGCTGCATAGAGGTGACCCCACCCCCTGCACAGCCCACACAGCAGGAAGCACCCACCACCACGTCTGGCTCCCAGCACCTCACGGAAAGACACATGGCATTCCAACGCTGTGTGTCAGACTGCCAGAGGGGGCTGGCTGAACAGGTGCGGGTGGGTTTTGACCTCATGGCAGCCAAACTTGATGCCATACGTGGGTGTATGAGTCCCATCAGGGACCACTTACAGTCCCTAACGGACACCCACAGTCCGTTCCATGCTCTACAACAATCCCTGGCTGACCTCACTGGAGCCATTACTCGGATACAAGAACTGTCTAGTCGGATAGGCTCCAGCGATGGCAGCACAGAGTTGGCACAGATGCGGAGGACAATGGAGAACATGGAGCGGATGCAGGCTGGAAGGATGGCTGCCACGGCTGTACACCAGCGAGATGTAGCTGGGATCTTCCATGCCCTGCAGAACATCATCTCGCCATTGCTGCCACAGAGCCTGTCCCAGATGACTGCTGCAGGAACTTCGACACACACATCTCCGCCCCCTGATGCGTCAGTGGCACACAGTGATGCAGCCATTCCACCTCCGCCACCTGATGTGTCAGTGGCACACAGTGATGCAGCACATTTGAGGGTAAATCCCTAGGCAGTCAAGTGGTCAAAACAACATTTAAAGACTCATAATGACCCAAAACATGATATGAAAAAACTCAGTGTAAGAGCATAAGTTCGCTAAAACATCATTGATTTTATTCTCATTTTCTTAAAAACATATCTCTTTTATCAAAAGTGAAAATAATGAACAATAAACATCAGCCATCCTAATGATGGTAAGTTATAAATAACAAAATACATGAAACATGACCATCGATCAAATTAGTGGCCTATGGTTCAATTGTTAGAACATGATATTATGATCTTAATTATACAAGGATGGCATTATTGTGGCTATGTGATGGGTCTTCAACGCGCGTTCGGAGCACTGTGCTCCTTCATCAGGAAAGCCACACCTTTATCATGGATCTGAGATGGAGTGCCCACCTTCTTTTCGCATAAAACGTAGCGTATTTGGATATTCGGAGAAGGCACCTGGGTTCTGATGAAATATGATGAGATACCGGGTAAGTGTAGCTCACACTCTCCTATGCTTTCTTAACTTGAAATGAAAGATCACTTGTAATGGAGATCTAGAAGTTTTCTATAGAAGTGCCACTCCTGTAAGCGCCTTAATTGATATAGTGGCAAATATAAATGTCGAAGAGTCAGTGCAAGGTTTCCTGAGTAAAGAAGTAAATAAACAATCAATAATCTCTTGCGTGATACAGGACCAATGCCAAGGGGATTGCCACGACCTTGAACGGCTATTTCTGAAGTGAATAACTGGTATTTTTTAAAATGATTAGGAAATTGGCCTCCGGTCTGTGAGACTCGGTGCCAAAAGAACGAGGATCAAAGCATTCCTGCTGCATTCGCCGGACTGACACAGTGATGCAGCCATACCACCTCCGCCACCTGATGTGTCAGTGGCACGCAGTGATGCAGCCATAACACCACCACACACACCTGACACACCTGACACAGAAGACATATCAGAGGACTACGATCTGGATGGCAATGACTCTGTTTGAAAAAGGAGGTTATAGCATCCATCCCCGCCATATGGCCTGTTCCTGCTTGGTTCAGCCCTCTGCATCATGCCCGGGAACACCACCTTCCACTGTCCCCCGAAACACTCTGCGACATTCACCTGGACCCCGACATGGACTGCCATATCTGCACTGGTTACCAATGACACAGCAATCAGCCTGCGGACTGAACTCTTCCTCTTACGATTAAATTGTCATTCCCCAAAGGACTCTGGTTGGCCCTCCACTGGGCAACCATGTTATGTGGGGTTTGCATGGCCATGTACTGCTCCAGCTCCGACACACCACAGAATGTGAATAAAACATTCCAAATCACACAGATGTGTCATGTCTATGTTCAATCAAGTATAAGAGTATGGATGAATGTAGGGACATTGATTGCCCAAAAAGGTACACCCTGGGAAATGACATCAATGCGCATGTTTGACCCTGACCCACATGGCCAATTAGATGACTGTGAACGTGTGAACTAGCTGTGGCCTCATTGCCCATGAACAACAATCTTGCAACACCCCAATGTACCCCCACGTCCATGTATTAAATGGGGCTGTGTGTAAAAATGTCTAAATCGGTAGCAGGCCTAAAGTAGTGTCCCCCATCACATGTGACAACAGAACATTTCTTCGCATACCTGCTCACACTCAACTGTGTGGACACAGCCTGTTTTGATGGATCACATTGATCCACATGGCAAGAAGTTGGACACCATACTCACATTGCTGAAGACACGTAAGAGCACCGGTCCACCAGCAACTATCCCAACCACAATGTCTGGCTTACAGAGGTGGAGCTGGCAATAGGGACTCACCCCTAAGTGAAATGTGTCAGTCAGTCCCTCCCTGTGTACGGACAATGCTCATTGAGGCACACGATTTGTCATTCTAATCAACACTCATCACAGTTGAACACTAGTGAAGTGGCGTAGACTTTATTCGCATGTGCGTGTCAGTACGGGCAAAACAAGGGCCACAACATGCAGACCAATGCTTCAGACACTAACAGGCAGCATGGGAACATGAGGTGGTGCAAGAACTGGGGAGGCAAAAATTAACACCAATCATTACGGATGGCAACTGTCTCAGCCCACCTTGCCTTGCTGGACGAGTCATGTGATGTTTGGCGTATGCTCATTGCCCCGTGTCAGGGGACACGACTCACAGCCCATGGGATCTGCATTGTGCTGTACCACCGGACTGCGCAGACTGTCTGCTCTGCTGACAGTGAGCAGGTGAAAGGGTCCAACAAGGTCACATGTAGTACTACATTGCCATGTGTGTACACTCCCTCCAGCAGTATGTCAGAGTAAGTGTTGGATATTTCCAAAAGTAACAAGATTCCTTTGATGCCCTGGTCCACTATCATTTTTAGTTTGGCAATACCAGAAGTAATCACCAGCTTGGTGATTCCGCTAGGTCTAAACCCTGCCTGATGATCTTTCAAGTAGCAATTGTTTTAGATAAAGTTCCAGAGCTGCAGAGTGCCAGTTTTTTTGATAAGTATAGAAACAAAAGGAAGAGAAGAAATGGGCCTAAAGTTTCAGGATATGAAGGGACCAATGTCGGCTTTTTTAAATAATGGGTTTAAAGGTGGGGAAATGGCTATCTTCAGCAAAGATAGAACGATAAAGATCATTAATTGGAGGAAAATTGCTCTTTGATTCTGTACTGGATGACTGAGGCTGCATGTGAATTACTGGGTTACCACATTACTCTAATATTGTAAATCTTTTCAGAGAAGAAATTTGATACATTGTGAACCAGAGCCAGTTAAGGGTCATCAAAATGAATAAATTAATAAAAAAGGATTTCTAGAGTGCTCCACTACTCCTAGAAGTGTCTCGGCGCTACAAGGACTCATTGCCAAATGGCAGTTATGGTGAAGCAAACCGCCACGTTTTTAGAAGCTTTCAAAACTGCAGCTCATGACTAGTGCTCTGAAGATTCATGTGTGGGTTATTCCAAGCTCGCACTGCCAAAAAGAAGAAGGAGCAACCTCCTTTTCTGGCATGCCTGAACTTCGGAATCACAATCAAGAGAGCTTGTGATGAATGTAGCGCTCTAGATGGAAAATAATGAGAGATCCTCTCATATAGGGAGCCAGGGGAGTAAAAAGCTTCATGTACCTGTAAAAGAGCTTTAAAAAGAATCCTCTTCTTGACCTGCAGCCAGTGCAGGTTCATAAAATGAAGCGAGATGGATGCACAATGGGTAATCTTCAAAATCCAACACACTGCTGCATTCTGTGTAATTTAGAGTTGTTTTTATGAAATGACCATTAAGACCCAGATAACAAATATTGCATAGTCCAATTTAGAAGTAATTAGCACATGCGCCAATATCTTCCGAGTCTCCAGCCGAAGAAGAAAAAACATTTTGTTAAGGCTGGAGAAGTGCGAAACATGTGCCCACCACGGAAGAGACCTGGGGCTGGAAAGAGAGTTTATTTTCAAATTTTATCCCCAGATTCTTAGCAGCATGAGGTGAAGAGGGCAGAGCAGCAGGCCAACAGTTCTCTCATAAATCACCCTGGAAAGATCTGAACAACAAAACTTCGATCTTATCTGAATTACAGAGTTACTGGAGGCTAAAGGGTGGGCCAAAAGTTGATGGGTTGGAATATTATTTTGTTGAATTATTTGGGAAATGTCTTTTTAGGAAAATATGACTCTAGTTAGCAACCCTAATTAAAAAGCAGTATTTACCCAGCTGATGATACAAGTTTGTTCTATCAGTGGTGCTATATGTTTTCCTCCATTGTGTTTCTAGCTTTATCAAGATAGATATCTCTTGTTTAACCCCTTAACTGCTGCCCCCCTGTGCTGAGCCCTTTTTTGGCTATTTGGGGTAGTTTGCACTTAGGGCTACATAACTTTTTTCAACATAAGGTATCCATTCAAATTTGTTTCCTTTGGTTCCATCATCCTGGGGGTTCTAAAGGTACCCAAGGTTTGTGGATATCCCGAGAGGGGACCAAGATTATAGGCAAAATACAGCTACATTTTGAGTTTTTGGGAAAAATAGTAAAAAGGTGCTCTGGATAAAAGTGTCTGTCTCTTTTCCTAAAAATGGCATCAACAAATGGTTTGCTGTGCTAAAGTCACCAACTTCCCAGCTTTTAGGAACATGCAGCGCTAAATAATAAAAAAAAAATTCTACCGCAGTTGTGGCATTTTTCAAAGAGGTAGCCATTTTTTTCCTATTTTCTGTGCTCTCAACCTGCTTCCAGTGTGTGGTAGAAACTAGCATAAAACTCATGGGTGATCTAGGTAAGTTATAGATTTCTGGAAAGAAGACAAAATTCCAAATTTCATCAAGGGGTGATATGTGTGAGGTTTCTCAAAGAAACTAACTGTTGAATTAAAGAAATATTGAAAACGAGTACGAAAAAACAGCCATTTATGACAACATTTTTATCTGTAACTTTTTGTGACAATGTCTGATTTACAAAAGCAATATATCATAACATCTGCTAGACGCTTCTGGTTGAGGGGATATATAAGGTTTGTAGGTTCTCTAAGAACCCAAGGTACCTCATAGTCAACAACAGTGCTGCATTGTGCAATGATTTGTTTTCATGAGCCAAGTATGAACTAATTCGTATGGTGAAATATGTAGAGTGAAAAATGGGTGTTGGACTTGGCCCTTTTTGCAGGGTCACCCCAGAACTTTTTGCCTCCCTCCTGTATTTTGTCTGACATGTTGTTGGTGGTTTTAGGACTCTGGGCACTTTATCACTGCTGATCAGTGCTGAAGTGCATGTGCTCTCTATGGTAAACTGGGTAAGATTGGTCTACACCTGTTTGGCATATTTGATTTACCTATCAGTCCCTTGTACAGTGTTATCCCATCTACCCAGGGCCTTTAAATTAAATGCTACTGGTGGGCTTGCGGCGCTGCTTGCGCCACCCACTAAAGTAGCCTTTCAAACCTGTCTCAGGCCTCTGACACTACAGGGCCTGCGCGCGCAGTTTACTGCCGCTGTGATGTGGCACATAAAGTGGTTGCACGTCTCTGACACTACAGGGTCTGCGCCCGCAGTTTACTGCCGCTGTGATATGGCACATAAAGTGGTTGCACGTCTGCGACTCCCCTTTTACTACATATCAGTCACCCCTAAGGTAGGCCCTACGTAGCCCTATGGGCAGGGTGCGGTGTAGGTAAAAGGTAGGACATTTGCCTTAAACTGTGTGGCATGTCCTGGTAGTGACAAACAGCCTATTTGGTTTCTCACTGCTGTGAGGCTGCCTTCTCATAGGGATGCATTGGGGATTCCCTGATATGTGCTTCAGTGGTAATTCCTGATCTGAGAGGGGTAGCGTGATCAAGTTTGGTATGTTTGGAATAGCAGTAATAAATCCTGCTTATTGGTGAAAGCGGATTTATTATTGATATTTTAGAAATGCCACTTTTAGAAGTGGGCATTTCTGTGTGCTATGTGTCTTTGTGCCTGCCTGATGTGTATTGACCGTCTGGTTCTAGCTGACAGGAGAGAGGGGTTGTGCATCCACTCCAGCCAATCCCTGGGGGGTTAAGGTGTGTCCTGCCCTGCCTAGGTGACTCAGCGCTAGGCTGAATAGGCCTGGTCTGTATTTGGAGTGGTGGGAGGAGTAGCACCTGCACCTGAATAGGGCTGTGCCTGACTTCCACAACGAAGGCTCCGCCACCCGTGGTGCGTCTGGGGCCAAGGTGTACACTAACAATGGAGGTTGTTGTGCACTTGCGAATGTAATTGTAAAGTGCACCCAGAACTCGTTTAGACTGGGCTCAGAGCCCTGTCCTAGGGGAGAACAAAGACACTTTGAACTATACGTACTGGGGCTGTGACCCCATGTAAAGTGAGCTTGTGGAACTGAACTGGAAGAAGACACAGTGTGGACTGCTGTGTGCCACGAGGAACCGCCGTTTGGGACTAAGCTGCTGCCTGCTGGGTGGTGAAGGAACTGCCCTCTGCAAAGGGGGCCCTGCTTCATGGCCTGCCTGGGCCCTGTTCACTGCTCCTGGGGACCGCTCTGTGCTTGAGAGCACTTCTCGTTCCCTTTCTTGGTCTCCATGGTGGAGGCAGGCTGAGTGCTCTGTTTGCATTGCTTCCACAACGCGTGGTGAGCGCTCCCAACTCATCCTGAGCCCAAGGGTTGGGCTCAACCCTCCATACGGCGGGCGCTGAGTGTGTTTTTGATGGGAGGACAACCGAAGACCCGATGGAAAATTTGCTCCTTATTCTGAAGCCGACGGACGTCAGGCAGAGGAAGCCTGGTTGTGGGCGGGGCCCAACAACAAGATAAAGCCAAAGCCTCATGGGCTCCTCATGCAGGAAAGGAGACCCAGAGCCTAGCGGGCTCCATTCCGCGACTTCCTGCCTCCCCCCACGTGGTAGAGGGAGAGGTGGGTCACCATTAGCATCAGGTCTCGGCGAGGAGACCGAGGAGATGCGAGAAGCTGCCGGAAGTCAGGTGAAGGTGAAGCCTTGTTGTGGGTGGGGCTGACGGAGGCTTCGCTCCGGGCCCTGCTGTCCGCTTTCCACATTTCCCGGCTAAATGGCAGCACTGCATGGTTGCGGGCAGCTGCGGTTCAAGGCGCCTGGGCGGGAGGCCCCAGATCAGCCTTGTTGTGCATTCCTGGCATTTCCGCAGCTGCGCCGCATGGTCGCGGGCAGCTGCATTCTTAAATGCTAGTGAGAGGCAGAGACCGGGTGTGTCTACGCCCCACCCCGTATTTGGTGTGCAGAGCTCCGGGGGCATTCGTACTCGGCAGCGGGAGTCAGGAACAGCATGGTAGGCTTCGAGGAGCACCCAAACGCTGTGAGTTAAACGTGACTGGGGGCACAGTGACTTCCGCATTCCTGACAGCTACTCGGGGGCATTGTTGTTTTGGGCAGCTTGGGGTGAGACCTTGACAGAGGCCCCTGATTGGCATTGCCCCACATTCCCTGTGGTAGGCAGGCAGGTAGCCCAGGAGCCTATGCAAGGGAAGTCAATGACTGTGGGCATAAGGTGTGTAAAGTGGGCATGATGTAGTTGTGATGTATGCCCTACTACAAGTGTGTACTAAGGTGCACTGATGATACGTATTGTGCTTAGTATAATCCTGCCAGTAGTTACTGGTCGCCCTAAATGTGATGATTATGACAATGGCCCGATTGACCAAGTGATTTATATAAATCCCTGTGACGTCATGACAAGAGCCTAGTGGCACAGTGATATATGTGATTGTGTTCTAATGTGTTGTTATGGATAATACAAAGGCTATTTTTATATAACCTTGTGTGGAGTTTCTTTTGTAGTGTGCCTAGTGTGTCACTGCTGTGTGAGTGTATTGCGCAAACACTTTACACATTGCCTCTGGGATAAGCCTGACTGCTCTGCCAAGCTACCAAGGGGGTGAGCAGGGGTTATCTTCAGCGTGTAACTCCCTTGCCCTGACTAGAGTTATGGGTTCTGCCTGGCTTAGGTGCATACCCTAGCCAACCAGAAACCCCATTTCTGACAATGGGTATCAAGGAACCCTATGTATTTCTGAAATCGGCAGATGGAGAGTTGAGGAGCACTGGTTATTTGTTCAACTCGGATAAATTTGTGGGTACCACTACTAACATATGATTATGGGGCATTTTTAAAAAAAGCCTTCTTTCTTGCACACTGGCTTACATTTGGAAGGCACAAATGCAGGGAAATCCAACAAATGTTTTAGTATTCTATGCTCCCACATGTCTTCCGATAAAAATAGTATCCTTTGCAAAGCTCAAACTTTGACATAAAAACACAGTTTCCTCACATTTCTGTGATTAAAAGTTCTGGAATCTGTAGGGAGACACAAACTTCCTTCCACCCAGCATTCTCCCAAGTCTCCTATTAAAAATGGTATCTCACTTGTGTGGGTAAGCCTACTGCCCACGACAGGAAATAGCCCAAAATGCAATATGAATACATCACAATTTTAAACTCAAAACCAATCCTTTTTTTTTAAAGCAGGTAGCTGTGGATTTTGGGCCCTAGCTCAGCCGGCATCAAGGCAAATCCAGCAAACTTGCACATTTTTGTAAACTAAGCACCTGGGAAAATCCAAGGTGGGGTGACTTGCGTGGATCTCAACAGGTTTTTTTACCCAAATTCCCTTGCAAACCTCAAACCTTGACAAAAAAAACAATTTTTCCTCGTATTTCTGTGATGGAAAGTTCTGGAATCTGCATGCGGTCACAAACTTCCTTCCTTCCACCCAGCCATTCTGAGGGGACCCTCATTGACCTTGGTTTGATCCGTTCCTGTCACAGGCACTAGGCCCAGCCACACAAGTGGTGCAACATTTTTATTGGTACAAGTGTTGTAACACTGGGTGGTAGGAATTTTGTGGATTCCTGCGGATTCCAGAAGTTTCCATCACAGAAATGTAAGGAAAATGTGTGATTTTAGGGAAGGTTTGTGGTTTACAGGGTATTGTGATTAATGCATGGGATTCATGCAAGGCACACTCCCCTGGAATCCTACGGGTGTCTAGTTTCCAAAAATGTCTGCGGTTGGTAGGTTTCCATGAATGGCAGCTAAACATCGCCCCAAATTCTGCAGCTACCCCTATTGCTGATCTCTCTACATAGCGTTTTAGGGCCTTTTGTGTCAAGGTCTCTTGGCCAACCCACATAAGTGATATACCATTGGTATCGGACACTTGGGGGAATGTTGGGTGGTAAGAAATTTGGGGCTCCCAGAATTCCAGATGTTTTTCTCACAGACATGTCCAATCCAATCAGGTATTTGTAAAGCGCAAACTATTCACCCCTAAGGGTCTCAAGGCACTGGGGGCCGTCGGGAAGATTAAATGAGCTATTGCCCAGAGTCACATGGTGCTGAGCTGAGCTGCTGCCGGTGCCGAGGGTCTAACCGCTAGCCCTGCGCTCCAGAGTCAGCTACGCCACACCTCTCCATGTGAGGAAAGTGTGTGTTTTTAGCAGTAGCGGCCCGTGGTGGGAGTGCTGCCGGGCGGTGATGCGGGGCGGGGGTAGTAAACTACGGAATACGGCTGCACAGAGGTAAGTAAACAAACAAATAAATAAAATGAATTTCGTTGCGCACGCTGCATCGCATTTGGCAACGAAATTCGTTTTATTTATTTGTTTGTTTACTTACCTCTGTGCGGCCGTATTCCGTAGTTTAATACCCCCACCCTGACCCTCCCCCGCCCCGCGTCACCGCCCGGCAGCACTCCCACCACGGGCCGCTACTGGTTTTTAGTCAAAGTTTACAGTTTGCAGGGCATTTTAGGTAAGAAAATGTAGTGGGATTCACATGAAGCCCACCACCCTGTACTCCCAATGATGTCTAGTTTTCAGAATTGTCTATGTCTTGTAATTATTCCCAGGTGGCAGCCTACCCAAACCCAACAGGCGCAGCCATTCACCTTTGCAAGTGGGACGATATTGGGAGTTAGCCACACTCTCTTGGACCAGATGTAAAAATAACACCCAAAGGAATCAAATGTCCTCTAGTTTGCCATTGGTCAGGGATTTCTTAGTGCACAGGGAAGCAGAAAGACTGTAAGGTTTTAGGGGTGAGGGTGGGGCAGATGTAAAGGATGGTCCAGAACCACCCCATTATTTTATTAAAAAATATATTCCTTCCATACAGGATGCTTCCTGGCACCCAGGGCAAATTGGTACAATCTTCTTATCTGCCTGGGGGAGGGTGTTGGCAAAAGGACTGGTTGGTTCCTTTTTTTGGGGTGAGAATGTGGCCAATGTAAAAGAGCTACATCTGCACCACTTTCTTTTGCCCCAAAAGGCAAATTCCCTGATATCAGGTGGACTTTCTACCTTTCTGGGGGGCATACTTGGGGCAATGTCCCCAATGTTGAATAAAACTCCTTCTTACCGGGGGGGAGGAAAGACACTGTTGCTCCTTCTGGAGGGGGGAATGGCTCGATACCAGGGTAGGCTGCACCCACATTTTGTTTGTTTTGGCTCCGTTTTGAAATGCTTGGTATTTAGTGGGCAATCTGTGCCCCTGGGGTCAGATTGGGGGTGAATACCCTTATCCATCCCCCGGGGGGGGCAGAACGTCTATTGGGCCACGGGTCGGGGGAGTGCATGGGCCCAGGCTCAGGGGTGGCCGCATCCCGATCCCCTACAGAAATATTGCATAAATGTAGTTTCTGGTGTCTAGTGGGTTTTCTGCTCCTGGGGGTGCAAATTGGGGTAATTGCCCCAATCCACCCCTTAAGGGGGCAGAAAGACTGTCTGTACCCTTTTGTGTTGGGGGCATGGCACCTTGTCCCTATGTTTTTTCCCTGGTGTCGAGTGGGCTTTCTGCCCCCCGGGGGGAATATTGGAGGTAAATATCCCATCTGACCTCTGGGGGAGCAGAAAGACTGCCACCATACTTTTTGGGGGTGGGGATGGGGGCATGGCCATGCCCATAGTGAGCAGCCCCCACCCCTATGTTTATTTTTATATTAGACCCTGGTGTCTAGTTGGCTTTCTACCCACCTGGGGTAGCACATCAGTGGTAATTACTCCTTCTGCCCTCTAAGGGGGCAGAAACAATTTATGTCCTCTTGTTGTGGTGGGGGTATGGCCATGCCTATGGTGGGTAGCCCCTACTCCTATATTATTTCAAAATAATACATTCCTTGGGGTCTAGAGGGTTGTCTGCTCCCTCAGGGGGGCGGATCAGGAGTAATTATCCAGTAGAGACACTGACTGTCCTCATGTTGGGGTGGGGTCATGGCTATGTCTATGGTGAACACTCCCACCCCTGTATTTAAAAAAAAAGTCCCTGGTGTATAGTTAGCATTTCTGCTCACTAGGGGAGGGGCGGGGGTCAGATTGGGGGCAATCAGCCCTATCTGCTCTCTAGGTGGGGGCAGAAAGACTCTCACCATAGTGGGCAGCCCCAACCCTATATATATTTTTTAATTTACCCTGGTGTCTAGTGGGCTTTCTGCCCTCCCGGGGAGCGAGAGCGTGGATAACTACCCCTATCTACCCCCCAGGTGGGGGCAGAAAGACTGAAATAATTAAATTGCTAGGAGGAGCACAAGCCCTTGCCTAAATCCCCTATCCCAGTGCCTAGTGGGTGGATCCCTGCTTGGGGATTGCACTCCTGTGGCCATACCCAAGCAGGGATCCACTGGGCAGTGGTGCCATTGGAAAGGGAAGATTCTCCTCTTCACAATGATACCTCCCCCAAGAGAATCACTGCTCACGGGGCTGATATATCCCTCAAGCACTGATTCAGTGAAAGTAAAATGAGCCCATTGGCTCGTTTTAATTTCACTTTTATTGTAGTGACTCAGCGCGTCCTGCGTGCCGATCGGCATTACAGTAAAAAAAAGAAAACACTCAGTCTGCTTGGGAAGCTCTTCCCGATCAACCCTAGCTAAAAATAATAAATTGGGCTCCCTCTGGTGCAGAGCACCAGACAGGCCTTTATATACCTCCCCAGTGTTGGCCAATGGCGAACAGACACACTGGGTAGGTAGTGCGGGTGTCAGCCCTTGGCCGGCACCCGCCCTTAAGAGGTTAAGGGTAGATGTAAGTCATTTGCTGCCATGAGATTATTGGTTTGTGTTCTTGCTGTCTTAGAGGTAGAAAGAAACAGGCAGGTCGAGGGAGTTGGGTTAGACCCATGTAGCTGAGGAAATCTAGCTGGCAAGAACTCCACTCAGCAAAGACTTATGTTATGGGATTCCCTGCGCTTCAAAAGAGCCCTTCATGTTCATTTAGTGTTAATGTTCCTTCCTCACCTCTGCCAATGCGGACATCTAAATAACTTCATAAATCCTTTGAAGCTCAGAGGCCAACTAATATCCTGCTGTTTCCGAAAGCTAACAATGACAAGCAAAAGCTTCATAGCAGAACACTAGGCTAACATGAGAATTCAAGGTTCTCAAGGAGAATGAAAGCTATAAATCCACTGTCTATTCTTGGTCAAAATACTAAAGGCAATCTGCCAGCAACATAACCATCTCAAATATCCTGAAAGTATAACAATCATGGCAGAAACAGAGAAATTTCAACTTTCTTGTGTATAAATGCCTTTTTAAGCAGGGAAAAATTACCTATCACTCACTCATAAAAACAAGGAAGATCTGAACTTCAATCAGGGACACTGAATAATGCAAGTTGTAGAGGACATTAATCCAAGAAGGCCGCAAATGAGATCTCAGAGGGGCTCCCACCTTCAATGAACAAAACATAGTTCTCTTTTTTGGACTCTTCCTCTCTCTCCCTCTCTCCCTTTCTCTCATGCACATTCACCACATAACCACTTTAGGTCCTTCATAAACAGCTATTTAACACCAGTTAATGAGTGGGGTATGCAAAGTTTAATTGTACTGTTCCAGCGGCTGATCAGATTCAGACCTTGTAGTGGAGTTTCACATTCATGCCACTAGATCAGGATTTTTTGGCATAAGTGGAAAGTGACAGTGTCTGTCTTCTCAGAGGTCACTGCACCTTTTTCTCACTTATACATATGATAGAGTGGTTGTATGGGCCTATACGGGCAGTGCTGCATTATTCACCCATAAACATGCCATATCCCTGGATAGCCTGTGTAGGGACTCCCTGTCCCATTTCCTTTATCAAGAGTCTTTTTTCCCACCTACTCTCCACAAAACGTAAGGGGCGCATTTTTTCTACTGATTCCCGTATATTTTCCACAGAAAACGAAAAATCAAGGAAAATATAGGCATTATCAGTTCACGTTTGGTGGATATAGTCATTGCGTTAAATATTACTCTCACGTGCTGTCTACTTTACAAATATGAAATGGAATATCTCACTAAAATAAAAGTACCCTAGGGAAACTCTTTAACAATCTTTGCAAAAGTCCTTAATAGACCAAAGCTCCAGAAACCAAACTAGAAGGCATTCCACACAGCCTGTAAGTCCCTAGATTAGTGACAAAAAAGGTCAATGGTAGAGAATCTTTGTGAAATAACTGTAGTGATAACCAGCAGAGAAATGTTTCACACTAAATACATCAATGTCATCTTAATGACCAACACCTCTGAGATATTTGGAATAATGGCCGATTCTCCTAAAGATGTTATGCCTAACAACTACTGATTTCAACAACAGGAACCAACTACACTTGTGGCTATATGCCTTATACTAAATGTTGTTGCACCATTCTCTAATTTATTGAATCTCCCGTCACATGTAGTAGAGAAGGTACTTTAGAATTAACGAGTCTGACATATATTTCTTCTGTAGGTCATTCTCTTTAATTTAAGCATAGTAGTTGCCGAAGCACTTTGGAACCAATATCACAATCCTCCAAGGGATTTCCCACCCAACTACATTAGAGTTTAATTCTATACTCAGATACATCTTATGTCCCCACTGCAAGTGCGAAGAGTCAATTTCAGAAAAGTCGACCTCTCCCACTGTGCTGCTAGCTTGGAAACAAATGCCCAAACAGTGCAAGCTCACTAAAGTTGTAGGAAACTTGCAAAATTTACCAGTACTCATATCTGTCATATTCACCACTGTTTCCTCACCTTGCACCTTCTCCTCATATTCATTCGTATACACTGATTCGGAGTCCACTTAACAGCAGGATCTTATACCAGCAACACCATGCTTCATGCTCTTGACATTATTCATAATAGCCTGCACACTTACATGCTCGTTGTCAGTGAAAAATGTCACTACACCCCGTATAAGAGGACTTCAAGGTACATATCTAACAATTCCTGCAATGATAGCAAATCAAATTATCTTTATAACCAGGTCCTTCTTGCTCCCAACCCCACGTGTTTGCCCTCCTCCACCTGCCTCAAGAAACATATATCATTGTTTTTGGATTCTCATGGTTTAATTACCTGACACCTTCTGAACGGCGTGCAGCACATTGGATGATGGCATTACACTAGATTTTTATTTTCCCTGCCTGTGATTACTATATTATTATTTATTACTTTTTTCAATGTGTTTACGGTGATGATATAATTCAGTAGGCTGTTATAGCGCTTGACATGGAATAAATGGATTTGTATCAAGCATGACAATTTTACTAGTTGTGTTATGGTATGTTAATTTTATTTATAGAGCTCACGTTCAGCCAGATGTTTCTTGGAGCTGAAACAGAATTAACAGTCCAGCAGGAAATAGTTCACAACAATTGAATAAATGAATAATTTCAATTTGCAATGCTTCAGTAGTTGCACATGTATATGAAATTTTGGCAATGTGAAAATAGATGATGATAGAGTAAAACCCAATCCAAACCTTGGGTGGTCATTACAATGCTGGTCAGACCGCCTTCCGTGGTCCTCTCGGAGGCGGTCGAACCGCCGCGGTCTTGTCAGAATTGGTCTGTCCGACCACGGATTACGATGCATGCATCGTGTACTCCGACCGACCACTGACAGACTGCCTGCTCTGACAGCCTTTCTCTGACCGCCGAGATGGTGGTTGGAGAAAAAACAGCCGCCACAGGGCAGTGCAGGGATCTCCAACCACCGTCTGGATTACGATGTGGGTTTCCGACGACCCGACCGTGGTGGTCCAACGACTGCCTTGAGTTGTCTGACACAAATGTTTTGGGGTGCATACTTACCCAATGCCGCTTCTCCCCAGCAGACTCCGTCATGGATACCTTTCTCCAGGTCCCCCCTACACCTAAGCAGTTGTACTGCGATGTCTATGACCCTGTGGAGCCGGAATCCAGGTAAGTCCTTCTGCTGTATGTATCCAAGGCATATCTCCACATATGTCATGCACGTGTGTACAATTCACATGTTTTCTGTGATTTTGTACGCACTTGCAGCAACATATTCGAGGATATGTACACCGCCATAGATGAGACCACCACAGTAACAGCAGTTGCATTATAATACGGCAGGGGGAACTTTCCGGGCCACGTCGGTCAGAATTGGATCGCAGCAGTTGGGTGGTCGGTAGGTCAGACTGGCATCGTAATGACCCCCTTAGTAAATTCAGTGGTCCTTACAGTTGAGCCATAGTTTTGGCAGTAATGATTCAGGTCAATAGAGCGCACAAGAATCCATTACTAAAATGTGCTCAGCACTTTCGGGAGTAGGATGCAGATTATTTTACATGTCATTGCATGGATGTTGTTTCAGATCATTGGATCAACCCCAGAAAGGAGTGGAGGAAAGTGGAGGCTTAGTTACACCAAATTGCTTCCAGTTCGACATGGCTAGTGTTGCCAATGTGTCCTTGTCTGCCTGAGAGTGTTAGGTTGGTTAGTTTGTTTGATTAAAGAGCTTTGAAAACGAGGCAAGTGGATCTCAATGTACAGCTGGCTTGGAGCTGGAGCCATTTGAGTCGATGAATGTATACATGGACATGACCACATTTTCTAGTGCCTATTGTCTGTCCTGCAGTTGCTTGGAGTAGAGCTTTCAGTGGAACAGTCCAGATAACCGGGAGTCAGTGATAAGGAAAATACCATATTTCTGTCTTGTGATTAAGTGTCTCTTACAGCCTGTTTAAGATCTGCTTTGGGAATGAGTTTCTGAATTGACTTAATGAGCTAGGCACCTTCGAAAAATGAATTTATAGGCATCAAAGGTAGATTTGTTGTCTTATTTGAATGGAATATGCTTGGCATTCTATACCATGACAGAGCAAATACCTGCTTCTTTGAGGTATGCAAGCAATATATTGTGCAGAGTTGATTATCAGGAATATGATTTTATTTTGATTATTTTTTAGCTTCCGTCTGTTAATTCAGCTACGTATTTTGGAAAAACATTCATATAAATGATTAATGGAGGTGTTGTTATTAAAGCTAACATAAAGCTGTGTGTCATCCTTATGTTGGTGGTAATAGATGCACAGTGTATTTAAGAATCCCCCATAGGACCAAGATATAAGTTAAGTAGGATACAGTCCATATTTTAACTTTGTGGGACCCCAGAAGTGTTCTCAGGGCGCAAGTAGGAGTCGTTTGTTTTTGCAACGTGGTGGTGGTCATGTCGAAGTGATCTGAACCACTGAAAAATCACCCCACCAATACTAAATCGTATTGAATGCTGCTGATTGAATGAATGAATTAAAGATTTGTAACGCACTCTGCCACCCCCAATGGAGCATCCTGGAGCTGCATGGAGCATTATTGATAGATTGGTTGATCGACTAAGTTCTGCCCACACGTCAAGCAAGTTTTTTTCAACATTAGATAGGCATTATCTAGGATGTTGATCGTTGCCATTTCAGTGTTATGTCCTAAGAGGCAACCTGATATAGCTGTTGAACAGGCCAGGTTCTTGTATGAAATGATTTAGTTGTGTAGGTACTCACGTCTCCAAGATTTTTACCACAAAAAGTATTTTGGTGACTGCATAGTCTGCTGATTTATCTAGGATTGGGGAATGGTGCTCAATTTATAATTGGATGATTTAGAGAAGGCCACGATTTCCTCCAGGAGAAAGGGGGAAAAGGTTCACAGCTGTTAGTTGGTAATGTTTGTTTGATGTTTATTTTATTTGCCTGGAGGGTGTCTGTGATAGCGGATCCTTGACACAATATCGTGGTAAACAATATTGTTGACAAAGATATTATGTAAAAAATATTGTTTTCCTTAATATTGTGCTCCTATACTTATATTGGCAAGTACAACAATATCGGGAAAAAACTTGAAGACAAAAGTATTGTCAAAAAATATCGACTTACTAATATAAATAGAGTTCAAAGTATTAAATGTTAAATATTTTAATATATTACTGTAATATAATGTAAATTAAATGTATGCCACTAATATTTAATACTGTATATAAATATATACTTATATAAACACACAAACACATATATGTATATATATATATATATATGTATATATATATATATATATATATATATATATATATCTAGTGTCATAATTAATAAAAATATGTATTTTACATTATATTAATTGTTATACATTTTGAATGTATTGTTATGACTATATAATATAATCAATGACACTTTTATTTTACATTTAATTATTTTGTTTATTTTTAAATTTATGAATATGGAAATTAATGTATGTATATATATATATATATATATATATATATGCGTAGTAATACATTTAAATATTACAATTAATATTTAATGTTAAATGCATATTTGTATTAATTATGTTACTAATTAATACAAATATGTATTTTACATTATATATTAATTTTATTAATATTTGAATGTATTACTACTGGAAAAAGGACAAAATTAATAAGCCAGTGATATAAACAAGTCAAGAGCAGCCGCCATTTTAATAAGTCAGTGGTCGTCAGAAGGATGTGATCCCAAGAACAATGCAACCAGACTTGTCTAGGTGAAAATCCAAAACCGCAAATGTTGGAAATAATCATTAATGCGACAAGCAATGTGCTGGTATCCGTAAGGCAAATCAACAAAACATGCGGTCCCGTACCATCAGCATAGCAGGGTACACACTGGTATTGTGGGTCATGCAATGCGCAGTGACATTGTATAAAACGTATGGAAATCCTGAACCACAATAAATGGAAATGAACGTTAATGTGACATGCGTTGTACCGGTATTCAAAGGCAAATTGCCAAAATACATGGTCCCCTGTCAACATCACCACAGCATACACAATGACCTGTGGGTCATGTAGTGCACAGTGACATTTCAATGAATCAACATACCACAGCTCTCAAGAACAAATAAGCAATCAAAATATCGATGTAAATATCACTTGATGCAAGAAAAAAGAGCATAGTGGGCAAATATAGAGTGTTGTCACCAATATGTTGGTAAAATCATGCCAATGTACAAAAACATAGAATAGAGTATAGGTGATTCCACTGGTTCAAAGTATAAGTCATAAGATCTCTTTCCCAATTAGGCTCCTGTGTCTTGCAGTAGTGAAAAGATGCCATGTGAAACAAGAGCCCAATTCTGCCCCTGTGGGTTGTTGCGTCCCACACTAGTACCAAAGTGGCCATGAGTATATACATAAATAGTAAATCAGGTATACATGATTTCACTGTCAGAAACATAATATTTCGCAATTGTGCCCAAGTGGCCTAAAGTGCCTTACGGTTGTGTGGAGATGCCAACTAATAAACGGTATAATTCTACCTATGTGAGCTGTCGTGTCACACACTCGCTTTCAAGGTGATCACTGCTAAGGTGAAGTATATAGAAAGTGTAGTGCTCAGCTGGCTACTCTCGGACTAACTCAGTGCGCATACCTATGTGAAAAATAAGAAAACAGATACATATAAGTGATTTAAAATCAGTTCAATGTACCATAATATCTCAAAACGCTAATGGGAGGAAACATGCTGAGGATAACATATATAATCAACCTAGGTGTACAGATATTTCTTCACTAGAATTTAGACCAACTGGTGCTAATGTGATAAAGTACAACATTTATTTGGATTCCAGTACCCTCCGCTTGTGTTCTGTGTTGCCACCCCTAGGGTCAGGAAGAATGGCATCTATCACCACAAATTTGAAAAGATTTTCATTCCGGAAATGTAGTTCAGTGAAGTGTATAGCTACTGGGCATTGGTGATCATTGTGTTGTATGGCCTGCTTGTGTTCTACTATCCGTTTCTTAGCCCTATGAATGATGCTGCCTCTGTAGAGTTTGCTGCATGGACATATAAGGCAATGAACACAATATTCTGTATTGCAGCTAAAATTGCCAATTATGGTATGTTCCCTCGTACTGTTGAGGAGTTTGATTTTGGTGCAGCTCAAGCTTTTGCTACAGGCTTTACATTTCATACAGCAAAAAAAGACAATTGTCTCACCAATATGTCTCCTGCTGGTTGTATCCTTGATAACCATGTTGTAACTCAGGCTGTCCCGTTAGGATCTGCTTTTCCTGTACGTGATCTGTGGAGTATCATGTAAATATTTGTTGAGTGTTTAGTCAGTTGTGAGTATGTGCCAGTTTTTGCCTAACAGCTTTCTCACTTGTTATGCTTGGTTAGACTATGTGATAATGAACCTCACTTGGTCTGGTTCATTCTCCATAGGGTCCATCGTAGGATGTAAGAAACGTGTTCTAGGGACCAGGACAGCTTTGGCACTCGCCTATGCAATAACTTTGGTGCTGTACCCCCTGTCTCTGAATCTGTCCTGCATGATCACTATTTCCCTCTAAAATGCTTCGTTGGTACTACAGTTGTGTTTTGCTCGTAGTAGTTCCACGTAAGGGATACTGTAAATCAAGCTGGATGCATGGGTGCTGGAAGCATTCATTAGGCTGTTTCCTTCTGTGGGTTTGCGGTGTGGCCTAATATCTAACTGCCCATTGCTGACCTCAATCTCCACATCTAAGAATACACTGCTTCTACTGGTTTGACCTGTGAGTTGGATATTATCTGTGTTGTCATTAAGGGTGGAGACAAAGGGGCCGATTCCGATTCCGGCCGGAAATCTCTCCGACCGAGCCGGACCCGGAGAGAATTCCGACCGAATCGGACCCTAGCAGTCCGACCGGACGAGTACGATGCATTCGCATGCTATCGGACTCGATTCGGTCGGACTCCCATTGAAGTCAATGGGAGCCGGTCGTACAACGCGTACGCGGGCTCCCATTGACTCAATGGGTGCGAGGCGAACAAGGGCGCCCCTACAGCGGGTACGCGTCCATGTGCATCGCGGCGTACATGCACAGGTAGGGGGGACCCATGGTTTCCCCCTGTGTGCGACTCGCGCGCCTACGCGTACAGGGGGGTCCGACGCGGACCCCCAAAGTCCGGCTCCGACAGCTCTTTCGAGCCGGACGGTGCGAGTCGGTCAGACTGCTCGCGGCACGCATCGTACTTACCCGGCCGGGAAACGTCTCCATAGCGCGGTGCGAGTCGAGTCCGAGCGAGTCGGTCGGTGCGGTTCGGACCCGTGAACGAGTCGGTCGGCGATTTCGCATGCGCTCGCATCGTACTCGCTCGGCCGGATCCGCGTACGATTCGGTCGGGAAACAGGGCTCCGAATCGGATCCGGTAAATCCGATTCGGAGCACTACCGGCCGACATCGGAATCGGCCCCAAAGTTTTTAGCAGATGTCTCATCGTAGGGGTGACATTTACTATTCCCACTCCAAACAGCGCAATAGTAGGAAAAGAGTTGGACTTTGGAGGGGTAAAAATTACTATTCCCACTCCAGTCTGTGCAACAGTAGGGAAAGTGTTGCATTTCAGAGGGGTGATATTTACTATTCCCACTCCAAACAGTGCAATAGTAGGAAAAGTGTTGGACTTTGGAGAGGTAACATTTACTATTCCTTCTACAGTCAGGGCAACAGTAGGGAAAATGTTGGACAGTGTAGGGGAACCATTTACTATTACTTAAGTAACTTCCCACCATACATCTACAAACTAAAATGCAACCCACAACTAAAATGTAACTCAACTAAATAAGAGTAGCACAATTTACATAATTGATAATCAATTAAAGAATTAACTATTAATAATTAATTAACTATTACTTAATTAACTTCCCACCCTATAGACCTACAAACCCAGCAGCCAACAGGTAAAAAATAACAAAAATATATAATTATTACTCAATTTATATAACTAATAATCAAAAAGAAAATATTAATAGAATAATAATTAATTGGTAATTAATTATTACCTCATTAACTTCCCATCCTATACCCCTACAAACCTAGCAACCTGCACCTAAAATATAACTAAAACAAAATCAGTATTACATAATATACATAATCAATACCAATCACATAATTAATATTAGCTAAAAATTATTAAATAATTAACAATTAGTTTTTGCTTCTTTCACTTCCCACCCTATCCCCCTAAAAACCCAACAACCTACTACAACACTATAAATTACTATTAACAATTAATTATTCTAAATCACTTAAAATTACAGACTACGTTAAAAAAATGTATAACAATTATGCAAACAATTGTAACGCATAAAATTAATATGTGATTCAAAACACATTGCAATAATTTTAAAATGATATTTTTTACAACTACAGGATTGAAAACGATCATAAAAGCAACAATATTCTTTAAAATGATATTACTTGCCTAAAAACAACAATATTCTAGACAACAATATTTTTGCATCACTATATTTTTGTCATGATATTTTTTTCCTGATATTTGTGTCTCCCGATATGAACAATTAGATATTTTGCCCAAACACAATGCTAGCTGCAGTGCTGTGACATATTTGTGTATGTAATACCCAAAGAATTTAGCTAATTTATTACACAGTGTCCTGTAGATGACCAACTGTTTTGTATGAGTCATAGTGTGATTAACCACTGTTTCAAATACATTTCTGGGTCTACTTGTGTTGCTTTTATTTAGTCTTGAAGATAACCATTTTTTGTTAGAATATAATCTCTAATTTGTTCCTGTGTTTTTTTTTAGGTCTTGGCTAAAATGGGTGTGGGATGCTTACTCCATCTGCAAGTTAGAGATCATATGTTTTATCTTTCGGATCTTAGGCGAATTTTGCTAGCTCTATTTTGCTTCTCTTAATAGCCCTCAAAAGTTGATCTCTAATCAAGAGTTCCATAAAATTTCCATGTACACAATATACCCAAAGCTCTCAGTGGTGGGTCAGCACATGACATTTTCATTGATGCTCTGCGCTCCCTTGTAACCAACATATGGCTCAATAGTACCACATGTATCTATAGCTAAGTGTTTCGGTATTCAGAGGGACATCACACACAGACTAAATCAGCACCGCCAATTGTCAATCTGGGAAGGCTTTCATAAATCATGTCCTCTCCTTATAAATTGTTTGCACACCACTGCCTGTTTTGTTAAGTAAAACTCTTTTGACCACCTTCCACCACCCGATATTTTCTCAACCATTCATTCTGCTTTTTCTGTGGTACACTAGTGGCCTGAAGAAAGAAGAAATATGTCTAAGTGGGACTTGATTTGTGTAGTGTGGTGATGTTCCATCCAGTCAGTAGCACGCAACAAACGAAAAAGTAACATTTCACACTTGTGAGTAAAGCTAGTGGACCCTTAAGTTCAAGATACAAGAAGTACGAGAATAACATTCAACTTCCCAATACTGGAGCGAGGCAAGAAACTATAAAACAAATAAATAATAAAAATGATAATAGTTACGCACCAAATTAATCTTTAAGGATGTGCCCAGTAACTCCACTGCCAATGTATCCAGTGTTATGTACCATTGCAGAACAAATGATCTGAGTTCTGTTACTCCAAGAATGTATTTGGTATTGATGTCCTGCCAGGTCTGTACTGAGAGCTAACAGTAGTTTGCAAAAATATTTTAATATCAGACCCATATGGCACTGGGCAAGTACAGTGAGGGAGCCTGAGTTCAGATATCAGGAATGTTTCCCTGCAAGAATGCTATAAGAAGCAATTCATTTTGAAACAATTGTTAAATATTGGCTAAGATGCTATTGATTTCTCAGTCAATTGTGAACAGAAGAGCGTGAAATGATCTAATAATTCATGATCTGGCAGAGGACTCACAAGCAATAGTTCCCTGCAGAAGCAAATCAAGCATTTGTTTATAAGGAAATTAAGTGCAATTCCCGCTGGATCCTTTCAATGTGTCGCGAGTGGTTATAAAGCTATGCCTATGTGACGAAATGTCAATGGAGTACAACACGATGTCTGTGCTTCTTCAATAGCTCAAAGTGGGCACTTAAATGACAACATGCCGACTGCTTGTATGACCTTTCTCTCTAGCCATCCCTAAGAAACAAACAAGCCACAGAGACATGCATAACACAAAGTACACATGCTTCTTTGAGGCTGCATGATCTTCAATAGTTACCCAAGCAATGCACCTTCTCGTCTGCACATAAATTGAAATATAGAACTGGGGCGCCGGCACCTTGTGCACATTTCCACATGTGCCTGCCTCAAGATCTGGCAGACATACACCTTCCTGCAGGAGGCAGTCACTAGCTGCTATAGCTGCACGAGGCAATAGCAAGAAGTAAATACCAACAGAAGATTTACTGATGGATAAAATATGCGGCAGATCCAGCATGAATCCCCACCTCAAAAAACCAATGCGTTTGCTAGGAACTCACAACCAATGTTCATACAAGGAAAGAAATCGCCCTGCATTCTCCCAAGGGCCTAGGTGAGGACTCAGAAATAAGTTAGTCCTATCCTTTGCATCTTGCCACCAGTAAGTAGCATTGTGCTTATCCAGCAGAAGTATGGAGCTTCTTATTGTCCATGTGCAAAACACACAGGACATGCAATACACAGCTAAGTTCAATTAGTCACAGGGGCAGAGGAGAGATGATGCCATCTGCTGTCCTCTGTGTGACCTCATTGTGCCACTGTGCCATCCCATTTTCTTTACTACTTCTAAAAAGATCCAGGGAGCCTGGGAAGACTCATCTTAGTAGCACATTTCTTGGTCATGCACAAATCCCCACCAATATGGTTTTGCATGGTGCAGCTCATTCACAACAGACTACTAAGGGTCTGTCCCAGCAGTTGCAGGAGTCCGACCTTCCCAACTCATATAATCCGATCTACACAATCCTAAAACCCACATGCCACATTACAACAGGAAGGCCCGCGGAAGGTGCGGGGGTCATAGGTAAAAGTGTCACAGTGAAGGGAAACTAATAAGTCTTTCTTAGTGGAAGGCTCGGCAGGTGGCCTGTCTCGAGGCTCCAAATTCTTCTGTAATGACTATGATGATGGAACAACAGAACCCCGGGTGATGAAGTTCACCAATAAGCCATTATTGACTGCTGACCTGTGTAACCCAATTCATGCTGGTACCCGAGCTTTGCCAGAAAACAGACATTTGGCCAATTAGAAGGCAACTAGCAAAGCAGCCAGGCAAACACACTGATAAACATGCAGAGACGCGCTTGCACTTTGTAGAGGAGAGACAGAATGCAGTGGTAGAGGGGACGAAATGTATAGTCATAGGAGTGGGAAGCCTACCCCATATTGAATGTGTAAGGGTCATTCACACCGTTGGCTTCGGCATATCCATTGCCCCAGTGTAACAATGATTGGCAGACACAGTGACACCCTTAGGAGAGTAAAATGCAAAGATTAAAAAAATCTTGGGTTTGCAGCCAAGCCCGTGTAAACCAAATAGCAAAGATCTCTTTTTTACCTATATTTACACTTTTGGTATGAGTAAATGACGTAGCATGCCCGCAGCAGCAGTACACATCTTTCCTCTATAGAGGTGCTGGTGAGCTGCTTGGTTTGCTCCCAGACAAATACCTAACATCTTTAGCAGAGAGCGAGAGGGACTCAAACTCAGGCAGTCAAAAGACAAGACTCTAGATGAAACCTGTCTACATCTTCTGGCCTCAGCGACTAATGGAGATGATTGGACCGCAGGTCCTAGGCTTTCAACACTAGAAGCATGCACTGTGGAGAGAACATCCTCTGAGGGGCTGCTTGGAGAAGAGGTGACAGACCTCCCAGGAGTGGTCTCACTGGAGAGTGCACGACAGAGGCGAAGTTGAGAACGCCGGAGACAGAACTAGGTGCTGGCAGAATTCTCCAACTTCAAAGGCATATTCAAGGGGCAGCAGGCACTCCTCGGGGTTCGCTCTTCCAATAAAAATGGGCCCCTGGGTGGTGCAAAGGGTGTGGGTTTTTACCTTGGATTTTAATTATCAGATTTCGCCTTGAATGACCTCTTTCTTTTTTGCCTCTTTCAGTCTTTTCACAGTGGTCGACAATGTGCTGAATAGACGTCTTTGTCTTTGATCTATAGACACATGTCGCGTGGATAGTTTCCCATTGAGCAGGCACCTATCGTTTACTGCACTGCACTTGAGCACACACTAAATTAAATCTCTCATTATGCCTCCTGGTTATCGCACGAAACGGATTACAGGCTTATTTTTTTATGTAAATCTTAGTTTTCCGAATCATTATAACTGTTTTTCCATAAATGTAATCTTAAAAAATGTATTAAGCTTTAACGAGTTCTTTTTATAATTTGCTTCAGCAAATAGAGGTTAGGAAGGGTCTGCTGAGATGCAACGGAGAAGCGGTTGTCATGGTGAAGGAAGGCTTGCTTTAAGAATCAGAACTTGACTTGAAAGGACGAACCGTGATTTTTTATGTGCACAATTATCTAAATATATCAATCTATATTTTTCCATAGTCTGTGCAAACAGGGTATCTTAAATACATTAGATTGAAGACATTGCGGATGTCTCACGAGTTGTTGGTGCCTTGGAGGAGATACCTCTGTCCCACCTCTCCTCCCCACTTTTTCATTTGGACCTCTCCATCCCTACTGCGAAGGACTCTCCAGCAACTTGTTGGTGTTGTCTGTAATGTCCTCAAAAAGTGGTGCTATATACGTAGCATCAATAAAGACACAATTGCCTCTTTCACAGGGGGGATACGGGCGCAGTTCAAGGTCTTGCCCGTGTCATTTAGTCTGAGTAAGATTGCTCAGGGTTTTGATTGTACAAGGTTTTGTTCACTGATTGGGAGTTGAACTTCAGGGTGCTGCCACCGTGTTTTTTATCCATATGATAGGTCTTTGTGTGATTGCTGTTGAGCAGAAAATCCCAGTACTGCCCAAAAACAAAGACGTTACCATGTCATGATTGGAACATTGGAGCCTATGTTGAAGTGGCGAAACATTTTGCCGTTTAGGAGTTGAAGGCAGATAAAGTAGGAGTACAGAGCTGAAGAGAAAAAGGGTGAAGGGTTGGAGATGCCTCTTTATTCCTGTAGTTCCTGGGAAGACTTCATGCAAGTAGCATGTGGTTGGAAAATTTAGAGAGATGCAGTGGGTGGTTTTACGGCTTAACCTGAGACCTGAAAAACAAGTTCCTGAAACCCACCATTGGTATTTCAGAGAACCAACCTACCTTCCTCACTCAGAGCGCTTCTAGATGAGAAGTGGACCCTGAAGTAAATAGTACTCTGGTGAAGGGCCATGATTAAATGGTTGCCCATCATTGAGGTAACAGAGTCTTTTCTCGGTTTTAGTGATTGTTCAGCGGAATGCCAGCGAGTGAAGAATGAACATTGTCATACGAGAAAATGTTAGTGTCGTGCTTGGTCAATGTTCCCCCTAATTCTTCCTCTGTGTGCAAAAGTCTAAGGTCTCTGTGCACTGCAGCCAAGGCTATGTGTGCTAAGGAACCTACCATGCATGCTATAGTTACCTAGGGTTCCTGTTTAGGCCAAACAAGAATGCGTTTATTTATTAGCATTAATTACACTGAATTGGTTTATAAACCTGCATTGTGTGGTACACCTGTGAAGCAGCTTTTCCCTGGCATTCATACTGCACGAGTGGTAGAGCTGGGTGAGCTAGATAATTCATAGGGAGGAATTAGCCAGATCAGATCCTTTAGAAGATCCCACATGGAAAGATACAGCAAGTGACCTGCACAAAATATGCTAAAGACTCTTTCTAATTAAAAAAGGTTATTTCTTGAATACTTGCATTTCAATTGATTTGTAGTGCAATAGATGTTAGCACTGAAAAATGAGGATGCCAGATTTTGACACCATAAGAATTGGGCAGCAGACTGTCACAACCCTAGACCTGGCACAATGGTGACATTACACCGAAGTCTCAGCATCAGACTGTAACCCCAAGAGCCACTCTTCAGAGTGAAACATCACTTTTAGAAACCTGAGAAACTGAAATCACACAGGTTCCCAATACTATACCCTAAATATATAAGGTGTTCCACAAAGGTACTTTCCCACCATCAGTATCTAGAGGGAGTGTTTGAACCTGTCTCCCTGATCATACATGCATGTGAGGAGGAGTTGAGACGTCCTGCACACATTTTCATCCTGGGCTTTTGGGAAGGCTACAAACAACTTGTGAGTGCCATTCCTGCAGTACCAGTTCAGAGGGAGTCCTTGCAGCATTGCACATATGCAGCAGTGCTTTAGGTGGACTGAACTTGTTGAGGGATCTCTAAAAAGGGCATGGCCAAGAAGTGTAACTAAGAAACTTTTCCTAGAGATATGACTGAAAATTTGTGAACCACATTCCTGTGCTTTACATTACGACAAAGCTAACCAGTATTTGGATGACTTTGGGAGTTTTCTGTTACTACATTCAGGCATAACACAACAATAGACCTACACCTAAAACAGGCCAGACATATTGGCTTGACAATGCCTTTTAGCTGAATCAAATCAATGAGTAACAAAAATTTTGTTGTGAAAATGTCTGCCCTTCACACTGATTTTCTCTGCAGTCTCTCACTCTCTCACTCTGTAAGATGCTTACATCCTTTTGCTCCCCATATCTTTCTGAAATCCTCCAGGTGCATATCTCACACTTCATCTCTTTCCTCTTCCACACCGTCTTTTCACTCTCTCCTGCACAAACTTCCTTTCATCTCCTCTACTTCCACCCACACACACACCACCTACCCACTCTCCTGCTGTAAGCACTGCATTTTGTTTTCCTTTGGCGGTGTCTTATTTGAAAGTTATGTAACTCAACCACACATTTTCTGACATTTACAATTTGCATATATGTGACCATCACTCTCTGTGGTCTGTAAAGTGGCGAAAGATTGGAGATGCATGTAGTCTGGATACCTTTTGGACCCACTGAAAGGTACATTTAGAAAATGGCAGTGCATTCTGCCTTAACTCCAAAGCTGTTTCTACTCAATAAGACATCCTGGTGTGGCTCAGTTCACATTATACACTGCACAAGTGTCCAGTGGCGGCTCGCAGAGGGAATGCTGTGGGGCGGCGGGGCAGGGCAGGGTGAGGAGTAGTGGAGTCGGACATATGACGGCAAGGAGTAAAGTAAGTAAATAAATAAATAAATAAAACTATTTATCTTGCGCTGGCGATGCAGCGAGCGCAAGGTAAATAGTTTTATTTATTTATTTACTTACTTTACTCCTTGCCGTTGTATGTCCGACTTCACTACCCCCCCACCCTGCCCCGCCCCGCCCCACCGCCCTACAGCATTCCCTCTGAGAGCCGCCATTGCAAGTGTCATATGTTGCATAAAAACTACAAGTACACAACATTTGGAAACACTGATCCTCTCAGGTATTGCATGATGAAATATGTGAAGCGCCCATGCCTCTCAGAGTATTTGTTTCAAATGGGCTGGCAATGGAGTGACAGGAGCCATGTGGCACTGTATGAACCACTGTTGTTTTTGTGGTTCAATGGGCCCGGTGCCACTGCACCTGCATCACAATGGTAGCTACACCCCTGGTACTAGCATCAGCTCATGCACATTACATGAAAACAGTGAGCTGGTGCCTCCAAAATAAAATGCTACAATTAGTGTTGTGCAGATGTGCAGCTTCCATTGGTGCAGTGAATCCGGTGCCTAGAGGCCTGAGGGCCCACTGAAAACCGATTATCTTTGTATTTCACCATTCAAACAGCGGCCAAAGGGCCCATTTTCTTTCTTGCACTAGTGCCCATGCTACACTGGCTATGTCAATGGTGTTGTGCATCAATGTAAATTCCTCGGGCATCCTAAGATATTGGTAGCAACATAATTAACAATAATGCTAACAATCTGAGATATTTAACTGCGACCTCTCAATACAAACCGGAACAAACCAGTTGGTATGAGGGAAGGAGGTGGTATGCCTGTCTCTCCATTGCTTCATCATTATGCAGAACTAATTATATACAAATCCCTAACATTTGAGATTAAAAAGTAGAGACCAATAGATACTCATTTAGTGGCTCATTCTACAAAGGTAAACCAGAAAACCTGGGATTAATCCTAGCTTCCTCGCTTAACTAAACTGTGTGACGTTAGGCAAATTTTCTTTCAGCAATCCTCCATTTTCTTCATTATTGCACATGAAAGTATCTTCAAATACATGATTTCAGAAAATGAGACGTACAAAAGTATTGGGTTTCATTTAATAGACTATAATGTTGCTCTATCTATAATAATGTGGACCTCATACGGGTGCACATTACAACTTACTTTCCTCTTAGTTCACAAAAAGATTTCCAGGGAGAGAGCGGTGCAAGAATGATTCTGAGTTAACGTTTGCAGTGATATCATTTGACCTATTAACGTCAAAGATTCTGCATGCTAGAGAATGGTGCTTTTTGGAATTTGAAGAGACTTTATCATATTTAGGTGATGTTGTTTGCATGATTTACATGGTGAATATTTCAGCGCTCAGCTCAGAAAACATGCCAAACAGCCGGGCTTGTGCACTGAAGCAGGCATAGTGAGTTGGCTTATCTCAATCTTGTTTATTATCACCCTCTGGAGTGGAAGTGGTTGGCCACCAGCAGCAGAAGCCCTCCCTGCAAGTGCATCAGCTAACAATGGCCAGAGCGCAGACTTTAAACAAAACATCACCAAGCCTCTGGCAGTGTAATGTAAAATTCAGCCCCTGAGGTGATAACATGTGGCATGCCCTTGGACGCCAAACAATGCCAATTAGTGCAGGGCCCTAAAAAAACAGGCATTCTTCAAAGATGTACCGCCGCCTATCTTCAAAACGAATGTAGCAGTTGGAATGTGGGGGAACCACTTGCTCCGAAAGATCTGACCCTCTGCAGCCCCACACGCTGCCATGGAGGAGGAATGCTAAACTGCTGCTCTCCCCTTTCACCACAGTCTGTTCCTCGACAGAATATCACTGCCACTGTTGTTCTTTTTCAACATGTAAATGAACGATTTTATCCACTGCTCGGTTTTAAAAGCAGCAGCTGAAAAAGGTCTCTCCTGCCATGTGTGAATTGTGCGTGCTTCACAATAGAGATTGTGCGCTAGGGGAAGTTGAGGTAGGCACGCGTGCCCTGCAGGGACACTGGCCTTGTATGGGCTTCTGTGGGCGGGCAGGGTAGGCGTGATGTAACACTTTCAGCTTCTTACCTCATCTCATGCAGATTGTCCCGTCTGTTGTGCCTGCCCTCCTCTATGTTTGCCCCAGAATAGGTTAATGCCCAGAGATGTTTTAAGACATGGGCAAAGTGGGCAATTGTCCAGGGCCTCGACCGTCCAAGGGCCCTCCTGAGATAGTAAACTTTCTCTCTTTTGACTGCTGTTTCTTTTATTGCTCTATCTAAACCTCTTTCTCTCAGCAGGGAGGCTACCTCTATCTCTGACACTGTCTCTCTATCCAGTATACCGGGAAAGACATATTTCAACTGTTGTTTATGACCCTGTTAAAGTTTAATATATATTTGACTATTGTTTGACTTCATACAGGCTTGAACTAGCAGGAAATGGTTAAGAAAATTAAATTAAAATGTTTGCCATAGAGGGGCCTTAAAAATGTCTTTACAGGGGGCCCCCAAAATCCTTAAGATGGCTCTGTTAATGCTGCCACCACCTGATTGCCCAGCATTCTCTAGTACTTCCTTTCCTTCCTTCCCCAAACCATGATGCCCATCATATTTTCTTCCTTCAGATACAGTGTTCCAATTTATTGAGGGAATGGAATGTTTGGAGATTCCTGTTCCTCTTCTAGAAAAGGAGGAGCTAAGGAATGCTTCTGAACTGTAATTTTTCGTCACGTTCATTGCCCCCTGCTCTATTTTTGTCACAGGTTTTTCCTTTCTTTTTGACTATTTGATTTTCATACAATCCTCGTCATTTCTTCTCTCCAGCTCCTGTGCAGCTTCTTTTCCACTCCACTTTGAGGGCTTTTTGTAACTGGCTTCCTGGAGGTTTTTTCCATTTAGCTTTTATCCTTCTTGGGGCTCCTTCTGGAGGATACAAGTTGCTGGGAGAATGTTTTGCATCAGCATCATCACAGCTACTGGAAAGGGTTGCCCATACCTCTGTCAGCCAAAAGACAGAAGATTGAAGGAGACTTGAAGCCCAGCCCTTGACAGGTTGAGACACTTGCAAATCCAATGGAACAAGAGAAGGAACCAATGCAGTATCCTTCGCAAGCCTTGGCAGGAACCATAGAGCCACAGTCTCAGGAAATCCAGCAACTATAAAATGAAAATTTGGCCTTATGGCAGGCCTTGCCTGATGGAGCATCAGATCTTCCCATTACTTGCCCTTCTATTCTCTGTTTCTCTGGAAATAATTTAAAAGAGTTTCCGGATGCCTTAATGCACAATCAATCAATCAGGATTGATAAAGTGCTGCAAATAACCCGTGAGGGTCTCAAGGCGCTGGAGTTGCTAGCTGCTTCACGGAGAAAGCAGTGAAAACAAGGCAAAAGCAGGAGAAAGCACTCAGAAAAAGGGGGAGAGGAAGGAGAAAGCAGTAAAAAATAAGGCAAAAGCTGGAGCAAGCACTCAGAAAAACGGGGAGAGGAAGGAGAAAGCAGTAAAAACAGGGCAAAAGCAGGAGAAAGCACTCAGAAAATTAGGGAAAGGAAGGAGAAAGCAGTAAAAAAACAAGGCAAAGCAGAAAAAGTACTCAGAAAAATGGGGGTAAGGAAGGAGAAAGCAGTAAAAACCAAGCCAAAAGCAGGAAAAGAAATCAGTAAGTCTGGGGGAAAGGAAGGAGAAAACAATAAAAGCAAGGCAAAAGCAGGTAAAGCACTCAGAAAGATGGGGAAAAGAAGTAGAAAGCAGTAAAAACGAGGCAAAAGCAGGAAAAACACAAAAAAAAAACAGGGGGAAAGAAGGAGGAAGCATTAAAAAACTAGACAAAAGCAGGAAAAGCACTCAGAAAGTTGGGGAAAGGATGGAGAAAGCAGTAAAAACAGACAAAATCAGGAAAAACACTCAGAAAAAAGGGGGAAGGAAGGAGAAACCATTCAAAAGCAAGGCAGACGCTGGAAAAACACTCAGAAAAATGGGGGGGAAAGGAAGGAGAAAGCATTAAAAAACGATGCAAAAGCAGGAAAAGTACGCAGAAAAACAGGGGGGTAGGGAAGGAGAAAGTAATAAAAAACAAGGCAAAAGCAGAAAAACAGGCGAAAGGACGGAGAAGGCAGTTAAAAATGAGGCAAAAGCAGGAAAAGCAATTAGAAAAACAGGGGAAGGAAGGAGAAAACAGGAAAAAATGAGGCAAAAGCAGGAAAAGCAATCAGAAAAACGGGGGAAGGAAGGAGAAAGCAGTAAAAAATTAGGCAAAAGCAGGTAAAGCACTCAGAAAAACGGGGAAAAGAAGGAAAATACATTAAAAAACAAGGCAAAAGCAGGAAGAGCACTCAGAAAATTGGGGGAAAGGACAGAGAAAGCAGGAAAAATCAGGAAAAATCAGGAGAAGCACTCAAAAAAACAGGGGGAAAGGAAGGAGAAAGAAGTCAAACAAAGAGGCAAAAGCAAGAGACAGCACTCAGAAAAATGGGGAGGAAGCAGAGCGGTGCAGCAGCACGGGAGAGCTAGGGCTGGGACCTGCTAAACTCCACTTTGCCTTTCATCTTTTGCAATTTGTGGAAAATAAAGTAACCCTCGGCGGAGTTCGCATAGCCGCGTTACGGGGAACTCCGCATAGCGGTTAAAAACTCCGCCGCTCTATGTGGAGTTCCGTAAGCGGGCGGAGTTGCTTGTCCCGCCCGTTCCTGAGACGTTTTTTGATGTTTCTGCTGTACGTCAATGCGGATTACGTGTTTTTGTGAAAATATCGCGCTAACGGCACCACACGCTCACGCACGGGCACGGCCATCTTGTTTCTTACTCTGTTTATGGTGCTAGGGCCTACTTTTGATCCTTATTCAATCTTTGCAATCCTCGCCTTCTAAAACCTTTTTTCCAATCTGTTTTATTTATTATCTTACCCTTTGTCTTTCTAAGAGTATATTTTGCATTTTTTTCTACTTTTTGTGTGTTTTTTAGTCAGTTTTGTGCTGTTTTTCTCTATTACTTGCTTTCGATTTTTTTCCCTACCTTCCTTCTTCTCTTTCTTTATACTTTCTACATTTTCTTTTCCACACTCCCACCCCCCCCAACATCATGACAGAGACCAGTGCAAAAAAGGCGGCGATGAGGTGCCGCCTTCCTTGCGGAAGGCGGCGCCCGGAAGGGGTGCAACCCGAGCCTTGTTTTCCAAGGTGGAGGTGGCAGGTCTATTTTGTTTTATGCAGCGCCACCTCCCCTCCACCCTGGCAGCAGATGGCAGGCCTGGGTCCGGGTACGGGCTCCAGGAGCGCCAGCAGCGGTGGGTGAGGGTGCGCCGAGCAGTGTATCGCTGTTCTGGGGTCCGGCGTACCCACAACCAGCTGACGCACGGGTGGTCCGACATCCTGGACCGAGAGCAGGACCTGCCGGACTTGCTAGGGGTGGAGGTCGCTGGGCTTGTGAGTAGCTAATTATTATTGTGTGTTCTATGTTATTGCTAATATTTTATTCCCAAATAGCAAGCATGCTGCTCACATGCAGGTAAGTTATATAATGTTTAGAAATCTTATATTATGTGATTGTTATTCTTCTAGGCAGGTGCTCGGCGCTACCTAATTGTACTTGTTTGCAACTTTGCATTTGCGCTCGCTTCGGATGATTATGTAAGAACTTAAATTAAGTAATGCAAACTAAAGAGAGACTCCTTTGCTTTGTCCTGTCACTACTAAGATAGTAAGTATTAGTAATTTAGTGGCACATGTCCTCTCACTTCAGTTCTTAGAACCTTTTTGTAGCTTGCACAGTGACAAGTAAACTAAACAACCAATTTGGTGTATGCAATCCATGCGTTCATCTATGCATTTATTTAAAGACAAAAATGCAGACTTAGTGAATTGGCCCGTCTAAGGGGGTTGAGAATGATTGCGAATGAGATCGGAACTTAAAAGCAAATATCATTCGTTGCAATTTATTCCAAAGTCTTTGGAATAGGCGGGCTAGGCAGGTTTAGGAAAAATGGAATCGATAGTACGATCCTCGATACTAGTCTACTACTAGTCGATATGATTTTGGAAAGTTCAATGTTATTGCAATTACCGTTTCCTGTCCCCAAAAAGTTTTGGAGCGATTATTTATTTACCACCAATTATTTCTTGTCTCTATAATTATGTCTTACATGCATCAGCATCCAGGGGCAAGAGGTTGTCGGAGGCGGGTGAGGGAGCAGGAGGTGCCTCCCACCAGGAAGAACACTCCTCCTCTGCCGATGGCTCTGCTGGCCCCAGTAAGTCCTCCTGTTGTTAATATTAATATATAGTCCCCTAACTTTTACTGTTCCTTAATTTGAGCTATTTTCTATCTGTTTTCTAGTTTTATTTCTTTACCAAGTCCTTTTTGATCTATCCGTTTAAAACATCTTGTTATCCCTGCATTATCCTATTATTTACTAAGGTATTTTATATTTCTAGTGTCTGTATTTCAGCTCAAACTGCCTCTGTCTGTAGCTTTCTTTCTTCTGGTTTTTCAATCACCTTTCCCTCTCCCCATACATATTTTGTGGGCTGCCTAATGGTGGTACTGTAAGACTCAGAGAACCCATTGGTCCTTACTACTCTACTAGCACTACTACTAATACTACTATTCTGCCGTGCAGAATGCATGCCCAAGTAAGGTATTCTACGCATGTTTGTTGAGATGAGAACGAAGGCTATCTTTTACCTTCTCATGCTCAATCAGTAAAATGAGAGAGTGGCCATGGTCATGTTGGACACCCAAAAGTTGTGTCTTCTTATCTAGGCCTAGTATTATTAGCAGCAGTTGATGGTGAACTGATTACCGTGCACCATGGCTGGAAGGAAGTATGAGGAGATAGAGGACTGCACCATTACATTTGCCAACCAAGAAGATTTTATGTCCGTTTGTCTGGCCAGTTGGCCACTCTTATTTCTTTTCAAAAACTCAGATTCACCATTAGCTCTAGCCACTCAGTTCAGTCCTTTACACTACAGTTTGTCTTCTTGAGAGGCTTTCCAAAAATTGCCACCATCAGAAACAAAATGCCCAACTGGATATTTTATAATTTTTGATAGGACATACTGTAACTGTACCCGAATTGATAGTGATGTGTGTGGTGTATGCATTTTCAAGTTTGCTACGGAAAAAAATAAATAGGGGGAGGTGCATATGGCATCTAAAAAATGTTTCATGTGTTTTCTAGCTGCACCGACCACCAGTGCCTGGGCCAGCGGAATTGGCAGCGCCATCCAGGGAGCAGATGCAGCAGCTGCAGGGTGGGAGCCAGTGGCAATGGCAAGTCATATTGCTTGCTTATTGACAATTTATATACTCGCTGCAAGTGTGTACATTGTATGGTTGAGAGTGAGACTAAGTTGTGAACAGTTGAAGACACCCCTTCTGTACTTAGCATTAGCATATACAGTGGGAGTTGATGGGAAAGAAGGATGGAAGGAGGAAGGATGGGTGAAATGTAATATGACTGGCAGAGAAGGATGTGTGAGTAAAAGGACGGATATAGGTGGCTGATAGGGATGCATGGGTGGGTGGGTGGGTGAAGGATGGGTGAAAGGAGAAAGAAACTATGCCTGCCTGTGTGTGTGAAAGTGTATGGGTGAAAGGAATCCTCCGGTCAGCTTGATGGGCCAAAGCAAGGATGCATGGTTGCTTAAAATGACAAATATATGTTGGTGAAAGGTTTGTTGAGAATGATACCCATGTTTGGATGGATGGATTGTACTAGTATTCATAGTGAAGACTGGATGAAGGGAATATAAAACTTAAATCGTGACTGAGTAGCAAAGCCATGGGTGAAGAATAAAAATAATGCTAGAAGAAAAATGCAGTGAAAAATGGAAACGCCCCTGGCAAGAAGAGCAAACAAGAAATGTTTTTTTATCAAGGTTTTTGATTCAAAGGTTTGAGCGAGGTTGTATTTCAGACTACTCCCTTAACTCATAGTAGTTTTCAAGCACATTATTATTATGCAGCCCAACCCTACCCACCCATCATCATCAATCGCCTCCCTCTGAGGCCCACTCCCTGCCCATGGTATTTCGCCAGTGTCAGCCATGGGTGGCCCATCGGCAGCATGGTTACAATAGTAGTACCTCATGTTGTGCCGTATATCTTTCATATATTAGTAACTATTCATCTGCCTTGTTGTAGTCAGGGTGAAAGTGATTGTGAGCATTTGATTTAACAGAGCATGGCCATGATAGGAAAAGAGATAATTGTGCAGTACAGCTGCCCCACCTGCAGATAGTAGCAAAGTATAATGCAAGTCGGCGACACAAGTATGTCTGTCTAGGGCACAAGCTGAGCTGGCATGCCTTCATTAATTTAGCTAAACGAGAGAGAAGAAGAATACTTGTATACTACATAGTGCTTAATGCCAGGAACTGTAACTACATCAAAATTGAATGGGCCGAGGAATTTAGGATACTAGCAAATGTTATGTACTGCTAGTGCTACTGTGCCCACTGTATCATTTTATGTGTTACTGTTTTGCTAAGAGTATTGGTTACAATTTGTCTTTTATCTTTCTTGATATAGCTACTCCTGCTGAACCACTATCATCCGACAGGCAGGAGAGAACAGCCAGGACCCGGCAGAGGAAGCTGGAGGCCATCAGGGCTGAATATCAGTGGCCGGTGGTCCTGGAGGAGTAGGAAGAGGAGGCGGCAGCAGCTGCATCCTCCAATGCCCTGGGCCCCAGCCAGGTTCCAGTGCCTCCAGTTGTACGGCACAGTAGTCAGGCAGCCGCCCGCCGCCATTTATTAATCACTGCTACTCCCCCTTATAGACTCAGAGCCTTTCAGCGCCGCATGCTCCTGAGGATGGCGCAAATGGAAGCCAGGATGGAGGAGCGGTTTGTCTGCTTGGAGTGGCAGCTCTGTGTCCTAGCCTGCCGCTAGTTCTCTAGTTTCTGCCCCTTTTTTAATCTTTTGTTTGGTGGGTGGGACTTGTTGGGGAGAGGGTGGGAATGTGGGATTTGTGGGGAAATCTGATGCTTGGGGTTTTTGGCACTTTTCTTTACAGACATTTGTTTGGATAGTTTGGAGTATGGACTTTCTTTGGACATTGGTTGGGGTTAGGGAGAGGGGTGGGCCAGGTTTTGTGGGCTTTAGTTCATTTGTTAGAGAAATACATTTTTTGTGGCTGTTCATATTATTTAATTCTTTTTTGGGGGTTACTCTCTTACTTCGCACTGTTTCCTTTGCCGCGCAGGCCTGCAGCCAGTTTTCAAAATCTGCAGATATTGTAACACACCAACAGATAGTTATGTGGTACCCTCACTTGTCCTACTACTCTCTCCTCCTAGTCTCTGCAGTCTACAACTATATTAACCCCTAAGGACTGGAGGGGGTGTGGGTGTGTGAATTTCCCTAGTATATAGATTATTGTAGTTCATCAATCCCCCACAGTTCTTCTCTTACCTGTGATTAGGCAAAGCAATGGCTGCATGGTTTCCCAAGGTGCTATGGTGGTGGTAGTAGACAGTAGCAGCATGCTTGCGGACTAGTCGTTGAATACTAGTGAAAGCACCAGATCCAGAAGCAAGATTCCACTCCATCCTAGCCGAACTCAAACTGTAGGATAAGGAATATTCTTCTCAGGGAACTAAGTAAATTGAAATAAAAAAACTGAGTTGATATTTTATATGCAAGCTTTGCACAACAAATTGAGACAGTCACCAGAGTGAGACTACTAGAGTATGACTAGTAGTACCCAAGAAGACTGTCAAATGAGAAAACATGATAGGCAATGCTAAAATAAAATTAATGATCAGAATGGTGAGCTAGTAAAAGTTACAAACAGAAGTCGACTCGAGCTATGAAGTGGACAAGCGTAACCTTTAGTGCTGGAAGGATGATGATGCTGGCAATTATGAATTATGCTCCTCTGAAAAAAATATAAATAATATATTGAATACTGTGCATGGTGGGCAATCTAATATATGATAATATTGCCAGTGTGGGCTATACTTAGAGTAGAAGAAGAACCTCGCCCTTTGCCTTGAGTTGGTGTTGCTTTCACCGCATCCACTCCACCTACTGTGTGATCAATTAATGGTGTAAATTTAATTTAGTCACACCTCAATAAATCGAACAGCCCGGGGTAAGAGGGTTAGGGGTTCGATGAATGGATGGGAAGGGGGATTTGAGGGAAAGGTTTGACAAAGACAAACACTGCACAAAGGCAACACATGCATCTTGGCAGCCGACCATCATAAATCTGTTATGGGAGGAAAAGGAAATGCATGCATGATTATGAGTGCTAGTACAGGTAACCCAAATCAAATTATCGGTCTACTCCTAGAGAGACCCAGGTTACATTATGTCTGTAACTGTTGTACCAAGCTTTGAAAGATATCCAATAAAATATAAATATCGTTAGGAGTCAAGTAACAAACAATCATAAACGACACACAAATTGTAATGATGATTAAAGAGAAAAAAAGATACTGTATTGCCAAATTGGGAGTTGCATCTGCATTCCTCTTGGACTGTCCATCAATCTTCGGTGCCTTGCGGATGTGGTTCGGTAAGGTAGGTGTGAGTATGTTACATTGTTTTTCCAGTATGGCGCAGGGTAAAGGCCAGGGCCTGTAGATTGAAAAGCAAAAATTATATTGAAGAGTCAAGGAGAAAAGTTAAACTGCATAAGGAGGAGTGCGCAACAAGAAGAGAAAACTCAGAGGCAGCATGGCTAAATGTCTGTGTCCGGCAGTTACCTCAACAACAGGCCCCCCCACCCAACAACCACTTAGCTTCAGATTAAACGACGAATTAGAGCCAGATAGCACTGAGCAGTGAGCACACACAAGCACACAGCAACAGAGCATTTTCCCAATCAATTAGAAAATCAACACACAGCGGTCAGTCACACCACTCACCACCACCACTACACAGACTTGTGTAGGTCTGGTGCTGTTGTTTACCTTTAGGCCACTTCAAAGTCATCATCATCCAAATCATTTGGTTTCAGTGAATTTGAAAACTTCCATCTTCTTCTGGTGGCAGTTCTCACAGTAACTAGTCACGCTCACGCCCTGAGTCATTCCATCAACTCTGATCCTCCTGAGTCTGACCCCGAGAATGATGTCCAACTCCGAACCAACAGTGTGAGTGTCCTGACTCAAAGTCAAAATGCAATAGATCGTCCTGTTGTAGTACAATTTTGTTCTTGAACAACAAGAAGGGAAAGATTTAGTCACATTTTGTTAAGACTCTCTGGGGTAGGAAAGTATAGATAGTCACGTCCCAGGGTTGGAGGCAGGCACACATTTGTTTGTATTCTCCGTCCAATGTCTGGCTTGGGGAAAATGGCTTTGGAGGGTGAGTCGGGACTCGTCGAACTTTTTCACTGACTGCACGCAGTTGCACCTCCAATCCGGCAAGAAAAATGTGTCTAAGTCGGTGGGGATGACTTGGTCAACCAGACAGTCAGACACACACAAATAAGAAAGTAAATGTTCCCTAGCTATATATATATTTTTTTGGGGGGCGTCAAAGAAAGAAAGCCTAGTAGTCAGGGAAGTAGAGCTCGTCCTCAAACTCTGGTGGTTTGCCCAGAAGTAGATCATCTAACACACTAATTCCATGACCTGAGTCTCTGTCATCCTCCTCTTGAGGTACTTCACGTATGGTGTAATCCGGTTGTATAAAGTGCTGATTCATTTTGATCATGGTTAATCTCTCCTTATTTTGGGACACGAGACTGGCCCTTTTCATTGTGACAATGGCACCAGCAGCACTGAAAACACACTCAGCGGAGATACAGGCAACAGGGCAAGTCAGATAGTTTATTGCCAGGCTGCTGAGCACTGGCCATTGGCGCCTCTTCCCATACCAATACACCAATGGGTTTTGATCAAGATACACCTCTGTTGCCTAATCCAGATAGACCTGGACCATTCGCTCAATGTTCATTGCTGGTGCTCCACTTTGCTCAACCTCTTTTGCCTTTGCCTCTACGCTGGACTTAAGCCCTGCCAGTAAAAACCACTCAGTTGCAGATTTGGGGGCTGATGCTTCTGGTCTTGGTGTTGTTGATGGTGTTCTTGTCATTGGTTTGGCTGCTGTGAGCCAACAGCACTGCCCTCAGGCTCTGAACTTGAAGGCTGCACCACAGAACTTGTGCCCAGGACCAGTGGGCCTCTAATTCCCTGCCGTTCTTTTTTTAGCTCACTGCCTTTCTCAGCTATTCATGTTTTGTATTTTCTAACATCCTCATCTGAAAATGAAATGATAGAGGACAGTAATGGTTTGTACCGTGGATCAATAATTGTGGCACAGATGTAATGTTTGGAGGACACAATGTCTCTTTGCACCCCTGTATTAGCAGACAAGCGAAGGATTAAACTCTCCACCAAGTCATACGTATCTTTTTTTTTCTCCACACCTGCGTACATTGTAGACACCTCCTTTAGCTGTTCCTGTAGCATGTGCAGCAATGGGATAGCTTGGCTCATGGTACTGTCCTCTTTGCTGACTTCCCGTGTGTACACCTCAAAAGGAAGCAGCATCTCTGTCAGGCATTTGACTAGGCCCCACTGGTACATCTCAATGATCATGCCTTTCACAGTTCCATCTCCTCTTTGCATGACATATTCATTGATAGGTCTGTACTGCTCAAGCAGGCGTTCAAGCATGTAATAAGGGGAGTCCCAGCGTGTTGGCACCTCCTGTATGAGCACTTTAACAGGCATTCTATTATCACACTGAATGACCCTCAGCTGTTTCCAGACTTTAAATGAATGGCTGAATGAGTGCAGATTCTTCTGCAGGTGGACAGTAAGTTGCTTACTTGGTCTTCTTTTTTTAGAAAGTCCTGTGTAATGATGTTGATGGAGTACGCCAAACACAGGACCCTGAAATAACCACCATCTGCCACGGCCTTAACTATATTACTGCCATTGCCCGTGGCAGCACATCCAATATTAAGCCCTCTTGGTCGCAGCCATTCAAAGACCTTCTTGTTAAAGTCTTACAAAATCTTTGCAGCTGTATGTGATTTCTCCATTGTGAACATGGCTACTGTGGCATGCTTCCAAGCAGAATTAAAAATCTCAGCAGTGTCAACACCTGCAGATATTTTTTCTCTAGGCCCCACAAAAGAGATCCAGTGTGCAGCGATGCACATGTTATCAGTTGCTTGGCAACTGGTCCACATGTCTGTTGTCAGGTGGATAGTGTGGACAGCACTCTGCTGCAAATCTTGTCCAAGCAATTCAAGCACATCGTGATGTAGCACTGGAACAGCAACTCTGGCAAAATAGGACCATCTGGGAACCTTCCACTTTGGGCAGATGGCTGCCAGCTTTGTGTTGTACAAACGTGCCATTGGGTGGCTGCGTTCATACTGCCCCTCTGGCCTAAAAATGGCAGGAATAGTAGCCTGAATCTTTTTCTTTCTTGATGCAGGTGACTTCTTGAGACCAGGCGGTGGTAGGCTCAATGTGCTTTTCAGAGGGGCAGTCACTGTACTCTGTTGCCTTGGTGTCTCGACCTAGGTCTTGTGACATTGCGATGTTGCTGATGTGGGTGATACTACTGCACTGCTGGGGGGAGGGCTGCTTTGTATAATGAAGATGTCTTCCTCTTCTTCTCCTTCTACCATGATCGGATCCGATTCGGATTCCCTGCTCAGTCGGCTTTCACCCCCTTCTCCAACAACACTTGCAGTTTTTTGGCCGCTAAGGTGTGCCTCCCAACGGATCGTATGGTATTTCTCAAGTGGGTCATTTGGCCCCTGGTACCATAGTTTGTTCTAAGCTTAACCTGACTACCACTTGCTCCACAAATGGAGCATATGGCAATGTTCGCCTCCTTCTGGCTAACCCGAAAAGAAATCCCAAACTGGGGAGCTCAACTTTCTGAGAAACTGGCGGTAGGTGGGAGTTTTGACGTTTGACTCTCTGCTCTGCAGGACCTACTTCTACTGAGGTGGTTGTGGATGTAGGTCACTGCCAGGACTTTGCAAATGTGGCAGCTGGCAGTGGTTGGATCTGTGGTACCACTGCCACATCCCCCCGGGAAGTTGTGATGGGGCAATGTCGGTCTCCACTAGGGCTGGGCTAACATCCATGATGACTGGCTCGTCGTTATCCTCCTCTTCTACATCTGCCTCCATAACTCTAAGGCTTTCTGGAACCTTCCTTTTCCCTAGCCTTGTCCGAGTCATCTTGTGACGTGTCTCACTCTCAGACTGAGGCGGGATCCAAGTGGTGTCTAGATCATCAGAAGGGGGCTTGAAGAAGAAGATGATGCACCACTAAGCCTCCTTTTTCTAGCTGGAGATCTGGAAGATAATGAATCTCCAGGATCAGATTGCTCTACTTCCTCAGCATGAAGCTCAATCTCTTGAACTGCTCCCATCTCGGGAGGGACTACTACTGGCGGTTGTGGCTGTTCTTCTGTTGGCCACTTCTCTGAGTTTCCTGCAATGATTGGGTACTACTTTGCGATAGAGATAAGTCAATGTCAACATCACTGCTCATCGGCTTTGCTATGATTAGACTTGCTGCCTCTGTGACAGACATGGGCTTTGGCCTAGATTGAAGTGGCTCCACTGATTTGGGGGTGCTGCTCCCAGCTTGCTCTACAGAGGCCAGTGCAGCAGGTACAGTTTTTTGTTTTCCCAAAAACATCTGGGCGGCATACGAGTGATGGTGGTGGTAAGCTCCTTCTTCTTCTCACTGGCTTCTTTCTTGGTAGGAGTTTTAGGCTTAGCAGTGGCACCTTTCTTTGGGGCCATGTTGAAGCTGGTGGATAGCAGTGGCACTTAGCTTCACAAGTTGAAGAGATGTCTGATGTTGGGTCACTCACATGTCACGCTGTTCAGAGGCCTTATTTCTGGCAGTACTGTGTGAATGATGTATTGTTGTCTCTTGTTATAGTCTTGTTGTCGTGCACCTAAAAGAAAAGAAGCAAGAAGGACATCAGTGAAACGTGGCATTGTTGCTGTTCAATTAGTAGCACAAACAAAAAAAAACATTTATTGTGTAGTCACTGCTGTTACTCCCTTAATTAACAATACAGTGTAAATATATCTACCCATTCGTAAAACAGAAAACCACACCAATATATAATTACTTTCATGGTGACTGACCACTCAGGAAGAATAAGAGAGAGCAAAAACAACAACAACATACAGATGAAACTGTTTGCTTTATGTGCGGCATGTGATGTCACATCACTCACGACATATGATGTGGCACTGACTCTGAGGGAGGTGCACCTGACAAATGACAATGGAAGGAAGAATCCCTAGACAATGAATGCTATTGTGCATCTGTAGCAGGCATGGGGTTGATTTGATTGAAGCAAGTTGTAGTGGAAAATGGTATAAACAAAGAATGTTTTCATTTAAATTATACATTTTTTTTTAATAAATGGAGAAATTAATTTACAAATTAATTTTAAATAAAATTGGATAAATGTAACTAATTAAACATAAGTGAAGTTATCTTTAAAGATATAATAATAAGTTATTATTAAACTGCTATCTCATTGCTCAACCATCCATGCAGTCTATGGCAAAAAGGGCGGAATTTGTTTGGACGCACAAAATGGCTGCCAGCCAATGCCACATTGTCATCAACAACAACACAGAATAGGAAGGCATTCATTGGGAACAAGGAGAAGACATGCAGGCCTATAGTGAAAGCACACTGGCTGGATCCACAAAATGGCCGCCAGCCACATGATCACAACAAGAAGCTGGAGGCCTACAACAAAGAATGTATGCAGACCTATGGCAAAAGCACACTGGCTGCCTACACAAAATGGCCGCCAACCACATGGTCACAATCATAACAAGAAGCTGGAGGCCTACAACAAAGAAAGCATGCAGGCCTATTGCAAAAGCACACTGGCTGCCTACACAAAATGGCCGCCAGCCACATGGTCACAACAAGAAGCTGGAGGCCTACAACAAAGAAAGTATGCAGGCCTATGGCAAAAGCACACTAGCTTCCTACACAAAATGGCCACCAGCCACATGGTCACAACAAGAGGCAGGAGGCCTGTAAAACAATCAAACAGCACATGCAGGCCTAGACTGGGACAGTGCACTGACTATACAAAATGGCCCCTGGGCAGTGGCCACATGGCATCTGGAACAAAGACAAATGTTGGCCTATGGCAAACACACAAACACACACACTGGCCAGAGAGGAGGCATGGCAAAACAGAGAAAATATCATGAATTTAGCAATGCCAAAAACGAAAATTAAATGCTAACAACAAGACACATCCTTCAAAGGCATTACCCCACCTAGTCCTAACTCCAATACACTGTTTGCATGAAAGAAAAAGTAAAATACCATAAAAAAGCACATTTTGTATTTCAATCCAACTCGATCCATGGCCTAAATGCTGTAAACACCACAGAAACTGTTGTTTCATACACCCATGACTAGCACTGGGCCTGCTGGCTGGAAGGCCAATTGACAGACTAGGCCACATAGTGAATTCAATTAAAATTTCAAATGCATTAAAAAAATGTAGAACATGTAGAAAACTGTGAAACATTTTTCCTTTACAAAAGAAGATGAAATGCAAAGAAATCACTAGGCTCCTACTGAAACAACAGGCCACCCGCCACAATAAATTTTAAAAAACGATTAAAAGTACAAATGAATCCAGGTGCGTGGCCCCAATCAAACAAACAACACCAGTTTTTCAACTTACTCGTGAAATCTCAAATTCAAAGTCCTTAAATCCAATGGGATATGCAGCAGACACAAAGAGTGATCCTTCCAGCTCCAAATCCAAATGAAAAGTGACCAGAGATGGACAAAGCACTGGGAGGAGCCTGCTGGACAAGAACAGGAAGTTGGAGACTCTGGGGCGCTTCCTTCCAGTTCAGGAAGATTTTGATGCTGCTCGAGGAGAGAATCTTTCTCGGATTGCAGCTGCGGTAGATCCTGCACGTTCGGAATCGCGTACAGCAGAAAAGTTCCGCCGGAAGTCGCTGGCTCGTCCGAATGACGTGTTGGCGAATGCAAAATATTGGAGGAGCATGTGGCCGGCTAACAAATCGTGTGGTGCCTGCGCCCACGAACGACGCTGAAAATCTTGTTAGCGATCGTGAGTGCCCGGCAAGTCGCTCCAGCGCAAAATTGCATTTCAAGCTTGCGGACCAAACAAAACTCCGCTCCGTTGTGAAATGCAGAGTTTAATGGTAACTCCGCATTCTCCGTGGAATGCGTAGTTGCTAAATTCTGCAAACTCCTTGAATGGAGTTGAGTTTTACGCCACGGCTTAAAATAAAGCCAAAGTGGGGTATCTACTTAAAGCCTTGATCAGGCTGGCTTTGGCATGGACTACATCATTGGTTACCATCCTTTCAATTATGCCAGCTTCTTAAGTAGTTTCAAGAAAATATGTGAGAGCCCAGCCCCTAAATTCTCTGCTGAAGATGCCCTATGTGATACACAGTGGGGACATTCTAGTGTACATTACCAGGTTAAGACATATAGCAGCTGAAACCACTTGTGTTGAGAGAAATTAAATGACTCTCATTAAGAGAGGGCTCTGTGAGGAGATCAAGAATGAACTTCTCAATTCTGTCCAGTTTGTACCTTCCTTGGAAAAATATATTCAGCACTGCTTATTGAAATTTGGCTGCAGGAACGGAGGTCGAAGAAGCGCAGGTCTCGAAATCCTCCAGCCACTGGACACGCTAGAGTCACCAGGAGGTTCGAACAAGACCTTGAAGAGCTTTCAGTAGCTGGCGTGGGGGAACCCATGCAGATTGGTGCTGCTTGGGAAGCACTTTCTGCAGTAGAGAGAGAGCACTGTGGGAAGAATGAACTCTACAAGTATTGCGGATCTTTTGAACATCTAGTTTGTGCTTGCCCAATAAATCCACATAGGCCTTCGGGAAACACCAAGAACCGTCCTTGGTAAAAGGGAAAAGGATGGGAGAACATCGCATCTGTTCTGTTGGATCATTTAAAGATTCAAATTCTCCACTCCTTTTGCAGCCAGTTAAAGCTAGTCTTCATATAGAAAGATCTTTTGAAATGTCCTCTTTATTGGAGAGCACAGATATTGACTAATATGGTTAAAAGGTGCGCAGTAGAAAGAAAGATTGCATGAGTCAGCAAATACTCTCCTGAACAGATCTAAAATGTGGATAGTTCACCTCTGGCCTCTAGTCCAGTTAAGGAAATATCAGCACTAATGCTGTTAACTTTTTGGTGACCATAAGCTGTTGGTCTCCTTTAATATCATATCATCATCATCACCCATTTATTTTTTAACCTTGGTGATCATTTGACTTATTCAACATAATGCTTGTATAAATTTTGGTAACCAGGACCATTTCTTTATCATCACAATTTTGTCCTGCCCACTGCTACACATCTGAGAACTGTTGGGCTCAAAAAGAAAGTTCTTTAGCAAATCTTAGCCACAGTCTACTATGGGCAATATTCTTCAATCTCTTCCTCTCCCAGTATCTTCTTATGTTTTTGAAAAATCCAGGGAACTGACTCTGCTCCCACAGGGAGTTTGATCAAGCTATTCCTCTGGTACGATGGGCTCATGTCCTTTTGGAAGAATCTATTCCTTATCAGAACCAGAGAAGGAAGGACTAAGACTATAGCTTCAAGAAATTCTTTAGAACGGTCTCATACGTTGGTCTTCTTCTCAATGTTTTTGGTGCCCAAGAAATCCAATGAGTTAAGGCCTTCTGAACAAGTTCACCATCAGAGATCGTTATCCTCTTCTGCTGATTAAAGACGTCTTGGTATCCATGGGTTGAAGAACGATCTATTCCAAATTAGAGATGTCTATCATCACCTACTGATCAAAGCTGGAGATGAGTGGAAAATAGGATTTTGAAACTTACTGGACCATTGTTAATATCAACTTTGGCCTTTGATCTGTGCAATGCAACCACCATTTTTCATAGGTTTATGGATCACCCTTTTCTGATATTCTCAATTCATCCATAGTCATCTACCTATACAACATCCTTATTTACTCCAAGGATGTCAAGGAACACCATCATGATGTAATTCATGTCCTGACCAGGTTAAGTCAAAACCATTTGTTCTGTAAATTGGAGATATGTGAGTTCACCAAGGCAGAATCCGAATATCTAGGCTTTCAAATTAGTGTTCAAGACATTCATATAGATCCTCCAAAACCAGTGCTAAAGTAAACTGGCCAACTCCAACTACAGTAATTGAGATACAGTCTTTCTTAGATTTAGCAAATTTTTCCAGACAATTTATCAGAAACGTTGTCCATTTGACTGACAACATAACTCAAGTGATGAAGAAGGAGGCATCTTTTATAAGGTTTTTGCTGGGATGCTAAAGTTGAATTGGCCTTCAAGAAACTTAAGTCAGCTTTCCCTCAGGTACCTATTCTTTGTCACCCAGATCCAACAAAAAAACATCTTTGTTGAGATGGTTGACTTAGGGGTGGTTCTCCTTCAATGCCAAGATGACGAGGGTTTGGAGCATCCTATCTCTTACCTACCTCACATTCTGACATAGTGTGAAAGAAATATTCTATATTAGAAAGAGAGTGACTTGCCATGAAGTTAGTTTTCTCCGAATGGGGGACATTCCTGATGGTGGCATAGTAGCCTTTCGAAATGTGCACTGATCACCGAACTTTGCAGTTCCTTAGAAATGTTCAATGCCAGAACAGTTGTCAGTTCTCATTGAGAATATTTCTTCAATCACTATGAATTCAATATTACGTTTATTCCTGGACCAAAAATGTCGTAGCAGATTCCTTATCACAAAGGTTGCCTGACTCACATCATACTTTTGACCAGAACTTGATTCAACCACAAAGAATCTTGGGAGCTGGGTAGTCTTTCTGAAAAAGAGTTAAGACATGCTATACCCAAGAACACTGGAATTATGTGATTGTGTCGCCATTGTGATTTTTGCATAATTATAGATTTGCTACATTTGCCACATAATCTATTATCTGCTGCATAATCTGCAGATAGATTTTAACAAAAAAATTGTTTCTAGCTCAAACGGTTCAAAAGTTACAAAAAATGCAGCAGCATATGTTAGCGCGCAGTGCAAGGCCTTTTGTAAAGGTTGACTGGTCACCTTTTTGTTGCTTATTGTTATATTTTGGTTTTAAACTGGTACTAATGAGGTGCACCCAATGCCCAGAGAGTGTTAACAAGAGTAAAAAGTACAAAATAATGAAATAATACTATTAAAAAATGTGCCTCATTACACAGCATAATTTGTCTTTTCTTACCATATAATTTACACAACCGTGCCGCATAATTTGGCTCTCTCCTGCCACATAATTCCAGTGGCCCTGGCTATACCCAGGTACCAGACAGTGAGATGGATGGACTGAAATAAGCTTTAACTCAATATTGCAAGTTTAATTTTAAGTACTAAACGTTATTTATTCCTTCCCAAGAACTGAGACAAGAGGTTCAGCAGATGTGCCATGATTCTCCTCTTTCTGGCCATAGAGGAGGTAAAGCAAAACTTGAATTACTTCTCAGATCCTTCTGGTGTCCAGAAAAGTATAGAATCATACATGATGTCCTGCCCAGTTTGTGCTCAGGGGAAGATTTTGATACCATTACCTGTTCCCCCAGAGCCTTGCCACACAATTTCCACTGACTTTGTGGCAGCTTTGTCTCCTTCAGATGGGAATCGAGTAATCATGGGAACTGTTGACTTATTGTGAAAGAATGCACATTTCACAGCTTTCGAGGCCTTCCCTTCAGTAAAGACAATGGCACAGATTTTCCTTTTTCAGTAACATGGGCTACCGCAAATTATAATTTCCAACTGGGTCCCCCAATTTATCTGGCATTTTTGGAAAGCCTTTTGTAAAAGTCTTCACATTGACATTGACTTGTCATCCGGCTTCCAGCCATAAACTAACGGACAAACAGAGTGAGTCAATCAAGGCCTCTTAGAGTACCTACAATGCTTTTCTAACTCCACTCAGAACAATTGGTCCTCTTACCTGGCAGTAGGGGAATTTTTGTACAATAACTCAATCCATTGCAAGAGTCTCACCCTTTTTCTGCCCACATGGATTCCATCCCTGAACTCTCCCAACCTATTCCCTCTGAATCAGGAGGTAAGGCAGCAATGGATCTGGTCAAAGACCTTTAAACAGCAAGGTAAGAGATTTTCAAGAATTATCAAGTCTCTAAGATAAAGATGAAGAAGTTTACTGATGCCAACATAAAGTCACCATCCTTACATGATTGACAATAAGGTATGGCTCTCTTCCCGTTATTTACTTTCACACCTTTCAACTCACAAATTTAAACCTAGCTTTAATTGGCCATTCAAGATAGTTCCATGCATCAATCTCATCACTTTAAAAAATTTTCCTTCCTTCTATGTTGAAGAGTCATCCGATTTTTCACATCTCCTAGTTAAAAACCTTTAAGGACACATCAGTTTACTCGCAATTATCCTCTCCCTCTGATGAGGTCGAAGCAACCTGTCATTCTCGAATGAGTAGAGGAAAGCTACAGAATCTTATGGACTGGAAAGGTTATCGACCTAGTGAGCAGCCTGGTACGAATCTCCTAAATGAATCCGTCAGTATGTTATGCAATTCCCAGTTAAACCTGGACCTTCATTAGGGGGTATACTGTTGTGCCACAGCATCCATCTCTTTCTGTCCAGAGGCCCGTCATGTGGTCTTCTAAATCCCCCGCATGTGGGCTGCTGCTGGCAGGGGAGAATAGGTGTAATGCTGTGCAGTGAGCTTCTTTCCTGGTGAAGATTGTCCCATCTGTTGTGTTGGCACCCATCCATGTTTGTCCTGGAATAATGAAATTTCACCACCTCCTGATTGCAAAACATTCTCTTTGCATTCCTTCCTTTCCTTCCCCGAACCAAGATGCCCACCGCTTTTTCCTCCTTCAGATAGAGTATTCCAATTAGAAGATGGAATGGGAAGTTGGATACTTCCTGCTCCTCTCCGATATAAGGAGGAGCTAGGGAACACTTCCCTCCCCCGCAACGCAGTCAGAAGTGTATTTTTTTGTCACATTCATTGCCCCCTGGTCTATTTTTGCCCCAGGGTTTTCCCTTCTTTTTGGGTGTAGGATTTTCCTAGTGTCTTAAGCATTTTTGATTTTCCAGCTCCTATGCAGCTCCTTTTCCAGTCCACCTTGAAGTCTTCTCATTACTGACTTCCAGGTTCTTTACCATTGGCCTTTTTTGCTCCTTGCGGCTCCTTCTGGGGGCTCTTTTCGCTGAGGTAGTGCCTTGCACCGACGTCGTCACCGGAAGACTCAACGCACAGCCCTTGACAATTAATGGTGAAAATATTACAATTTCACAGAGGAACGAGAGATACTGAATCGGCTGAACAGAAACCTGCTCTCAGAGACAATAGTACAAAAGAGTTCCAGAGGAGAATCACAGTTGTAAATCATGAGTGAGTTACTCTCACCATGTGCTAGTGAGGTAGATTACGGAATGAAATAACTTCTTTGGTCTTGAATCAGACAAATGATGACATGAGTCAATAGTGGTTTTTCATTTAGAAGTCTGAAAGTTTGATTCAAAAGATGAATGTAGGTAAAATTGGTTAGGTATAGTCATAGATGTGTGTTGTTTCAGTTGTCTGTTTAAAAGTAGATAGACAGGGGGGCGTGGCTTGAGCGCCGATCGGGATGACGTCGCTCCCGACCGAGTTCCAGTGACGAAGGAAGGGCGACCTACATTGCGGCTCTGCGAGGAACTTTGTTCGCAGATTCTGCCGCCGGAATGGTTGCTGCCTTTATTCTATATATTTTTCTGCCGTGGTGAGCTGTTATTTTGCCAATAATTCTGTTTGGTTTGGCTGCCTGCTCCGTGTGGGGTTAGCGGCCGCCATTTTGAGAACAGCGCGACTCGTAACGGCGTTTCCCTCGGGACTTTCAGGTATGCACTGTCCCTTGGTTAACTTTCAAAATATGCCTCTCTGGATGACAACTTCTGGTCTAATATTGCCACAACACTCATCTTTGGATTAATGAGGTACTCTGCGGCGCGCTATATTTCTGTTACCGCGACCGCCATTTTGTGCTCCCCTCAATGCTTTGAACCGAGTAACAGTTCTTTTTTATTTCCTTCATATCCGTTTTGTGCTATGGGACTCTTTGACTGTATTTTTTCTATAACTAATTAACGCTAATGGTGTACAATTGACTCGGTAACTTTTGCATGTAATGGGCTCTTTTGCCTTTCTATTTTTTACGGCCTGCACCAACGGAGACTTTCCTGTCAGGATATATTGGCCCTCATGGTATTATGTGGTGTTTATTATCCAGAATTCAAGGCCACAACTCCTACTGGTTCCCAATTGATGTGGACTGCAATTAAGCCATTTCCACTTGAATATGGATGGATAAAACCCCTTTTTGAGGCCATTTCTTAATAACTTTGTCTCATGAATGCTCACTTTTCTATATATGCAGTGCCTCTAACAAGTGAAGTATTTTGGACTGAAACACCTACAGCAAGTTGCATTTGTTTAATTGAACTAGCTGATCTAGTGGTGGCCGAGAGTTTGTTTCTTCATCATAATCTTGACAAAGCCAACTGACTTATTTCAGCTCTGTCTATCTTTCATTAAAGATATTTTTAAGTTCTCAATATTTTTTTTTCTTTTTTTCTCATGGAGCCTTCTCCTTCTCTTGGTCAACGATCACTTTCAGCAAGTATGTCTTCATCTCGCAAGGATCCTAATCCAGTCGCACCTCCTAAACGCCACAAGAAGGAGCCTAATTCTCCTACCAAGTCGCCACTACCCATAACTATGGAAGACCTTATGGAAGAGATAAAATTGCTTAAACCATTTGTTATTGACACCAATGCAACCCTTCAGAAGCTAGATGAGAAATGGTCTAACCTGGAATCAAGAATGTCTGTGGTGGAACAAAGGATAAGTGATACCCAGGACTTGATGCCTCAAGTTGCGACCATGTCTAAAGAGATTGCTCTCCTCAAGACCCAAACAGAAGATTTAAGAAAATCGCAACAGATGCAATAACCTTCGTATTTATGGTATTCCTGAAGGAGAGGAGGGGTCTGATATGCTTGCTTTTCTAAAATTGCACATTCCCAAGATTGTTGGTCTCAAGGAAGGTAAATCTCTTAATCTACAGCGTGCTCATCGCATCGGTCCTCAACCTTCTGGTTCATCTTCATCATCGTCAGCTCAACGTCCCAGAGGGATAATTGTTTTGTTTTTGGAATACACTGAACTTTTAATGGTCCTGTCATCGGCAAAGTCAAGGAAGCAAATGCTGTGGTCTGGCCCAAAAATCTTCTTCTCTCAAGATGTTGCCCGTGCTACTGCAGCTCGACGTAAAGAGTTTCTTTCTCTTCGCCCAGCTCTTCGATCCATGAATGCCAGATATGGATTAGTGCATCCTTGCTTCTTCAAAGTCACCTATAAAGAGAGATCCTATTCCTTCGATCGTCCTGAGGACTTAAGACAATTTATTTCTCGCCACAAAGGAGACGAGATGGACTTTGGAGGGGCCTGAATTGCATTGTTCACTTGTTGTGTTCTGTCTTTTGATATTTTTGCATTCATTTTAATGTTCTGCTAACCTTCATCTTCTATGATGTTGTTGTTTATGGTCTGTAGATGTTGTTTCTGTTTCGTTACTATGACTTGTTAACCCTTATAGTGGTTATTTCATTTTGTAATCTTCCATGTTTTCTTTTTTCTCTTTTTTAGCCGTTTATATTATTGTATCGATCCATTCCCCGGATGTTCTCCTACCCCCTTGCCCCTTTGTTCTGATCCCAGGGTCTGCGGTCACCCCTGTTGTTTGGTAAGTGTTATCCATTTAATTAGTGATTCTGGTTGTTGTTGTCTTCTGTTCTATTTTTAGTACATAGATAGTTTCCCCTGTTTTGTTCTTATGTAATTTATCCCCTTCCTTCTATTTATTTCTATCTATTAATCTTCCTTGATTTGCTCTCACTGGTCTCGGTTGTTTGTGTTGTGTCGGTTTTGCCGTCTTTCTCTTTTTGCTGCTTCTCGCCTCCCTATGCTATTTTTCTACCTCTGGATATTTATTCCGTCTCTCTTGACTGAAGTCTTTCGGCTTTCTGTCAAATGCTTGTTTTCTATCATTCACCTCTTTCATTTATTTTTTATTTTTTTACTCTCTCATCTTTGTTCAGATTTCCTTTTGTCCTTTTGGCTCTTTTTTCCTTTTTGACTTTGTTTCTTCTTTTTTGATTATACCTTCACTTCTTCTTATTCTGTTCTTCTTCTTTGAATTCAGTATTTTTTACCTTATACATATTCATTTTTACGTTTATTTGCACACTTCTCAATGCATTAACTGTAATGTTTCTGGTTGCCTTTGTATTGATTGTATAACTCCATTGAATTTTATAATATTAGTATTATTATTAATGCTTTTTCTGCCTTGTAATGACTGATAATGTTCGGATTATCTCATGGAATGAAAAGGGATTACGTAATCCAGTTAAAAAACAACGGGTACTTACTCATCTCTCTAAGCTCCAATGTAAAATTGCTATGCCACAAGAGACACACCTTAATGAGACTGATGTTAATTCCCTCAAAAGCAATGGGTGGGTCACGTTTATAGTTCCCCATCCAAAGACAGAAAGAATGGTGTTGTAATACTTTTTCACAAATCCTTATCCCTTACGGTAGAAAAAGAAGAGAGAGATGAAGATGGACGTTGGCTCCTTCTCCATACTCTTATTAACGGTTCCCACGTTTCTTTACTTAACATTTATGGCCCCACAGGCATTGACTCACAATTTTGGCAGTCCATGTCTCATACCCTTCATGCATGTTCTGACTCTAATCTCACAGTGGGTGGTGACTGTAATCAGGTCATGGATCCTTTTACAGATAGGAAATCCTCTTCTAGGTACATTCCTAATAAAATGCAAAAAACTTTTGTTCGGACCATCCGGGCGAGAGGTCTGGTTGACGCTTGGAGAATTTTCAACCCTGACAGTTTAGAATATACATTTTATTCTCCTACTCAACAATCTACCTCTAGAATTGATTGTATTTTCTTAAGCCCACATCTCCTTTCCAATCTCCTACATGCAGAGATTGGCTCCATTCTTCTTTCTGATCACGCTCCTGTTTTGATTAGTTTAGATCTTCCTTCCTTACCCTCTACATCTCGACGTTGGCGTTTCAGTAATTATCTTCTTAAAGATCCTTCCTTTCTAAGCCGCTTTAAAGAATTTGTTTCTGAATTCTTTCTTCTCAATGTTAGTCCTGATATGCCCTTTCATATTGTCTGGGATTCCTTCAAAGCAACAGCTAGAGGCTTCATTATAGACTATGTTGTTACTAAACGGAAAAAATATTGCAAAGAATCCGCTTTTTTGCTTTCTTTCATTAAAGAATTGGAGCATGCTTATTTTTCTTCTAGAAATGCTGACACCCTCAAGACTCTGATCCAAGCAAAACTTGACTTTAATAAGAAATCTACGGAAGAGGCTTCGGGGACGTTGTTGAAAATTAATTCTAAATTCTATGGGGGTTGTAATCGAGCTGGTAAGCTGTTGGCGAATTATTTGAAGGTTAAATCTCAAAGAGCTAGAATAGTTAAGATCGTGGATGATCGCGATATTCCCCGCCTTAAAGATGTAGAAATATTAACTTGTTTTACAGATTTCTACAAGACCCTTTATACTCCTGAATATTCTCCTTCCGATGCAGCTCTGGATTCTTTTTTTAATTCATTACCCCCCGCTCTTCCCGACACTTCTATTTTAGAACATGATATATCTCTTTCAGAGATTAAATCAGCCCTGTCCATGTTGCCTAAAGATAAGGCCCCTGGTCCTGACGGCCTCCCTGCTGAGTTTTATTCTTGCTTCTCTTCTATCCTTCTGCCCCATCTTTTATCTCTTTTTCAATATTTTATCCTTAATGGTGAGGCTCGAGGCTCTTTTCTTGAAGCTATGATTTGTCTCATTCCCAAAAAAGATAAAGATCCATCCCGATGTGCTAATTATCGTCCTATATCTTTGATCAATCTTGATTGCAAACTATTTGCCAAGGTTTTAGCTCTTCGTATCAACCAGGTCCTTCCCGATTTAATTGGTCAAGAACAAACAGGGTTTGTTAAAGGAAGGACTATTGCCGATAATTCTAGAACTTTCCTCAACATCATACATCTTGCAGCTAAAAGCTCCTCCCCTATCGCTGCCATAACCCTTGTCGCGGAAAAAGCTTTTGATCGCGTTCATTGGCTTTTCATGATGCGTGCCCTTAAATGGCATGGTTTTGGTCCTTCTATTCTATCTCTTATTAATTTGTTATATTCTTCCCCAACCACTTCAGTCTTCGTTAATGGATCTCAATCCTCTTATTTCCCTTCACAAAGGGGTACCCGTCAGGGATGTCCTCTTTCCCCGTTACTTTTTATTCTCTCTCTTGAGCCTTTTCTTCATTCTCTAAGGCACTCCCCCACTTTCCGAGGCTTTACGCATAAAACTGTTGAAATTAAATTTACGGCCTACGCAGTTGATATTATGTTATATGTTTCGGATCCTTCTACGTCTTTACCTGCTTTTACCAAACTTCTCTCTTTTTATGCGGCCTTGTCCGGTTATATGTTACATTTTTCAAAATCTGAAGTTCTTCCTTTAAATAAGTATTGCCTAAAGAGTATGTTTGAAGGACTTGAATTTAAATGGAATACTAATACTATTACTTGTCTGGGGATTAAATATTCTTCTTCTCTTACAAAAACAATCCAGTATAATTTGGATGAAATTCTATTAAAAGTAAATAATATGACTGACAAATGGTCTCCCCTCTTTTTGTCTTGGTGGGGCAGACTGGACACCATTAAAATGATGTTACTCCCTGTTATTAACTTTTATTTATCTATGTTACCAGTTAAACTTCCAATGAAGTTTTTTAAAACTCTTATTGGAATTTTGAGTTAATTTCTCTGGAACGGTCGGAAGGCCCGTATTTCATTGGCCCTACTCTCTGCTCCTAAGGAACAGGGTGGCGTTCACTTCCCCAATTTCTGACAGTATCATTCCTCTTTTTTAATTCGTCAAATGTTACCATATTTATCCACTTCTGATGGAACTTTTACCTCGGTGTGGCACAAGCTGGAAGAATCTCTGATTTCTCCTTTCCCGTTCTCTCTCCTAGCCAGTTTTACTCATCCCCCCCGCTCTTTCAATTACCCAACGATTTCAAAATTTATTTCTACCTTTTATCCTATTAGATGTAAGTCTCTTAGCCCTTTACAATTATTTCTAGACTCACCTCTTTGGCACAACAAGAGTATTAAATTGTCCAATCGCACTATTTTTTGGAAAACATGGGCTGCCAAAGGGATCTTCCGGGTTAAACAGTTAGTACAAGACTCTCGCTGTATCTCCTCACAAGAGATTCAGTTCACATTTGACCTACCTGTTTCCTCATTACTCAGATATGATTCTTTACGCCTGATTTTGACGGATCAGCTTTCTCTACTTTCCAGATCCCCCTTTCCTGCACAAGCTCCTCTGTTCGAAACTCTAAAAATTTCCCCCTTTATTAAGGCTTCTCATGTCTACAAATACCTCCACTTTTCTTCTCCTAGTTGCCCTAAAAGTAAAGTGGAGCTCCTATGGGAATCCGACTTACAGCATACCCTCTCTGTTCACACATGGAACTCCATTTGGACTCGTACCACACTTCCTGTAATTCTAGCACTACTCAGACTCTTTATTATTTTTACCAAAGGTTATTTTTAACTTCATTATCTCTCTCCAAGTATAGTTCACACTTATCCCCGAATTGTTGGGTATGTTCCAATACCCTTGGTTCTTTAATGCATTCCTTTTTTCTTTGCCCCAACATAGCTCGATTTTGGACTAAGGAATGTGAGTCAATCTCCTCTATTTGTTCTATTGAATTTCCCTTTGACATTTACTCCATATTTTTGGGAAGTAACTCTGTCAATTGGTTTGGATCTCGTACGGTGGGCATATTTGTGGACTTGTTAATTGCTATTGCCTTTCAGGTAATCACCACTAACTGGAAAGACGCCTCTAAGGTTTCTTTCTCCGCCTGGTGGAATCTACTTTGCTATCACCACAGACTGGATAGAGCTTCTTCTAAAACTTCTCAACAACTCATTCGTAAAGAAGCCTTCTGGTCTCCACTTACTAACTTTCTCTCCACATCAGCATTACGTAATCAAGATAGCACATTTGTCTACCAACCTCCATGAGTATCTCCTTCTTTTCTTCTATTTTAAGTTTTTATTTGATAAAAGTACAGTTATTATCCTGTTGTTAGGCACCATTATGTTTACTATAATATTGAAGTTTTTAATTGATATTAGATGAAGATACTATTATATCTACACTTTTCTTTCTTTCTTCCTTTTTCTTTTCTCTTTCTCTTCCCCTTCTGTTTCTCTTTCTTTTAGCCTTTTCTCTTTTCTTCTTTCACTCCTTTCTAGGTTTCCCCCTTTTTCTGAAAAGCAAAAAATGTAAAATGCTATTTGGTTATTAGGTACAACTCTTTCTTATTGCCTTTCCCTTTTTGGAGCATTTCTATATTAATGACTGAATTCCTGGGTTATTTATCCATTTCAATTATCTATTTAGTTTGCTAATTCTTGACTACCTTTTATGACTATCGTTGTATACTGTACCTATGTTTCTAATTACTTCAATAAAGCTCTTTAAACTTAAAAAAAAAAGTAGATAGACAAAAGTAATCGTTTACACCCACTGAGAAGTGAACTGCATTTTATTTCATATTAAGTATGCACCGAGTACATGATTACTGCAAAGATGTATTTGCCTGTCTTGCATAGTAAATTGTCAGAAGAGTGACTTTAATATTGGCAAGGTGGAGGCACTACAGATTTGTTTCAAAGAGTACTTTAGATGGAAATCAAATGCATAACATTAAAACATAAGGCTATTATTTCCAGAGTGCTAGAGAAGTCAGGCTGACTTAACTTCAGAAAAATGGAGAGTGAGACCACCTCTCCTCTTGTAAACAATAGAGCACTAAGAAGTGAAATGTGAAGAGGTTTTCACATCCAGGGCTGGCAACTATACTATAGTGTCAGTGATGGCAGGCTAAAGATACAGGTGATGTAGAGCTCTATTCTAGCGCCTCAACTTGTATCAGTCATTTTACCCTATGAACCTGACCCACCCCTTATCTAGTCTATGTATAGAAAAGGACACAGACAAACGACATTCTATGCGGTCACTTGACTACAGGTAACGTCATCAGACATATAATGAATAAAGTCAGCATGCACCTGGTCTATGTGTAGAATAGTTTTTGATATAGCTGATTAATGTCTCTTAGAGCTTCCGGTTTTCGAATACAAGAGAAGTGAGGCAGAGGGAAGCAGAGTGATTTAGCCAGTATAACAGAATTAGATGAAGAAGAGAACTCCACAACAAGAACTGCACAGCAGGCATGGGAGATGTTTACACAACAGGGCAAGGCACATAGAGCGGGACCGCCGCAGGACTACCTCTTTTTCATCTAGCACATATAATGCGTTTTGCATAGAAATGCTGGTTGGAAAATATGACACCAAATTGAGCGTGAGGGAGGTTTATGTGGGAGATCCCTTGTGTGATAGCTGAGGGCACACTATCTTTCCCAAATCCTCTGTGTGCCAATAAACTGGTCTACTTAGAAAGTCCTTGATTGGGTACTTATGGAGCCTAAAGCATACTCAAAAATGTGGTTCTCCATTCAATAATTATTTATTCGATTCTGTGCCTGGAGAGTGATGACTCTGATTTACCACAGGAAAATAAACTGTTTTTCTTAAGGTAAAAAATTGTTGTGAGCAAGAAAGAATTTTCTCTTAACAGGTCTCTTGAAGACTCTCTAAGTTTGTGCGAACTTTTCATGTGCATTCCCAAGGGTTCTTTAGGGGAATTGTTTGGTAATAAACATCAGCCATCAAGTTGACTAGCTGTATGAGACAGTGGCAATGGGATTAGAATCCAAGTTCATCAGAGTCGCCTGTGAACATGGTTAGCCATCTCTCCGTAGTCTCATTCCTGGTGTTTTTTTGTTTTAGCATTATTTTTAGCGCATCAGACACACACTATCAGTGTGTTGTAAAGTCAAACAACTAATACAAAGCATTTAACAAGAAACAAATTCCAAATCTAACCATATCTTAACAGACTGTGTTAAACTTCTGATATTGTGAATCCAAACACAAGAATAGAGCTATAGAAAGGATAGCAATAGAGATTGTAAAGTGTATACAACTACCTCGAAGTAATAGGCTGGGAGAAAGATAGGGGTCATTATACAGGGATAGTGAGGAGAAAAGAAAACAGAACTACAAGAAAGTGAGAGGATGGAATAGATGGAAGTAAAGACAGGAGGGGAGGGGGAAAGAAGACTTAAATGAGTGAGGTCCTGGCAGCATGTCAAAACTTTCATTAGACGTTAAACTCTGAATTGGTTACTTGAATGAGCAACTATTTTACCTGCTGGACATTTGTACAAGAGAAACTTGGGGGAAGATTTACTAGATTCTCACAGAGCGCAGTGCAGCAGCCGCAAATGCTGCACTGCATGAGAAGGAGAGACCAGGAGCTTGCCATATTTACAGAAATATGGCACTCTCCTCCCCTCTCCCTAGCACTAGTGCAGACATATGCTGCCATGCGCCACAGACACACCTTTGCAAGGGTGTCTCTATGAGCCTAGAATAGGTTTTGTACTAGAAGGGGACCCTTCCAGTACAAAATACCATGCTTAGACTAATTTAAAACCTTTTCTCACTTTGTATGAGCGCTGTACAGTGCAGCGCGCACACAAAGTAGGAAAAGAAAGTAGAAGCATTTCTCCTTCATAGCACCTATTTGAAATGGGCGCTATTTTGTCACACTAAACCCTGTCTCCTTTTTTAAGTAACACCAATCTCAACAGTATTATTCAGTCAGACATCCACTTGTCCCTTTAAATAAATCTCGTCAGATTACATCATAAGTGCTCCGTCGGCCATTCAGATACAGAATTGGTGACCTATTAGAACCTATTTTGTCTTTTGTTAAAAAACTGAGGAATATCTCACGGATCAAATAAAATTGACAGGTTATGTCAATAATGAGCAACAGAGAGAACGTAACAGACAATACACTCTATCTTCATCACATGCTAATTTGTGCAAATCAGCAACACAGACACATGATTACTTCCTCTTTGGCGTGCCGCATGTATATATCTGCACGTTCCCTCAATTGATAGTGCAGGAGGGTTCATCCCCGAAATAAGAGATTGGCTAAGTGGATGAATTAACTTTTGCATTGGATTCTGACAGTAGTCTAATCAACTCTAGATGAAAAGCGTTTGCTTTTATGTGGTTTAAACCATTGTTTTGTACATGTGAGAGATATTCCTTTGTCTTGAAGAAGGTGGCCAAAACCAGCATTATCCCACCGAAATGCGTTGATGCCATATATATTGCTAAATTTGTGGCACATATGGATAGATTAGATGTTGATTCTTATAATAAAGTGTCTGCTTTGCTGATTTGCACAAATTAGCATGTGATGAAGACAGAGGGCCTTATTATGAGTTTGGCTGTGTGGCAGCGGGACCACCCCGCTCCCGCACTGCCAAACCCATTTAGGAACCACCTGTCAGATCAGGAGTTTTCTCCTGGTCTGGAGGGTGGTTCTTTGGCATTCCATGGGCGATCCCTATAAAATAGGCACCACAATGGGAGCATCAAAATCAGTACCTTCACAGCATGGACCAGGTACTAGTGGGCATGCACACATGTGCACTCCTGTGTGCATCCACATGGCGTGAAGCACCAGGTGGCCTTGTAGGGCCCCCTTTGTTTCCTCACCACCACACTTTTCATGGAGGTCGCATCGCCATGAAAAGTATAGCAGTGAGGAAACTCGTAATATTCTTAGTGGGCTGCAGCAGCCCCACCAAGTATATTGCGGCTTCAAGACTGCTGCGCCACCACCAGAGATTTCTGTTCCCTGGCGGTTGCGCTGGTCCCAGTTCAGTCTGAAGACCGCCGCGCCCCCTCGAGTCTGGCAGTCCATGGATCGCCAGACTCATAATAAGAACCAGAGTGTACTGTCTGTTGTGTTCTCTCTGTTGCTCATTATTGACATAAACTGTTAATTTGATTTGATCCATGAGATATTCATCTATTTTTTAACAAAAGACAATATAGGATCTAATAGGTCACCAATTCTGTACCAGGATGGCCGACGGAGCACTTATGATGTAATATGATGAGATTTTTATTAAAGATTTGATATTGTTTATAGTTTTCCGGCACTTACTTACTCAGGCTTGTGGTCATGAATGTAAGATGTATGAAACTGAGACAAGTGGATGTGTGTCTGAATAATACTGTTGAGATTGGTGTGGCATTTAGTGGACCCAAAGGCAATTTTTTGTGACTTTACAGTCTTATACGGAGCCCTGTCCCTTTGAATTTAAAGGCCCCTATCATTCATTTCAAGTTACTTTTTTAAGTAAACAGAGCTTAGCATCAGAAGCCTTTGGTGGTTTCATGGGAATGCCCATGCACTACCCATGGTACGCCCCCTTGGCGCTAAGTAATGCAAAGCAATGCTATGAGCTGCTTTGCATTACTTTCAAGTTATTTTCCAGCGTAAAACCTGTTTTAAATAGTAAATAGGTGAAAAAAGATTTAGCGTTGTTTTGCATTACTTTTGTGATACATGGTGTTCAATCTTAGTAAATAGACCCCTCTGTTTCTTGGCTAAGGGTCTGATTTATATGTTGCCAAGAGGGATCTCCATCGCAACGGCGATGAAGTTCCTTCCCCATCAACACAGTGGCCCAGCCACTCAATTTTTATGTGGACGGACCTTAAGATTTTGCCACGGGCTGGTTAGATAAAATATCAAGGGGCATATTAGCAAGAACGGCGTTAAAATTATCGCTGCTTTAGCAGCAGAAAACTACCGCTAAAGCGGCGATAATGGGCGATAATGGGCTTGATAATATGCCCTTGAGAATTCCAATAGAAGCCCATGTTTACACCAGAACATGGGCTTCTATTGGAATTCTCAAGGGCATATTATCAAGCCCATAATTTTAACGCCGTTCTTGATAATATGCCCCCAAGTTGTTAATATCAGAACTCAAAAATAACAGAAAAAAAAATTGTGATGCAAAATTATTGTGGTATAGAATATACTTGTCAAGAATATCGGTTGTTTTTAAGAAAATTTATTTTTTAATATCATTTAATATATATATATATTAATGAAGTTTAGTTGTTAGAATTGTTGGTATAATTGTTATAAGTTTTTCAAAATGTAGGGGCATATTAGCAAGACCGGCGATAAAATTATCGCCGTTTTAGCGGCAGGAAACTGCCGCTAAAGCGGCGATAATGGGCTTGCTAATATGCGTTATAGAATTCAATAGAAGCCCAGGTTAGATGTGCAGGACATCTAACCTGGGCTTCTATTGGAATTTATAACGCATATTAGCAAGCCCATTATCGCCGTTTTAGCGGCAGTTTCCTGCCGCTAAAACGGCGATAATTTTATCGCCGGTCTTGCTAATATGCCCCGTAGTTTCTAATTTTTAATGATTTTTTAAATTTTAATATTAGGGATTTTTAGTGTTGTAGCAGGCTACTGGACTTTTAGGGGAACAGGGTGGAAAGCTATTTAAATTATGAATAAGTTTAATTTATTGTTGATTTATTTTTCAGTGCTAATTAATTTTTTAGTCGATTAATATCTATGCAATTTTTGTAGTGTTATATTACATTTTAAATATAAATTATACATCTTAATTTTTAATCTAGTTTTATTATTAGATATAGTAAGTTATATATTTAGTAGCAAACTCTTGGGTTTGTAGCGGTATAGCATGGGACCTTAATCAAGCTATAAAAAATTCAAATGTATTTGTAATTAGTTTTCAATTGTTTATCAATTTTATAATGTATTGTTAATTATGTAAATATTTTATTACCTACTTATTTAATTTACACATTAGTAGTGGGTTGTTGGGTTTGAAGGGGTATAGGTTGGGATTTTTATGCATCTTTTAAAAGTTAGAAATTATTCTCAATTAGTTTTGAATTGTTACTTATTTAGTAGTAGTAGTAAATGAACTTTATTCGGTATCCAAGTACCATCAAAGTGCAGATGTGCATAAACATTACAAAAGACATTTCATAAAACCAGTATAAAAGATGTTACAGCACAGTTCATCATAAGAGAGGCAGCACCATTCAGAATTTCATTTTCTTTGGACGTTATTAATATGCCAGATGGAAGCAAAAATCAGACAAAACTATGAGCAAAATTGAGCAATGGATACTTAAAAAATTCATAAAAAAGCTTAAAAAACTATCTTCAGCAATATATATATAAAATCAATGTTAAAAAACAAGAGAGACATTAAATGAAGACCTAATCATTTGGGGGCACAGGCAATAATCTACCACGTTTATACCATGCTGCCTGTAAAAATGTGCTCGTAGCAATGGCTATTACTGGAGTTGTGTCGCTCCTGAGTATTCTAAGGGCCACTATCTATTTTGTGACCTTCAGAATTTTCTATACGGGGATAATCCATTTCCGGCGTGGGCTACGATAGCTTGGGCAGAAGAATAATATATGAGCTTCATCTTCATCTGTCAAGCCACATGCCGGACAAGTGCTAGCCCCAAGAGACTTGCACCATTGGCTCGTTGCAGATCTTAAAGGCAAGGTGCCAAGACAAAAGCGGATGTAAAGACTCTTGGCTAGAGGGGAGGAAATAAAATTTTAAAATTCCTCATAACGAGGGAATGGCTTAATATCTAAAAATTGGTTTGTTAGTTTGCCAATTGAGTGGTTATTTGAGTGGATATCTCGGATATGGATCCAATAGCTAGATTTTAAAAAGTTAAGATCAGTTTTGCACAGTCTTTCTGGGTAGATCCATAGCCTTGCTAAACCTAGCCTCTTGAACCAATCTGAGGCAAACTTGACCCAAGGTATTAGTTTAGCACCCCTCATGCCCAACAATTCTACGAGGCAATCTCTAAATTCCTTCAGCTCAGGTGTGACGCATAATCGGATCCAGTAGACAAGTGGTCTAAGGGCGGCCATGTCTGCTATTCTTTTATGCCCAAAGTCATAAAAGAGAGGGATTAAAGGTGTGCTACTGGGGACAGATACCAGCCTTCTGACGGATCTATTTTCTGCAGCAGTAAGTTGAGAAACATTAGTGCATCCCCAGGTCTCAGCTCCATATAGAGCTGCCCCTTGAGCTTTGCCGCGATAGACTTCCAGGGCAGGCAGTACTGCACAAGAACTTGTTTGCCTATGCAGCCTACTTATCGCATTGGCTCTGTGGTGTTACTTATTTAATTGACTGTTAATTATGTAAATAGTTTAATACTGATTTATTTAAATAAAATGTTAGATGTGGGTTGTTGGGTTTGTAGGAGATTATGGTGAGTGGTTGAATTAAATTAAATGTTTTTTAATTGAATGTTATTTTTAGTAAAAATACATTTTTATTTGATTTTTACCTATGTATATTACTTAATTCATATATGTATGTAATTAATTATTTGGAAATTAATTATGTATACTGTTTTAATATGTATTATTATTTTTTTCAAAAACGTTATTTTTTTAATGGTGAGTGTTTGTGAGAATGTGTGTCTAATATTATATTTGTTATTTAAAAATAATAATTTTTATTGATTATTTTAAATGTAGTAAATACGTTTATGGTTTATTTTTGAGTTTTTATTATAGTTAGTGAAGTTGATATTATATGTAATTTTCTTTTTTTCTTTTTTGAATTATATGTTAAAACATTTTTACAAATATATATATAGTTCTTTTTGTGTGCTCATTTTATATTTAAACCATCCGATTCCCAACATTTTCCCTACTGTTGTACTGACTGGATTAGGAATAGTAAATATAACCCCTCCGAAGTCCAACGCTTTCACCACTGATGAATAGACTGGAGTAGGAATACTAAATGTAATCCCTCCAAAGTCCAGCACGTTTCCTTCTGTTCTTCTGACTGGAGTAGAAATTGTAAAACTAACCCCCTCCGAAGTTCAACACTTTCCCTACTGTTGCCTAGACAGGAGTGGGAATAGTTCATTTAACCCATTCGAATTCCAACGCTTACCCTACTGTTGCATTGACTGGAGTAGGAATACTAAATTTAACCTCTTTAAAGTCCCACACATTTCATGTTGCTCTGCTGACTGTAGTACGAATAGAAATTTAACCCCCTCCAAAGTCCAATGCTTTCCCTACTGTTGCTTAGACTGGAATGGGAGTAGTAAGTTAAGCCCCACTGAAGTCCATCACTTTCCCTACTTCTGCACTGACTGGAGTAGGAATAGTAAATGTAACCACTCCGAAGTCTAACACTTTCCATACTGTTCTGCTGCCTGTAGGTAGTAGGTATAGTTAATCTAACCCTCTGAAGTCTTACCCTTGCCCAATTGTTGCATAAACTGGAGTGAAAATAGTATATTTGATATTCTTAGACTTCAATAGTTTCCCTAATAGTGGTTAACTAGATTTTATAGCATTATTGTTTTTAATTTATAGCATTTTTAGTAAAAGTTTTTTTAAATATTTTATTTATTGCCTAAATTATTAATATATTTTGCTACTGAATTGTTTACATATTTAATGGTTGTTTTTTGTGTATTTGATATGGTTTTATAGTAATAGGGCCGGATTACGAGTTTGGCAGTCAAACCTCCCAAACGCCACGGCTGCAGAAGACCGCAGTGCCGGCGGTCTCCTGACCCCTGTATTAGGAGTTGACCATGGGGCCGGCGGTGTGCCGGTGGCGGTCTTACAGTTGTGCCATTCTTTGGCTCACTGAGTAAGCCTGAGGTCAATGCCGCCACACTGCAGCACCTGCACAGTCATGCACGCACTATTGCCATGCACCATGTCATGCACAGCACACAGTGCACGCACGACAATGCAGGCATAGAGGGTCACAACATGTGACCCCAGCCACAGTTTCGAAAACAACACCCGGGGGCCCTGTTTGAGGCCTCCTCCTTGACTTTCAGCCAACATATTCATGGCGGGATCCCCATCATGAAAAAGCTGTCGGAAAGCCAACTCGTAATATGCACAGCTGTGCAGGCATCAGCACCACCTCCATAGACCACCACTTTCCCCAATGCCACGGGATCCAAGATCCTGGCAGTTGTGGCGGTCTTGTTGCAGTCCGACCACTCGTAATATGGTGGTCGGACCACCCGAGGCCACAGCGGTCGGAGCACCACCTTCATATAATGTAAAATAAATATTTGTATTGCTACATATATATACTTTTCATAGAAACACAAACACATATACATGTGTGTGCTTATATAAGTTTATATTTATATACATATTATTAAGTATTAATGTAATCTATTTAATTTACATAATATAAAATGTATATATTAAATTATTTAAGATGTACTACTTTAAACTCTATTTATATCAAAAAATCAATATTTTTGTATGTTTTTGGACCATATTAGCGTCAACGATATTGTTTTCCAATACTTTGGTACTTGCCATTATAGGAACACAATATATAATGGTAAATTACATTTTTGACATTATATTTTTGTCAACAATATTGTTTACCATGATATTGTGCCATTGATTCTGGTCACGTGGTGAGTACTCCATTACCGCCGTGGCCAAACTTCTCAGATGACCCAATGGACTAAGGGCCGTCGGAGATTTGGCTATATGTCCGCCCAATTAGGGTAGACAGATATACAGCCCATTTTTTATTGCCCGTCGTCTCTAGGCAAACCCTGGCAGTCAGGGACAGTATAAAAGAATTAAAGCCCCCCTTGCCATGGGAGATGACTCCCATGATGAAGGGAGTATTGTCTTTTTTATTTTCAAAAAGAAAGTCTCGTTTTTTTAAAAAATAAAAAAGAAACTCTTTGGTGCAAGGGCGGGTCCATGTCGACGGAGCCCTACACCAAACTGTTAAATGCATTAACAGGAAACGTCGTTAAAGTAGTTCTTGCCAATGCTTTATAAATGACCACAGGCTTGGCGGTAATTCATAAAGCTGGTAGTCCGTTATGAGTCTAGCGAGAGAGCAGTCCATCCACCAGGACGACAGAGTAATTTACTCTGTCACTCTGGCAGACAAATGGCAATCTACTAGGAAATAAATCTAGTGACCAGGTACTCTCTTCTTGCAGGTGTGGTGATGCAGTGCAGTGTCGCTTGGAAATAAATGAGGTAGTGCAGTCGAAAGAACAGAGTCCTAACACAGCCTTCTTACATTGGGGAGTCCTCCAGCTCAATCTGTCAATTTCAAACCAAGGCATGGACACCATCATTGATCTTACTGAGCTATGTTTCAATATTTCATCTGTGAATTTATTCCCTGAGTTGGCTCATTACTACATGTTATGCGTCCCTAAACTCCCTACAAAGACTCCTTTGAGAACTTGAGAAACATGTTTTAATAATTAAGCAATTACTTCCTGTTGTCCAGCTTTATGCTTAGCACCTACTTTGTCCTGTGATTCTCTGTCTCTTTTAAACAGGCTGGTATTAAAATATAAATTACACCATTAGAAGATGTTACGTAATGAATTATGTAGTTCACAAGTTTCCACAGGTAAACATTTAGGAATACTTAGGCAGAGGCACCCCATGCCCAATTTTACATCAAGCATTTGCCTAGCCACGGAGCCCCATGAACAATCGTCTGGATTAGGAAACAGCTGGTATATGTAGGAACATTTACACACAAGAGCATTATGAGATAGTCACCACCATATATCATCATTATATCCAGAATCACTTTGAGGTCTTGCACAGCTGGATAAAGAAAATCGAGGTTATTGGCCACCCTCCCCTCTACATCCAGTGACTTCCCATGGCACATGGTGTGTGTTCCTCAGATCTGGAATATTCCCCCCACCCAGAAGTGCATGAATGCCATGGTGAAATTGGGCAGGGCATCCATTTGTTTCTAAGCCCTTGAGACAAAAATATTCCTTCAGATGTATTTCCCCCTCTTGTTGGTATCCCCAAATGTAAATTCAGGTGCTGTGGGAAAGAGTAGGGAGCATAACAGAAACAGAGGTGAGCCATTAATTCGGCCATAAGGTATGGATCACTTTAAGATTGTTTTAGTGTTTCAAACCAAGTATCACACCCCATCATTCTCTGCACAGGTAGCCTTGGACTTAGGGCCTGATTTAGATATCAGCGGACGGGTTACTCCATCACAACCGTGATGGATATCACGTCTGCCAAAATCTAAATCCCATAAGATATTATGGGATTTGTATTTCAGCAGACGGGATATCTGCCCCCGTTGTGACAGAGTAACCCGTCCGCCGATATCTAAATCAGGCCCTTAGCCAAGTCATAAAACTGTGAGTCCACAGGGACTAAGAAAACTGTAATTCACTTTTGTAAGTGATTAGTGTTGCACTGGTCCAACTGGAGGTGCGTGTTGGGACACACCAATATACTTACCTTATCTTTCCCTAACACAAAGGCATGTATAACCCTACTAAGAGACTGACTGTATTGTAATTCAGCCACTATATCATGTGTGCTGAGCCTTAACCCATGGCTTAATATGCAGGTCATAAATTAATGTACTCGTGTGTGAGATTACCATCTAAAGAAGGGTGGGTGCTGCAGAATGTGGAAGTCATTGTGCACTTTGAGTTTATATTACCTTATTGGAAAATTATTTTCAAAGATCTAAATTTCACTAATAGTATCAGCCCTCCTTTCAGCACTACCCCTCTAACCCGGTCCTCCACCTCGCTGGGATTTCTAAAACCTAAGTGCTAGGAAGGAGAACAGCCGGATAGAGGGCAGCCAGAAATGTTGTCGCGGTGCTCACACTATCCTTCTCTACTTTCTTGTAATGACAGTGGGAAAACAAAGAAGTATATTTTGGATTTGGTGTGATGGTTGAGTCCAAATTATTGATAGGGAGCATAGCCCAGGTTTGTGAGTGTACTCTGATAACAAAAACACAGAAACACTGCCTTAAGTACTAACTCGCAGATTAGCGCATGAGCAAAATACAACACAGAATAGCAACGGTTCACCTGCTATACTATGTCTGTGTGCAGATGTTCCTAAAACATGAGGGAAGTTTTTGTTCCCCTGTGAAAGTAGGTGCAGACACCATCAGGTGACTGGGTGCTCAGTACCCCTGCAATACTTAAAATACTGAAAAGGTGGCCTTTGCCCCAGTATTTGTGTTTGTGAAAGAATAGTCCAAGCTGGCTTTGGAAAGGGACCAATGGAAGGATGTAGTCTGTGACTTCTCAGATGGTATAAAGGGGCACCCTGAGGAAAGTGGGTTTGGTGCAATAGGCACCACCAAATATTATGTTCTGCTAAAGGATTGAGAGTTTTGTGTATAATTCATGACAGTTGTTTTCTTTTTTGCAGGCTTGGGATGGATCATGATGGGTGACATAGATAAAGAAAAAGCAGGTAAATTGTTTGTTTTGGGGCTGTGAAAGAGGGGGGGAGATAGTAGTGTAGACACAATGTACATTTTGTTGTGTCTAAGTCCCCCCCACCATTTCTCTCCTAACCCTGTGTGCTGCCGTTCTATGATGCTACTTCAGGAAGGAGGAAGGGATGCAGTCTGCCCCAACAATTACTGATATGTTTGCTTTTAGGTTTTGCCTACAGCATGCATACTCTGTCAGCGAAAGCTATTGTTACAAAATAAAAAATCTAATTAAAAACGACCTTAGAGCCTAATCCATTACATACCAATACTTACCATTGGTTGGCGTCCACTTCTCTCTTGGTTCCCTGCTTTTTATTGGTCACACCTCCTTCTTCCTGCTTGCTGCTCACCTCCTCCTGCAGTCTTCTTCAGGCTTCTATCATGCCATGGAACATGGACCCAACACAGCTTCTTACCTGTGGACAATGTTCTCCTACTATCCTGGAGGTACTTTTTGTTTTTGTTTTGACCAAGCACTCTATAAGAGTGCATGGCGATCTTCCCACCCTCCACCATCAACACCCCCCCACCGACTGTTTCATCCGCTACCCTTGTTCCCCCATCACCCCCTCCATTTTCACCCCAACCCCCGGTTATCCATTTTCACCCCTACACCCTATCCTCTTTCGCCCCATCCCCTTTTCCTTTTTCACCCCCACCTTCATCTGTTTTGTTTTCCACGCTGTGGTGGTACTTAACTACCCCCTCCCCAGCTCTGTTTTTACACACACTGCACAGCAGCAGGAGCTGCTGTGGAACATGTTTTAAAAGAAAAAAAAGTGCTGTAACATGGTCAATGCTGGCCACAACATACCACTTTCTTTTCTTTTAACTTTAAGCCCCTGCTGCTGTGCAACATGTCGAAAAATAATTGACAAAACCAATAGATTTTGCAGTGGAGAAACCTTTTGGCTTTGCCAATGCTTGTTTAACTATCTCTCTGGACAGTAAAACTCTGTTTCCTATTCTGATAATTTCAACTCTCATTTATTGGCAGCTTTTGTAACCGTCTCTACCGTTCCCTAACCTATTCCCTCTTTATTCTGCTTTCAATGAGGACATTTCATTCCTCTTTAGCCTCTTGGACACTACTCGCCTCTTCATCATAAGCCTCTTTGCTGGCTTTCTTTTCAGATGTACTCTGCTAGCAGCTAACATACCTACGTTCCAATGTATCTTTGAAAAGGAGTTGCTAGTCTGCAGGATTTTTACTCTGCAGCTGCATTGTGCATTATTTTTGCTTTAGGCTGAGTGTGCATGCAGACCATATTTCTGATTTCTGATATTTCTGTTACTATTTAGACTGGACAATCTGTATCAATGTTGACTGTGCTTTCACTCGGGATAATTATAAAGGCATCCAGAGGCTGAATCTTTCATGTGCTTTGGTGCCAAGGTCGTGTTTTAGGTTTAGAAGCCTATGTGAAACCCATTTCATATTTAGAACATGGGAGAGCTCACGGGTTGCCTAATTGTGACCTGAATTCGGTTGAACCAAACCTGGTAGTAATTAAACACTGTTGTGGTGAGAGGTGGACCCAGTAATCATAAGAATGGTTGGTCAACCACCAGCATCTCACTACGAGCAGCATTAATGAAATGTGCACTTCCTTGATCTCTGACAGATCAGCCCTCATGTAGGACTGAATGTCTGTGGGACTGAAGGAAAGAAAACTACTGAAGACAGAACTCCGAAATACCTAGAGTACCTAGAACATAGATGAGTATGCTAATGATATGCAACCACAACAGAGAAAGATTCCCATTTTCATTGTCAGGAAGAGATATCAACTTTTTTAGGAGAACACCCAAGTCCATAGGGTCCTTCACTTGTGTTATGTTTTCCTGTAAACATTGCTGATGCTGTTATATCTGTCTGGAATGTTCCGTTTACGAAAGCCATATTTTAAGAATTGACTCTTTACACACCACTTTATTCGGAGTCATATGACTCACTAGAATATATGGGCACCGTATTGGTGGTATTAGAATTGTCCATGTCGAGTATGATTAGAAACATTGTCCACAATCAGAGGCTGCGGCCAAGACAATATAACATATTTAAAGATTTTGCTAACACTGGCTATTCAGCGAATCTCTTACTATATGGTACGTAGTTTAATTGATAAATTGTAATTGTAGTTGTATTTATATAGTACTTACTACCCCTGACGAGGTATTGAAGCACTTTTTGGCGAGTAGCATCCTACTCCGGAACCCAAAGGATAAGTGGTGGATAAGTATAGGGAAATAGAAGTTGTTAATTTGAGCAGTGGACGTGTGAGTCTGTTAGTTTGATTGAATAGGTTAAAGGAGGGATAGAGGAGGGAAGAGTCTAGAGAGTGTTATTTGGGAGATCATATTAGTTAGATGAAGTTTGGGATGAGTCAAGGAGGGATAGAAGAGGGAAGAGTCTAGAAAGAATCTTAGGGCGATCTTAGAAGTAGAATGAGGTTTTGGATGAGTCAGAGAGGGAAGATAGAGGATATATTGAGAGAGGTATAGAATGAGACATAGAGTAGTGCACTGGAGAGAGTTCAAATACATTCACCCTCTTCTCTTTCTACCTCAATCCCCTCTCTTTTTTACCTCACTATCCTTTCACTGTGCTTCCACTTTCGCTTTCTTCTTGTCTCCACATCTTTCTTCTTTCTCACTTCAATTTCTTTCTCTGCCATGCCTTTCTCTCATTCTCTCTCTCACCACCTCCTTCTTCTCTTCACCTCACCAGCTTCACTCCCTCTTCCTCAGTATCCTTCCTCTCTTTGCCTCACCCTCCTCTCTCTCTCACACACTCCTACCTATATCCCTCCCTCACTCGGCTTCAAGATACCATCTTTGAAACACAACCTCCTGTCTCTCCAACTCACCCTCTTCTGTAAGCCTTACCTTCACTGTTGCTGTGTATGGGGTAATACATTTTTGTATGTAAAGGAAGCTTTTACTGTTTCCACTCAAGCGGTTGTGCTTGTGTGGGTGTGCGTAAATGGACTTTGGAATCGTGCTGCCCTGTACCCCTTCTCCACTGGCAGCTCAAACATTTCAAATAGCAGCAGCACCAAGGCCTGAATTACACAGTGTGTATGCAGAGGTTCTACAAAGACTTGGGGGGCCTGCACATTATAAAGAGATTTGAAAATGGCTGTGAGACTTTTTGAAGATCCTACTGCTGTCCATTTACTTCAAATAAATGTAATAACAATTGAAAGAGCAAAATAGAATCAACTGAGGATTTGGTTGGTGTAAAAATTAAAACACAGGATAAGAAATTAATATATTTAATTAATATCTATAATAGGCCAAGCCCAACTACGAAGGAATCCTTAATAATAAATCAACTTGATTCATTTTTTAATCTAATAGAGGCTGATGCAATGGTAATCATTGGGGGCGATTTTAATTGCAAGTTTGAACCGGTGGTGGGGTTCGACAATCTTTTCGAAGACGAAGATACAATGAATAACATTCCTGCTCTAGAAAGTAGTCCGACAGTGTCCTGTACTACAGCAGTCGCACAGATTATGAAACTAACAACAGGGCAACGGCTTAGAGCTTGTAATGGCCGGTTACCATCGTATAGACCAAACACTCCAACCTTCTGTAGAGGCAGTTATAGGAGCAGTATCGATTATATATTGGTATCCGTCGAGTTTTGGCCTAATGTATCAGATCTGAAAATAGATGATAGAACCGATAGCGATCATCGTCCCCTGCACTTGTCATTGTTACCTGATCTCTTCCTTGGTAGAATTTTGGATAACGAAGAGACTAGTATTTTTATTGATGCTAATATAGTTAGTAACAACCGTCGTGCTATAAAATGGCCGTACATATTAGGAAATGCTGAATCCATGACACAGATTTATAACATATTTGCCGACACTGTCCAACTTCACCTAGATTCACCAGGAGTGGAACTCTCAATAATGGATGCACATCAAGCTTTGCAGGATGCACTGGCACCAGTATTGAGTAGATTACCAGGGGAACACAGTGGAATAGGTGTAAAAATAGGAACGAACCCATGGTATAATAGGGAGTGTCGTGAGATAAAGGCTGACCTTATACTGTCAATAAAAAAGAACAATGTACCAGTTATAAGGGAGAAAATAATTAAATATAAGAAAACCCTTGCACATGCAAAAAAACTGTGGGATGATAATACTTGGACAGATCTAATTGAAGCGGCCAAACTTAAAGATCAAGTAGGCTTCTGGTGCAAAAGGCAGAAAGACAGGTGGGGAGGATAAGGACCTTTTCCTTGATGCAAAAACTTGGGAGGACCACTTCTCTAGACTTTATGCAGATGCCCAAGTGGCAGAGACATCTTGTACCGCATTAGTGGTGCCTAACCTTACTATTAATAATCTCCATTTTAGCCTGGAGGAAACATTAGTGGCAATAAATTCAGTTAAACCAGGGAAAGCCCCTGGCCCCGATAAAATACCGGGAGATTTATTAAAGCACGACAGTAGTGTTTGGGGCCCTTATATTAATCATTTATGTAATGCAATTGCTGCAGGCTCACCAATACCTGAAACATGGAAAGGGGCGGAAATTGTTACAATTTTTTAAAAAGGTAACCATAATGATCCTGCAAATTACCGACCAATTAGTTTATTTGATATTTTACAAAAAATGTATTCTAGGCATATTTTAATGAGATTGACTAGATGAGAATAATGTGATCTCAAAATTCCAGGCGGGGTTTAGAATAAAAACAAGCACAATCGATCAGGTTTTTAGATTTTTATGTTTATGCTGGAAATATATAAATATAAAAAAGGGCCATTTGTATATTGCTTTTGTAGACCTAAAGGCCGCTTTTAACCTTGTACCCCGGAACTTACTTTGGGAATCATTGAAACATCAAGGCGTCCCTGTTGAATTACTCACGCAAATAATAAGATTGCACGAAAACAATTTTGCAAAAGTAAGATGGGGCCCGAGGGGTGAATTAACTGAGGCAATTCCGGTAAGAAGGGGTGTACGTCAGGGGTGTGTACTGGCACCCACCCTATTCTCAATCTATGTTAATGATATTCCGAGTTATTTATTGGAGTGTGCACACGACTCGCCCAAGCTGGGTGGGGATTTGATGCCAGCTCTTTTATTTGCTGACGACACCATACTGATATCGCAAACCCCTAAAGGTCTACAATCTTTATTGAATTCTTTTTATATTTACTGCAAAAAAAAGGGCCTGGAAATAAATTCCGGCAAAACAAAGTACATGGCAATAAATCCACACAAGTCTTTTAAAAGGAATTTAGCAGTTAGTGGCCAAAAATTAGAGTATGCACATTATTTTAACTATTTAGGTATAACTTTGGATACAAAGTTGTCCTGGAAGCAACAGTTAGAAAAAAGTAAGATTATCAACTTCAAAACTCGTTGCCAATAATAAAGATGCATGGGAGTAGTATATCGAAGGCGTTGACTCCTGCTCTGGAGGTTTTCAAACATAAAGTACAATCAGCTTCTTTGTATGGCGCTGAAATTTGGGGACCCCTTTGCAAAAGGAGTTTTGAACTGGGAGAAAATAAATGTATTAGAAGGGTATTGGGTTTGCCAGTGAGAACACCCCTAATTCCAATCTTTATGGACTTAAACGTCAAACGAACAGATCACAATGCAATATTAAGACCCCTATTGTTCTGGGTACGCCTTTGGTCAACTCCTGAATTGACCAGTTATAAGGAGGGTCTACAGGAGATTTTAGAAATTGACAAGAGCAGGGGTACCCCGTGGATTAAACATGTTTTCTATTGGTTCGAGAAATTGGGCTTGAAGCATTTTTGGGAAGCTCCGATGCAGTTGACTATGTCTAGTAAAAAATTGTTAAAATTCACTTTTTGGACCCATATTCAAAATAATGTGTTACGTTGTACAAGCAATGGTACATTAACAACCAAGTTTCTTCTCTTCAAGGAAATAGCTAGTTTTGAACCATTTTTGGACGAGATACATCCACCATTAGCTAAAGCCTTGAATATGAAGTTTAGGTATGGTGTGTTATACATTAATGCTAACACATCAAATTGGGCATGTTAGACTTGGCATCTTTTGGCGTGTTTCCCCTGACTTTTTGCTTTCTGACCTCCCGGTTTTTTCTCTGTTTTTGCTGGTGTAATGATTCTGCGCACTTTCCTCACTGCTGTCCAGTGGGAAAGTGCAAGTGCTCCTGTATAAAATGTGTTATGAATTGGCGTTTCCATGATTGGCCTATTTGGTTTATGTGTCAGTCCCTTGTAAAGTGCACTGCGAGTGCCAGGGCCTATAGACCAAATGCTGTTGGTGGGCTGCAGCACTGGATTGTGCCACCCACGCAAACAGCCCGTAAAGTGTAACTCGGGCCTGCCATTGCAGAGCCTGTGCGCAGCCTGGGGCTGCCATGTCGACTTGGCAAGTGCGCACACTTGCAAGTCCCTAAACCTTCCCTTTTCTACATGTTAGTCACCCCTAAGGTAGGCCCAAGGTACCCCTGTGGGCAGGGTGCGTTGTATGCGAAAGGTAGGACATGCCCTGGTGTGTGTGACATGTCCTGATAGTGAATTACAGCCTAGTTCGTTTTTCACTATTGCAAGGCTACCTGTTCCCCATAGACCAGAACGGGCAGTTTTGATTATTACAGCTTATAATCCTAACTGACCCAGGGAACATGGTAGAAATTCGAGTTTAGTATGCCTGGACTCAGAATGATAAAATGCATCTTTTAGTGAAGTTGGTTTTAACATTCTGTGTTTGAAAATACCACTTTTAGAAAGTGGGTATTTTCTTGTCTAACCATCCAAGCCTGCCTCTGCGAGGTTGTGTATTCCTTGTCTGGAGTGTGAGTGACAGGGGCTGGGGGATGCCAGGAGACAGGGTGAGTCAGCACAGGGCTGAATAGCAAGATCTACATGTAGATGGGTGGGAGGAGTTGCACCTGGGCCCTGAATGGACAGTGCCTTCCCTCCACAATGCTGGCTCCACCTCCTGTGGTGCGTCTGATGTCCCTGGCCTACTCTCTGAAGGAAAGGACGGAGACTTGTCAACAAAGTGCTCCAGAACTGGTTTGGACTAGGCAAAGGCCTCTCTGCCTTCAGAGAACAAAGGAATTTGGGATATAAATATTGGGGCCCTGACCCCATGAATTTAGATTTCGCTGGAATCAAGGAACCTGTCAAGAAGAAGAGCTGGAGAGCTGCTAGGAGGAGTACTGCCCCTTTGCTGAGCTATTGCCTTGTTGGGTTGGCCTGCAGTTGCTGCTTCTGTCTTGGGCAGTGAAAGGACTGGACTGAACTTTCTACGAACTTGTGCTGAGTATCTCCAAGGGCCTGAAACCGAGCTGGCCTCCTGTTAAGAAGTCTCAGGGACTGCAAAGACTTCACAAGCCTCTGGGTACCGCTTCTGGAACGCTGTTTCAGTTGCCACAGAGGAAGGGAACTGCAACCGACTCCGTCAACCGAATCCATCCCTGACCGGTGATCTGTTTGCACCGCAGACTGCATCGCCCCGCTTCGCATCGCAACCCTGGTCTCACCGTAGGCGACGTCCGACGCCGTCAACACCGAGCCGCTGCTTGCACCGTGACCTGTGGGCACCGCAGTTCGCATCGCATCGCTTCACTGAACCAGCCGGACCCGACCGACGCGGACGCTGCAACTGGCTCAACAATCGTGACCGCATCGCATTTGGGGCACCGCTCACACGTTTGCGACGCACCGCCCCGACTCGCATCGCTGTCCGACGCCAGCTCCCGCACACCGGCTTGGTCGCCTGCATCGCAACCTGTCAGCACCGCATCGTACACCGTCTCGCCCTGCACCGCACGCCTTGGACTCACCGACTCCGTCTGCACGACGCTCATCGAGCCGCTGCCTGCACCGCATCGAGGGACACCGCACCTTGCATCGCTCCGTCTTGCACCGCAACCGCGACGAACGCCGACCGGCTCGTACACTCCGTACCAGCCACAACGAGAAAGGTACTGTGACCGAGTCTGTTCACGACTCTGCTGGCCCGTAGCGACGCAGTCGGCTGGAACTGTTGGACTCTGTGTAATTCAGCATCGCGGTAGACCCGGACGGGGCTACCGACTCGCACGAACTTTGCTTTTGTGTTATTCCTGCAAAGAAGAAGTTACCTTATCAAGCATTCATTTTTAAAGTATAGTATTGTGGATTTTTGTCGTAATGGGTCTTGTCTTGAGTATATAAAAATATTGGTTATTTTTCTAAACTGGTGTGGTGTCCGTTTGTAGTGCTTACACCGTATTACTGTTGGTTATGTGCAAATGCTTTACACACTGCCTCTAGAATAAGCCTGACTGCTCGTGCCAAGCTACCAAGGGGGTGAGCAGGGGTTATGTTAGGAGTGTAACTCCCTTACCCTGACTAGGAAGAAGGGTCCCTACTTGGACAAAGGTGCAAGCCCTTGCCAACTAGAGATCCCATTTCTAACATTGGTTGTCAGCGGTGAGGATAGGACTTGTGTTTGCACTTGACTTACAGTGATTGGTGTGCACTACTACCATATCGCAGACCATTACGTACCACAGACTGGTTCTTTTTCTTTTGGCCTATTTTTGATCTTGCCAGTTTTCAACTCACTACTTTTGTCATTCCTGAATCAACTGCATCATCCGTTGCATCTCTGGAAGTTATCTTTGAGGAGGATAGGTTGGAATCCTACGCCGTAAAGGAGCTACAAGCGATTTGTAAAAACCTGAAAGTCCAAATTAAAGGCCTCACAAGGAAGGAGGAGCTACAGAAGGCGCTGAGGGCCTGGTAGCAGCCAGACATGCCAGTGGGCAGCCTGGTAATCTCAGTGAGGAGGTGGAGGAGCCTATTTCCAGGGTGGATGTGCTTTTGGGTGAGGGGGAACCCGCCAGGTCAGGCAGCAGCAGTCTGTCCCCAGAGGAGCTGGAGGACAGGCGGAAGGCAAGGCAGTTTGAGCTGCAGAAGCTCAGGCTGGAGAGTGAGCGGGAGGAGAAGAGATTGGCCATGGAGGAGAAGAAGATGCTCTTAGAGCATGAGAGAGAACTGAAGGAGCTAGAACTTAGGAGTAAGTCAGGCTCAGATGGTGGCAGCAATTCGTCCAGAAAGGCAGACAGGATTGTGCACATTCCCAAGAATGTAGGCAAGGAGTTCAAGAAGGGGGATGACATACAAAGGTGGTTTCAGGGTTATGAGGCAGCCATACACATGAATGGGGTCCCTGAGGAAAATTGGGGAGCAGGATTGTGGCCACTTTTCCCTGAAGAAGCAAGGGATGCTCTGATAGCTTTGGGTAAGGGGTATCACCTCACCTATGCTGACATGAAGGATGCCCTTCTCACTAAGTATGGTCTTACTCCTGAAAAGTACAGGGATCAGTTCAGGTCCAGTAAGAAGTCTGATGCCAACACTTGGTTGGAATGTGTGGATGTGTTCTGCAGGTCGCTGGATGGTTGGGTGAAGGGCAGTAGTGTAACAGATTTTCAGAGGCTCTACAACTTGATTCCATGGGAGCACTTGTCTAGTCTATGTTTTGCAGATCTGCGCCAGCACCTAGTGGATAGTAAGCTAACTGACCCCAGGAAGCTTGCTATGGAAGCGGACCGCTGGGTGAGTACCAGGGTCCACAAGAAAGCGTTTGGGGGAGACTCAGCCAAAGGTGGGCAGGGTCCCCAGCAGAAAGGTGGGGGGACAAGGGTAAAGCACAGGAGTTCTCTAAAGGGCCCTAAACAAGTACCCAGGGTAAAGGTTCCCAGCCCCCGGTGATAAGAAGAAAGGGGTCTCTACAGGGAAGCCTGTTGAGACCGGCCCCCGCAAGTGTTATGCATGTGACCAGGTAGGTCACTTTAAGGGGGACCCCAAGTGCCCAAAGGGGACACAGCCACCCACTGGTGGACAGTCCAAAGTGTTGGCTAGTGTAGCGCTTGGGGAGGAGGGGTGCCCACTGGAGGGTGGGGATCCCGCAGAAATGACCCTTGTCTCACTAGGGGACAGTGAGATGGTCCCAGGAAACCAGGTGCCCCCTAACACAAAGAAATATAGCACCTGGGTGACCATCAATGGGAACAGGGTAGAGGCTCTCAGAGATACTGGAGCCAGTGTGACCTCAGTCCAGTGTCACCTGGTCTCTGAGAAGCAGGTAGTCCCAGGGGCATTCCACCAAGTAGTTGCTGTAGACAACTCTGAGCGCCAGTGTATGGTGGCGCAGGTTCCCTTTGAATGGGGGGGGTCTCAGGTCCCTTGAGGGTGGTTGTGAGCCCCACCATGCCTGTAGATTGTCTGCTAGGTAACGACCTGGAGCAGTCCTTATGGAAGGATGTTGAGCTCAGGTCTCACTTGGAGATGCTTGGGTTGCCAGAGTGGGCATGCATGTCTACTCGGTCAATGGCAGCCAGAAAGGGTGATCAAGAGGACTTGGAGCCAAGTCCCTGCCAAGAGAAAGGGCAGGGGGCGTGGGAAACCGGCCCCCGAAGTTCCCACGGACCGGGAGGAGGCGGACCTCGAGGGGGACGCCCCGGTGCCTACAGGGGAGCAGGTAGCCGAACTGGGAGACATCTCTGAGCTGACCCATTGGCAGCAAGAAGGGGGTCCCACCAGGGAGGAGTTCTGCAGGGAGCAGAACGAGTGCCCTACTCTGGAGGGTCTGCGGCGGCAGGCTGCAGACCAGGCAGCTGGTAATCAGTCCGGGTCACATCTGATCTACTGGGAGAGTGGTCTCCTATACAGTGAGCCTAAGGTTGCTGAGCCTGGGTCAGCCCGTGTGCTGGTGGTACCCCAGCGCTTCAGGACCTTCCTACTGGGGCTGGCTCATGACGTGCCTTTGGCAGGACATTTGAGGCAGGACAAGACCTTTGACAGGCTTGTCACCCACTTCTTTTGGCCCCAAATGCGAAGGCAGTCAGATGCACACTGTAGGTCTTGCCAAACTTGCCAAGTGGTAAGAGTGGGAGGAAGGTCACCGCTCCTCTCCAACCTTTTCCTGTTGTTGGTACACCCTTTGAAAGGGTAGGGATGGATATTGTGGGGCCACTGGATCCCAAGACAGCCATGGGCAACAGGTACATCCTGGTCTTGGTGGACCATGCCACCCGGTACCCGGAGGCAATCCCTCTCAGGACAACAACGGCGCCAGTGGTGGGCCGGGCGTTAATGGGGATCTTTTCCCGTGTGGGATTCCCCAGAGAGGTGGTTTCTGATAGGGGGACCAATTTCATAACCAAGTATATGACATCCCTGTGGAAGGAGTGTGGTGTAACCTACAAGTTCACCACTCCTTACCACCCACAAGGAAACGGTCTGGTGGAGAGATTCAACCAGACCTTGAAAGGCATGATCAAGGGTCTAACAGAACCCATGAGGCGTAAGTGGGACGTCCTCTTGCCATGCCTACTCTTTGCATACAGGGAGGTGCCTCAGAAGTCTCTTGGGTACAGCCCCTTTGAGCTCCTGTATGGCCACCCTGTCAGAGGACCTCTGAGTTTGGTAAAGGAAGGCTGGGAGGCAGCTCCCAGGAAAACTCCCCAGGATGTGTTTAGCTACATGCTGGCCTTTAGAAACCAAACTGCCCGCTTCAGGAAACTCGCTCAGGCGAACCTAGAAGCAAGCCAGGAAGAAATGAAGAGATGGTATGACCAGAATGCCACTCTGGTCGAATTTCAACCTGGGCAAAAAGTGTGGGTCATGGCCCCAGTGGCACCTTGTGCCTTGCAGGACAAGTGGACTGGGCCATATGAGGTGGTGGAGCGCAAAAGTGACGTCACCTACCTGGTGGATTTGCAAGCTCCAAGGAACCCTTTGAGGGTCCTTCACGTGAACCGCCTCAAGCCCCACTTCGAGAGGTCCGAAGTGAGTATGCTCTTAGCGACAGATGATGGGGTGGAAGAGGAGAGTGAGCCTCTCCCTGACCTCCTGTCTACCAAGGAGCATGATGGGTCAGTAGAAGGTGTGATCCTCTCCCCTACTCTGACTCAGGAGCAGCAGGGGGACTGTCACCAGTTGTTGGGACAGTTCGCCCCACTGTTCTCTCTGACCCCCGGTGTTACTCACTGGTGTACCCATGACGTGGACACTGGTGACAGCCCTCCTGTGAAGCACAAGATTTACAGGTTGACTGACCGGGTCAGGGCCAGCATCAAGGAGGAGGTCTCTAAGATGTTGGCGTTAGGGGTGATTGAGCCCTCCAACAGTCCTTGGGCCAGCCCAGTGGTCTTGGTCCCAAAGGCTGCTGCGCCCGGTGCCACTCCCGAACTCCGGTTTTGTGTGGACTACCGTGGGCTCAATGCCGTCACCAGGACTGACGCGCACCCCATCCCCAGAGCTGATGAGCTCATTGATCGGTTGGGAGCTGCCCGGTTCCTCAGCACGTTTGATTTGACGTCTGGGTACTGGCAGATTGCCTTAACCGATGGGGCCAAGGAGAGATCAGCATTCTCAACCCCAGAAGGTCATTACCAATTCCGGGTGATGCCCTTTGGGTTGAAGAATGCCCCTGCCACCTTTCAGAGGTTGATCAATCAGGTGTTGGCGGGGCTGGAGGATTTCAGTGCCGCCTACCTGGATGATATTGCTGTGTTCAGTTCCAGCTGGGAAGAACATTTACAGCACCTTGAGAAAGTGTTGAGGGCTCTGCAAGGTGCAGGCCTCACGATCAAGGCCAGTAAGTGCCAGATCGGGCAGGGTTCTGTGGTGTACTTGGGACACAAGGTAGGAAGCGGCCAGGTGGCGCCCCTACAACCCAAGATTGACACCATTCTGGCTTGGGAGCCCCCCAAGACCCAGACAGAGGTGAGAGCCTTCTTAGGTCTCACCGGCTACTATAGGAGATTTGTTAAGGGCTATGGCACCATCGTTGCCCCCTTAACAGAACAGAGCTGACTTCTAAGAAGCAGCCCAGGAAAGTGATCTGGACTGAGTCCTGCCAGAAAGCTTTTGATGCCCTGAAGGCAGCCATGTGCACGGCGCCCGTGCTCAAGGCACCTGACTTCTCCAAGGAATTCGTCGTGCAGACTGACGCTTCAGAGCATGGTGTGGGAGCGGTGCTCTCACAACTGAACGAAGAGGGCCTGGATTAGCCTGTAGTCTTCCTTAGCAGGAGCCTACTCCCCAGGGAATGAGGTGGAGTGCCATAGAAAGGGAAGCTTTTGCTGTGGTCTGGGCGCTGAAGAAGTTGAGACCATACCTGTTTGGGACTCACTTCCGGGTTCAGACAGACCACAGGCCCCTCAGATGGTTGATGCAAATGAGGGGTGAGAATCCAAAACTGCTGAGGTGGTCCATCTCCCTACAGGGAATGGACTTTACGGTGGAACACCGTCCTGGTACAGAACACGCCAACGCAGATGGTCTGTCCAGGTTCTTCCGCCTTAGTGAAGAGAACTCCAATGGGGTTGGGTAGTTCTCCCTACTTTCAGCTGGAGGGGACATGTGTTAGACTTGGCATCTTTTGGCGTGTTTCCCCTGACTTTTTGCTTTCTGACCTCCCGGTTTTGACTCTGTTTTTGCTGGTGTAATGATTCTGCGTACTTTCCTCACTGCTGTCCAGTGGGAAAGTGCAAGTGCTCCTGTATAAAATGTGTTATGAATTGGCGTTTCCATGATTGGCCTATTTGGTTTATGTGTCAGTCCCTTGTAAAGTGCACTGCGAGTGCCAGGGCCTATAGACCAAATGCTGTTGGTGGGCTGCAGCACTGGATTGTGCCACCCACGCAAACAGCCCGTAAAGTGTAACTCGGGCCTGCCATTGCAGAGCCTGTGCGCAGCCTGGGGCTGCCATGTCGACTTGGCAAGTGCGCACACTTGCAAGTCCCTAAACCTTCCCTTTTCTACATGTTAGTCACCCCTAAGGTAGGCCCAAGGTACCCCTGTGGGCAGGGTGCGTTGTATGCGAAAGGTAGGACATGCCCTGGTGTGTGTGACATGTCCTGATAGTGAATTACAGCCTAGTTCGTTTTTCACTATTGCAAGGCTACCTGTTCCCCATAGACCAGAACGGGCAGTTTTGATTATTACAGCTTATAATCCTAACTGACCCAGGGAACATGGTAGAAATTCGAGTTTAGTATGCCTGGACTCAGAATGATAAAATGCATCTTTTAGTGAAGTTGGTTTTAACATTCTGTTTTTGAAAATACCACTTTTAGAAAGTGGGTATTTTCTTGTCTAACCATCCAGCCTGCCTCTGCGAGGTTGTGTATTCCTTGTCTGGAGTGTGAGTGACAGGGGCTGGGGGATGCCAGGAGACAGGGTGAGTCAGCACAGGGCTGAATAGCAAGATCTACATGTAGATGGGTGGGAGGAGTTGCACCTGGGCCCTGAATAGGACAGTGCCTTCCCTCCACAATGCTGGCTCCACCTCCTGCGGTGCGTCTGATGTCCCTGGCCTACTCTCTGAAGGAAAGGACGGAGACTTGTCAACAAAGTGCTCCAGAACTGGTTTGGACTAGGCAAAGGCCTCTCTGCCTTCAGAGAACAAAGGAATTTGGGATATAAATATTGGGGCCCTGACCCCATGAATTTAGATCTCGCTGGAATCAAGGAACTTGTCAAGAAGAAGAGCTGGAGAGCTGCTAGGAGGAGTACTGCCCCTTTGCTGAGCTATTGCCTTGTTGGGTTGGCCTGCAGTTGCTGCTTCTGTCTTGGGCAGTGAAAGGACTGGAATGAACTTTCTACGAACTTGTGCGGAGTATCTCCAAGGGCCTGAAACCGAGCTGGCCTCCTGTTAAGAAGTGTCAGGGACTGCAAAGACTTCACAAGCCTCTGGGTACCGCTTCTGGAACGCTGTTTCAGTTGCCACAGAGGAAGGGAACTGCAACCGACTCCGTCAACCGAATCCATCCCTGACCGGTGATCTGTTTGCACCGCAGACCGCATCGCCCCGCTTCGCATCGCAATCCTGGTCTCACCGTAGACGATGTCCGACGCCGTCAACACCGAGCCGCTGCTTGCACCGTGACCTGTGGGCACCGCAGTTCTCATCGCATCGCTTCACTGAACCAGCCGGACCCGACCGACGCGGACGATGCAACTGGCTCAACAATCGTGACCGCATCGCATTTGGGGCACCGCTCGCACGTTTGCGACGCACCGCCCTGACTCGCACCGCTGTCCGACGCCAGCTCCCGCACACCGGCTTGGTCGCCTGCATCGCAACCTGTCAGCACCGCATCGTACACCGTCTCGCCCTGCACCGCACGCCTTGGACTCACCGACTCCGTCTGCACAACGCTCATCGAGCCGCTGCCTGCACCGCATCGAGGGACACCGCACCTTGCATCGCTCCGTCTTGCACCGCAACCGCGACGAACGCCGACCGGCTCGTACACTCCGTACCAGCCACAACGAGAAAGGTACTGTGACCGAGTCTGTTCACGACTCTGCTGGCCCGTAGCGACGCGGTCGGCTGGAACTGTTGGACTCTGTGTAATTCAGCATCGCGGTAGACCCGGACGGGGCTACCGACTCGCACGAACTGTGCTTTTGTGTTATTCCTGCAAAGAAGAAGTTACCTTATCAAGCATTCATTTTTAAAGTATAGTATTGTGGATTTTTGTCGTAATGGGTCTTGTCTTGAGTATATAAAAATATTGGGTATTTTTCTAAACTGGTGTGGTGTCCGTTTGTGGTGCTAACACCGTATTACTGTTGGTTATGTGCAAATGCTTTACACACTGCCTCTAGAATAAGCCTGACTGCTCGTGCCAAGCTACCAAGGGGGTGAGCAGGGGTTTTTTTAGGAGCGTAACTCCCTTACCCTGACTAGGAAGAAGGGTCCCTATTTGGACAAAGGTGCAATCCCTTGCCAACTAGAGATCCCATTTCTAACAGGGCAGCAAACTGTGATAGAAATAGTAATCAATCTTGCGAACTATGTCAAAATGCACCAAAGGAGAATGATCTACATGTATTATTCTTCTGCCCAGCATACGGCAAACCGAGGAATAAATGGATTAAACCCATTTGCCGTAATCTGAACATTAGAGGTTGTATAGAGGCAGGAAGAATACTGAAAACAGATACATCTCAAAAAATTGTTTTTAGTGTCAGTAGGTTTTTATTTAATGTGAGTCTTATAAGAGCTAAAGTTGGATTAAGACTGTAATTATGCACATGCACTTTATGGCCTAAACGCTAAAAATGAAATTATGAATTTACTTTTGTATAGAAAAATATTCGAGTTGGTATGCCATGTGGAAATAACATTGACATTTTATACAATCATGTACATATTTAGACTAGGACAACAAGTAAGGATTTATGTACATAATGAATTAATTCTTAGAATTTTTTTATGTTTAGGTTTTAACATATTTAAATATTTTAATAGTATTTTTTGGTACGGAAAATGCGTTACTGATTTAGATATTTAGCCCCTACCATGCAGATGCGCTACCATTTATATTCGGAACTGCCACCTGTATTTTATAATTGAATGTGTATATTGTTGATGTGTCTTTTATGGTTTTATTTTTAACCGAAATAAAGAATAAAATGAAATGAAAGAGCAATCAAAATTGGCAACTGGCCAAACATCAAATGCAAGCCTGTTTCTTCCCTTACCTGCCCACTGTGCCAAGAGCACTGATTCAAAGGATTATGACTCGAAATGTAATTTGGTGGTTAGTTTTTCCACCAATATTCAGCTGTCAGTCCTTTGAGTAGAAAGTATTTTAAGGTGAACAATATGGAAATGTATACCTCATGTGAGTGTCTTTAGATGAGCAGTCTTTTCTAAATTGTAACTGCCATGTTCCCTCCTTTTCTGTTCTCCCTCTAGTCTCTTCTATTTCGTCATCCTCACCACCCATCACTCTCCTCTCCCTTCTGTTCTACCACTCTCCTCTTAACACTCCTCTGCCCAACACAATTTAGCATTTGCTCGTAACGCTGCTCTTTGATTACCTTTGTTTCTCATCATCTTTATCCTTTATCAGTCTCATCTATCACCTTCACCCTTACCTACTCTTCTCTTCTCTCTGTACTCACAGTACTTTCTCAGATCAGATCTATCAATCACCCTATTTCCATCACCCGCTTTGCTCATCATTATCCTGCTATATCCTTACTCATCCACCTCTAACACATCTTCATCACATTCTCTACTTTATGACACACATCACTCTCCTACTCCTCTCTAATCAGTCTGTCATTTTTTCCTCTTCTCTTCTACTCTCTACTTTCCTCTTCTTTTTTCCACCTCTTTCCTTACCATTCATTTTTGTAATCCTTTTTCTCTTACATTCAGCTTTTCTATCCTCACCCTTTCCTCCGATTAACTTCCATTACTCATCTCTGCACCATTCTCATCACCATTTCCTCGTGTCAAGAATCTAGAATGTTTGACTGAGGTCACTACCCTATAGAGTCACAGTTGTGGAAGCTGTGGACCTAGGTGTGTGATGCTTTCTGACAAAAGGACACCACCACATTCAAAGCTACAAGTTAACTGATAGTTAATAGCATTAGCGATCTAAGTGGCTTATGTGCTCAGCCTTTCAAAATGTGCCAAAATACAATTATTTGCAGCTCAAATAAGTGTGTTATTTATCAGGGACCCCTAGAAGCTCAGAATTTTTATATTGATGGCAAGACATACAATTTTTTACAGTATCTGCTGTCCTAATCTTTAGTCGAACATGAAAAAGCTGAGTAGCAATATTTGAACCACACAGAAGGAACATCTTGGCAGCAAGTGCATTAGCCCACTATTTATCTTATTGGTTTAGGACAGAGATGTTGCAGAAGCCCTATAATCCATTTCTATCCATGTGACATAAAAAGAGCTCCAGCTTAAGGTCCTTCTAATTATGTTAGACTCCCCTAGCACCTCTGGAGATTGGGTGTAGGGAGTAGGCAGGACAGTGGCAGTACATGATGCCAGGGCTTCCACAGAATAGCTGCCAATACTGCTCTTTGTATAATAGGAACTTGCACTGCTACTGCCCATGCTGTATCTGGGTTGTGTTAGTGAAACTTGGAAACATATTTTCAATTCAGAAAAGTCAATACATGTGAATTACGAATAGGGTCACAACAGGAAGAAACTAAAACCACACTCTACTAGGATATATATTGATTACATGCATATTTTCAAATACTTTTCTTAGGATGTCAAAATCCTTTCAGATTGTTTCTGCCTTATGCAAGGTCAACTGTAATTACCTAAAATGGAAGACCAAATCTTGCTGCAAGGTGTACTAAATTATGTGACACGAAAAGGCAACTTATGTGGCCTAATGTGGAATATTTTGAATCAGTAGTCACCATTTTCTCATTTTTACATGCTAATTCTATAGGAGCAAAGATTTCACCTCACTAATATCAGTTTAACACCTAAATACAGTAATCTGCCACAGAGAAGTGACCTGCCTGTTCATGAGGAAGGACCTGCCACTGTGTGACAACACACATGGTACTGTTTTCAGTAACTTTTGATCCGTTTGAGCTAGAAACAATTTTTTTGTTAAAATCAGCAAATTATTGGCACTATGTGACAAATGCGGCCAATCCATAATTATGTGGAAATCATCACATCCACAGAATCACATAATCCCAGCGGCTCTAGCCCTATGTCATCTCTTAAGTACTGTGGGGCAGATTTACAAGCCCCTTGCGCTGCCAGTGTGTCACTTCTTGTGACGAACTGGCAGCGCATTTTTCTGCCCCATATTTACAAGGACAGGAAAAGCCACCCTGCGTGGCTTTTCCTGTCCTTGTAAATACGGCCCCTTTGCACGCAGCACTTTGCGTGAAAGGGGCGTTCCATGGGTGTTGCTGTGGGTGTTCCCACGCAACACCCATGGAACCAGACACATTTCCAGATTTACAAGAAATCGTAAATCTGAAAATGCGTCCGAATGGTGCAAGGGTGCCTGCATCGGCGCATGGCAGCAGTTTGTGCGCCAGCACAGGGGAAAGCACAGAGATGCGACATATTGTTATAATTATGTCGCATCCCTGTGCTTCCAAGCTAACGCAGCGCAGCAAAATGACTTGCTGCACCGCGCTGCGTTAGTTTATTGTAAATCTGCCCCTGTGTATCTCTAGCCCAGGCACTTCAAGTAGCCCACCGCATTGCTGTTTGTCACGAAGTTTGCCATTTAAGCTCAGAAAGCAAGGCTGCAGGCCCATATGAACCATTAGGAAAAATAAACAAAATATATTTTTTTACTTTTATATGGACCTTGAGAAGGTGAGGGGGCTACCTTGGGAGGGCCTGGCCCACCTAAACACACCTGCTCGAACCGGGCCTGATCAGAATGGTCCTGTGCAGGCCGCACCTGCTCCTGTCACCAGGAGGCTGGATAATCCCTTGTACCAGAGGAGTGAGGACAGTGTGCCTGAGATTCCCTTACACAGGCAGGTTTGGCCATCCTCATTTGCTCTGGTAACAATAACTTAGGAAACAAAGAAAGGGCCTGGGACTCCTTTGAGCATGCAGGCTTTGTCAATGCCTCTCAAACCAAGAAGAGACAGAACACCATAACAAGAGAAAACAGACAAATAACCGGTAGAACAGAGAGGCCGCCCATGTTTTCCATTGTGGAGTGGGGTGCACCAACTTGTGAGTGACCCCAAACCTAGCCCTTCAAGCTACCCCAAACCCCTCCTCCTGCCCTGAGCCCTAAAACCTTGCCCCTTCTTAAAAGTACCCTGTCCCCCTCCCTGAGCCCTAAAAACTTGCCACCCCCCAAAAGCGACCCCCAGTCCCGAGCCCTAAAAACTTGCCACCCGTTCCCCCAAGCTCTAAATTACAAACCCCCTACCTGCCCCCCGCCCTGAGCCATAAAAATAGCCCATTCCTTGACTACTCCCCCAAATCCAGGCCTTAAAGCTACCCCAACCCCCTCCTCCCCCGAAACCGACCCCCAGACCTGGCCCCAGCCCCACTTACCTGTCCGAGTCCACTTCCCGTTTCGACGCTCCTATTCCTGTTTCAAGTCCCCGCCAATCCAAAACACTAGAACGCATTTGCCTTATCCAAGCATGTGCGTGGTTTAGGCAAATGCGTTGTTCGGGCAAGCGGGGTTAAGCTTGTGGGCTTCTGGAACTCGTGGCTCTGGCCGCGTAGTACTGGATGTTTCCCCCTGCTTTGTTACCAGGAAGAAACAGAGCCACAACTTGGGAGACTGAAGGCCCTGAGAGTACCCAAGAAAAAGACCACCCTCTTCATGTTATGAAGATTTGTGGTCATATTTTATATGAAAAAGGTTTGCTGGCCCAGGCAGGTCGTACCTGCTCCTCCGAGAAATACAAGGCATTAAACTCAAAGAGGAATACAAAGTAGGATGGAAACATAGCATAGACCAGTGCTTCTTAATCTTTTGACGTCTATAGACCCATGGTAATCATTACTGGAACTGGGGACCCCCGCTGAGTCATTAGTGGGTGCCGAGGACCCTGGCCTAAGTGGTCTTGATGATTTGAACAGCAAAACAATAAATAAAAAATACAGAAACAAGCAGTCAAACAATATACAAATGATGAAATATTTTATTTAATTCACAAACAGATATATAAAAAAGTCTACATTTTAATAGGAAGGTTAAAGCTTATCTAAATTCATTGTTACCATTGTACAAAATGTATTCTGTTTGATGCACTTGCATTCCTCCCTGAGTATGCTTTTCGGACCTCCAGGATCCCCAGACCACGGGTTAAGAACCATTGGCATAGACTCTACTTGCTCTTTTGCTCAAAAGAGACACATTAACTTATACAAAGCGAGACACATGCTGGGTGTCCCGGCTTTAGGGCATTCCTGCTCCCCCACCCAATAACGGATACTATACCATCTGCGAGGCTCCGCCGACCTCGTACTCGCAACCATCCCCCACATCCGAAGAGCGACCACCGGCGGCAGATCGTTCTCCCACCTCGCCGCGAAGACCTGGAACACCCTCCCCATCCACCTGCGGCAGACCCAGGACCTACTTACCTTCAGGAGGCTACTCAAGACCTGGCTGTTCGAGCAGTAGCAGCACCCTACCCCCCTCAGCGCCTTGAGACCCTCACGGGTGAGTAGTGCGCTATATAAATGCTCTGATTGATTGATTGATTGAATAGGGCAGGGTGACTTCTAGCAGACTCTGCACCTATGCTCACTCTATAAGAGCTACTACAATAACACATGCTATGTCAGAAAATTAACTACCCATGCACTGGGATAGGAAGTACTGGCCCCTATCACTCTCTTTAGCTTGTGAGGGAGAGAAAGGTGGTCTGAATACACCTAAGACAGACTACACTGACCCCTTGTTGTAAAGGAGATCAGTTCAGGAAATGGCACTCCAGAAGTGCAGGAACACACGGTTACGGAGTCCTTTTTCCACCTGAGAAATGTAAACGTCTTGCACACCTGTTAAAAAGTGCTTGTCCTCACCCTGGAAATTAGAGAAGTGCTCCTTCTCCGCTCCTGTTCTTTTCAATCACTGGAAGAGATGCGATAACACGTGCAAGGGTGAGGAATAGGCCATCTGAGCCACAGCATGAGACATACCTCGGTGCTTTAAGAGGATTGTGAAAAAGTAGGATGTCTCTAAAACCACAAGCTCAAAGAAGGGCAATGAGGGGTTCTTTCCAACAGGCTTGAACTACTTAAGGGCGCGATTTATAGAGCATGATACCTGACAAGAATTTGGATACCTCTCTGAGTTTTCCGTTATTGTATCCAGACATACCTCAACAAATATATATCTAAAACAAGCCAAACCTATTGACTTTGCCAATGCTTGTTAACTGTTTCAGATAACAGTGATTTTATTGTGAATTTCAATTGAAAATCTCACTTTTGAAACTACGATACCGTGAATTAAATTTTACTCACGTCTGTGAGGGGTAGTGTGCTTCCAAGGGTCTCAGACATTCCAGTTATCCCCTTCACCCTGCTTCATCTGCCTGCTCTCCCTCTGTTAAGACACTTATGCCTTAGGCTTCCCTACATCTTTCAGAAATACTCCATCTGAACCTCTTGTTCACACAATTACATTGACATAGGTGGGACCACTGCTCTGCATGCCCTGAAGAGAGGCCAAGGGCTGGATGTGCATGTAGTTGACATACCTCTATGACCCACTGACAGGCACTGTGAGACTCACAGTGCCTTTTTCTGCCTCTACTTCAGAGCTATGACTATCCAGTAGTCGAAGTGGGCGGGATCAGCAGGGCACGGCGTGCCCCTACTTCTTTAATTCAATAGAATCCGTTCCCCTACTTTTTATGTATTTCAAACATGGGTCCCAGGACGGCAGAAATAGCCAAGGCCTATAGATAAGGCTGGGCGTTTGTGGTCATTCAGGGATGGGTGGGTAGGCAAAGAAGGAAAGGGACTCCGTCCTTTCCTTCTTGCCCAGAGAAGACAAGGACAGTGTCCACTTCTGCTCTACCGCTGGCAGCTGTCACCCCCCCCCCTCTTTCTTCCTCTTACTCCCACTCTTCCTGTCTAGCTCCTCCTCACTTACTGAAAACCGTGACTTCAACAAACGGTTCTCACCCTCTCTTTCCTCCTTTCGTTTATTTGTTCCCCTGTGAAATGGATCCAAGAAAGAAAGACACTTTTGCTGGAAATGCCGTCTTTTTTGAAAAAATTTCTATACCAAAATGCAGCCTCAGGAATAAAAGGTTCAAAAAAATGAAAAATACATAAATAACTAAGGGGGCACATGCATCAAAAACTGAATTAGCGATTCCTTAATAGCGATTAATAAGAAATCGCTATTACGAAATCGCAAAACTCAATGCATCAATAAATTCGGAAAAGAGTTGCGAATCGGTAAAAATCGCTATCATCAATAGCGAATGCCTGTTTAACGAATCGGTAATAGCGATTTCATGAATTACAGAATCGCAAATTGCGATTTACCCATATTGCTGCATTGTGATGACATCACAACCAGGAAGTGATCCACTGAATGCACACACCTGTTCACAGACAGATTCTGAGAAGGAAGACTGGTGGAGCTCAGCTGGAAGAAACTGTGTTTGGAGCAGAAGCAGTGAGAAAACAACAGCATGGCCACAGAGAAAGAGAAAAATAAAGGAGAAGGCAGGAAGAGAAAGATCAAATTTAGCGAAAAGGAACTTGAAATCCTCACTGAGGAAGTGGTGTTGAACCATGACCGGCTATTTGGGAAACTCTCCCTGCAGGTTGCTGAGTCTGTCAAGAGAAAAATTTGGCTGGGAATCCAAGCTAAGGTCAATGCTGTGGGGGTAACACAGCGTGCAATCCCTGACCTGCACAAAAGATGGTACGACCTGCGCAGCCGAGCTAAAGAGAGGGTGGCTGAAAGGCTAGCCGCTGCAAAAAAAACTGGAGGTGGACCATCTACCGTACGATCAAACACCCCACTGGAGGACATGGTGGAATCCACACTGCAGCCAGAGGCAGTCGTCGGGATTACACAGATCGACACATCTGAACATGCGAGTACCTCCCAAGGTAAGACCACAGCTAAACATATTTCAATGTCAAATGTAACTAAAATAGCCCAAAGTGCATACCCTGCGTAGTGTAGCACACCTGAGTCCAGTCCACTTTTTACTTGCAACACCCAAATGCATTGTGGGAGTTGTATACAGACAAATGTAAGGGCAAGGCATGGAGGGACAAAAACAGCTTTACTGCAGCAGAGTACAGCAATGAAGTGACTAAAGTAGACTTTGTACATTACATAAGTAGATTTATTAGACTTTTGCATGCGCTATGTCACAAACAGGTGCAAAAAAAATAGTAACTGAACTTGCACTGTTTAAAATCACAGATGCAGCACAGGACAGTGACGTGGCTGACGACCACGAGTCAGAGGGATCACTGGAACAGCCTGATGAGGGACCAGAACTGCCAGCATCCTCACCCATACCTGCTCCCACTCGACGCAGGCGAATAGTCCAACCACTGCCTGATTTGGAGAGTGATGAAGACAGCCAAACAGGAGCTCCCACACAGCAGCCTGCCCATGCAACACCACCAGAGGTAACAATGCGGCGCCGTTCCATGCAGTTCCGCAGGCGAAGGCCCAGGGCAATCCTGACGTCTGCAGAGGACAATGGTGCACCGGCCTGGAGTGGGCTTGAGGCCAAGATGCTGAGGGTCCAGCGCCTGCAAGGAAGGAATAGGAGGATTATGCAGGGCCAACTGGGGACAATGGCAACACACATGGGGGACATTCGTGACTGCCTGAGAGAGCTAACAACTGCGGTAGTTGAAGGGCACAGGGTGAACACCGAAAAACTAGACAGTGTTGCAACAGCCATAGAAGATATGTGCAGGGTCATCCAGGCTGAGCATGCCTCACATGGCAGGAGGCATCACAATTCATTGGGGCGCATGCACAGTTACACCAGGGCAATAAATAGGCTGAGTCCAACTACAGCTCAGCTTTCCAGGCGTGCTGTCAGCATGCAGGTGGAGGTGAGCCACTGCTGCGGGGATGTGGCCAGGGGCCTCATCCAGGTCACCAATGCAGTGGAACAACTCCAGACTGCAGAAGCTAGTGGAAACAACATGTATGCAGGGGGGACATTGAGGAGGCCTCCAGCCTCAGCAGCCTACTGGAACCTGTGACACATACCAGGAGGCGCAGTACCAGGAGTCACGCCGGCACAGAAGGCTCAATGAGGGATGTAGCTGAGCCTACTCGAAGGGCCACAGGAGTGCGTGGCAGGAAGAAATAGACATTTGGACAGGTACAATTCTGGTGCGGTAACCAGAATCTTGTAACTAGTCCACACTGAAGTTTAAGTGCTAAGGCAATGACATTTAATTGTCTGTACCCACACTGCACTTGTCTGCACATGGTATGTGTGCATTAACACAACCACACAATTCTCACAATAAACCTTTAAGCAAATACTGTGTTGTTTTGTGATTACCCACCTTAAAAGTAATGTTGCGTGATTTCTGCCTGTCTCCGTCTCCCCTCTGCTGCATTTGGACCGCATGCCGCTTGGGGTGGTTGTCTTGGCTGTATGTCTAGTTCTGGCTTGCTACCAGTGTCTTCCAGGGGAATGCCCCTATAAGTGGCTATGTTGTGCAACATTGCACATGTGGCGACTATTTTACAGTAAGTCTCCGGCCTATACTGTAAAGCACCACCGGTTTTGTGGAGGACGCGAAACCTTGATTTGAGTACACCAAATGTCCTCTCAAAAACATTGCGTGTAGAGATGTGTGCCTCATTGCATCGCTGCTCCCTTTGTGTAGAAGGATTCAGATATGGAGTGAGGATGAAAGACCTCACAGCGTATGCGCTATCACCTACAGGATGTGAAAAATAAATATACATTAGTCACTGCTATGTGTCACCATGGCGGACAGGTGTGCAAGACAGTATTACATCTGTTTACCCAGCAAATATCCTTCTCCAAATTCACCCGCAATGGTATTATGTTTTAAATTCTGAGTCTGTGTTTCTCCAGACCAATCACTATTAGACTATACTGCCTACTAGTGTGGTTTTCATGTGGCTCCTACACCTTGTAGTCCTTTGTCTTATGTAACATTGCCTATACAGTGATTTACACACGTATAATTGATCGTCTCTGTTTAATGTGTGTGATGTAAAGTGCTCTGACACCCTACAGTGGAATGAGTGGCGCTATAAATCAAATTAAATGCATCTGAGAGAGAGAGTGGTTTTGAAGACTTGAGGGCACTGTTAAAGGTTGGTAGTGATGGAATCCATGGTAGAGGTGGTCACTTGGGGGCCACCAACAAACATTGTTGCACAGGGCACCACCAGCGTTAAAGCGGCCCTGCCCTTTAGGCCAGTCTGCCTCACCCATTGATACCTTCATTGGCCTTGTTTCAGCAGTAGTAGCTGCAACTCTCCAGGGATCGTCAATGCAGGATTTGCATGCACGCCAAATTAAGTTCGCAAACTTCACAGTCTCTCTGCTTCATGCACAAGCACTTTAACATGTGCTGCCTGCTTTGGGCCCACTGGCATTATGCAGCAAAGGAGGACAAAATTATGCTGCAGTGTTGACTAAATTATGCAGCAAAATAAAGGCTGCAGCATAATATAGTATATTTTTAGATACTTTTTGCCTTATTAGTATCAGTGTAACATACAAATGCAGCAGTGAGAAAGGTGATCAGTCAACCTTTGCAAACGGCCGACCACTTCGCAGCAACACAAGTCACATTTTTTAGTAACTTTTGATCCGTTTGAGCTACAATTTATCAGTTAAAATTGCCAGATTATGCAGCAGATGTTGTAATATGTGGCAAATATGGCAGAGCCATAGTTATATAGAAAACATTTGCAAACTAGGATATTTTGCCATTCAAGTTTGAACTGCTCTTGTGGAAAAAGGGTGGAGAAGTGCTGATGAGAGAAACTCCATTGTCGTGTAGTTCCTATAGTACCCATGCAGGACCTGCACGTTTGGATAACATAAACTGTGGGTTTGGTGGCAGACTGACTCTGTGCACCCCCACCGCGTATGTTAGCCTGTTTTGCATTAGCTAGCTCACAGTGCCACTAGAATCTCCTCTTATCAGGGAGAGATTAGTTTCTGGCAACCTTAGATCATGACAACCCTGATCCCTCAGAATCGTGGGAACAATGTACTACTTTTCGCTCAGTCACTCGTGCTTACTTATTCGGTTTGTCTCAGAGAGTTACACAGAATAAACAGTCTGGGCATTTCAATAAGTATTTATTGAACAGTTGTTCTTCTAGTGTAAAATATATGTGCTGCAGCAACCAGCAGACAGTAGCAGAGATATATTATCAGCAGTACGATAAAAGTGAAAGGATAGTACAGTTCTACCATATTGCAATAATAATGGTTATATACATGAATATATAAAATGCATTATAAAAGTGCACGTACTCCTACGATGCCTAACTAGATGTACCTAAGTGTACTTAGCATGTGTGTAGGTCTAAAAGCCTAAGAGCCAAGAATCCTTCTAGGATGTAGTCGAACCCCATTACCTGAATAGAGAGAGTGTGGGACCCCTTCCTGGTCTCGAGTTGGACACCCCGCAAGGGCTGTGTTAGACCGCTGTCAGCTGGAGCGACTGCATGCAGGAGCCTCAGCGTCTCTGGTCAGTGTGTCAGCATGGAAGTCTCGGTTTCCTCTCTATCTTACCCTGGCAAGATGTGGTGTATTTATACCCTAAAGTGTCTCGTCCCTCAGTATGGTTTGTATTGGTCTTTGTTAGACATGAGGAAGACGTCAGGGGTGAAATTTGTACATACATATTATGCGGGAGATGTAGCTGGTGAATGCTCATGCATAATTTATGAGTACATTGTAGGCCTGTGTTCGGGAAATACCTTGCAGTGTTCTAACCACACACTAGATAACGTTCAACCCTCAGAGTTCGTTGTGCACTTTAGGGAACTAATGTAGGTGAAAGATCATGCCAATATTAGGGCATAGGATATCATGACTATAATAGGGCATATACGATTATGACCATAATAGGGCATATACGAGTATGACCATATACCGCATATATGAACGTGTCTATATTAGGGCCTCTATACGAAACATAACACCCACTCCACTTCCGAATTGGATGACAATGACCATACTTAAAATCTGGACAATTTTGAAATTTTTCTTAAAAACAGCTAAAAACATTGTTTTTAAAACCACATTTAAAAAATGTTAAAAAATGTGACAAATCAGCTAATCTTGGTTGCCACTTGAAAAAGTCAATTCTGTCTCACCTATAAAAGTTGTATTACTACAAGCAGAAGAAGGCCATGCTTTCTCAAGTGAAAGTGTCAATTTAGGAAATGTTCCAATTTTAGTTTGTTTATTTATGAAACGAAGTGGAGAAGCCGAATTCTTTCCCAGGACACGATGAGCCAATTCCAGATTAAGTGTCCTGGCTGGGAGATACAGCATTATCGGTGTTAGACACTGCAGACGACAAATCCAACACCTCACAGAGAACGTCAATCGCACATAGATGGAATTCAGCACTACCAACAGTCGGTGCTGTGGCAGCTTGTGCAGCAGTTGTTACCTGAGTGCCTGTGGAGGAGCCACCTAACCCAGCAGGAGCAAACAGCACCTGTGGATTCTCAAGGAGTGCGTTCATCAGAATTGGAAGACGCTGGGGACAACGCAGAGCATGGGCCTTTAGGGGGTCCAGCATAGCATCCATGTCCGGAGGCGTATCTGATGGAAACGTTAGACAGAGATCCAACGCGCATTCTTCTCCGCAAAACAGGCATCGAAGACCAGGTAAGATGCAGTCCACCCAGACTGGTCTAAACGATAGAAACCAAGAGGCGTTCAGTTCTCTTAGGCAAGGTATACCCAGAAGCTGCACCATGCGCTCACGGTATTTCCGCTCCATGAGTATGTTCGCATTTCCTCGGAAAGTGGGCCGTCCATTGCATAGCAGTAAGATTACAATCAGGACTCCTGCAATTTGGAAAAGGATAAGCGGGAGACCTCCAAAGACGCTTCCCAATACGGAGGACCCGATTCACAGAACTAACTTAAGACAAAATCCTAAACATACTACCATTTTGGTATTCACAGAAGGCACTTACTCATTTTGGTATTCACAGAAGGCACTTGCTCATTTTGGTATTCACAGAAGGCACTTACTCATTTTGGTATTCACAGAAGGCACTTACTCATCAATGAGTAAGTGCCTTCTGTGAATACCAAAATGAGTAAGTTACTCAAAATGAGTAAGTTACTCATTTTAGTATTCACAGAAGGCACTTACTCATCAATGAGTAAGTGCCTTCTGTGAATACCAAAATGAGTAAGTGCCTTCTGTGAATACCAAAATGAGTAAGTGCCTTCTGTGAATACCAAAATGGTAATAAGTTTAGGATTTTGTCTTAAGTTAGTTCTGTGAATCGGGCCCGGAGTGTATAAAATTTGGTAGTACTCCGAGGACTGTCTGAAATTGCTTAATAGTCCTGACCCTATGGTCTTAAATAGGTGTACAATACCGCTCGTATCAGACATGTTAAAGATACGACTCACCATTTCTGCGAAATGAAAGGGGCAGTTCGTACGTATAAGCGCCTGTATCTCAGTCGAGGTCCTTGCAACTTGAAGTTCAAAGGTTTCTCGAGCGGAGGTTAAGGGCATGGGTTGCTGTAAAAGCATGGCTTTCAGTCTGCTCAAAGTATCAAATTGTATAAAGGAAACATTCAACGAAGGCCATAACGGCGCCTCCCTGACTGTGTTCAGTGGCGGAAACAATACTTGCATACAGCAAGTAACCCTGGAGTTAACAGTGACCAGATAGGCGACGCCCGGAAGCATCCCACAGCAACCTTGATCGTTTAGCGTCAAGTAACTCCCATTCGAGAGCAGCTGGAAAACCGGCGTGATCATGGCCGCTGGGGTCCCTGACATGTGACAAGATAGATTCGCTACCGAACCACTACATGCTCCGTGCAGAGAAATATCCTGACACATGAGAGAACCGCTTAAAGCGTTATTGCAGTTTGTACCACTCAGAAACACTTCTCGATCCCCATTCCGGCATCGATATCTATATGGTAACTCCCAAGTTTCCTTAAAGTAACCCTTACCCATTTTTTCATATTTGACTGCCTGCCTCTGCTCAAGGCAATATTGAAACTGAAACGTAGTGACCGGCAGAGTGATTTGGCCATGAATTAGCCATTCAGTTGATGGTAATTCGGCTACAGTGAATGGTAACCTTTCCAGTTTCTCAATACGCAGCATTGTATATTTGGCTCCCCTTTGTGCCATTTCTGTCTGTTTATCAGTTAGATTGTATTCTGAAAACAGATACGTGGTGTTTATAAAATGCCAGGGCACATAGCCTGCACGCAAAGATTGCAGCGTCCAGCTTAACATCATAATAGAACGTAATTGGGATTGCCCTTATTGTAACAAGGCCAGATCTTGTTCTAATATGTCGATTGCTGAAGACACAATGTTGCCCAAGGAGTAAATCCTGGAGGTCAAAGTTGTTAACCCATTGTCCACTACAGCTAATGCTTTCTCTAAGTTAATACGGTCTATTTCCCGTATTCTTTCTGCAGCCTCCTGTTGGGATATTTTCCAGTTTTCATTATAGTAGGCATAAATGCCAGCATATATGAAACGTTTCTGACATGTTTTCCTTGGGCCTAGCAAAAAATCCCTAAGGTCTACATCAGGTGTGAGTAAGGTCAAGTGATGTTTCACTTCTGTGAGTGTTGAGGTTTCTAGCCAATCAAGGCACTACTTCCCAACACTATAGGATGTCACTACCCCTGGGTGTTGTATTTGTACATAGCGTGTATCTGGCCTACTGATACTCAACCCCTCGGTTATACCTAGGAATCTCTGTTGACATGTGTTCGTGTCAATGGGCCAAATCAGCCATTCTGTCCAATTGGGATCTGACCTGTTGTACTGGAGAACGTCATCTAATCCTACCCCATGTGTAGTTGAATTCTGCCCCCCACCCATCTGTGATGGTGCTGGAAACCCAGGTGTGTTCATTTCCTTGTTCTTGGCTAGTCCAAGACAGGATGTCTGTTGCACAGTGTCATTTAGAAATATCATCTGCTGTGGAATGAGGCATGCTCTAAAAAGTGCTTCTGTTCCCTGGACCTGCCAGTCCCTAGAACCCCAGATTGATTTTAAATCTATAGTGTCCTTCCATAGGTTGAAACCCTGTATAGACAACTGGGCCATAAAGGAAGCAGAGTAAATCTGTTTGCTGTTAGTCAACATAATTTTCTGTGCTGATGTTGTTGCCACTTTGTAATAAAATGACTTCGGGTCAGATGTATTAAACCCTGAAAAGTATGTGTATTTCTGTGCAAAAGTTTGCGAACTACCTTTTGGAGGTGTTGGGCAGTGTTCCCACTGGTGGTACTCAAATACATTTCTAGGTGTTATGGATTTGTGCAAGAAATGATGACCATAATGTTGGTAACAGTACAATGTATCATAGTCTGAAGTACCTTCTAACATTTCATTGTTCTGAAATGCTGCAATTTTTTCCAAATCAGACATCATATTATTTACAGTTTCAGTGTCCCAATCATCAGAAAATGTACTGGAGGTAATGATATCACTTAAAGAAATTTTAAATACATGTTTAAGCTTTAAAAGTTCAGTCGGACCAAATATATCGAAATCAATCTTGTCCCATACTATACCGTCCGGTATAGGAACTGCTGTGATGTTCACTGAAGACAAGTCTCTTGGTTCACGATGTGAAGACTGGTGTGGCTTTAAAATCAAATTGACTCTTTGGGCTGTAGAGCTCTGCTGGAGATATCGTCCATTAATAAGCATACTAAAAGTTATTGTTAAACCTAGCCAGAAAAGAAAAAATAGAATCCCAGTGATATACCATAGTTCTATCCAAGGTGACACCAGGTAAGTCTTTCTAAAAAGTGCAAAAAGTCAATGAGTTTCTGTTTGTATTTTTGGGCTGGCGTCGTTTCCGGCTCGCTTGGATCCAGTGAAAACATATCAAAGTTCATGAAGTAGCCAGAAGCAGTTCGATCAATTGTTGGAATTGCATCGGGATTTGTTGAAATCGGATTTTGCTCTTGACAAGGAATGTTGACGTAGACGTCTGTAGTCGGTCTTATTGCAACTTCGTTGTTAAGTTGATTTTCTTCTTGAAGTTGAACTTCTTGTTGAAGTGGAACGAGTTCCATAGCATTGTTGCTTAGTCCTTCATTCCATACAGGTGGCTCTTCAAACGTGATGAGTCTTTCTGTTTGAACTTCTTGGATTGTAGCGAGAGGAGGGCGTCTGCTACTGTGGAGTCCACGAGGCCTACTGTTTAGTATCGGCCACATAGTGTGGTTTGATTAAGTCGATTGAGACAAATCTTTTCTCCTTTTTCCCAGCAAGAGGCGGCAGAAGTACAGTTCTTGTGCCTTGGATTGCTAGGACCGGTACAGCTGTTCTGTAGGATGGTCCGAATTTTTCTTGTCTGCAATCTTCTCTCTGACCAGATCCCCAACTTTTGGGATCCAGACAGGTCTTCCCGTTACTGCCTTGACTTCCTCAGTGGCGGTCTGTTTTAAGTGGACGTTGCTTTGTTGTGTCCTGGATTCATTTAGATCCTGTAAAACAGCCAAACGATCATGGATATCAAATGGCTTTTCATCCGCCACTGCGCCTTCACAATCAAGATCAGGTACCCAGATTCTTGTCCCAAATAGGACCTCGTAAGGAGTGACACCGCCTAGAGAGCTTCTTGGCTGGTTGTTTATTGCTCTTTGGACCCCATGAAGGTGACTGACCCAACTACCGCCCTTGCCTAATACCCTAGCTGTTAAAGATTGCTTTAAGTCACGGTTTTTCCTCTCCACAACAGAATTTCCCTCAGGATAGCATGGAGAGGAGTACCGCAATGCTACGCCCATTCCTTCCATGGCCTCTTTGTAAGCCCGAGAGCTAAACGCCGGGCCACGGTCAGAATGTAACGTGCCAACTGCGTATATGCCGATAAAGACTCGCAAATCTTTTATAACAGTTCGAGCATCAGCCGAGCGCTGAGGCCAGACCCATAGGAATCTAGAGCAGGAATCCACTGCAACCATGATATATTTCTTGGCCCCATCCGATTGTAGGGGTCCGTAGTGGTCCAAATACACACATGCGAGTGGTTTGTCTGATTTTAGTAATGGTGTCTGTGCTGGGCGTGTTACAGTGGAGCCTTTCATCTGCTGGCAGATGTCGCACTTTAAGACATAGTCTTTTGTCTGCTTTGTTAACCCTGGCCACCAGTAGCGCTGTTTCAGTAAAGAAATAGTCGCTGTAACGCCTGTATGCGCAGAACCCAAACCCTTGTGTGCTGCTAGAATTAAGCCTTGCCTACGATCCATATTTGGTATTACCCTATCCCCCACTCCAAGAATCTGAGCATATGGAATGTTTTGTGCATCTAACTTGTAGGAGTACTTGAGTGGAAATTTTTTAGGTACTGCTGTGCTGCCTTTGCGTGAAGCATTGACAGCTACCAAAATCTCGCCGTCTATTCTCGTTTTTGAACGAGTGGTTGCAGCTACGGACACTGTGCGCACAGCCCCCTTTGCGGCTTCATCAGTCAATGAATTCCCTTCAACCTGAACGCCATCACGCTGATGACTCAGTGTATGTATCACGTGAGCCCTTGGTAGTTCGTTTCTCAACTCCACTACCTGTTCCCATAGCATTTTATGCTTAATTGTGCCACCTTTTGCGTCTTTAAACCCGTTTTGTTCCCAATGATGTAAATATTCATTGTACGACTGTACACAGTAAAAGGAATCACACACAATAAGTGTGGGGAATTCGTGTTCCGTATTTCCGAGTGCCAGTATTAGTGCTTTTAATTCTGCCAACTGAGCCATGCAGTCTCCTAGAGATTGCGTTTTAGTGCAACTTGGATGGAACTTTCCATCGCGCATGCGACCTTTAACGATTGCACACGCTGCGCTGTAAGCTTGCTTACTCCCTATGGCCGGTTGAGCAGATCCGTCAGTGTAAATAATGTATTCATACTGATCTAGAGGCAAAATCTCATTTGGTAGAGGATATTCTTGTTTGTATTGCAGAAATGCTTGTGTTTTTAAATTTGGATCAAATCTGTATTCAACATTTGTTGCAGTAAGAGAATTAGCCCATTTTATCCATCTGGGATGTAAGACTTTCGCATTTGGAATGCTAGCCTTTGTAACAGCCTCTAAGGCTGGTACTGGTGTCACGACTATTATGCGCTTTCCCTGAGCCAGAGCTCTTTCTCTTGCTACAGCGGTCTGCACTGCTGTCAGGATTTTTTCTGTTGAAGTGAAACGCATCTCTGCGTTTGTGTACAGGTGTGATTTGTATGCGATTGGTACCGTTTCACCTTCATTGAAGGTTAAGTAAGTGTACCCGCATTGACCCGCTATTACTCGGATCACTAAGTTGCGTACGTTTACGCGTGTCTGTAAATGTTTTGAAGCTATCATGTCTTCCTGTAGTGAACGTAGGATGTTTGTATGTTCCTGTGACCATTGTCTGATTTAGCTTCCTGCTTTATAGGGTATTGCCTTTGAGCATTTGGGGAAACTTTTAACGGGATCACGTGGTGAGTTGAATCCTCATCCCAACCAGCATGATTTTTGTACAATGCCGGAGCTAGGGCAACCGCCCACTCCTGCGCATATGCATGTTTTAAATGTTTGGGAACAAGGTCGGAAAATGCTGGAAGAATGACCTTTTCTCCCTTAGGGCACTCCATGACAAATGCTGGCGGCCAGTCTTGTTCTGCTAATAGGATGTCATATCCAGATGACAGATTTTCCTAAAATAGACCTTTAACTTTCCTGGGCTTGTCCCCCTCCATCCGGAGTGTTATCTCATGTAACTTATGTGGGACACTTACCCGAGTATCAGGTGTTTCCACCGTGATATACTCACTCAACTCCGCTGTCACCAGAAATTCCTTCAGGTTCTGGCGAGCTATTGTTACTTCTGCCGCGCTGTCTAGCATCGTCAGAGCCCATTCCCCGTTCAGAAACTGTGTCCTCAGAATTCAGGGCATGTCTGATCTTAAGACCTGCTACCTTCTTCTTTTTGAACTGAGGTTTTTGTTTTTGTTTATCTTCTTTTTTGGGTGCGTAGTCCGCAGCGCGTTGCGTGTCTCTGGACTTTGTAAGCTCCTCTTGTCTGTGTTCTGACCGTCCTTCCCTCTCTGAGTTTTTTGATGAACCCTGAAAGGAACGAGAGGAACGTGTATCAGTTTCCTGATACCTGTCAGGTTTTTTAATATTATCCCTATTCCTGAGGTTATACCTCCTTTCAGAGGGCTCCTGAATTGAGATCTGCTGTCTTTGGACTTTTGTTGTTTTTTATTTTCCCACTTCTTTTTAGAAGAAGTAGGTGTCTGCTTTGTAGTGTCCTTTTCAAGACTGCCCACCAGTTGTGGTTTTAATGCTTTCCCACCTAGACTGTCTCTGCCTGGTTCTGCATATGCAGTTTCAATTATTTTGGGTAGTTCGTGTGGTTGATCTACTGGACTGAACTCCCTTAGGCATTGGCGGATCGCCACTGAAGCTGCTTCTCCCTTAATGTTAGCTAGTATTATGGCTGATACCTGTTCGTAGTTACCTAGTAACTTCATCCCTAAGTTAAGTGCAGGCTCTGCTCCGTACTCATTGTGTATCTGTCTCAATATGTCAGGTACTACTGCTAATGACGGGATACCATGTGTTCTGGTATATATTGCAGCAAAGACTGTACCCCAAGAGGTGCAGTCCTCTATTTGTGGTGTGATCCCCATGGGCAAGCAGATTGTTAGTATTCTGTGTTTATCACAGGTGGTAGTATTCGGGAATACCGCCTCAAGCTGAGTTATTTTCTGAGCTATCCAGAATGGTATTTGTTCGCGTTTTGCGGGCATTTTGCCCATTACCGCGTGTAATGTTTGAGGAGTAATTTTATTTCCTGTACCCTGAGTTGGAGTACCAGTTGCTGCACCTGGTGCAAGTTGGATTGTTAAAGTCCTCATGATTGTGTCAGGTTTCTGTAGATTTTAATTAAATCTGTGTGTTGTACTAGTAAGTCTGGCTGTGGCATTGTGCCAATGTCAGGATGCGGTGTGTAAGCCGCTAGTATCGGCCATGTGGCCCCGTCTCCTCCGAGTGGGCCTAATCTTACTCTTTCTCGTACGTGGGGTAGGGCGCCATTAAACCAGTAATGATGTTCCTGGTAAGTGAGTGGAATCTCTATGTCCTCAAACGGACCATATTCCTGTGGTGCATTTCCTTCTATATAGTAGTGAAATGTCTTTGTTATTGCATTTGCTGCTGGGAGTGTAACCCATGAATAGAATACCTCTGTTTTGTTTGATTCGTGTGCCTCAATCACGAAAACTACAATGCCTCCCTTAGCTTGTAAACCATTTCCTAAAAGTCTTATGGTGACTGTCCTTCTGAATTTTGGTGCAATCTGTATTGCATCCTCAGGATCATCTTCGTCTGACGTGGGTAGTGGCAATTTTATTGGATCTAAGACCGCAGTATCCATTGTGTATAGAACACAGACTAGTGTTTCAAAGAAACTATGATAAGGTTTTTAGGCACAATTTTAGGAACACTATGTCCTTTCAAGCTTGAATAACCAACAGCCAATAAATAGTATTTTAGTACTACTCAGCTGTGGCGGATTTTGTGCCCACCCACTCCAGGCGTCTCTGGGGTTTTGTGAGTAGGTTCTCTGAGAATAGCACGACTGAACTACTCAGATTCTACTGTTAAATAAGGACCCAACCAACGTTGGTGGCGCCATGTCATGTAGTTCCTATAGTACCCATGCAGGACCTGCGCGTTTGGATAACATAAACTGTGGGTTTGGTGGCAGACTGACTCTGTGCACCCCCACCGCGTATGTTAGCCTGTTTTGCATTAGCTAGCTCACAGTGCCACTAGAATCTCCTCTTATCGGGGAGAGATTAGTTTCTGGCAACCTTATTTCATGACAACCCTGATCCCTCAGAATCGTGGAAACAATGTACTACTTTTCGCTCAGTCACTCGTGCTTACTTATTCGGTTTGTCTCAGAGAGTTACACAGAATAAACAGTCTGGGCGTTTCAATAAGTATTTATTGAACAGTTGTTCTTCTAGTGTAAAATATATGTGCTGCAGCAACCAGCAGACAGTAGCAGAGATATATTATCAGCAGTACGATAAAAGTAAAAGGATAGTACAGTTCTACCATATTGCAATAATAATGGTTATATACATGAATATATAAAATGCATTATAAAAGTGCACGTACTCCTACGATGCCTAACTAGATGTACCTAAGTGTCCTTAGCATGTGTGTAGGTCTAAAAGCCTAAGTGCCAAGAATCCTTCTAGGATTTAGTCGAACCCCATTACCTGAATAGAGAGAGTGTGGGACCCCGTCCTGGTCTCGAGTTGGACACCCTGCAAGGGCTGTGTTAGACCGCTGTCAGCTGGAGCGACTGAATGCAGGAGCCTCAGCGTCTCTGGTCAGTGTGTCAGCATGGAAGTCTCGGTTCCCTCTCTATCTTACCATGGCAAGATGTGGTGTATTTATACCCTAAAGTGTCTCGTCCCTCAGTATGGTTTGTATTGGTCTTTGTTAGACATGAGGAAGACGTCAGGGGTGAACTTTGTACATACATATTATGTGGGAGATGTAGCTGGTGAATGCTCATGCATAATTTATGAGTACATTGTTGGCCTGTGTTCGGGTAAGACCTTGCAGTGTTCTAACCACAGACTAGATAACGTTCAACCCTCAGAGTTCGTTGTGTACTGTAGGGAACTAATGTAGGTGAAAGATCATGCCTATATTAGGGCATAGGAGATCATGACTATAATAGGGCATATACGATTATGACCATAATAGGGCATATACGAGTATGACCATAATAGGGCATATACGAGTATGACCATATACGGCATATATGAACGTGTCTATATTAGGGCCTCTATATGAAACATAACACCATGGCTCGGAGACAAATGGCTTGTGCTTCCACTTTTAAGCGTATTTGGGACATTCTGTGATTGGAAACATGTCCCACTTTGTGAATGTATTTTAATGTTAATAACTCATATTAAACCTTAAATAATGATGTGTATCAATTGGTTGAATTAAATAACATAATAAGCTGTAACTGGCCAGTGAAATGCCAAACAAATACTAAAAATTGGGATGTTTTGCGTCTTCTGGCCACACCTCTGACTCCGCCCACTGATCCAATCCTCGGGTTATTTCCGCTCTCTGATTCTCCGCCCACAGTTCCCCAACGTTTCTTTCCCCGCTTCGACCACTGTGAAAATCCACCTGCAATGTGAACTCTTCAGACACCAGGAGGTGACAGTTCCAAGTATACAGTAAACAAGAGGCATACCTTGAATGAAAAACAAACTACAGTAACAACATCTTGAAAAAAGCAAATACCTTTAGGGAATACAGGAAGAAGTAAACCATTTAAAATGTAAACAGGGGTTGAATCGCGGACACCTTAAAGCTGTTTTACAGCCATTGTTGAGGAATGAATCCATCTTTTTACCAGAAGAGTAAACTACATGAATACAGAGCCCGATAGAATCATTTCAAAGTCTGTTTTTAATTACTGCCGGTCCGAGATCCTGTAGTACCTACCCCACTTACAACCTTGATGTACCGTTTCTTCACACACCGTGAGAAATCAGTGGCTAGCAGGGGGGGGACATTGCCCCCCCCATACCCCCCTAACCTGCGGCCTCCATGGACGGCAAATGCCCCTACCCCATGGCTGGCAAAAGGTCCAGCTACGCCACTGTGAGAAATGGCCGTCATTTTAAAGAACTCAGGGGGATATGTACAATGAAGTGGCGGAGCGTGTGGTTAGCCTCCTGGGGTTAACGACAAGCTCCGCCACTTCGGAAACGCAAGGCTGCACCATATTTACAAGAATGTGGTGCAGCCTTTAGTTTCCCCCTGCGATGGCACTAAGTTTAACAACTTAGCGCCAACGCAGGCACCCTTGCACCAGAGTGCAAGGGTGTCTGTGTGCAGGGGAGGATTGGTTATGTTTAGGAAGGTGTCCCTTCCTGCACATAAACAATTCTAAAATGCCATTTTGTAACTTTCATGTGTGCTGCTTCATGCAGCACACATGAAAGTTACAAAATGGCATTTTTTAAAAAGGTTTGTTTATGTACAGGAAGGACACCTTCCTGTACATAAACTAACCATGGCATTTTGCTTTTTCCATGTGTGCTGCACAAGGCAGCACACATGGAAAAAGAAAAAACAAGGAGAAATAATGCATTTCTCCTCGTTTCGCCAACTTAAGACCAGGATTTTCCTGGTCTCAATTTTGGCGCTGCTTCCTATGTACACACCCTTGTACATAGGGGGCAGCATCAAATACAATGGGTGTTGCGGTGGAACGCCTACCACAACACCCACTGCACGCCCCTTTCACGCTAAACATAGCGTGAAAGGGTGCCTTATTTACAAGGCAGCGTTAAGCCACGTTAAGTGGCTTAAGGCTGCCTTGTACATAAGGCAAGGCCCCTATCGCCATGGGAACGTCACAAAAAGTGACGTTCCCGTGGCGATAGGGGCTTGTACTTATGCCCCTCAGAGCACACTCCTTTTACTGCAAGGAGAACGGACGCAGACACTGAGGGAGAAACAGAGGACACGCGCGAAAGACAATTGAACGGGAAGACCTGCTCAGCCTGACCTGAAAGCTGGGAAAACATTCAAAGAGAACGTCAGAGAGAGGAACAGAATCCCCAAAACAGGCTGCACTTCCCCCTCCCAATATAAAAGGGATAGGGCGATGACTCGTGATGGGTACAGTACCCAGAAACACGAACGCAAGACCACTTCTGCTGGGTGAGGTCCATACTAGCATGGTCTCACTCTTTGAGAGACACCAACAGATGTATTATGAGAGCTAGAGAGACTTGGGGTGAGCCAGTGGCGTCACTAGGGTTGGTGTCACCCAGTGCGGTAACTCCCGAGTCCGGGGGTGCGGGGGTGCGGACCGCACCGGGGCGGGTGACACCATCACATGGGGTGCAAAGCAGAGGCTCACGGTGTCACCCCATGTGATGGTGTCACCCGGTGCGGTCCGCACCCCCCGCACCCCACTAGTGACGCCACTGGGGTGAGCATAGGATGTACCTGCTCCTCCTGCTGTAAGAGACCGGATAGAAGCTTCAGCTGTAGTTAGGAACGCAACATACGGACATGTATTCATTTCTCCTGAGATTGAACCAGATATTAAGTTTTGCATTGAGGCTAAGGGCATGAAGCCTCTCACTATAGGCTAAATAAAATGCTTTACGGATAAAACAAATGGTGTGGACAGTGAGCTTACAAAAAACATACAAAAGATACAGCTCTATTACCTATATAAAGCCTAGTTCCCTAAATGAGCGGAGGTACGTGTGCTTTGCTGCCCACTTGTTTAGCCTCCATATAAATCAATAATTCATTTTATATTTTGTATAGAATGTGAGCTGGCATTTGTATTTCTTTGATATTTTGAAAGCAATACACTGTTGAAGCATAATGCCCGTAATTGTATTTTTTTTAATTTTGTGACGAAAGTGCTTTTAAAATAAAATAAAATAACAAAAAATAAAATACATCGTATGAAATTGAAATAAAATGGAAATAAACAAAATTATACACAATAAAATGCACAGCATAAAAATTGTACATGGTTTTGGCATGGCATATCGGATATTTTCCAAGTTGCGTTTTCAAATATGTGCTGTCATTCATTGCCGATGACACAATTCAGGTTTGAGGTGGGGGACATCTCTGTACTTTATTGCACATCTTTTTACATGACACAAAACATGCCGGTCATGCCAGCCAGCTGGAGCTTCGGGGATTTTAGAACTAGTGAATAAAAAACAGACGTGTGAAATAAAATTATAAAATGAAAGCCACCATGAGAGCTAATTAACAGACAGCTAGAAAGTCCCCTTCTATAGCTTTAATATGAAGCATTAATTCGCTTTTGAATTTTCTGCCTACTGTATGGTGCCAGGAGGTTTGTTTTCCTAGGTTATTTTCATACATTTCACTTTTAAATTAAAATACTAATACATTTATTCTGTACAGCATTTTGAGAACATTGAATTATAAATAAAATACTATAAAAAGGAATGAAATGAAATGATATGAAATCGTACAAAATCAAACGATATGCTACGAAATCCACAGCAGAAAATTGCCGATGGCTTTGCCATTATTGATCATGGGTGTCCCAACTTGAGTTGTCCAATGAGTACTCTAATTGACAATGACACATTTGGGCCTGAGATGGGAAACATCTCTGTTCTATTTAACTTACCCTTACATACATTACACAACTAAAGCGCTAGAGCTACTGAATAAAAAATAGGAGCATATAATAACATTTTAAACTTTAAGCCACCAGCGACAACAGACAGAAAACACTATCGAACACAATAGGGCTTGCTGTTACGGAGCGGTGCTGGTAAAACCTGGGATGGAATAGCATCTGCTTGAGGCTTAACGTGCTGACTCTTTCTATGGTGTTATGGAACTGCAGCTGAGACGATGTGAGACAGACAGGGCGGTCAAAGTGCAAACAATACTCACATTTAATAGGTGATGGAATGTGTTATAAATTATACAGTCAACCTGATAACTGGAATGCACGGCAGAATGTACAATAATGAGATCAGACATCTACCTGCATACCAGTGCGGATCCTTACTACTTCCCTGAGTTCGGAGGTCACAGCATAGCAGCAGGATGGAGTAAGTAGTGACAAATAAACACACACAAGAGCATGGCAAATGGGGAAACAGGGCAAAGGTATGTGAGGAAAAATGGTGAAGTAATTTAGAATGGTGTTGATGCAGGACGTGAAGTTCACAGGGTCAGAAATAAGTTTGAGCTTCAGGGTTCAGGCGAAGTCTTTGAAGGAAGTTGTTCTCTTTTGGCCCTAAAACAAACAAACACAGCCTCTCTCTCTCTCTCTCTCTCTCTATTACTCAACAAATATGAGACCCTTGTGGTGAAAAAGTGAACTATTAGTTGAAGCGCATGGTAGTCCGCCACTTGTAGTAAAGTCCAGTAGCGGCCCGTGGCGGGAGTGCTGCCGGGCGGTGACGTGGGGCAGGGGAGGGGCAGGGTAGGGGGTAGTAAAGTACGGAATTCGGCCGTATAGAGGTAAGTAGACATATAAATAAATAAAACGAATTTCGTTGCACGCGCTGCATCGCATTTGGCGATGCAGCGCGTTCAACGAAATTCGTTTTATTTATTTATATGTCTACTTACATCTATACGGCCGTATTCCGTAATTTACTACCCCCCACCCTGCCCCTCCCCCGCCCCACGTCACCGCCCGGCAGCACTCCCACCATGGGCCGCTACTCGTAAAGTCACTATCTTCTTAGGTCCAGCTAAAGGTTTCAGTAATTTGAACCTGAGCTCAAACCCTAGTAGCTGTGGCACAGAGCAGACTGGCTTAACTAAGAGAAAATGTGTAAGGTATTTAGAAGTTCCAAAACAGTTTAAAGTTGAAAACACAGCATAATAAAAATCCTACTCCAATTTATATAAAGAGAAAAGAATTAATAAGTAATATGAGACCAAAACAACAGCAATCCAATAAGGGGAACCAGAGATATGGATATTTAAAGATTTAAGTGGGGAAAAAGCCCCAAGAAGCGCAAAGTGCCAATGGTAGTCAATGGACATGGTAAACAGGGCAGTGATGTAACACAGGCCCCGGCAGCCCGCGTGGTGCAGGGGGGCCCCTGATCTGCAGGGGGCCCCCTCAGCACAGAACTCTGGCCTGAGAGCTCGGATTAAATCCGGAGGGGGGCCCCTCCATATACGTTGCAGGGGGGCCCCCTCAAGTTTCGTTACACACGTGAAACAGGGACATAGGTGAGATCTGAGACTGACCACAGTGGAGTGCAGGTCAGATACTCCAAGTAGTTTGGCCCTGCTAGCTGGAAGTAGGGACGTTCGTAAAAGTTTCTAAGACCCAATCTGAAAAGGGCCTTTGTCGTTTTTTGGAGGAAAAACTCTTCTCTACACTGGTCAAACCTGAAATTCAATCTGATGCCATGGGACTGCTAGTAGGATTCTTTTCCCAGTCAGTCCCTGTAAGAAATTGAGGTTACTGGTAGAGGAGGATGAAGTCCTTCTCAAGCAACAACCATAATTCTCCTCAGGGTGATGTCACAAGCAAACCCTAAATTAACCTGTGCTCAACTCTCGTGTAGTTTGGCACGGAGGCAATGCATAAAGTATTTGTGCGACACTTAAAACAGTAACACAGTGAAAACACACCACAAAAGGAGCCCACAACAGAGTTAGAAAAACAGAGTCATTTAAAAAATAAAAGAAGACCAAAATGACAAAAATCTAATCAGTAGAACCAGAGACATACAATTTTAAAGATTTTAGTAAAAATTGCTCCAAAAGACAGAAAGCGGCAACTGTGGATATCTGGTCACACCGGACCAGGGCAAAGTCACAAGTTCAGACCGTCCACAATGGAGATTGGGCTGGCCACAGGGACCCAGTCAGGCCCGCTGAACAAAGTACCTTCAATCCTGGTTTGCACAGCGTTGCGAGGATCCGCACCGAAGATGCATCGCACAGCTGAAGAGGTGCGTCAGTTCAGAGATGCAGGGAGGCTGCGGTGTGAGGTCCTGTTGTGTAGTGGTCGAAGATCCAGTCGATGTGGGCTTGTGATACAAAGTCCGGAGTCGGGGATGCTTTGCACAGTCGGGGCGATGTGCTAGTTCTGGGGAGCTGCGGGCCATGATGCAGAGTCCAGCATCATCATCGAAGGTGCCGTCCATAAGGGATGCAAGGGCCTGTGCTGAGGATGCATTGCACAGCTGCTATTCTAATGTGGCGACAGGCTGCAATGCGATGCGTGTCTTTGCGTCAGTGCCAATCCATGCAGCAGTGGTGATGCTTCAGGTCTGCTTGGGTTTGCACCGCGCAGCAGAGGAGATGCATGGGCTGTGCTGAACCCACAGAGGCTGGCAAAGCCCCTTAAGCCTGCTTCCAAAGGTCCAGGACTGGGGTGGCACAACTTGGCAGAGTAGACTCACAGATGGCAGCGTCAAGGTGAAGGTGCAAGGTGTTGTTTGAGTCCTCTGTCTCTGAGGCTAAAGTTAGGAGGCCAATCAACTAGCCCTTGGAGTCATTATGGGGTTCTGAGTTCCAGAGATGTAAGTCCAGTCCTTCTCACCCAGACAAGAGAGTAGCAGGCCAGTAAAGCAAAGTAGCAGCACAGCAAGGCAGTAGTCCAGCAGAGTGCCGTCCAGCAGAGTGGCAGTCCTTCAGCAGCACAGCAGTTCTTCTTCCTGGCAGAGTATCCACAGGTACAGAAATGTACTGAAGAGTTGGTGTCTGAGGTCCAGTATTTACACCCAGTTGTGCCTTTGAAGTGGGGAGAAGCTTCTAGAGTCTTCCCTTTGAAGTCCCCAGGTGACCTGTTTCCCCTGTCCTGGCTTCAAATTAACTACAGGGGGTATGCAGCCCTTTGTGTGGCGTTAGGACACAGCCACTTCAAGTGTAAGTGGGGCTGTGCCCAGCTCCTCCCTCCCATCATGCCATTGATGGCTCATCCGTGCACACTTAAGCTCCATATTGTGTGTGGCTGTCTAGGAGGAATACAGAAAGCTCAACTGTCAGCTACACTCTTTTATGTGACCAGAGACAGGCTAGCGGCACTAAATGGCTAAGGCAGGAAAATGCTTCTAGAAGTGTCATTTTCAAAATTGTAATTTAAAATCCGACTTCACCATAAGTTAGGATTTTAAAGTCTAATTCCAGAAACACCAAACATAAACTGGGTACCTGTTCCCATTTGGAAATTACACGTATAAAATGTAATACGGTAACTCCAATCTTATCCTATTGGAGAGGTAGGCCTTCCAGTAGTGTAAAACGACTTTAAGAGTTTTTCACTACCAGGACATTTAAAACTTAAAAGTACACATAACACTTTTTAAATAAATTGCATCATATGCTCTGGACTGTCCAAGGCCTACCCTAGGTGTTTCTTATAAATATTAAAAATGAAGGTTTGGAGCTGGCAAAAGGTTTATTTTTCCAAACCGAAATGGCAGTTAAACTGCACATACAGGCTGCAATGTCAGTCCTGAGACATGTTTAAAGAGCTACCTAAGTAGGAGGCACAATCGGTGTTGCAGGCCCACTAATAGCACTTAATGTATAGGCCCTGGTACATGTGGTACCACTTTACTAGGGACTTAGAGGTAAATTAAATATGCCTATTGGGTATAAGCCAAATTTACCATGTTTTAAGGAGAGAACACAAACACTTTAGCTCTTGTAAAGTGCACAGAGTCCTAAAAGCCAACAAAAAACAGGTTTAGAAAACAGAACGGTGAAGGCAAAAAGTTTGGGGGTGACCCTGAAGTTCTGGAGCTCTGCAGCAAACATTTTGAAAAAGTTCCTAAACTTTTTCTGGTGCCAAACCAACCACATGAGTGCACTCTCAATGGCTCCAGGGACCCCAGGGGTGCACATAGAGATTCTCAGAGTGTCAGGCAGAGAGCAACAGGAAAGTCCAGTCTAGGTCCAGTTGCTACTGATCAGCTGGAATTCTTCACAGGAAAACCTCTTTAGCTATTTTTATGTTCCTGTAGCCACCCAGGGGGTCAGCCATATGATCCTTGGAGATCTTTCTGTCCTTGGATTTCAAGTGTAGGGGGGCAAACCTACTCCTTCTCATAGATCACAGATGCCAAGTGCTGCATGTTCAGTCCACCTGCTATTCCCTTGCAAGTCCAGCAATGTTCTGGTGAAGGCTGGGAGAGGGTCCATCATTAAAGTGTTCACCAGCTTGTGTGTGGGGGACACCCTACACTCCTAGTCCCTCTCAGGCCAATGGAGTAATTGTTCCCAGGCCCTGGCACATTTACTTTTTCAGTGGTTCCTGTTTGATTTATTGCAGACAGGACCAAAATGCAATGTGTCAGGGCAAATCCAAGATGGCAAAGATCTTCTGCCACACTTAACTTGGGCTCTGAGTCTGGGAGTAAGAGTGGGGAGCGTGCTATGGTAATCCTAGTTTCCTCACAGATCTTACACTAAATTCCAGTTTGAATTAGGCACTGTACCCACAACAGACCCATAGACAGAAATATGGTAGGACTGTAGGGACATGGTAACATTAATTTTCTGCATGACCCGCTTTTGAATACCATGCATTCTGCCTTGTGGGCTACAAGGTCTAGCTAGAAGTAACTTACAAATATTTGAAACAGATGTTTTTGCCTCTCATGAAGGGTTATTTTAACAAGTCACACTGCAGGTATTACACTGCTTTGATCAGGCGACAATGGTAGCCGCAAAGCCATGCTTTCCTTTGTCACACTAGTGGATGGCACAATAAGTGTTGCAGTACACAGACGGCAACTTCTCATGCCATTTGTGTATTTCAACAACACATTCTATGGCCTTATAGAAAAGTTAAATACGCCAATTTCTATATGTTTTACGAGTTAGACCACATACAGCGGGCATTGGACAGCAGTGATCCAGTGTGGAGTCTAAAAACCAGCAATAAAGTTCAGTAAAAAATGGGGGTTACCACACAAAAAGGGGCATTTTCTCACACTTGAGTATCCTGGTTGTATTGATGTGACTGGGAAGCACCAATAAAACTAACATGCTTCCTTGGATGCATTTTTAGTTTAAAAGTAGAGTTCCAGTTTACCTTAGAATTTGGAATGTGTCCAACATAAGACGATAAAATAACACAACCTCTTAAAGAGCTCTGGTTGGAACCCACTGCACTTTCCTATCAGAGGGTTTGCAGTGAGGAACAGCCAAACGATGATGCATGCCTCCTTGGTCAGTAAGGACCTTCATAATTTTGGGGAAAATTCCCTGAGCTGATCACATAGATAACCCTGGATTTGAGAATTAATTTTTAAACACAACTTGTTTCTTAATTTATGTCAGGGGCCAGATACTGTTTATGGACATTAGTTATGATAAGGTGTATCTTGGCCTACGTACTCTCCCTCTCAGCTTTGTGTGTATGAAAATGGTGCTTCTTATATTTTCTGGTCTGAGAAGAATATTTAATTTGCTAATTATTTGATTGGATACTTGGAGGTTCACAGACATGCACTGTCAAAATGTCTTTGCTGTGATATGGAGGGAAGAGCAGGAGAACCACCAATGGTCCACTGTTTGGCTGCTATTCTTTTTTGAGAGCAGAGGTAGAGTGTGAGGGCTTGACAAAAGTACACAAGTTTATATCTTTTTGTTTTTATAAGGGTAAGTAAGGAATGTGCTCACATTCCGCAATGAAGCTGTTTCTACTTCCCAGCTGTCCTCCTTTATAAAGGCAATCCAGACTTTCAGACCCGTATATGGGAAATTTAAGTTTTATATATTTATTTTTTCTTCGTATCAATTCTTTCAGCAAAATGTTGGAAGACACCTAGTTCTGCTATTATAGAGGTAAGTGAACAGACATTCATTGCCCATAGTCTCCTGCATCCTACTTCCCAGAAAAAGCTTAGATTTTTTAAGTATACAAATGAGCCCATTTGCCCTTTGAATCTGCTGCACTAGGTTCTAAACAAGGTTGCAGGCATTGGCTAAACATTGAGTGGTAATGGGTACATAAATTGTAAATATGTAAAATGTAAAATTGTTTAGGGATTTCAAAACGAAATCTACATTGTGCCATATAGCAGTAAACCTACAGCAAGTTTCAGTCCCCTAACTCCTCATTATATCGTGGTTCTTGCTATCTAATTTAACCAGACTCTCCAAACACAATACCTTTACATGTACAGCATATTAAGATTGAGATCCTCAGGTTGGGAAACAAATATTGTCTGTAAATCACTTAGGGGCTGATTACGATGGCGGGCGGAAGCACATCCGCGGTGCTGGAAAATGCCCTTTTCCACACTCCATTGGCGGTCTTTGCGTCCGCCGTATTGCGATGGGCAAAGATAGCCCGTTTCCCGTCCGCTGCGGTGTTTCTGGGACCACCAGGAATCCCCTTCCGCAGCGGTGGCGGATGGAGCCAAAAGGGAGGGACCGCCGTGCGGAATGCGGTTACGACCGCCGTTTGTATTACGAAGCCACAAACAGCCCACCACACCGCTGCGGAGAATCCGGCCAATCGAGGATGGCGGTGGCAATACTGCGGATAGCTCCATGTGTTCCTGTCCGCTGGGGAAACGGCGGTCTTTGGCCTTACCGCAGCAAATCCGACCGCTGCTGAGAATCCGGCCAATCGAGGATGGCGGTGGCAATACTGCGGATAGCTCCATGTGTTCCTGTCCGCTGGGGAAACGGCGGTCTTTGGCCTTACCGCAGCAAATCTGACCGCCTCGGACGGATTTTCAGCTTTTCCGCCGCTGAATCCTGGAATCCGACCACCGCGGTAGGGTGTTTCTGGCGGTGCATCCTAATCTGGCCGGCGGTTTTGCCGCGGTACCTGCGGTACCTGCGGGCAGAACTTTCCCGCTAGCACGGCGGTCGGAATGCTTTTCCGTCTGCCATCGTAATGAGCCCCAAAGGGGAAAAGCATTCCGACCGCTGTGCTAGTGGGAAAGTTCCGCCCGCAGGTACCGCGGCAAAACCGACGGCCAGATTAGGATGCACCTCCAGAAACACCCTACCGCGGCGGTCGGATTCCAGGATTCAGCGGCGGAAAAGCTGAAAATCCGTCCGAGGCGGTCGGATTTGCTGCAGTAAGGCCAAAGACCGTCGTTTCCCCAGCGGACAGGAACACATGGAGCAATCCTCAGTATTTCCACCGCCATCCTCGATTGGCCGGATTCTCCGCAGCGGTGTGGTGGGCTGTTTGTGGCATCGTAATACAAACGGCGGTCGTAACCGCATTCCGCACGGCGGTCCCTCCCTTTTGGCTCCCTCTGCCACTGCTGCGGAAGGGGATTCCTTGCGGTTCCCAAAACACCGCAGCAGACGGGAAATGGGCTATCTTTGCCCATCGTAATACGGCGGACGCAAAGACCGCCGATGGAGTGCGGAAAAGGGCATTTTCCGCCAGCACCACGGATGTGCTTCCGCCCGCCATCGTAATCAGCCCCTTAGTGTGAAGAAGTAGGTTCAAGCTACATCACATACCTTACATAGCTAGTATAAAATAAAATAAAACGTTTTAACAAGTATAGTAGCACTCGATGACAAGAGGCAAACCAACATGTGTCTCTTGCTCTTCTCTATGATGGATTAGACTCATTCAGATTCAGTATGTTATGAGCAGGGTCACTATAATTATAAGGCAGGGGAGGGCCAAATGATGCAGCAGGGTTGTCTAAATGATGCAGCATGAAAAGGCAAAATATGCTGCATAATACGACACATCTTGTGCTAGTATTACTTCATCATTTTGTTAATTTTCCACTTCTTAACACTGGGCATAGGTTGCACCTCATAAATAGGGGTTTAACACTCAAAATTAGCAATCAGCAACAGAAAGATGACCAGTCAACCTTTGCAGAGGGCCTTCCATTTCGAGGCAAAACGTGTTGCTGCATTTTTAGTAACTTTTTAACCGTTTGAGCTAGAAACACATTTTTTGTGTTAAAATCTGCAGATTATGCATCAGATGATGGATTATGTGGCAAATGGGGCAAATTCAAAAGTATGCAAAAAGCGCATGGCAGCACAATCGCATAACTCCAGTGGCCCTAGTTATGCGTCAGAAACCCTGCAAGAGAAATTCTTATTTCCAGGGGTTATTTGCAGATGTGTGAATCCTCTCTTCAGACCCTAGATATAGTAGACACACACAACTGTTGGTTTTATGATAATAAAATGTTATTTATTAGGTACAATCAACACATAAACCTTGTGCATCAGAATGATGGAAATTGTTGTTGTAATTTCCGCAGTCATTATTTAGATTACGGTGAACATTAGAAATCGAGCAAAGCATTTCACATCATAGATCCTTTTAACCTGTAACCAATTAATCTAACACCTAACACCGATATATATGTGTGTGTGTGTGTATGTGTGTGTGTGTGTGTGTATTACTATCCACATGGTTATTGTACAGGCTAAATGATTTATATTTGCCCTAACTAAGGGCATCATTACGATGGCGGGCGGAGAAAGTCCGCCCGCCACCGCAGCGGAATGCGGGACTGTCCGCAAGGGGTGCGGCGGTCCCGCACATGATATTAGGATGCCACCGCCACCGTGGCGGTGGCAAGCCCTATTCACAGCATTGTGGCGGGCTTTGCTCAGCGCACCGCCCGCCACAATGCTGTGAATGCACGTTGTGCATTTGCATGCACAACGTGACAGGCACTGCGCGGTGCCTGCCACCTTGTGCATACAAATGAACCCCCATGTGCACCCTCCACCCCCCCAACCTCCTGGGGGCCCGCTATGGGCCCCCAACAGCGAAGACCGTATGCCTTTCCATGGTGGCAACGCCGCCATGGAAAGGCTGATCTCCACAGGCATCGTAATATGGATGGCGGTGTCTTGCAGACACCGCCACCATATTAACCTTGTTATCCGCCGGTCGACGAGTCGACCGGCGGAGAGCGGCGGACGGTCTTTCCGTCCGCCGCGGACCCCCAGCCATCATAATATGGTGGGGGTCTTTGCTGTGTGGATGGCGGGTGGATCGCCCCGCCAGGCCGGCGGTGACTACCGCCGGCCCGGCGGGTGCGATCCGCCCGCCATCCTAATGGGCCCCAAATTAGGCTAAGCAATGTATTTAAAAAGCTGACGGGACTGCAGTCGGATAGTGGTGCTCCGGCATCTACGCTCAAGCATTTAGTTCTTGTGTCCCTACCCCTCCCAAAACCTCAGGTCTTTTATACCCTTCTTCTCAATTATTGTCTCTGGAGAGGGGAGGGAGAGGTTCTGTTCAGTCTTCATATCTGCACTCTACACAACAAATAAAGTTTCAGTCATAGACACCTTCAAAAGGCAAGAAAATGTATCCAATCTTGCTTCTTTCTTCCTTCCAGATTTGTTCTATGTGAGGCCAGGTGGCCTTGCAATGATATTCACTACATGTAGATCTCTGAGCAGCAGAATGGAAGACTCCTCTCCACAGCAGTTCTGTTATTTTTTTAAAGCAACAAATGTCAACCTGCTGCTAAAATAATATGGTGATCATGCACACTCTGTTAGCTATCATCACTAATCAAACCATTATTCCTCTAGGCCCTGAACGCTGCACGTATACTCTCTAAACAGTTAATTAATCTCATGTTGGTCATTCAATTTCGGCCTGAATTGTATGTAAAGTTTGTATTATCAGGAAAGCCCTACAGCATATGTCAACACCAGTTGTCTCAGAAATGCAAAGTAATTGAAGCAGTCATTTGTATCAATATTACTTAATTCATAGTCCTAGTCCTAGATTTGCTTACATTGAGTACTTACAGAATTCAGAGATCCCCCTATATAGTATTTTATGTTCATTACAAATTGTCATAGGGGCTTATTCTTTTATTGTAGTAACAAGCATTCATGTTACCCTATAGGTAGCTGTCGTCACATAACTTTTGGAGTGTTGTGAATGCCACAGGCTCAAAGAAACATCAGCACATATCAAGTGTTGCTGCATTTGAAATGTGACATCAGATATACAAGCAATGTGTTATGGTAGATGCAGTCTTTTGTCTCTATTTCACTTTCGTTATTCCAGTTGTGAAGAAACAAGCTATTTACAGGCTTCCCACCACTTTTTGCCCCCATTTGGACTACTATCTCCTGGTTTTTTGACACTGAAAGTGCACTGAGGCCTGCTAACCAGACTTCAGTGCCAGTGTTCTAACCCTTTACAAGGTGCACAGACATAATATCGAGTTTTTATTTTCGGAGTACAAAAATATCGAGTTGGAAATATCGAAGGGACTGAATATCGACATCAAGAATATCGGTGACCAGAATATCGACATGAAGGTAAGAAATATCGAAGTCAGTAATATCGTTTGTAAAAATATTGTTGTTAATAATATCGATGTTTATATTAGTGTTATGTATTTTAGTATGTATTTTAAATATATGTGTTCTATATTTTTTGTTAATTATTGTATTTTAAAAAAAATATATGTATTACATTTTTAGAAGTTATTAATTATTTTTAATTAAATTTTGTGTTTTTATTCCGTAGCGGGTTGTGGGTTTATAGGGGAATAGGGTGGGAAGTAAGTTAATTATAATAAAGTAATTATTAATTTTTATTTATTGGTATTGATAATTAATTTATTGTTAATTAATTATTAATTGTTAATTAATTTTTATTAATTGATTAATTGATAATTATATTAATTGTGTTATTTTTTTAGAAGCAGGTTGTGGGTTTATAGGAGAATAGGTTGGGAAGTAATTTAATTTTAATAAAGTGATTATTCATTTTTATTTATTGGTATTGATAATTAATTTATTGTTAATTAATTATTAATTGGTAATTAATTTGTATTAATTGATTAATTGATAATTATATTAATTGTGCTATTTTTTTAGGAGTGGGTTGTGGGTTTATATGGGAATAGGGTGGGAAGTAATTTAATTTTAATAAAGTAATTATTAATTTTTATTTATTGGTATTGATACTTAATTTATTGTTAATTAATTATTAATTGGTAATTAATTTTTATTATTATATTAATTGATACTTATATTAATTGTGTTATTTTTTTTAGGAGCGGGTTGTGGGTTTATAGGGGAAGTAATTTAATTATAATGAAGTAATTATTAATTTTTATTTGTTATTATTTATAAATAATTTATTAATTAATTATTAATTGGTTATTTAATTAAAAAAATTATTTAATTGATAAGTATGTTAATTTTAACCCTCCGCTATCCAACACGTTCCCTACAGTTACACTCTCTGGAGTGGGAATTGTAATTTTTACCCTTACGCTATCCAACACTTTTCCTACTGTTGCACTCTCTGGAGTGGGAATAGTAATTTTAACCCCCTCGCTATCCAACACTTTCCCTACTGTTGCACTCTCTGGAGTGGGAATAGTAATTTTTACCCCTACGCTAGCCAACACTTTCCCTACTGTTGTACTCTCTGGAGTGGGAATAGTAATTTTTACCCCTACGCTATCCAACACTTACCCTACTGTTGCACTCTCTGGAGTGGGAATAGTAATTTTTACCCCTACGCTATCCAACACTTTCCCTACTGTTGCACTCACTGGAGTAGGAATAGTAATTTTTACCCTCTCGCTATCCAACACTTTCCCTACTGTTGCACTCTCTGGAGTGGGAATAGTAATTTTTACCCCTACGCTATCCAACACTTTCCCTACTGTTGCACTCACTGGAGTGGGAATTGTAATTTTTACCCCTTCGCTATCCAACACTTGCCCTACTGTTGCACTCTCTGGAGTGGGAATAGTAATTTTAACCCCAACGCTATCCGACACTTTCCCTATTGTTGCACTCTCTGGAGTGGGAATAGTAATTTTTACCCCTACACTATCCAACACTTTCCCTACTGTTGCACTCTCTGGAGTGGGAATAGTAATTTTTACCCCTACGCTATCCAACACTTTCCCTACTGTTGCACTCTCTGGAGTAGAAATGGTAATTTAATCCCCTCCGCTATCCAATATTTTCTCTACTGTTTTAGTTAATGTAGTGTATATGTATTTTAAAAAGATTAAAAATATTCTAATTTTTTAATTTGTTATATATATTTTTATTTATATTATTGGTGTATGTGTATATATATGTATTTATAATTTTTAATATGTTTTTTAAACAATTTATAAGTTATTAAAATAATTATTTATAAATATTATTAAGTAAGTATATATATTATATTTTATACATATATATGTTTAATTTATTTTTACATTATATGTATTAGTTATAATTTTAAACATTTTAAAATAATGTTAACTATGTTTCTTTTAATTATATGTATTATTTACTTTATTTTACATTATTTTTTAAACATTAAAAAAACCGATATTTTTAACAACAATATTTTTGACAACGATATTTTTTTCCCGATATTTTTGTACTTGCCATTATGTAGATAGGACTTCGATATTCTGGACATCGATATTTTTGTGTCGATATTTTTGTACCTCGATATTCTGACTGTCGATATTTTGTCAGTGATCCCCTTTACAAAGTGCATGCCGAATTCGCTACCGCCAATTGGCCAGGACTGGCTTACTTATAAGTTCCTAGTATATGGTGCCCAGGGCATTTAAGGCAGAGTGTCTACAGGAGGCTGCAGCACTGCTTGTAACACCCTGTGTGTGACAAGGTACAAAATGGCTCCCAGACTCCCTCTGCAGACTGGAAGGGCAGTGGTAACACTGCAAGTTTGACTTTGCTATTTAAACTAATGGGAAAGCCCCCACTTCCCTTAACAATATACATAAGACTTCTCTAAGGTACGCCTATTGAGCTCTAAGGCAGAAAACTGTAAATTATTAAGTAAGCCATGTATTTTTATACATGTCTTAACAGAAACACTTCAAAATTGTCATTTTGCTGTGGAAGGGTTAGTAGCCCATTAGCTAACACAGGGTAACTGGCTGACCCCTCAGCCCAGCTAACTACCTAGTTGGGTACTGTAAGTTATCAAATGAATCTTGACATTAAACCCAACTTGATGCCTGAGTAGAATATAATGTCACTATTAAAGAAATGCAACTTTTAGAAAGTTGCCACTCTGTGACCCAGTTGGTCCAGTGGCCTCACACGGTCACTTGCCACCAGACAGCTTTCTGTCAACCAGGGGAGTTGTGTGAATGGCTCACAGACTTAGGAAGAATGGCAGCCTGCTGCAGGGTGAGGTGTTACCTGCCCTTCGCAGGAAGCCACTCTGTGTTAGCCCAAAAGGAGAGCTTCAAAAGCGAAGCCACCTTTGGTGGGCAAATGGCATTCACACTCCCGAGGGTCTGGATTTTTTTCAGGTAGATGGGCTGGAGACAGGGACAGAGAGGGGACACAGTGCCCAAATCGATTTTCCCGAGGGTGTGTAGCCCACAGTTAGCCACACCTCTACGGTGAGCTACCAAGCTCTTAACATATGAGGAAGAGTCACGACGTCTTGAGAGTGGGCAGAAAAGTGCACACTTGGATTGCTAGATGTCATATATAGCTGGAAAATCATCACCAAGAGGGAGGGCACGTGGTATCCCACTGGCTAATGACAGCATCTTCCCCCATGGCACTTTCTGGGAATAAATATTGCACCTTTTACACCCTGAACCTTAGATCACGTCATAACTGAAACAAGGACTGAAGAAGGACTGCTCTGCTGCCCCCTGGAGAGCACAAAGAGAGGCTGCACCATCTGCTGGGCTGCACCTGCTGCACATTGGGCTAGCAAAGAAAGAACTGTGACTGTGGCTTCTGGCTCAGGGAAAAGTCATGCCCCAGACCGAAGAAGTGACTCCAAGGGTCAGGTGGCTGACATCCTGAAACCAGCACTAGGGTCATTAAAGCTGGAGTAGCCCATTTCAGCACGTTAGTGGCCACTAATTGCCGCCGGGTGTCCCAAGAGAATGATCCTCAACAGCCAAAACTTGCACCCGAGTCAACTGGACCCGGGAGGGTTGTCTGAGTCCAAATAGGTTGCCCAAGAGGGACACCCTCTCCCACAAAAGGATATCACTGGGGCCACTGAACACAGAGACCGCTAGTCCAGCCGCAGCTGGCCTTCCGCAGTCTTAAAGAAGACTTCGAGGGACCCCAACCTCTGTGGCCAAAGTCGCTCCAACTGACCCGTGGCCTGGAAAATAACTTCAAAGGCGCACCCGTCGACCGCACAGCATCCGGAGCATCCTTGAGCATCTTCATCTCCTGAATCCGCAGCACCAGGACAATTTTAATGAACTCTATGGAGGTCGTGCTATAAAGTGTGGAACTGGACTGGAAAATGCTCTGGTAATCAGGTAACTGTTCAGTTCTTCTTCATTTACCCCCCATACCTTCCCCCAAGTCAGGCCAGAGTAGCCGAAGTAACTTTCACAAACTTTTCAAAAGTTTATAAACTTTACAGTTACCAGTGCTTGTTTGCAACTGGATTAAAGCTTACGTTTTCTTAAAAAAATCCATATCTCTAGAACCCTGTAGTGGATGTTGCTCGTCTTGTACTGTAAAATTTCATAAGAATAAAATCTATTTTTATAAACTGATGTCATGTTTCTTTCGCGTGACATGGGTTTCATATTTTGTTGCTTGGAACTGTTAAATGCTTTACACCAGTTCCTTTGTTCGAGCCTGCTCGAAACCATAGCTGCCCAGGGTTGAGTTTAAGGTTATGCAAATGAGCGTGAGTGTACTCAAGATAGTTTTTGCGAGTGTATTCCACGGTAATCCGGCACAGCCATACCACATAAAACACCCTAATCCTCACACCAGTCAGTATTGCTGCTAAATTCAAAAATCTCGTTACACAGTGTTTTATGGCCACAACGAATTGTCAGATCAGAGGGGAAAGCACTATGATCAGTTGCTTCATAATGCTATTTTTAGTTTTTGCCTGTGCTGACAACAATCAGACATCTCCTTTAGGAAATATTTTATGGTAATTAGTAAGCATCAGGGTAGAATATTCAGATGGGGGTAATTTGTGCTTGGTGGAGCAGGAGCATCGCCATAAATCATAGATGCTCCTGGGGGCCCCCCCCCCCCAACTCGTTTTTGTCAGGATTTGTTTTAAGGATTGCATATTCAAGAAACTGAATTGTAATACCTCAATTAGGAACCAGGAACAATGGGGGAATGGATAAAATACCAGCTACAGTTATATGGAATGGCACAAACAATAGCCTCGGATCGTCACAGAACCAACTCTCTGTGATCTTGTCAAAACAAATGAAGGACAAAGACTTTAGAACATATGAGAATCAACCAAATAATGAAATGCACATCACACAAATCAATATTGTTAGGAGTTTACCTCTCAGTCAGCTCAGGAAGTCTGTAACTAGGCCTGGTGCTACCAGTATAGAGACCTAGGGCCAGATGCATCAAGCATATTTCTCCTAAAATGCTTTTGCGATGCATCAAACCCAATTTTGCGATTCGGTAACCTGTTACCGAATCGCAAAATGGGTTTGGGATTCGCTATTTGGAATGGGCGTGTTTAGAGCGTCTCTTCCAGATAGCGAATCCTAACAGTATGTATGAATGTTTTGTGACCGTGAATGCGGTCGCAAAACATTTGCATATTACCACCTACTTCAAGTAGGTGGTAAGACATTCGCAAATGGGAAGGGGTCCCCAAGGGACCCCTTCCTCTTTGTGAATGTTTGTAAAAGCATTTTTAAGAGCAGGCAGTGGTCCCAAATTGCGACCTACCTCATTAATATTCATGAGGTAGGTCATTTGCGACTCCTTAGGAATCGCAGAAAGTGTACTGCACACTTTCATGCATGCCGTTTTGCGATTCCCTAATTGCGAATCACAAAGATTCTCAATTAGGGAATCGCAAAACATTTTTTTGATGCATCTGGCCCCTAGAGCTGAAAGGACAACGAGAAGAGGAGAGCAAAGCTGCAGAGATGGAGTAGAAGGCAGACACTTTTGGAAGGACATCAGATGAGGATCTAATGATCAGGTAAAGAGATGTGAGGAAGAGGTGGTTGAGTCGTGCATAGTCCGTACTCCCAGAGTCACTGAGCTACGCACAGTTCAGAAGAAATGAGAAGGCAAGGGTAAATACGAACTGAGGATGAAGAAAGGCTAAAAAAATGTAGTGACATAACGCCATGTGATGAACTGATTCAGAATCGAAAAGCCAAGACAACTAGTGATGATGCCAGGCACCTACCCTGTGCCCTTGAGAATCTTATATACCAGCCCTGCCCCCTTTGTCCAGAAAATTCCACCCCAACCCAAAAGCATAACCATGCTATCTCATATGCTAATTTCCATGTCCCTGCCTTCAACAGTGTCCATGCCTGACTTGTTCTAAACTTATCGGATGCCCTATACCCCAGTAGCGGCTGCTACCAATCAGGAGTGGTGGGCGGGGGTGGAGGCGAGGGGGAGGTTGCGGGAACTAAATAGAAAAAAAAGCACTTACCTGGGCCGCCTGGCTGGCCGACCGCCGCTTCTTCTCCGTCCTCTTCTTCCTGTCTCCGCCGGCAGCAGGAAGCAGCAGGAAGCACCCGGGCTCCCAGGCTCCCCATAGCCAATCACAATGCTGCAATGCAGCGTCGTGATAGGTGTGAGCGCCGAATCACGGCGCTCAGAATGGGACTTTGAGGCTTTGCATGTTCCTCACCAGGCTGTGTAAAGTAAGCCTGGTGGGGAAGTGTGCAGGACTGTTTCCCATCCTCTCCCTGCTCTGGCCAGCCCTGCCCCGCCCAAGAGCCACTGACTTCAATAGGAAAAATAAAATGATAATAACGATATGTTATTATCATTTTATTTTTCCTTTTGATCAGTGGGGCGATGCTCCTCTGCCTTAGCGGAGGAGCCGCCACTGCTACACCCTGGGTGCACTTCTGTATTCACCACCTCTGTGCTCTTGCTTCTCATTGTTCCTTACAGTTCCTGACAGTGGTTCCTCTGCTCTGCTCTATTTAGGGTCAAAAGAAGTAATGGGTTTATTCCTGTGGAAACTCAACCGGCTCTACAGGCATAAACTTCTGTTTTGGCAGCTTGTGCCCCACTGGGTTGCCATGTCAGAGTAATGGCCACCCGCCCTATACATGTTGGAAGTCCATCATTTATTTTCCCAATTCAGGATCTCCATGCTAGGCATGGCGGTCCCAAGCAGGAACAAGCATTGGCATAGCCAATAGGTCTCGCCTTTGGGACCTTATAAGTGTTTAGCCATGCAACAGTTGATGTTGTTGCACCAAGGATATTGTGCTGCATAACTAAATACTTATAAGGTCCCAAAGGCGAGACCTATTGGCTATGCCAATGCTTGTTTCTTATGGTAACTAGATCCTAACTAGCTACAGAGTGGCGATCGCACACTGTTTAATTTATTCATGAACTAAGCACATTGACCAGCAAGGCTTGTGCATATGATACAAACACTGTACATGTGGACAGACGGCAGAGTAGTAGCATAGGTGGTGAAGATGATTGGTGAGGAGTGGCATATATTACATTTAAAACGGACAGGTTTTCATAATATATACATAATGCTGAGTTTGCTGGGCCTGGAGATGGGAAGGCTTGGTGAGTCTTCAGTGAGTTATCCACAAAGATCCCTGCGGCTCAACAGGTGGACCTTTAGGAGGTACTTGAGTGCATGAAGTGACAGTCTGGCCCAAATATTACAGGAACAGGTGCAGTGGAAAGGGACCACTAGTAGATCAAAGTGTTTGAACTGAGATGGTAGACGGAGTTATTAGGGAGAGGGGTGACGTGGGCGAAATGTGGTTCGCAACATTTTTAGCTAGTGAACTCTACTGCTAAATCGCACGCATATTTCAGTCCATAAGGGTTTATTTCAGTAATGCTACATTGGAGCAGCTTTGTCTATAAAAGGGTGTTATTGGTCAAGACACACATTGTCACATTTCATTTACAATGCCTTTCAGCTAAATGGCTGATTAAAATCTTTTTGGGAGAACAGGAATGAGTAAGAAACATATCTATATATTTTTTTAACTTTAAAAATATATATATATATATATTACTTTGAAGTACAGTGGTTAATGTCTATATAGAATTGTTATACTTCCAGGAAAAAGAACTTGGATTTCATATTGTGAGTTTAGGGCAACATAATGAATATTAATGAGGAGGGCGCTATTTGTCGTTTATTGTGCATGAAAGTTCCAAAAACGAATGTTTGCCATTTTAAATGTATTTGCGAAGGTGTTTGTACGATAAACGTTCATAACTTGCTGTCAAACGGTGACAAGCATTTACAAATTCAACCGTTTTGCTTATACAGTTTACAAGAATTACTACACTCGGCACAGGCGCCAGTGAAGAACGAAGCAGTGCAAGCTTCTTCACAGCAGAATTAATAATGCCCGCACTATTAGAATGCTGTTTTTCAGGCGCCAATGTAAACCGATTCAAAAACGTGAATGTAGAGAGGAGTAATAATACAGGGGAACACTACAGAGGAAATGTTGGATCTTGGATTCCGGGAGTCTGCTAAAACTCCTGTGATTCTTGGCTAATCACGAAATCTCCACGAGCCTTTAAAAAACATGAGTTTGTGTTGTGTAATCTGGTGCTCATGGAAAGCGGCCTTCGTCCGAGTTCGCGCTATATAAAACAGCAACAAAAAACAAGTAACATGATACTGGAATGCAGCCTGCCGTCCAGCTAGCACACTGCGCGCCGCTGATGACTGCGCTCGCTCCCGAGACACATAGGCTGTGGGAGGGAACATTTAAAGATAAGGCGGGACATACCCGAGCCTTTGGCCATTTGCGTGCTTTCTTTTGTGGAAGCCTTACGCAAATGGCCAATCAAATGCGTAGCCGGAAAAAAAACAACATGAGGAAAAGATGTGTGAGATGGAAATCCTTACTAGAAGCCTTGCAGAGCAACGCATGCGCGCTGGCTCAGGCGAGACCTAAAAAAACGCAAAAACTGCATCTTATGTGCGCTTTATTTTTATTTTCTGAAGCAAAAATGCTAAGTAACCTGAGGGTCTCATGATCACCAAGCCAAGATATTTATGCTTTTGCACGCTCCTTTGTTACAACTTTAAATTATATTAATACATGGCAGCACTGTTATTCAAGAAGACTGTTTAGACTAAAACGTGTAACTTGTGCTAACATGAATGTTATTACATGTTTTCAGGCAATTACTGTAGCTGAACAAAATTTAAGTGGATTCACTCACTTTTATGGCAATTCTCTCCAGGAAGATCTAATGAATGTTGAAATCACCGGAAGTGGCAGGCAGTAACATATACCCCAAAAGAGTGCCATCCGCAATCCTCTCACAGCCTCCCTTAACCTAAGAGATCAGCTTCAGTAGAACTGTCCTTTAAGCCAGCTCAATCCTAAAAAAGCCTTTAAGACAGTTGGTAAAGCACTAACAAAAGGAGATGAGGGGAGATACTCATTCTGCCTTGCCCTGAGAGGAGTGAAAAACACTTATTAAGGAGAAGAAGAAAAGGTCCATCATCAGGCATGCAATAATTTTAGCTGTGCCAATGTATTTTGGTGTTTGGTGTCACGTGGTTGATTAAATATTGCGAACATTTTGGGCCAAAATATGTGATTTCATATTTTCCCATGACTGTGTTCACCTTTGTCACATATTACCCTTTACCATGAACAAGGTCTATAGGGTATTTGCTGCTATAAGGACTGGTACCTCCGATCAGCTTAACTACCTCTGCTTGGAATGACTTTAAATTATGAGAAAATATTTCATTTAAAAATGTGAATTCTTGGATTTACAGTACTTAACTCAGACACATGTATATGGAGTAAAGTATTAGTGTATCAGGACTTTTGAGAAGCAAAACAAGATAGATCCCCAATTCACTGGCTTATGATTCCTCATCTACCAAGGGGCTGACGAGAACCTGCAGTAAATCTGAGGCAACATCCCCAGATCAGTTCAACAGTTAGTATTTTAGTGGAGCTTTTTTGGTGCAGCCCCTGACATGATCTCCAAGGGAAACATCATGATTATTTCATAAACAGTGTGTGGACTGTGAAACAATACTCACAAGGAACTCATGTTGCTTCCATGTGAGAAACAATAGTAAAAGATGAGAACAAATTTGTGAAATTCAAGTAGCTATAAGAGAAATGGGGTGGGGGTTTTGTTAATCTATTCTTAAATGACATTGACATGGCACCTAAAATATGCCAAGCCACTGTCAGAGGTTAATACAAGTGGTGTGTTCGACTATAACTGCTGATAATTATCTCATGGAATACAGTATGAGAGAAGACTGGTTCTTATTAGAATAGAATTGAATAATTACTTAATTGTGTAAAATAAAACTGCATTTGATTGACCAGCTACTAAAAGCAAGCATCGACGAAGCCAATAGGACTGGGTTATTTGCATGTTAATGTCTTTGTCACTGATTGCGAAGTTTGCATTGGTAGTTGTATGAATGGATGAGAGGGTAAATGAGAGAAGTGTTCATGATTTGGATGAATGAATGGATGGAGAGCATAATTAGAAGTATTGAGTGCATGAATTATAGCTGGATGAGTGCATGCATAGGTAAATGAGCAGGCTAGTGAATTGATTTATGATTGAAGTTCATTGATGGGAAGGTGAATGGGACGTGACAGATATGTTTAAATAAGTGGGGTCATGACTTGGCATTGACAAATATTAGATGAAAATGACCTGTATTTCTCAACCTGCAAATATTTCTAAAGACCATCATCCACAGCATTACTTTCATGTAAGTTGAAGAGCATGTGAATGAATGCCCTAAATACACCAGATGTTTCCACCATCGTGCCAGGGTAGGCATTAAACAAAAAAGATGGCCTATTATGCAATAGATGCCAATGTCAGCATTATATTAGGCTTTGGTACCCTCTTGCCAAATGTGCCCAAAATATTCCAAGGATTACCACCGTTATGCCATGGTCAGCATTAACCAAAGTGGTATCTTCATGCCATGGATGTTCACATTATTCTAAGACTAAAAAACATAATATATGGCCATGGCCATCATGGTGCCAGGGCCAGCAAAGTGGGCATAATCCTGCCATTGATGCCAAACATATATTAGGAATGACCAAAATTCTGCCAGGGCTAGCATTATGGCAAGAGTGTACACCATCAAGCCCTGGCTGCCAACAGTATGCCAAGGATTACTATTAGGCCCAGGTGAAATTTAAATGACGCTGCATAATACCAGGAAATTTGCATTATGCTTGTTACGTGATGAACGCAAACAGCCAGAAAGCAAGCAGCTATTGCGCGTACTCATGTGTTTTGCTCACAAGTTTGTACTGTGAAATGGATTCTGTGTAAAAATTGAGACAAGGAAACATTTTGCTCTAAAATATAGCACTGAATGATGGATTCTCCTGACATTTTGCATAATTATGTGAAAGGAATTTATGTGAATCTCACACACCTTTAATTACCATCATTGTGCTGGGGCCAGCATTGTCCAGCAGGTGTACACCATCACTCTATAGATGCCCACATTACACCACCATTATCACACACCATCAAAGCAGTGACAGTGTTAGAAAAAATCGGTTACCATCATGCCATGAATACCGATAATGCCAATAGTTAATGCCACCATGCCAGAGCCATTACTGTGCTAAGGATGTGCACATCATTTCAAGGATGCCCATATTACACTAAGAATTACCACTATTGCCCAAGAGCCAGCATTTACCAACGTGGATAACATCACACCCTGGATGCCCACATTAGGTAAAGAATTAACTTCATTATCCCAGAGCCAGTATGCTAGTTGGGCAATATCATGCCATCGATGTACAAATCATATCAGGAGTTAGCATCGATTTTTCACACCATTATGCCAGGGCCAGCATTATGCCACACTAGATACCAAGATTAAATACACAATGATCATCAAGAGTCTAAAATCTACTTGTTCATGTGTCCGATTATATTGTGGAAGAGCCAGGTGTTTCTGGTTGTTTACATACTATTGGAAGATGACGACTGCCCATTGTCTAATATTTCAGATCAAGTTTGCATGTTGTCTCCCCAGTACTGCTCTAAGGTATGATGTTATGTAGCAGTCTGGATGCAGCAGTATGCAGATATGCAATGTAATTATAGGATCAGCTGAGTGCGTACTCCTATTTAATTATAGACTTTTTGTATGCATTCAGGCTTTGGATATAGTATATGAAGATACTTGGAGTCCTGGTTCGTCTATGTTTTAAACTTTTATTCTTCTATTTGTTCACGACTCTATTTTTCATCAAGCTGCAAGATATTACAAAGGTTGGTTGTAGATATTTGACAGCCGACACGTGTTTCGCCCTCTAGCTGTCACAGCTTTCTCAAGGCTGCAGTAGATATGATGAATGTCATGAGTCCCGAGGTGGTTAAGAAATCGAACTCCAACAGGGGTGCAAAGCAACTTCGTAGTAAGATGATGTACCCGTGGGGTTAGAATCCACTAAAACCTAATACAGTGGTTTTTGAAAGGGTTAGTAATTAGTTCATGTGAAGAAAGTAGGGAGGGTGAAGAGACTGTAGACTGTGCTGGCAAAAAAAGTTGAATAAACTTTGTGCAATTTATTATAAATTTTCCTTATGTGCTTCTTCACATAAGCTAATTATCTGTCTTTCGCTTTTTTACTTTTTATTTTCTGTACTAATATGAGCATCTGCCATTTTAGAATGGTAAATTAAAAATGACAAAATGGCCTCTGTGTGTGATGATGACCACGTGAACATGCATCATGGCAAGCTGGTGCATGTGTTATGATGCATCTGTATGCACTTGCGGCCAAATTGAAATGGATTTTCTTTAATCGAAAACCCATTGCAAGATTTCTGGCCATGAATCCACATTCATCCGTATGCTAAAGCCAATTAAAAACAAGCATTTGCAATGCAATAGGTCTCGCATTTGCAAGAGTTTATGCTATTGGCATTGTAAATGACAATGCTTTTTATTTATCTGTTTTGAAAAACAGCACATAAATGAAAGGCATTGTCATTTGCAATGGCAATTGCTCAAACTCTCACAAATGCGAGACCTATTGCATTGCAAATGCTTGTTCTCCATATCCTTAGTGTTTCGATGCTCCTTTATTTACCAGCGCATCCACACAACTTTAGCTTTTCCTCTTTTTATCCCTCCCTGTGCCAGCAACACGCCACTTTTCGATAATGCAACTGGTGCTCATGTAAAGCACTCTGATACCTTTGGGTCGAGTTCACGCTATATAAAACTGCAAATATATAGATATATAGGGGCCGAATCCGATTCGGGCCGGAAAAAATACCGACCGACTCGGTACGGGATTATAGTCCGACCGACACGTACCGGCGTTGCCCGACCTGGGAAGTACGATGAAATGCATGGAAATCACGACCGACTCGCACGGAACTCAAGGCGAACGACCGACCCGGCCGGAAACAAGCTATCTGGCCAGGAAACCATGCAAATCGCACCGACCGACACGCACCAGGAAACAACCCGAACGAAACGTACCTGCGAACTCCGACCCGCGCAGTACGATGCAATGGGTGCAAAATCAGACCGACTCGCACGGAGCCCAAGCCGTACGACCGACACGCATACAAAAGCCAGCCGAACAAACACAATACCCGCGAACGACGCGTACGCCGCATATGAAACGGAGCTGAAACACAGCGGGAACGACTCGGACAGGCGCGCACGAGACAACTGCAACGTCCTACTCGGTCAGAAGAACGACTCCTACATGCACAATAATCACTAATGAAAAAATACAAAAAAAAGGGCCAAACAAGCAATGACAAAGCCAATAAATACAGGGGGAGAAAAAAATGGAACAAGGACACACCCCCAACTCCATCTACATAAAGCCCACAAATCCCTACCATGATCCTTTGCAAATTCCACTGACCTGCCAGCACACAACACCATCACACAGCAAACACAGACACACACACAGCTCATCCAACACAAAAGCCACACACCATTAGCACCTCAACAAATAGCACCCTCACACACACACAGCAAAACCTACACTCACACACCCTCACTTGCACACACACACACACATCAATCACCACCACCACCCATCACCATGCCCCTAAAGAAGAATCCAAAGTTCCTAGATAGTGACTTGGAAGTCATGGTAGACGAGATCCTGAGGGTAGAGCCACAGTTGTTTGGCACATTGGTCCAACAGACCCCCATGTCGCAGAAAACCAAGATGTGGGCGAGGATCGTCGACAGGGTGAACGCACAATCACCATGTTTGCGCACAAAGGAAGACATCCAGAACAGGTGGTATGATGTGCGCAGGAGGGTCAGAGACCTACTCAAGAAGGATTACCTCCTGAGCCAGCACACCGGCAGTGGCCCTCCTGCAAAACCAGTATACCTCAGGCCCTGGGAGGAGAAGGTGCGGGCCATCCTACCACCAGTGAGCGTATATGGACTAACAGACATCCCAGAGCCTGGTGAGTACACAACTAATATACACAATATTGTGTGCCAATACACACACATCACTCTCAAGGGGACAGTCAAACCATCCACCCCTAGCAAATCAACAGCAACCAAAAGATAATCATCCCAAGATGTGTATGTCAGTTAGATTAACACAATACATGCCATCTCATAGTGAGATGTAACTGTGTCATGACATGTACAAACCTAACAACAAATAGAGCAAGGCAGTGGTACAAATATAACCAACAAACACTGCCTGATATTTTGCCACCACTAGAACACCACCTCACAGGGAAGCTCACTTAAAGGAAGGAAATCTGTGTATGCTGGTGAAGTCAGTGTAGCCAATAGCATGATGGGAGTTGTAGTCACAGATATTGGTCACCCTCACAACTGGCCCATTAACACCACTCCGAGCCATGCTCACATCACAGGGAGTGGATAAGGACTGACAAGATGGCTGACACTGGCTACTGCTGTGGGGTGCACAAGGCCCTGCTGGGAACTGTGCACCAACAAACAGCAGGACACCACTGTCAGCCATCTTGCCATTGCTGTCACACTCACACACAGTGAAGTCCACTCAAAAGCAAGGAAGTGCGGGCATGCTGGGAAGGGGGGTGTAGCCAATAGCATGATGGGAGTTGGAGTCACAGATATTGCTCAGCCTCACAATTGGCCCATCAACACCACTCTGAACCATGCTCACATCACAGGGAGTGGAAAAGAACTTACAAGATGGCTGACACTGGATACTGCTGTGGGGAGCACAAGGCCCTGCTGGGAACTGTGCACCAACAAACAGCACAACACCACTGCCTGACATCCTGAAAGGCAACTTGCACTCTCTGCAATGCAAGCACGTAGCATGGTGGGATATCTGGCTGGGTGGGAAGGAGGACTCACAGCACTGACCATAGTTACAAGCAGCTCACCTCACACACCCCCTCAACACAAACTCCACATAACCCACCTGGGAGAATGCAATGCCTCACATACCAAATGAAGATCCCACAAAGAACCACCACCCTGGGTAATGCTGTGTGAAGCACAGGGACACACCTGGGACTTGTAGCCAAACAAACGCAAGGACAACATTGTCAGCCTTCCTGTCAGCACAGGCACACTACCCCACAGGGAAGCACAGTCCAAAGGAAGGAAGTACGGGCATGCTGGGAAGGGGGGTGTAGCCAATAGCATGATGGGAGTTGGAGTCACAGATACTGCTCAGCCTCACAATTGGCCCATCAACACCACTCTGAACCATGCTCACATCACAGGGAGTGGACAAGGACTTACAAGATGGCTGACACTGGCTACTGCTGTGGGGAGCACAAGGCCCTGCTGGGAACTGTGCACCAACAAACAGCACAACACCACTGAATGACATCCTGAGAGTCAACCTGAACCCACTGCAAGGGTGGCATGCTTCATGGTGGGATACCTGGGCCAGGTGGAGAAGGATGGCCAGATGTCCACCAAATACAACCAATGCTGGCCATGCACACACCTCAACATTCATAGTGAAATGCCCCAGGTATGCATGACAATGTGCTACACCAATATCAACCTCTTACTGTGACAACTTAGGACAATGCAATGTACATGCCTGCATCCAGAGGTACAGTCACAACTGTCAGGTGGGTGAACCATTGATGCCTGTAGAAACATTACATACAATGTGTGTCTCTTCCAAATACAGGTGACGATGATGGGGACACAGCAGCAGGCGAGGAGGAGTCCCTGTCCCAGGCTCCGGGGGACACAGAGCTCACTGGTGTGGAACAGCCTCTGCCCACCTCGGATGGCGAAGACCTACCTGGCACCTCCGGTCTGAGTCATCATGCAGCACCAACTGGCCCAACATCTACACCCCCTGCACCCACCCCTCCAACAACTGCCAACATACAGACCACCCACGCCGACACGGACAGACCAAGGACCACCGCTGACAACAGCACAGGGTCCCAGGCCCACCGTGGAGCAACGGATGACAACACCACTAACAACCCCCAAGTGGGCCTCGGGTCACCTGTGCGTGCCACCGCAGGTCCTGCACATGTCGCCAGGGGTGGTGGGAGGGGTGGTAGACATAGGTCGCTGCTTGCAGAGGGGTCTGGACTGCATGATGACCACAACTGGCACGCATCGCTGATGCGTACCAGGATAGCACCGGAGAGGTCAGACAGGTAGTGGGGATCCTCAAGGACATACAACAGCAGCAGGCTGCCCATCATGCCCGCTTGGACTCCCACATGGCCCGTGTGGAGACACACATGGCCCGTGTGGAGACACACATGTCGGGCATGGAGTCCAAGTGGGATACATTGCAAGAACTCACAGCGGTGCATAGGGACATATTGGCATGTGTCCGCCAGATTAGCACCAACATGGCCACACCTCCCTGTGTGCCCACAACATCTGGTGCTGCAACAACTGACACCGCCACAGGGAGGGAGGAGGACTCTGGCGGAGACTCCCCTGCACCGCAGCAGCCTGCACGTGAGGGTCCCCCCCAAAGAAGAGGGGTCGTCTGAGGAAGGAAAACTGAGAGGTTGATGGCCACGTACATCCCCCAGGAAGCCAACACCTGTTCCGGAAATTCTCCTTTGTGTGCAAACGTTTCACCCTGTCGAATGCAACACTACTTTCCCACATGACATGGGGAGTTCAAGTTGGACTAATGTATCATATGACTGTGGACTTCACTCATGACATTTCTGCTACCAAGACTTCCAACTCATCTGGGAACTTTGGATCACAATCACAATGTACAGCACCCACCATCCTGTGCACTATACACACACATTTCTGTAAATAAAATCACTAGTACACCATACTTGCCACTGTTGTTATTCAAATGTGGATACTGTTATGGTGATGATGTTCTGCTAAATTACAATGTGTATACTAACTGCTACAGCAAGTACAACACCGTCGTGTGAGTCATGGTGACGTGACACATATGAGGGAGACACACCACTAGGGCTACACAACACAAACACCAGGGCCATCGGACTCATCGCCCAGAGTGATGTTGGCAGGAAATACAGTGGAATGCACAGACACCACACCTATTCAGAGTCTGTGTCAACTAGCCCACAGGTGCAGTAAGCAAATGTCAGTCAGATGTGTGACCACAGAGAACGCACATCCCAAAGTGAAGCACTGGCTTATTACACATTTGTAACATGTTGTTACCACTACAAATGCAAGTTAATCCCACGTGGCAGTGGCCACACAGTCAACAAGTGCAGAAGATATGAAGTCCAGGGGTGTGTGGCACATCACCTGTAGGGAAACGACTGCTGCCACCCTGAAAACTGAATCATGGTGTTGGGGGATCCAAGTTGACCAAACAACTCTGTAAGCACCCTGTGAAGGACAGACATGACACACAGTCAAAACCACTGAAGAACAGGACAGAACTGCAATACTCATGCCCTAAACATGTCACAAGATACCTACACAAAAGCACGTTTGCATGTCAACACTGTTGGGGAGTACAGACTACCTGTAAGGACACATCGCTGCACGCATCCAGTCAAATGGCACATGGCCACACTAAAACAGCACCAGGGCACCACCCACACATATATCATGCAAACTCACATAATTCACATTGCATCTCCCTGGATACTCACATTCAGCTGAAGAAGTTGGTGATGAGCTGTGTGCGGACATCACCACCATCATCATCATCATCACTGGCATCGTGGTCCAGGCCAGGATCCTCCACAGGTGGCGGACGTTGATCATCGTCATCCAGGATCAGAGGCAACTCCTTCCGCACTGCCAGGTTGTGGAGCATGCAGCAAACGATGACAATCTTGCACACCTTTGCTGGGGCATATGGGAGGGCCCCTCCTGTCTTGTCCAGGCAGCGGAAGCAGCTCTTCGGGAGACCAAAGGTCCGCTCGATCACTCTCCTGGTCCGACCATGTGCCTCATTGTAGCGCATCTGGGCTGGTGTCACAGGGTTCCTGAGGGGTGTCAGCAACCACGGCATGTTGGGGTATCCGGAGTCACCTACAGACAGACAATTGCACATTAGCTGAGTTCAAAAGTGGGCGGAATACAACATAGCAGAACACACACAATGGTACAAAGTCAGTACACACCGACAAGCCAGGCACGCTGGTTCGGCATCTGTGACATCATCCTCGGGATGCGACTACTCCTCATCACGTAGGCATCGTGAGCAGAACCGGGGAAACGGGCACACACATGTGTGATGCTCATATCTGCAAGACATACCACCAGCGCATTGATCGAATGGTAGTGTTTACGGTTACGGTAGGCCTGCTCATGTGCCTGTGGTGGTACCAAAGCCACATGTGTCCCATCAATGGAGCCAATTACATGTGGCCTCCTCCCCAGGGCATAAAAGTCACTCTTAACGTCAGTGAGTTGTCGACGTTTGGGGAAATAGATGAACTGGTTTAGGTTCCTCAACATAGCCACCAAAACATTGTGTAGCACACGGCTGAACATAGTCTGTGACATCCCACCATCAGTCGCCACAGTGTGTTGGAAGGTACCGAGAAGTGTAGGGCTGCCATTACCTTCACCTTGGGTGTCAGCGCCGTAGGGTACGGCCGGCCCGGTTGCAGATGTGGTGCCAAGCGCACTGCCAAATCCTCAATCAGCTGCCTGGTGAAGCGGTACCGTCGGATGCTGTCACGTTCCACCATCGTTGCCAGGTCAGGGAATGGTCTATGGACAGCTGGAGCCCTGCAGTGCATAGGATGAAGAAAGAAAGATTGTCAGTCACCCCACAGATGTGCCTTTCACCATACTCAATTTCACATGATACATCATTACGAGACACAAGTACTTGATGTGTGTGCCGTTCTGTTCGGACATAACTCGCACCTACATGGCCATCATCTAAGTTCTCAGTACAACATGTGTGCACAACAGGTACCAGGTTGTGCTATGGGAAACCATTAGGCTGTATCAAAGTACCCATTTACTGCTGTCACGTTCCACACACACACCACAGTGACATGTCTGGACAGATGCGCCACAGGCATCACAGCACATTGACAGGTAGATTCCCAGTGACCCTGTCTTGCCACATGGAAACTGGCATGACATGGCGTATCATGTACACGTCAGAAAAACAAACATGACTCCCACAGGTAGTGGCCCCTGTTGCCTCCGCAGGACAGACATGGACGTCAGTGACACACACACGCACAACATCAAAGTCCATGCATAAACAATGTTGCTGTGGAGACTGTCTCCCATCGTGCACATGGAATCAGAGACATCGGAAACACAACATGCACACAGACTGTGGAGGGACATCACTATTGTGGCAATGGGTCATCCTGTTACGTACATGCCTTCCCCATGGGACCCTGGGGGTATGTGACATGTCACACACATACACAACCTGGAAATGTGACCATGCCACATGCTCTGAAATGAACTGTTGCACATCACAGTGGTCAGGTGCACAACACACAAAGGACCCTGTCCCCATGAACACATGCACAGCCTGGGTGTGGATGCCCACCAGTGCCACCACAGAAACCACATGTCAACCCCCATACACAGAAAAGGTAATGCAGCCTTACATGCCTTAGGAAACAGTGTGGAGTGGGTGTGGTGTTGTAGGTGTGCCCCTGTGTCTCTGGCAGGTATATGTGGCTGGCATATGTTCACCAGTGACAAGCATGGTGATATATGCGACTGACCTGTACAGGTACGCGTTGTACAGCAATGGACCGATCGGTGTGCCCGGCCGGCCCATTGCATGTGAAGTGTGCGGGTACGCGTTGTACCCCGAAATACGCGTTGTACAGCAATGGACCGATCGGTGTGCCCGGCCGGCCCATTGCATGTGATGTGTGCGGGTACGCGTTGTACCCCGAAATACGCATTGTACAGCAATGGACCGATCGGTGTGCCCGGCTGGCCCGTTGCATGTGTTGTGTGCGGGTACGCGTTGTACAGCAATGGACCGATCGGTGTGCCCGGCCGGCCCATTGCATGTGATGTGTGCGGGTACGTGTTGTACCCCGAAATTCACGTTGTACAGCAATGGACCGATCGGTGTGCCCGGCCGGCCCATTGCATGTGTTGTGTGCGGGTACGCGTTGTACAGCAATGGACCGATCGGTGTGCCCGGCCGGCCCAATGTATGTGATGTGTGCGGGTACGCATTGTACCCCGAAATACGCTGCCATGCTGAGCCCTAACCGATAAACATACCAGTAGTCCTGACAACGAGGACACAGCACAATGACACAGAGGCAGACACCTGAGGGAACATTTCACTGCCAGATGGTACACGGGAGTGGGAGTACAGAGTGTACTCTGTACTCCCACTCTGTACTGTATGCCCTGGAGTAGGCATGACTGTCCAGCTCCACCTGTAAGAGGAATGAGTCCTGGACAGTAGGCATGTGGCTAAGCACGTGTGACACACTTGATACACATACTCCTGAGGCCCAAACATTGTTCCCACCGGCAGCATGGGTGTGTGCCAAATTCCCCAGGGACATGTGGTGATTCAGATCAGCAAGTGGACCACATATCAAAGTTACACCCAGATTACATGTCAGAACTTAGGCATTGTGTAAGCAATTGACCCACACATGAATCCCACAACATAGTCACGGGAACAAATGCTGTCCCCCACCTTGAGCGAAGCTAAATGCAATGACACAGTCCCCAAGTGACACAATTTCCTGACTGTAAGGGCCACACATATGCGTATCAGAGGAGAAGTGGGCATGTCACAAATGAGGGACATGGGTCCTGGACCACATGACTGATGTACTGTGGAAGTTTAACCAGGCCAGATGAGGGCACATAGCATGTCAGACAAAGTGCACAGTGCAGTCACGGACTCACCCCCTCCTTGCTGCTGTCTGGCCTTCAGCTGCCCATCCAGGTCAGGGAAGACCACCGCTCGGATCCGGAGCATGTGGGGGTCAGGGTCCGGTGTCCGCCCCTCCTGCGAGGAGGCGACAGCTTCAGCTGGACCCTTGCGATCCTCCGGGTCCAGCCACGAAGGTCCTGCCACCTCTTCTGGCAGTTGCGGATCCTGCGCCTGTAGACCCCCACGGATCTTACTTCCCGGGCGATGGTCAGCCAGATTTCCTGCTTCTGGTGGGCATCGACCTGTGAGGATGACAAAGTGAAAAAGGCCATTACTACACATGCAACATATCCCCCTCAACACAAACTCCACATAACCCACCTGGGAGAATGCAATGCCTCACATACCAAATGAAGATCCCACAAAGAACCACCACCCTGGGTAATGCTGTGTGAAGCACAGGGACACACCTGGGACTTGTAGCCAAACAAACGCAAGGACAACACTGTCAGCCTTCCTGTCAGCACAGGCACACTACCCCACAGGGAAGCACAGTCCAAAGGAAGGAAGTACGGGCATGCTGGGAAGGGGGGTGTAGCCAATACCATGATGGGAGTTGGAGTCACAGATATTGCTCAGCCTCACAATTGGCCCATCAACACCACTCTGAACCATGCTCACATCACAGGGAGTGGAAAAGAACTTACAAGATGGCTGACACTGGCTACTGCTGTGGGGAGCACAAGGCCCTGCTGGGAACTGTGCACCAACAAATAGCACAACACCACTGCCTGACATCCTGAAAGGCAACTTGCACTCTCTGCAATGCAAGCACGTAGCATGGTGGGATATCTGGCTGGGTGGGAAGGAGGACTCACAGCACTGACCATAGTTACAAGCAGCTCACCTCACACACCCCAACACAAACTCCACATAATCCACCTGGGAGAATGCAATGCCTCACATACCAAATGAAGATCCCACAAAGAACCACCACCCTGGGTAATGCTGTGTGAAGCACAGGGACACACCTGGGACTTGTAGCCAAACAAACGCAAGGACAACACTGTCAGCCTTCCTGTCAGCACAGGCACACTACCCCACAGGGAAGCACAGTCCAAAGGAAGGAAGTACGGGCATGCTGGGAAGGGGTGTGTAGCCAATAGCATGATGGGAGTTGGAGTCACAGATACTGCTCAGCCTCACAATTGGCCCATCAACACCACTCTGAACCATGCTCACATCACAGGGAGTGGACAAGGACTTACAAGATGGCTGACACTGGCTACTGCTGTGGGGAGCACAAGGCCCTGCTGGGAACTGTGCACCAACAAACAGCACAACACCACTGAATGACATCCTGAGAGTCAACCTGAACCCACTGCAAGGGTGGCATGCTTCATGGTGGGATAACTGGGCCAGGTGGAGAAGGTTGGCCAGATGTCCACCAAATACAACCAATGCTGGCCATGCACACACCTCAACATTCATAGTGAAATGCCCCAGGTATGCATGACAATGTGCTACACCAATATCAACCTCTTACTGTGACAACTTAAGACAATGCAATGTACATGCCCGCATCCAGAGGTACAGTTACAACTGTCAGGTGTGTGAACCATTGATGCCTGTAGAAACATTACATACAATGTGTGTCTCTTCCAAATACAGGTGACGATGATGGGGACACAGCAGCAGGCGAGGAGGAGTCCCTGTCCCAGGCTCCGGGGGACACAGAGCTCACTGGTGTGGAACAGCCTCTGCCCACCTCGGATGGCGAAGACCTACCTGGCACCTCCGGTCTGAGTCATCATGCAGCACCAGATGGACCAACATCTGCACCCCCTGCACCCAACCATCCAACAACTGCCAACATACAGACCACCCACGCCGACACGGACAGACCAAGGACCACTGCTGACAACAGCACAGGGTCCCAGGCCCACTGTGGAGCAACGGATGACAACACCACTAACAACCCCCAAGTGGGCCTCGGGTCACCTGTGTGTGCCACCGCAGGTCCTGCACGTGTCGCCAGGGGTGGTGGGAGGGGTGGTAGACATAGGTCGCTGCTTGCAGAGGGGTCTGGACTGCATGATGACCACAACTGGCACGCATCGCTGATGCGTACCAGGATAGCACCGGAGAGGTCAGACAGGTAGTGGGGATCCTCAAGGACATACAACAGCAGCAGGCTGCTCATTATGCCCGCTTGGACTCCCACATGGCCCGTGTGGAGACACACATGGCCCGTGTGGAGACACACATGTCGGGCATGGAGTCCAAGTGGGATACATTGCAAGAACTCACAGCGGTGCATAGGGACATATTGGCATGCCTCCGCCAGATTAGCACCAACATGGCCACACCTCCCTGTGTGCCCACAACATCTGGTGCTGCAACAACTGACACCGCCACAGGGAGGGAGGAGGACTCTGGCGGAGACTCCCCTGCACCGCAGCAGCCTGCACGTGAGGGTCCCCCCCCAAAGAAGAGGGGTCGTCCGAGGAAGGAAAACTGAGAGGTTGATGGCCACGTACATCCCCCAGGAAGCCAACACCTGTTCCGGAAATTCTCCTTTGTGTGCAAACGTTTCACCCTGTCGAATGCAACACTACTTTCCCACATGACATGGGGAGTTCAAGTTGGACTAATGTATCATATGACTGTGGACTTCACTCAGGACATTTCTGCTACCAAGACTTCCAACTCATCTGGGAACTTTGGATCACAATCACAATGTACAGCACCCACCATCCTGTGCACTATACACACACACATTTCTGTAAATAAAATCACTAGTACACCATACTTGCCACTGTTGTTATTCAAATGTGGATACTGTTATGGTGATGATGTTCTGATAAATTACACTGTGTATACTAACTGCTACAGCAAGTACAACACCGTCGTGTGAGTCATGGTGACGTGACACATATGAGGGAGACACACCACTAGGGCTACACAACACAGACACCAGGGCCATCGGACTCATCGCCCAGAGTGATGTTGGCAGGAAATACAGTGGAATGCACAGACACCACACCTATTCAGAGTCTGTGTCAACTAGCCCACAGGTGCAGTAAGCAAATGTCAGTCAGATGTGTGACCACAGAGAACGCACATCCCAAAGTGAAGCACTGGCTTATTACACATTTGTAACATGTTGTTACCACTACAAATGCAAGTTAATCCCACGTGGCAGTGGCCACACAGTCAGCAAGTGCAGAAGATATGAAGTCCAGGGGTGTGTGGCACATCACCTGTAGGGAAACGACTGCTGCCACCCTGAAAACTGAATCATGGTGTTGGGGGATCCAAGTTGACCGAACAACTCTGTAAGCACCCTGTGAAGGACAGACATGACACACAGTCAAAACCACTGAAGAACAGGACAGAACTGCAATACTCATGCCCTAAACATGTCACAAGATACCTACACAAAAGCACGTTGCATGTCAACACTGTTGGGGAGTACAGACTACCTGTAAGGACACATCGCTGCACGCATCCAGTCAAGTGGCACATGGCCACACTAAAACAGCACCAGGGCACCACCCACACATATATCATACAAACTCACATAATTCACATTGCATCTCCCTGGATACTCACATTCAGCTGAAGAAGTTGGTGATGAGCTGTGTGCGGACATCACCACCATCATCATCATCATCACTGGAATCGTGGTCCAGGCCAGGATCCTCCACAGGTGGCGGACGTTGGTCATCGTCATCCAGGATGAGAGGCAACTCCTTCCGCACTGCCAGGTTGTGGAGCATGCAGCAAACGTTGACAATCTTGCACACCTTTGCTGGGGCATATGGGAGGGCCCCTCCTGTCTTGTCCAGGCAGCGGAAGCGGCTCTTCAGGAGACCAAAGGTCCGCTCGATCACTCTCCTGGTCCGACCATGTGCCTCATTGTAGCGCATCTGGGCTGGTGTCACAGGGTTCCTGAGGGGTGTCAGCAACCACGGCATGTTGGGGTATCCGGAGTCACCTACAGACAGACAATTGCACATTAGCTGAGTTCAAAATTGGGCGGAATACAACATAGCAGAACACACACAATGGTACAAAGTCAGTACACACCGACAAGCCAGGCACGCTGGTTCAGCATCTGTGACATCATCCTCGGGATGCGACTACTCCTCATCACGTAGGCATCGTGAGCAGAACCGGGGAAACGGGCACACACATGTGTGATGCTCATATCTGCAAGACATACCACCAGCGCATTGATCGAATGGTAGTGTTTGCGGTTACGGTAGGCCTGCTCATGTGCCTGTGGTGGTACCAAAGCCACATGTGTCCCATCAATGGAGCCAATTACATGTGGCATCCTCCCCAGGGCATAAAAGTCACTCTTAACGTCAGTGAGTTGTCGACGTTTGGGGAAATAGATGAACTGGTTCAGGTTCCTCAACATAGCCACCAAAACATCGCATAGCACACGGCTGAACATAGTCTGTGACATCCCACCATCAGTCGCCACAGTGTGTTGGAAGGTACCGGTGGCAAAGAAGTGTAGGGCTGCCATTACCTTCACCTTGGGTGTCAGCGCCGTAGGGTACGGCCGGCCCGGTTGCAGATGTGGTGCCAAGCGCACTGCCAAATCCTCAATCAGCTGCCTGGTGAAGCGGTACCGTCGGATGCTGTCACGTTCCACCATCGTTGCTAGGTCAGGAAATGGTCTATGGACAGCTGGAGCCCTGCAGTGCATAGGATGAAGAAAGAAAGATTGTCAGTCACCCCACAGATGTGCCTTTCACCATACTCAATTTCACATGATACATCATTACGAGACACAAGTACTTGATGTGTGTGCCGTTCTGTTCGGACATAACTCGCACCTACATGGCCATCATCTAAGTTCTCAGTACAACATGTGTGCACAACAGGTACCAGGTTGTGCTATGGGAAACCATTAGGCTGTATCAAAGTACCCATTTACTGCTGTCACGTTCCACACACACACCACAGTGACATGTCTGGACAGATGCGCCACAGGCATCACAGCACATTGACAGGTAGATTCCCAGTGACCCTGTCTTGCCACATGGACACTGGCATGACATGGCGTATCATGTACACGTCAGAAAAACAAACATGACTCCCACAGGTAGTGGCCCCTGTTGCCTCCGCAGGACAGACATGGACGTCAGTGATACACACACGCACATCAAAGTCCATGCACAAACAACGTTGCTGTGGAGACTGTCTCCCATCGTGCACATGGAATCAGAGACATCGGAAACACAACATGCACACAGACATGGAGGGACATCACTATTGTGGCAATGGGTCATCCTGTTACGTACATGCCTTCCCCCATGGGACCCTGGGGGTATGTGACATGTCACACACATACACAACCTGGAAATGTGACCATGCCACATGCTCTGAAATGAACTGTTGCACATCACAGTGGTCATGTGCACAACACACAAAGGACCCTGTCCCCATGAACACATGCACAGCCTGGGTGTGGATGCCCACCAGTGCCACCACAGAAACCACATGTCAACCCCCATACACAGAAAAGGTAATGCAGCCTTACATGCCTTAGGAAACAGTGTGGAGTGGGTGTGGTGTTGTAGGTGTTCCCCTGTGTCTCTGGCAGGTATATGTGGCTGGCATATGTTCACCAGTGACAAACATGGTGACATATGCGACTGACCTGTACAGGTACGCGTTGTACAGCAATGGACCGATCGGTGTGCCCGGCCGGCCCATTGCATGTGAAGTGTGCGGGTACGCGTTGTACCCCGAAATACGCGTTGTACAGCAATGGACCGATCGGTGTGCCCGGCCGGCCCATTGCATGTGATGTGTGCGGGTACGCGTTGTACCCCGAAATACGCGTTGTACAGCAATGGACCGATTGGTGTGGCCTGCCGGCCCATTGCACTCTGTTGTGTGCGGGTACGCGTTGTACAGCAATGGACCGATCGGTGTGCCCGGCCGGCCCATTGCATGTGATGTGTGCGGGTACACGTTGTACCCCGAAATTCGCGTTGTACAGCAATGGACCGATCGGTGTGCCCGGCCGGCCCATTGCATGTGTTGTGTGCAGGTACGCGTTGTACAACAATGGACCGATCGGTGTGCCCGGCCGGCCCAATGCATGTAATGTGTGCGGGTACGCGTTGTACCCCGAAATACGCGTTGTACAGCAATGGACCGATCGGTGTGCCCGGCCGGCCCATTGCCTGTGTTGTGTGCGGGTACGCGTTGTACAGCAATGGACCGATCGCTGTGCCCGGCCGGCCCAATGCATGTGATGTGTGCGGGTACGCGTTGTACCCCGAAATACGCGTTGTACAGCAATGGACCGATCGGTGTGCCCGGCCGGCCCATTGCATGTGTTGTTTGTGGGTACGCGTTGTACAGCAATGGACCGATCGGTGTGCCCGGCCGGCCCAATGCATGTGATGTGTGCGGGTACGCGTTGTACCCCAAAATACGCGTTGTACAGCAATGGACCGATCGGTGTGCCCGGCCGGCCCAATGCATGTGATGTGTGCGGGTACGCGTTGTACCCCGAAATACGCGTTGTACAGCAATGGACCGATCGGTGTGCCCGGCCGGCCCATTGCATGTGTTGTGTGCGGGTACGCGTTGTACAGCAATGGACCGATCGGTGTGCCCGGCCGGCCAAATGCATGTGATGTGTGCGGGTACGCGTTGTACCCCGAAATACGCGTTGTACAGCAATGGACCGATCGGTGCGCACGCATTGGCTGGGGCCTGGCATGGCAACGGACGCGTTTTCGTGGCTCCAACGAGTCTGATGCAGTGAATTCAGTTGGCCAGCCACAACAATGTTGCAAAATCATGGATGTCATGAATTTGAAGATTTGAAGGATGCTGTGGGCGTGTATTAGTGCTGCTATTCCATGGATTGGTCAGATTCAGAAGATGCAAACGACTTGGACCAATCACTTTGGACACATGGGACAGTATCTGCCTCTGCAGCACACATATAATGCTGGCTGTTCCCCTGAGAGCTCACTTGCCTGCACTACATGCTCCAGGACGACATCTGCCAACAACACTGCTGCTGTCTCTGCATCCTCTGGCTACTGCAATGGCACGTAATGTGGATAGAGCCCCAGCCTTCAGCCTTGAGGAGAACCAGGCCCTGCTGGACAGCCTCCTTCCACAGTACAGCAAGCTGTATGGGAAACCAGGGGAGCAGGTGAGTGTGCTGTCCACTGCCTTACCAATTGTGCATGTTGTCTGACTAGCAGGACTTACAGTGTGCACACCACTGGCTAGCATGCTCACTGAGTAGTTGTCACACCCCAAAGTGTGTAGTTACATGCACTGAACAGGTACAGTGCAGTAACAGTGCATTCCAAAAAGGTTTACTCCCCATGCAATGACACCATGTAGTGACTGCTGGCAAACTGTTCATAGCCATTGTTGCACTGCCTATGTACATCATATGCCCCTGTGATTGAGACATGTATATCCAACTGTGTGATGCACGGATATGTTGCATGTGTAGTAATGGCCTTTTTCACTTTGTCATCCTCACAGGTCGATGCCCACCAGAAGCAGGAAATCTGGCTGACCATCGCCCGGGAAGTAAGATCCGTGGGGGTCTACAGGCGCAGGATCCGCAACTGCCAGAAGAGGTGGCAGGACCTTCGTGGCTGGTCCCGGAGGATCGCAAGGGTCCAGCTGAAGCTGTCGCCTCCTCGCAGGAGGGGCGGACACCGGACCCTGACCCCCACATGCTCCGGATCCTGGCGGTGGTCTTCCCTGACCTGGATGGGCAGCTGAAGGCCAGACAGCAGCAAGGAGGGGGTGAGTCCATGACTGTACTGTGCACTTTGTCTGACATGCTATGTGCCCTCCTCTGGCCTGGTTAAACTTCCACAGTACATCAGTCATGTGGTCCAGGACCCATGTCCCTCATTTGTGACATGCCCACTTCTCCTCTGATACGCATATGTGTGGCCCTTACAGTCAGGAAATTGTGTCACTTGGGGACTGTGTCATTGCATTTAGCTTCGCTCAAGGTGGGGGACAGCATTTGTTCCCGTGACTATGTTGTGGGATTCATGTGTGGGTCAATTGCTTACACAATGCCTAAGTTCTGACACGTAATCTGGGTGTAACTTTGATATGTGGTCCACTTGCTGATCTGAATCACCACATGTCCCTGGGGAATTTGGCACACACCCATGCTGCCGGTGGGAACAATGTTTGGGCCTCAGGAGTATGTGTATCAAGTGTGTCACACGTGCTTAGCCACATGCCTACTGTCCAGGACTCATTCCTCTTACAGGTGGAGCTGGACAGTCATGCCTACTCCAGGGCATACAATACACTCTGTACTCCCACTCCCGTGTACCATCTGGCATGTTGTGATCAGTGAAATGTTCCCTCAGGTGTCTGCCTCTGTGTCATTGTGCTGTGTCCTCGTTGTCAGGACTACTGGTATGTTTATCGGTTAGGGCTCAGCATGCCAGCGGAGATGTGACCATGATAGACAAAACTTCTGTGATTTTTAGGTGTCTGATCACTTGACTGTGCACACAGGTGTATGCGACTGTGACTTTCAGGCAGCTGTTTCTCATTCACAGCACACTGTGAGGTGCTCATGTTCAGAGAGTTGTGTTTCATGTCCCCCATATGTCCAATTGGTATGACGTGGACAAGTAGTAGTACTGATGATGTGGTTTTTGGGGGATGGACATGTGCACTTGTCAGTTACATAACTTGCATTCCCCATGTCCTAGGATTGTGACACAGTGCAGACTGTTGTTGGCTGGCTGCCATGCCCATGTGACTGGAGACAGTGATGTATGACTTTGCACGCATGCCTGTGTCATGGCATTAAACTTCCTAAGAGTGATCCTGCAGGGGAGTGACATGTGCAACATGCACCCCATTGTGGCATTGACTATCCGGACATGGGTGCATCATGGTGTGTGGTGCTGGTATGCATCACATGCATTTCTATTTAGACTCTGGCCATCCCTTCATCTGGACACCTGCACTGACTTAGTGGCAAGAGATGTGTTGTGTGCATGTTCACATACTTCACCGTGTTCCCTGCAATGTCCAACAACTGTGTAGGTGGTGCATGTGTCCACACTGGGGTCTTACCATCAGACAGGCACCAGACAGATGGGTGCAAGGGCAGGAGGGGTGTGAGTCCCATGGTTGACCATCAGACTGACAATTGGCTTCCACAAATCTGTGTGAGGACTTTAGGCAATGTTCAACTAAGGATGCCTGGGCTGGCTCTGTGATGTGCTGTACTTACTGTGGTGTGTGCGTTCAGTGCAGGTGACTGATGTTTGTCTGTTTCCCTAATTGTTTGCAGATACATCCACGGCCACAGGAGGGGACAGCTCCACGGACCAGGAGGAGCAGCGGAGCCAGACTGGGTCAGCGTCCGACGAGTGGTCAGAGGGACCCAGTGGCACGGAGGGCGAGGGGAGCCACACCGAGGAGTCCTCAGCACCATCCACCTCAGCTGAGGACCACAGCAGCTCGGAGGATGACTCCCTTGTGGAGGAGGGTGTCAGCAGCCACCAAAGTCAAGCTAGTCTGTCTGGCCCCGCCACCACCACCACCGCCCTCCCATTGGCTCCCATTCCTGAGGTCCGTGGAGCCTCCCGTGCTCGGGAGCGTGTCTCCTTCATGCCAGGCACCGCACCCCCTGCCCCTGTGTCCCCTGCTGCCCTGAGTGAGGAGTCTGTGTACCTCCTTCGGCAGCTCCATGTAGGGCAGACAGCAATGCTGACTGTCCTCCATGCACACACCACTCTGTTGACACAGCTGGTGTCGTTCATGGAGGGCATCTCGACGGGTATGTCTGCCCTACAGAGGAGCAATAGGTCCATGGACTCCTCCCTGACGGCAGCAGTGTCCCTCCTCCAACAGTCCCTCACCCCTCCCACCTCTGCCCCATCCACACTTCCTGCCACCCTACCTGTCCAAAGCACATGCACACCTGCACAATCACCCAAACACACAGACACGAGCAGAACAGACACACCCAAGAGAAAGGCAAGACGTGCACACAAGCATCCTCAGGGGACTGATACCACAGACACAGGGGATGGGGAACACACACACACACAGGCATCCACAGTCACTCCGCAGTCCTCCAAATCCTCTCCCTCCAAGACCCCTTCCCTTGCCTCACCTGCTACCCCACCTACACAGCAGCTCTTCCTGTGTGACCTCGGCCTCTTCCCCTCCAATCCTGCTGATCCAGCATACCGGGGGAAGAGGAAGTCCACCCACACAGAGGGAGTGCCCCTCGCCCCCGGACACCCTCCCCCAGGTGCAGGCAGACACAGGACCCCATTAGGAAGTCCCCCGGACCAGGAAGAGCAAGACCCCACCACCACCACGCAGCTCCACCACCCAGTCTCTCTCCTCCATCCCCCAGGCCACCACTCCACAGGTTCCCCCACCACACCCTGCCCCAGGTTCCCCCACACACCGATACCGCATCCCCAGACTGCTTAGGCCCTCCCCCTGTCACTTGCTCTTCCACACCCAACCCAGACGCTCTGCCTGTTAGTGCCACTGGTGTGGGGACCGGGCCCCCCCTCCCTCTGTCCTGCCCACCTCATCTGCCCACCCTTCCACTCCCTTGGAGTTATGCACTGCAGGGGAGTCCACAACCACCCCGTCTGACTTGGGCACTGCAGTGGGGACCCAGTCCACTACATCAGACCAGCCCACTGCAGTGGTTGCAGCACCCACACCAACTGACTTGTGTAGCACGGTGGTGCTGGCCCCCCCTGAGTCAGACACCTCCACTGCAGTTGCCGGTGACACTCCTGCACCAACCACCCCTTCACTGCCTCACTCTGCCATCCCCTGATCCTGTCCCTGCGGTGCCTGGCCTGCCCCTTGTATGCCCCTCCAAGGGGGATGTCCCCTGTCCGTACCAGTGCAGGCAAGGACATGGGACATGGATTTTGGACTGGCCATTGGCCTTAGTTTCTTTTGGACGTCAACTTTTAATTTTACATTAGCTGAATAAAGCCTCTTTTTGTTTAATTGAGGTGTTTCTTTTGATGTACATAATGTAGATGAGTAGCATCCTGCATTTGCAGTTGTTATAGTGTTCAGATCAGGAAAATGAAGTGTTGCTGTGATGGACTCCATGTGGTCCATGCGATATGTGTCCTGTTCTACTCTGGATCTATGGCATCCTTTGCTGCAGTCTGAGGGTGTAATGTTCAGCATTTGACACAGGGATGTACGTTTTGCATTTGTAAAGGAACATCTTTACCCCATCTCTCCAACCCCAGCTCCAACACCAACGACATCCCGCCGTCGCAAGCCCTGTGCGATTCCCTCGCCACCTTCTTCCACCGCAAGATCGCCGACATCCACGACAGCTTCAGCACCCAGACAGCCCCCACCAAGATAGATACTCCAGACCCGCCGCACACCATCGACCATGACCCCCTGCCAGCCTGGGCCAGCGTGAACATCGATGACACCATCAAGACCATGGGCACAATACACTCCGGCTCCCCGTCAGACCCTTTCCCGCACCACATCTTCAACAAAGCCAGCAGCTCCATCGCACCCCACCTGTGCAACGTGATCAATCTCTCCTTCGAGACCGCGACCTTCCCAGAGAGCTGGAAACACGCAGAGATCAACGCCCTACTCAAAAAACCCAAGGCGGACCCAAGAGACCTCAAGAACTTCCGGCCCATCTCCCTGCTTCCGTTCCCAGCCAAGGTCATCGAGAAGATCGTCAACAAACAGCTAACCCGATACCTAGAAGAAAACAGCATCCTGGACCCATCCCAATCGGGGTTCCGCAGCAACCACAGCACTGAGACTGCCCTCATCGCCACCACCGACGACATCAGGACCCTGCTGGACAACGGTGAGACCGCAGCCCTCATCCTGCTGGACCTCTCCGCCGCCTTTGACGCTGTCTGCCACCGCACTCTACGCGCACACCTCCACGACGCAGGGATCCGAGACAAGGCCCTGGAATGGACCACCTCCTTCCTCGATGGCAGAACCCAGAGAGTCCGCCTCCCACCTTTCCGATCCGAAGCCTCCGAGATCATCTGCGGCGTACCCCAGGGATCTTCCCTCAGCCCAACACTGTTCAACATCTACATGGCCCCGCTCGCACGCATCGCCAGACAGCACGACCTCAACATCATCTCCTACGCCGACGACACTCAACTGATCCTCTCCCTCACCAAGCACCCCCTCGCCGCCAAAGCCAATCTCCATGAAGGAATGAAGGCCGTCGCCGATTGGATGAAGATCAGCCGACTAAAGCTTAACACGGACAAGACGGAGGTCCTCATCCTCGGCTCCAACCCCTCAGCCTGGGACGACTCCTGGTGGCCAACGACGCTGGGAGCAGCCCCGACTCCCACCGACCACGCACGCAACCTGGGAGTCATCCTCGACTCAACGCTCTCCATGGCCAAGCAAGTCAACGCAGTCTCCTCCTCCTGCTTCAACACCCTCCGCATGCTTCGCAAGATCTACAGGTGGATCCCGACAGACACAAGAAGAACAGTCACCCAGGCCCTCGTCAGTAGCAGACTTGACTATGGGAACGCCATCTACGCGGGAGCCCCGGCCAAGCTCATCAAGCGACTGCAACGCATACAAAACGCCTCCGCACGCCTGATCCTCGACGTACCACGCCACAGCCACATCACCCCCCACCTGAGGAACCTGCACTGGCTCCCCGTCGACAGGAGGATCACCTTCAAACTCCTCATCCACGCACACAAGGCACTCCACAAAACTGGCCCAGCCTACCTCAACAGACGACTCTTCTTCTACGTCCCCAACCGCCAGCTCCGCTCCGCCGACCTCTCCCTCGCCACCGTCCCTCGCATTCGAAGAACAACCACCGGCGGCAGATCCTTCTCACACCTCGCCACCAAGACCTTGAACACCCTTCCACTAAGCCTACGACAGACCCAAGACCTGCTGACCTTCAGGAGGCTACTCAAGACCTGGCTGTTCGACCAGTAGCAGCACCCCCCCCCCCTTCCCTCTCCCCAGCGCCTTGAGACCCTCGCGGGTAAGTAGTGCGCTCTACAAATTCTGTGATTGATTGATTGATTGATCTTTGTCTTACACTGATGCACATCTGGTGGGCTTACCACTGTTCAATGTTCTGATTTCCCTGACTGTGTGCCCATCTCCACTGGACATGCAGTTTTGCACATCAATGTTGAAGGACTCATCTGTGTATACAGTGCAACTGGCTTGACACGTGTTTTGGGTGTATGCAGATGACTGACGTGACACTCCCGTACCCAGGCTGATGTGAGGAGACCCTCTGTGTGTTGTAGTTGTTGACTCACTGACGGAGTGTCCTGCTGACATGTTTGAGTCGTGCACAGACAAGGTTTGGCACAGCGGACCTTCCACAGGAGTGGAGTGCCCTCATGGCAGTGTGTAATCCCGTGACATTGCGTGTGCCCGTGTTGTGTGTTGTGTAAGCATGTCTGTGCGTGTTCCCTTCCCTTTTCCTACACAGGCTGTGTCCCTAGGGATGTTCCTGTTTGTGTTGCTTGCAGAGTTGGTCTGTGTTCATCCAGCATCTTGGACCTGGTTTCTCTGTGATGTGGTTGCATGGCAAACTAATGTTCATGAGGTTGTCATCCCAGGTTGTCTTTGTTGTCAGGGCTGGGGATGTGGGCAAACGGTGATGGGACACATTCAGGATTCCCCTTGGCACTTGTTGTTTACACAAGTCATGTGAATTTCAGTTTGTGGTAGCTTTCAGTGATTGTGACACGGTGTGTGTGTGACTGCTGCCACTCCTCAGGGTCAGAGCTGCAATGTTGGAAGTTGTGTACGTGTGTTCTTTGTGTGTCACCTTGGCTTCTTCGTAGGTGTGTGACTATGGCCAGGATCCCATTGATTGTGGTGGATTTCACATCATGCCCATGTACGGCGTACTGTGCTGTGTGTCAGACATTGACGAGTCTTATTGACTGGCCATATGTGATGGGTATCTGCACCTTAGTTCCCCCACCACCCCTGGGATTGTCATGGGTGCATGTGCACTGTCACCAGTCCATGTGAGCTTCACTGCTGCACATTGGTGGAGATCAGGGTGTGTGGTGTTGAGTGTGCAAATGTGAGTTGTTGCACGGCTAGACCCCTACCTCCATATTGGCCTTGGCTGGCAGGTCGTGCTGATTGATTGGAGCTTGTGTAGGTGTGATGGTAGTTTGTTGCTCAGAACACATGGCTGTGGTTCACAGTGTGAACGACATCTACCTTTGTCATCACAGTGGGATTGTCATGCAGGCTAGTGTCAGCACAATGTGGGGTCCCTGGGGGTAGTGCTGTGGTGGGTCTGTCTCTTGCTGTGTTAGTTGCTGTTCCTACAAGCTTGTGTGACATGTGTAATTTGGCCTCCCTCTCAGCTGACGATGCATGATTGCCCACATCGGGGTATCCGATCCATGAGTAACTTTTGTATGGCACTGTATACACATCTGTGTGATTGGAGTTCAGGCCTCCTCATGTGTTGTGTGGTTGCCTGGGGACACTGGCACACCCCCCATCACCTGTTGTGTTTGAAATGCAGTGTGAGTCTTCCTGCTTGTGTTTGTGCATTTGCAGCACTGCATTGGCATTTCTGTAGTGTGCCATTGTCTGTATGTTGTTTGGTGGCTTTCCCCAGCTGTCCCTGGGACTCCTAGGTCATCAGTCAGCACAATGATCATGGTTTGTATGTCCCATTGATGCCATGGTATGGTATTTGTTCACCTGACATCGATAGTCTCCACAGGTTATCTACATTTGTGTGTCCATTGTTGCAGATATGTGGCTCAGCATTATGATGGTTACTTCTGTCATTGTGTTATTCGTGAATATTGACAATGTGGTCCCCCATGGGTGATGTTTGTATGCACATGGCCAAAACGATGTTTCTGTGACACTGCACTGTTTGCCCCGCCCAATCTATGTTGCTATGGGACACAAGCACTACTATGCCACTGATGTGTTTGTTGTTGTGTGACCAGGATTCATCCATACAGTTTGGCTTTCGCAGCTTTTACCATGACTACACTTACCTTATGATCACCGTGGTGATGGTGCTTTTGGCCCCATTGCCACACTGTTCAAAAGGTGCATCAGCTATGGACCCCACACTTACCTTTTGGTCACTGTGGTGATGGGGCTTTAGGCCCCATGGCCACACTGTTCAAGAGGTGCAACAGCTATGGACCCCGCACTTACCTTTTGGTCACTGTGGTGATGGGGCTATAGGCCCCATGGCCACACTGTTCAAGAGGTGCATCAGCTATGGACCCCACACTTACCTTTTGGTCACTGTGGTGATGGGGCTTTAGGCCCCATGGCCACACTGTTCAAGAGGTACATCAGCTATGGACCCCACACTTACCTTTTGGTCACTGTGGTGATGGGGCTTTAGGCCCCAGGGCCACACTGTTCAAGAGGTACATCAGCTATGGACCCCACACTTACCTTTTGGTCACTGTGGTGATGGGGCTTTAGGCCCCATGGCCACACTGTTCAAGAGGTGCATCAGCTATGGACCCCACACTTACCTTTTGGTCACTGTGGTGATGGGGCTTTAGGCCCCATGGCCACACTGTTCAAGAGGTACATCAGCTATGGACCCCACACTTACCTTTTGGTCACTGTGGTGATGGGGCTTTAGGCCCCATGGCCACACTGTTCAAGAGGTGCATCAGCTAGGGACCCCACACTTACCTTTTGGTCACTGTGATGATGGGTTGTTCGACCCCATGGCCACAGTGGTCATGGTCTGCTTGCATTGTGGAGGCCACACACATTTATGTGTGACACATGTGATAGTGGGTCACATTGTATGTTCAATGTCATGTTCAGTGTTGTAGGCATTTGACACAGACTACACACACTTGTCATGGTGTTGGGGGGGATGTAATTTTCTGTCATTCCTTATGTGGGAGTATGCTGGTTGTGTCATGCATTACCCATCCTATGAGTAGGGGTGGTGGTAGTGGCAGGCATCCAGCCCCCTGAGTAGGGGTGGTGGTAGTGGCAGGCATCCAGGCCCCCATGAGTAGGGGTGGTGGTAGTGGCAGGCATCCAGCCCCCCTGAGTAGGGGTGGTGGTAGTGGTAGGCATCCAGCCCCCCTGAGTAGGGGTGGTGGTAGTGGTAGGCATCCATCCCCCTATGGGTGGGGATGGTAGTAGTGACAGGCATCCAGGCCCCCATGAGTAGGGGTGGTGGTAGTGGTAGGCATCCAGCCCCCCCTGAGTAGGGGTGGTGGTAGTGGCAGGCATCCAGCCCCCCCTGAGTAGGGGTGGTGGTAGTGGTAGGCATCCAGCCCCCCCCTGAGTAGGGGAGGTGGTAGTGGTAGGCATCCATCCCCCTATGGGTGGGGATGGTAGTAGTGACAGGCATCCAGGCCCCCATGAGTAGGGGTGGTGGTAGTGGTAGGCATCCAGCCCCCCTGAGTAGGGGTGGTGGTAGTGGCAGGCATCCAGCCCCCCTGAGTAGGGGTGGTGGTAGTGGTAGGCATCCAGCCCCCTGAGTAGGGGTGGTGGTAGTGGCAGGCATCCAGCCCCCCTGAGTAGGGGTGGTGGTAGTGGTAGGCATCCATCCCCCTCAGTAGGGGTGGTGGTAGTGGCAGGCATCCAGCCCCCTGAGTAGGGGTGGTGGTAGTGGTAGGCATCCATCCCCCTATGGGTGGGGATGGTAGTAGTGATAGGCATCCAGGCCTCCATGAGTAGGGGTGGTGGTAGTGGTAGGCATCCAGCCCCCTATGGGTGGGGATGGTAGTAGTGACAGGCATCCAGGCCCCCATGAGTAGGGGTGGTGGTAGTGGCAGGCATCCAGCCCCCCCTGAGTAGGGGTGGTGGTAGTGGCAGGCATCCAGCCCCCCCTGAGTAGGGGTGGTGGTAGTGGTAGGCATCCATCCCCCCTCAGTAGGGGTGGTGGTAGTGGTAGGCATCCATCCCCCTATGGGTGGGGATGGTAGTAGTGACAGGCATCCAGTCCCCCATGAGTAGGGGTGGTGGTAGTGGTAGGCATCCAGCCCCCCCTGAGTAGGGGTGGTGGTAGTGGCAGGCATCCAGCCCCCCCTGAGTAGGGGTGGTGGTAGTGGCAGGCATCCAGCCCCCCCTGAGTAGGGGTGGTGGTAGTGGTAGGCATCCATCCCCCTATGGGTGGGGATGGTAGTAGTGATAGGCATCCATGCCCCCATAAGTAGGGGTGGTGGTAGTGGTAGGCATCCAGCCCCCTATGGGTGTGGATGGTAGTAGTGACAGGCATCCAGGCCCCCATGAGTAGGGGTGGTGGTAGTGGCAGGCATCCAGCCCCCCCCTGAGTAGGGGTGGTGGTAGTGGCAGGCATCCAGCCCCCCTGAGTAGGGGTGGTGGTAGTGGTAGGCATCCATCCCCCTCAGTAGGGGTGGTGGTAGTGGCAGGCATCCAGCCCCCCCTGAGTAGGGGTGGTGGTAGTGGTAGGCATCCATCCCCCTATGGGTGGGGATGGTAGTAGTGATAGGCATCCAGGCCCCCATGAGTAGGGGTGGTGGTAGTGGTAGTCATCCAGCCCCCTATGGGTGGGGATGGTAGTAGTGACAGGCATCCAGGCCCCCATGAGGAGGGGTGGTGGTAGTGGCAGGCATCCAGCCCCCCCTGAAGAGGGGTGGTGGTAGTGGCAGGCATCCAGCCCCCCCTGAGTAGGGGTGGTGGTAGTGGTAGGCATCCATCCCCCCTCAGTAGCGGTGGTGGTAGTGGTAGGCATCCATCCCCCTATGGGTGGGGATGGTAGTAGTGACAGGCATCCAGGCCCCCATGAGTAGGGGTGGTGGTAGTGGTAGGCATCCAGCCCCCCCTGAGTAGGGGTGGTGGTAGTGGCAGGCATCCAGCCCCCCCGAGTAGGGGTGGTGGTAGTGGCAGGCATCCAGCCCCCCTGAGTAGGGGTGGTGGTAGTGGTAGGCATCCATCCCCCTCAGTAGGGGTGGTGGTAGTGGCAGGCATCCAGCCCCCTGAGTATGGGTGGTGGTAGTGGTAGGCATCCATCCCCCTATGGGTGGGGATGGTAGTAGTGATAGGCATCCAGGCCCCCATGAGTAGGGGTGGTGGTAGTGGTAGGCATCCAGCCCCTTATGGGTGGGGATGGTAGTAGTGACAGGCATCCAGGCCCCCATGAGTAGGGGTGGTGGTAGTGGCAGGCATCCAGCCCCCTGAGTAGGGGTGGTGGTAGTGGCAGGCATCCAGCCCCCCTGAGTAGGGGGTGGTGGTAGTGGTAGGCATCCATCCCCCTCAGTAGGGGTGGTGGTAGTGGCAGGCATCCAGCCCCCCACAGTAGGGGTGGTGGTAGTGGTAGGCATCCATCCCCCTATGGGTGGGGATGGTAGTAGTGATAGGCATCCAGGCCCCCATGAGTAGGGGTGGTGGTACTGGTAGGCATCCAGCCCCCTATGGGTGGGGATGGTAGTAGTGACAGGCATCCAGGCCCCCATGAGTAGGGGTGGTGGTAGTGGCAGGCATCCAGTCCCCCCTGAGTAGGGGTGGTGGTAACTGCAGGCATCCAGCCCCCCCTGAGTAGGGGTGGTGGTAGTGGTAGGCATCCATCCCCCCTCAGTAGGGGTGGTGGTAGTGGTAGGCATCCATCCCCCTATGGGTGGGGATGGTAGTAGTGACAGGCATCCAGGCCCCCATGAGTAGGGGTGGTGGTAGTGGTAGGCATCCAGCCCCCTGAGTAGGGGTGGTGGTAGTGGCAGGCATCCAGCCCCCCTGAGTAGGGGTGGTGGTAGTGGTAGGCATCCAGCCCCCCTGAGTCGGGGTGGTGGTAGTGGCAGGCATCCATCCCCCTCAGTAGGGGTGGTGGTAGTGGCAGGCATCCAGCCCCCTGAGTAGGGGTGGTGGTAGTGGTAGGCATCCATCCCCCCTCAGTAGGGGTGGTGGTAGTGGCAGGCATCCAGCCCCCTGAGTAGGGGTGGTGGTAGTGGTAGGCATCCATCCCCCTATGGGTGGGGATGGTAGTAGTGATAGGCATCCAGGCCCCCATGAGTAGGGGTGGTGGTAGTGGTAGGCATCCAGCCCCCTATGGGTGGGGATGGTAGTAGTGACAGGCATCCAGGCCCCCATGAGTAGGGGTGGTGGTAGTGGCAGGCATCCAGTCCCCCCTGAGTAGGGGTGGTGGTAGTGGGAGGCATCCAGCCCCCCCTGAGTAGGGGTGGTGGTAGTGGTAGGCATCCATCCCCCCTCAGTAGGGGTGGTGGTAGTGGCAGGCATCCAGCCCCCCCTGAGTAGGGGTGGTGGTAGTGGTAGGCATCCATCCCCCTATGGGTGGGGATGGTAGTAGTGATAGGCATCCAGGCCCCCATGAGTAGGGGTGGTGGTAGTGGTAGGCATCCAGCCCTCTATGGGTGGGGATGGTAGTAGTGACAGGCATCCAGGCCCCCATGAGTAGGGGTGGTGGTAGTGACAGGCATCCAGACCCCCCTGAGTAGGGGTGGTGGTAGTGGTAGGCATCCAGCCCCCCCTGAGTAGGGGTGGTGGTAGTGGCAGGCATCCAGCCCCCCCTGAGTAGGGGTGTTGGTAGTGGCAGGCATCCAGGCCCCCATGAGTAGGGGTGGTGGTAGTGGCAGGCATCCAGCCCCCCCTGAGTAGGGGTGGTGGTAGTGGTAGGCATCCAGCCGCCCTGAGTAGGGGTGGTGGTAGTGGTAGGCATCCAGCCCCCCCTGAGTAGGGGTGGTGGTAGTGGTAGGCATCCATCCCCCTATGGGTGGGGATGGTAGTAGTGACAGGCATCCAGGCCCCCATGAGTAGGGGTGGTGGTAGTGGTAGGCATCCAGCCCCCTGGGTAGGGGTGGTGGTAGTGGTAGGCATCCATCCCCCTGAGTAGGGGTGGTGGTAGTGGCAGGCATCCGGCCCCCCTGAGTAGGGGTGGTGGTAGTGGTAGGCATCCATCCCCCTATGGGTGTGTATGGCATTGGTGATGCCCATCCCACCCCTATGGTTGTGCTGTTGCTAGTGTACGTCATTTGTGCATCCCTATGTGTGTGTGACATATTTTGGGTACGTGTAGTTTGTTTGTATTGTTGGTGTTTGACTTACCGTCTGTGCCGTACGCGTCCGTACCGGTAATAGATGTAGAGTATAGGTAGGACCTGCGCGATGGGATTCATGGTTGGGTCGTCTCATTCGGGTTTCTCGTGTCTTCGACTCGTACTCGTCGCTGGCTTGTTCGTCTCGTAGCCGTGGATCGTCTTGTGGCGCGAAACGGAGCTTATGTGCTGCTCTCCCGGATGCTGAAACGTGCCGGACGTAGCGACTGGTTCGGCGCGTACAGTGCGCGCATCGTACTAGTCCGGCCGGAAGGTGCTGTGTATTTGGTTCCGTGCGACTCGATTCGGCGTTTACGGATCCGGCTCGGGCGGGGAACAGGAGCTGGATTGGGTGAGTACGGCTCGCTCGGGAAATGGGTTGTTATACGCATCGTACTTGTTCGTCCGGACGGGTGTACGAATCGGTCGGGAAACACGCATTCGGCTGGGTTTTTTTCCGGACGAATACTGTTAGGTGCCCTACCGGCCAAGATCGGAATCGACCCCATAGTCTTTCCCTGCCCCAAGTTTAGGTTTAAATGCCTATCTATGCTAAGTCCGCTCTTTTCCGTTGAGCGTACAGCTCCCCGCCCCCAAAAAGGCTTTTGTCATTTTACCTCACCCTGCTCGGCTGCTCCTTCCACGCCTTCACTGCAGTCAGTTGCATCATCGGATTTTGAAAAAGTGCACAGAGTAAATTGAGTTGAGTTTTTTTGTGCAGTGTCACATAGCGAGAACTCGACCCAAACTTGGTTTCAGAGCGCTTTACATGAGCACCAGTTGTATTACAGATGGACACATTAATTCTTAGTCATGGGGAGATTAAGTGATTTGCCCAGAATCCAAGACGTTTGAGTGTCCTGCCGCCAGACTCGAACCCGGTTCCCCAGCTTAAACGTCGGCCGCCCTAGCCGTTAAGCCAAACCACGCCTCTAAATCACCGGGAGGAATGGAGAAGTGGGGAGCTGGAAGAGGGTGCCTCAGACGCACACACTGCTGGGGTAGTGGGGCTTACACAAAACATTGCTTAGATGGGCCCTAACAAATTGCTTTGGGTGAAACATTAGAGGGAAGTTTGTAAGAGGGAAGCCTTTTACACTGTCTTTGTGTTGGAAGTGGCACACACACTCACTGCTTTAAATTGGGCAGAAGATATACCCGTGCTCGCTTCAAGATGGCGAAAAGGGCACACGTATTGTAAGATACCACACACGTAAACTGCCTCGCGGGGTAGAATGAAGGGAACCCCTTCATGCTGCTTAATAGGCTGATGAAACGCCCCCTCGCACATGGGCTTAAGAACGAGTATGAAGGGTATCACTGCTAAACCACTTCCCCCGAAAAAAATTGTAAGTGAAGATCCTCACGTCAACATTGCATCTAAAGTGTAAAAGATGACTTGTTCAATTTACGAGGGAACCGTAAAGTGCTTTGCTGAAACATTAAGCACGGTGATAGAGCGAAATGTTCTTGTGAATTGTAGGGGTGCATCATAATCACTGATAGGCCGCACCCACATGTATTCAGACATATATTCGTTTATATCCATTGTATACTCATGCATGTTTAGTAAAGAATGAATAGTTCACTGAGACGAAGTGAACTATTCAGTATAATGGTGTTAGGATAATGATGTAGTGTAATGCTTTTTGAATTGTGTGAACATAATGCATAGAGGAACTAGTTCGTGTATGTAATGTAATTGCAGTAGTTTAAACGTGCACCATATTAAAGTTGCATATGTAATTCATTGTTTGCATAAAGAATCGTAATGAATATGCTTATAGGGAAAAGTAAGATGTGTGTTTAAGAGTTATATGTAAGGGCCTGACTACATATATGCTTAAGGAAGGCCTGGTATATTCTTATGTTAGCTTATAATGTAGGCCGAAAAGGGTTTCTCTTGGAAAGGCTCTCTGGGCACAAACGGTAGATTTAATTAGCACAGTAGAAGGTTTCTGTTGAACGTATCTTTTGTTGCAGGTGCAAGGACACATGTCTCGTTAGTAAAGACTAACTCTTTGTTTTCAAAAGTTAGAAAGATGGGAGGCATGGTACGGGGAGTGCAATGGAATTTAGGGATGATACTTTCAGAGAGAAGGCGCCTGGGACTCAAGGTCAACGAAACCGTCCAGGATGAAGTCACCGTTTCAATGGAAAAGCACAAGAAAGAAGACCTGGCCAAGAGGGCGTAAACAAGGCGTGTACCTTTGTAGTATGGTTTTGTATTAGGGATAGTGCCCTGAGGGAGGAGGCCAGAGAAGCGGTAGGGGAGACCTGAGAGAAGGACAGAGCTGAGCTTAGGTATATGGTGATTGCACTTCTTAGGAAGTCTTCACAGCTGACACCTTTTATTCTTTCTTGCCTAGGAAAATCGTTATGCAGGGATGTCACTTAGCATTAGTGTAGGGACAGCAATTGATTTTAAGCTTGTTTAGGCCCATGAAGAGCAACTTAGAAATAGGAGCAATCATAGTCTGGTTGGTCCTCCTAGAACTGTCTATTCTTCTTATCCTGAGTCGGATGAGACTCCTGCGTAGATTATTATTTGTATTAGTGCCCATCTATTTCTTTAACCTCGTGTTGAGGTGCCTGCACGTTCAGTTATTTTTGGCGATAATAAATTCTCAAACTTGAATTTGGAGTCAGTGGTCCTTTCAGACAAAATGAATGCTGATATCTAACCTGATGAGATTCTCTCCTTTACACTATTCAACAGGTAAAAAGATCTTGGCGGCCAGAAGGTTCTTATAGATAATTAGATAAGAATCGGCGTTATCAGTTGGTAGCAGAGTAGGATGGTTACCTTTGATGGTAAGGGGAGATCTAGAGCAAAGATAAGAGACTAAGTTGCCCCATAGAGCCCGAGTGACGCAGATCCAGAGGACCGCGGGAGACGGATGTCGGAGGTCGTGGAAAACTGACGGAGAGTGACGGTGCGGCGGAAGTAGCAGTTCGTAGTAGAGTGAGTATGAAAAGAGTGATGGTTGATAGATTGCGGTGTTATATTGTTGTGTGATGTCTTGCGGAGTTGGAACGAAAGTTGTGTGATTGAGAAACGGACCGTGAGCGCGCGCGGGACCGGGAGATTTATTGTGGTGTAGAATACACCCAGAGTTGAGAACGTTGACCAGAGTAGTGGGGGTCACGAGACGTCATTGACAGACCCACAGAAGATAGGGACACATGTGTGAGTGTGTGAATAACCAACGCAGGTCGTAGGTTATTGTGTGCAGAACATCGAGTGATTGAATCCTATCGAGTGTATTAGAGGCGATTGTCCGGTCGTTCGTGGACAGACGGTTGCCAGATTGAGGTCAACAAGCTCAAGAGACTGATCGGTCATTGGTAAGACTGACGGTCAGAGAGGTAATTGTTCGGTAGGACGGACATTATTTCAGAGTATAATTGGGACGAATGCGAGTGAGAACAAGAAAATTAGAAAGGAGGGGAACTGCTGCGAGCGGAGGAAAAGTGACGTCAGACAAGAGCCGCGCTGCGATAGGCCGGTTGGTGTGAACCGCGCTGGTATTGGTGGATTGGAATCAGGAAGTAAAAGCGGACATTTTGAGTGCAAATACAAAGTTGATTCATCATGAAATGTTTTAAAGCTTTACGGGAACTTTGTAGAGGTGATAGACATGTGGTTGTTCGGGAGGGAGAGGAAGCTCCTCCCGAGGATACACCAGCACATTATATGGCGAAGAATGTAGGGTTGCATACTATAATTTGGCTCGAGAATTGGCATAAAATGACAGAAACAGAAGGAGATTTGTCGTTCCCTCGATATGGTACTTTCAGGTTAGAGGTGCTGTACCAGCTCAAGAGTGTAATGGCTTCATTACGACCACTACCTAGACCAACACAGTTTGAGGCACTACATGCGTGGGTAAGGGCAGCGTATGATAGGAAGAAGGACAGATGCCAAGAAAGGGTGAAGAAATCGGTCAGGGCATTTCAAGATGCAAAATGGGATGCCTTGGAGAAAAGGTGGAGAGCAGACACGATCGAAGGAGATAAGTTGTACCCATTGTTAATACAAAATGGGAAGATAACAAGAGTCGATGAGGACGATAGTGATTTAGATGACAGTCTGTTGGATAGGATGTTGGCGGAGAGGCCACCACCATTTAATCCAGATTCAGAAGAGGGAAAGACAACCCCAGCAGTGGCAATAGTTGATGAGAGTCAGAACCAGACTAGCATGAGAGTAGTGGGAAGAATTTCCACAGGAACGGAGGGGGCTACGGCGTCTATGATAACACAGCCTCCTGGGGGGAACACAAGATTACCGGACTCCTTGACAGTACCGGTTACCATTGGCCCTATAGTACCGGTATATGACCCAGACCGAGTGAGAGAAGGGAGCTCCGTGCCGATGAGAAGGGAAGAAGGAAACAGTGAGAGTGGGAATGGGTTTGGAGTAAGGGTGGTTCATTTCCCAAGACCAATAGACACAAGTACGCCGTTACCGGCTACTGCGGATTCTTCAGGTGGACAAGAAGAGGAGAGACCGGAAAGACCGAGGTCTTTACGGGAATCGAAGTCAGCTTTGAGGGAGTGGACACCAACAGTAACGAACCAAGAGGATAGGATGCAAAGAGATAGGGCACAAAATGTCTCGGAAGACAGACCAAGTTCCAGGAATATGGAAGGGAATAGGTCACAAGGACAGAATAGTGACTGTGATGAGCGGGACGGCTCAGGTTGTCGAGATGTACTGAGGAGTGCAGTACAGGCAAGGTTGCTAGACGTAGTGAGGCTGAAAGCAGAGGTAGACGAAATGATCAGTGGGGGTCTGCCTTTGGAAAGGATAGAAATCTATGGATCAGATGAGCTGCTGTTTGTAGCAAAAGATGTGACTCGAAAAGCTAGAATGGCACATGATAGATTGAGGGATTTGGCCAAAAGATATGAGGTGGACCTGAATAAAACTAAAGCGTTACAGGGACCACATAGATTGCATTACAGTGATCAGGAGTTGGAGGAGAAAAGAATCACAGGGTTGAAGACGCACACCAGAGACCTGATCATAGGAATGAGAATATGGATTTTGTTGGACAAATGGGAAGAAAGGTGGTCCAAAAAGAAACCAGTAAAAAGAGCAGAAGGGGAAACGCCGCCGCCAGGAGGGGGGCGACGGGTGTTGGAAATTTTCCTTTACGGGAAGTACAGAATGGAGGGTACGTGCATGTGCCGTGGAATAGAGGTGATTTGGCTGCATTTACAAATGATTTTCCTCGGCTGAGGGAAAAACCGGTGGAGTGGTACAAGCAGGTTGAGCGGTTTGTGAAGATTTCAAAAGTATTGTGGATTGATTTGAACACTTTGTTTGACATAGTGGTACCAGGAGATTTGTGGACAGCATGTAAAGTCGCTATTGAGTGGCCGGCTTCGGAACCGAAAAGAGAGGCGGTTACAAATGGTCCATCACCTGATGTCATGAAAAAGTATGAGCAGGTGATTACATGGTTGAAGTCGAAGATTTCACCTCAGGATATAGATTGGGTTAAGATAGATCGGACTGTACAGGAACCCAAGGAAACGGTGCATGAGTATTACGAAAGACTTCTGCAAGTTTTTAAACAGTATAGTGGGTTAGATGTTTTGGACCCTAAGGATATGGGACAGTTTGTCTCAAAGTTTGTAACGGGTCTGAGAGGGGAAATCAGCCTCATGATACAGCACCATTTGATCTGCTGGCAGAACAAGCCACTAGATGAAATTTTGCGGTACGCGAGATACTGTAGTGATGAGGTGGATTCAAAACATCGAAAGCTAAAAGACAAATTGATGCTTGTCCAGATGCAGACAGCACAGAGTCAGCCTAGTGGAGGGACCCTAGGAAGAAAGCAAGGAAATTTCCAAGGAAACCAGAATGGGCAGGTACAGGGTAAGGGAAAACCAGTAGACCCCAAGACAGGAGTGGACGTGGCTACACTAAAGAAGACCACTGCGTGTCATCTTTGTCGTCAGGTCGGACATTGGAAACGCGAGTGTCCTTTGAACCCAGCTAATCAGGTACAGGAAGAGGAAGAGGGGGCTCAGGCACCCGCGCAAGAGGTGGTTAACACAATAACGAGACCTAGAACGATGAAAGGGGGGTTTACAATTCTCTTGCTCAGATTCCCCAAGCTCCAAGGTTTTCACAAGGAACACGAACGTACCAACAGATGCCCCTGTTCGAACGCTATGCTGAGGATAGCTTAGACCCTTTATCCTGACGGTGCCTGAGGGGGAGGAAGACTGCACACTTGGAGCGGTCTTGGAGGTAGACCAGAGAGGACCTTTTGTGGAGGCAGAGATTGAGGGCAATCCTGCAACACTTTTGGTTGATACTGGAGCTACCCGGTCTACTGTAAGATCTGCAGTAGTCCCTAACCTACCCCTCTCGGGACAATCAATCCAGGTTGTCGGAGTAGCGAACAAGAAGATGAGCAGCCCATTGACAGAACCGATCTTAGTAAAGATAGGTACTTTCCAAACTAGACATCAGTTTGTAGTGTGTGATACGAGTCCAGTTTGTCTTTTGGGAAGAGATCTGTTGTGCAAGTTGAACTGCACGATTTATTGTACACCACGAGGAGTGGAGGTCCAGACGAGAGATGATGATGCTGACTTTAAGATCGCCAATCAGCATTTGTGTATAGATCTGTACCCAATGGTGACGGTGGAAGAACTTCCACCTGATCTGAGAGACGCAGTGTCGCCTGTGGTGTGGGATTTCGCAGGAGACGAAATAGGTTTAATCAGAGGGGTTGAACCAGTGCGGATTGAGGTGAAACAGAATGTTGATTTCCCAAGAACACCGCAATACAATTTATCGACGGAAACGATTGCAGGAATAAAACCTGTGATCGAGACTTTCATTGAGAAGGGTATTTTAAAAGAGATCAGAGGTAGTCCCTGTAATTCGCCCATAATGGGACTACAGAAACCGAGCGGGAAATACAGGATCGTGCAAGACCTGCGAAAGGTCAACATGATAGTTGTCCCTTGTTGTCCAGTGGTACCGAATCCTTCAGTAATACTGTTCCAGATCCCATGTGAAGCCGAGTGGTTTACGGTTATCGATTTGTGTCAAGCCTTCTTTTCGATACCGCTCCACGAGGAAAGCCAATTTCTTTTTGCGTTTAGGCTAGAAAATCGCGTGTTAACATGGTGTCGTATCCCTCAAGGGTATACGGAAAGTCCATCGATCTTTAACCAGATCCTGAAGAAGAACCTTGAGAGTCTTGTGTTGCCGCAGAACTCAGTTCTCGTGCAATACATAGATGACTTGCTCATTGCCTCGGAAACAGAAGATGCTTGCAGAATTGACACAGTAGCCTTGTTGAACCACTTAGCAGAGAATGGACATAAGGTGTCCCCGAACAAGCTGCAGTACTGTTTGAATGAGGTACAGTACTTGGGACACAGATTAGAAAAAGGCAAAAGGAAGGTGTCACCGGATCGAATCGAGGCAATAATGAGCATGGCGGTACCCACTACACAGAGGGAAGTTAGGATGTTTCTGGGAATGGTTGGCTATTGTCGACAGTGGATTCCTAGTTTCTCCTTGAGAGCAAAGCCTCTGCAGAGGCTTACACACAAGGATGTGAGTGATCCGGTACCATGGGACGAGGAGTGCTTGATGTCATTCCTGAAGTTGAGAGATGATTTGTGCAGGGCTCCCGCACTGGGAATGCCTGATTACAACAAGGCCTTTTCATTGTTTTGTTACGAGAGAGGAGGGTGTGCATTAGCAGTGTTAGCTCAGAACCATGGAGGTGTCCGTAGACCAGTTGCCTATTTTTCAGCTACTTTAGATCCAGTAGCTTCTGCGTTGCCCGGATGTCTAAGATCCGTTGCTGCAACAGGTGTCAGCATTGAAAGATGTGAAAGCATTGTAATGGGACATCCATTGACTGTACATGTACCACATTCGGTTGAGTTATTAATGACCAGGACCAAGACCCAGCACCTAACGAACAATAGGTTAACAAGGTACGAGCAAGTCATACTTGCCGCAGAGAATGTGACTCTGAAAAGGTGCTCCATCTTGAACCCTGCGACATTGATGCCTATACCGAACACAGATGATGAAGATTGTGAGGACCATGATTGTCTCGATGTGACCGAACTTTGCACCAAACCGAGACCTGACATTGTCGATGAGCCATTGGATGACCCAGATGAAATTTTCTTTGTCGATGGTTCATGCTTAAGAGACAGTGTGGGGCAATTGAGAGCAGCGTTTGCTGTATGTACCATTTCAGGAGTGGTCGACGCTGCTTGCCTAGAAGGAGTACGCTCCGCGCAGGTAGCTGAGATCATTGCCTTGACCCGTGCCTGTTTGGCCGCTGATCGAATTCGAATCACGATTTACACAGACAGCCAATACGGCTTTGGCGTGGTGCATGACTTCGGGCAGTTATGGTCTCAGAGGGGATTTTTGACATCATCTGGCTCACCCATTCGTAATGGAGAATATGTAAGACAATTGTTAGAAGCATTACAGCATCCGAAAGAAATTGCTGTTGTAAAGTGTTCAGCCCATGGGAAGGGGGAGGACTTTGTATCCTTGGGTAATAACTACGCAGATGAGGTAGCCCGCTTCTGCGCAGAACAAGGATGCATATACACAGGCAGGGAGATAGAAGAGAGCCAAGAGGGAAACGATCTCAGCATAATGTTGACCATGGCAGACACTTGGGAAGAGCTTAAGAGATTGCAAGATGAAGTCTCAACCAAGGAAAGAGAGGGCTGGATCAAAGCTGGGTGCGAGAGAGGAGAAGTGGATGTGTGGGTATCCAACGATGGGAGAGCTGTGTTGCCGGAAGAATTGTTGAGTCCGATGGCTAGATTGATACATGGACAGGCACACCTGGGTAGAGACGCAATGATGAGAGTGTTCAGACAGACGTGGTATAACCCACGGTTCCGAGCAATGGCTGAGACGGTATGTCAGAGGTGTGTTACATGTCAACAGATGAATGCTGGAAAGAAAACTGTAGTTACACTGAGTCATATTGGAAGGTCAGGAGGGCCCTTCAATAGACTACAGCTGGATTTCGTGGAGATGCCTAGGTGCAATGGCTTGAGGTACATTCTAGTGATAGTATGTATATTCTCACGGTGGGTGGAGGCATACCCCACACGAAGGTGTGACACTCTGACAGTGGCTAAATTATTGTTGAGGGAGCTTATCCCTAGATTCGGGATCCCGACCTCTTTGGAATCAGATAGAGGTGGGCACTTCCATAGCGAAATCATGAAGTTACTTTGTGCAGCATTGAACATTGACCAGAGACTCCACTGTAGCTACAGACCAGAGGCTTCTGGGATGGTGGAACAAGTTAATGGAACTTTGAAAGCCCGGATGGCAAAAATGTGTTCTTCAACATCCCTGAAATGGCCCGACGCCTTGCCACTGGTGCTCATGAGCATGCGAAGTGTCCCAGACAGAAAGACCGGGTTGTCCCCCCATGAAATATTAATGGGGAGGGCAATGAGACTGCCAGCAGTACCAGCTACAGCCTTGATAAGCATCACTGATGATTTGATTCTCGATTATTGTAAAGGACTCTCTGATGTGGTCCGTTCTGTATCCCAGCAGGTGCAAGCAGCTGTGGTTCCAGCCTCGAGTGATCTGTGCCACGACTTGTGTCCCGGTGACTGGGTGCTCGTCCGGAAGCACGTGAGGAAGAGTTGTTTGGATGTTCGTTGGCGTGGCCCGTACCAGGTGATACTTATCACGAACACAGCAGTAAAGTGTGGAGGATTACCGAATTGGGTGCATGCTTCCCATACCCGCAGAGTTCCAGCACCCTTGGAAGAAACAGCTCCTCTCGTAAATGAAAACCCAGCTGACGTGGTAGGGCCACATGAGAGGACAAGTCAAGCTGTAAGGGTCGCTGACACAGCTGGTGGTGCACTAGAGCAAGCTGAAGGGGGTTTCCACAGTTCAAACCCTGATTCAGGCACCGAAGAGAGAGAAGGTGCAGTGGGCGGAGAAGAGTCAAATGCAGCAGAAAGAGGAAGTAGTGCACTGGGTATAGAAGGGGAAGGCAGACGAACGAACAGAAGTGCTGAAAGTTGGCCTGAGAGACAGAGGCGACTGAACCTGAGGTTGGCACCTGAAAGAGATCTTGCTCCAGTGTCCGAAGTATCTGAAACCGAAGCAAGCGACGAAGACCAAGCACAAGACAGTCGGCGAAGGTCCAAGAGAACAAGAGTGCCTTGTCGCAGATACTCTACCCCTGAGTGGACTTACACTGTGTTTGATGCAGGGGGTGGTGAATACAGGGAGACTGAGGTCAGTGGAAGTTTTCAGTCGGAGCCCGAAACTGGTGGTGAAGGTGGTGCTGCGGATGCCAGGGTTCGAGATAGACGGAACACTGACACTCACGATTCCGAATCCCCCACTTCTGAGTGAAGTCCGAAACTTGCTTTTGCATCGGGTCGAATTCCCGCCTTTCGGAGCTGAGCCGTTTTCACACGAAGTGCTGCTTTTGCGTCTTGAACTTTTGTATCACGTTCTGGTCGTGCTTAATGAGGATCTCATTATGGATCAGTAATGAACTATAAATAAAAGTCTAAAAGAAGAAGATAACCTAGGTCCGAGTGGAAGAAGAATAAACTTAGGGACTTTCCACAAGAAGAGGAACGAAAACTAGGGAAGTCTTTTTCTGGACTGTGTAAATAAGTTGTGATCGGAAAAGGGAAAGCCCGGAGATTTCATGGTTGCTCGAGCTGGTTAAGCAAGTCATAAATAAAGGACAGAGACTTTTCTGAGTTCTTTGCGATAACCAAGACTTTTTGAGAACTTTCGAAATCATGGAACCGGGAAATCCCAATCGTAGAGCAAAGTGGATTATAGGCATTCTCATAAGTAGTGTGATAATTTCAATAATCATAGTAGTTGTAGTCTCATATACTGGTTCGCATGAGCCAGAAGTAGAGGCAGTGACAGGGACACCTACACCTATCACGCCTAGTCAGAAGGGGGTAGACAGGGCAGCTGATAGAGCTATGATTTTAGAAGAAAGTCGTAGATTACATGTAGATTTGTCTAAGGGTGATTTTAAGCTTAATGCGTATGCTAAGTTGTTGTATGAGTATGTTGACGTGATGGATGCGAAAGATTGTTATGTGTGTATGCAGTTGCCTACGTCGGTGGATGAGGGTATTAGATATCATCATCTTCCACTGACTTATGGTATTTCTTGTAGTCTTTTGCTTAGTTTGTTTTATGAGAGAGATCAGTTCGAGTATTTCTTTTCCAATTTCGATGCAGTGCTTCCTGAAGTCCCAGCCTACAAGCATTTGAATAAGTATGACTATTATAAGACTGAGGACAGATTGAGGAAGTACTTCATACCGAGTTTGGAATTGGATACAGCATTCGCACACAGACACAATCTGACTTGCTTGATGTCGGATGTAGAGAGAAAGTTTGTAGATCAGGTTGAAGATAGGTATAGAAAGCTGACTGAATCCCGAGACTTAGGGCATCACAGGACAGATTGGACGGAGGAAGAACGGTTGCATAAGACCAAGGGAAGCTATGGTCCTATAGCGTTGGATAAGGAGCAGAGGGGTAAGTTGTGTATAAGGCGTTATCAGACTTACTACGAAAAGGTTCCAGTAGGACAGAGTACTTGTGATCACGTTTTCACCATGGCAGATGAGGCAAAAGATTTTCTCCAAGGTCCTGTACAAGTGATACCTACGGTGTATTATGTATGTGGGAAGAATGCTTATGTGAGGTTGCCTGCAAATTGGTATGGAACATGTTATTTGTCAATAATATTTCCAAAGATTTACCATACAGAAGACTTAAATCTTCTGGAGGGTGGAGAGCATTCAAGAACGAGAAGAGCTGCAAGTGCAGGAATCGTTGTGGGGGATATCTTTGGAGCTATGATACCTAGTCTAGGAGTAGTCTTGAATGATGTGAAGATCCGGAGGTTAGCGACTGTGGTGGATGAATTTTCGATGAACACAGCAAAATCGTTGGTGTTGGTGGAAGGAGAGATGTTGTCGATAAGGGGTATGGTTTTGCAGAATCGCCTTGCTTTGGATGTCCTATTGGCAAAAGAGGGCGGAGTCTGTAAAATGCTGAAGGTTCAAGAGTGCTGCACTTATATACCAGACCGTAGCAAGGATCTGGAGAAATATATAAGTAACATCACTATGATCCACACAAAGATAGCGGATTTGACCGAAGAAGGGGCCTGGGAAAAGGTCGGAAAGGGTTTTGGTCAAGTGGGAGGTTGGTTTGCGAACCTAGGAAAGGGATTCCTTGGGTACTTCCTGAGACCACTCCTTATTTTGGTGGTTTGTGTGGCTGGCTTGTGGATTATGATCAAGGCCTACAAGTGGTATCGAGCAGGCAGAGTCAAGAGAGCTTTGAGGGAAAATGACATGAGATTGGCAAGACTGCAGGACAATCAGTATAAAAGGCTCAAGAGCATGGAGAACTTCAGATCAGGGAAGATGGGAACAAGTTCTGTTTAGGTCGGTTCCTTCTCCGAGGGAGTAGAATGAGATATGATGACAGGAGTCATCAAAGGGGGAACTGATAGAGCGAAATGTTCTTGTGAATTGTAGGGGTGCATCATAATCACTGATAGGCCGCACCCACATGTATTCAGACATATATTCGTTTATATCCATTGTATACTCATGCATGTTTAGTAAAGAATGAATAGTTCACTGAGACGAAGTGAACTATTCAGTATAATGGTGTTAGGATAATGATGTAGTGTAATGCTTTTTGAATTGTGTGAACATAATGCATAGAGGAACTAGTTCGTGTATGTAATGTAATTGCAGTAGTTTAAACGTGCACCATATTAAAGTTGCATATGTAATTCATTGTTTGCATAAAGAATCGTAATGAATATGCTTATAGGGAAAAGTAAGATGTGTGTTTAAGAGTTATATGTAAGGGCCTGACTACATATATGCTTAAGGAAGGCCTGGTATATTCTTATGTTAGCTTATAATGTAGGCCGAAAAGGGTTTCTCTTGGAAAGGCTCTCTGGGCACAAACGGTAGATTTAATTAGCACAGTAGAAGGTTTCTGTTGAACGTATCTTTTGTTGCAGGTGCAAGGACACATGTCTCGTTAGTAAAGACTAACTCTTTGTTTTCAAAAGTTAGAAAGATGGGAGGCATGGTACGGGGAGTGCAATGGAATTTAGGGATGATACTTTCAGAGAGAAGGCGCCTGGGACTCAAGGTCAACGAAACCGTCCAGGATGAAGTCACCGTTTCAATGGAAAAGCACAAGAAAGAAGACCTGGCCAAGAGGGCGTAAACAAGGCGTGTACCTTTGTAGTATGGTTTTGTATTAGGGATAGTGCCCTGAGGGAGGAGGCCAGAGAAGCGGTAGGGGAGACCTGAGAGAAGGACAGAGCTGAGCTTAGGTATATGGTGATTGCACTTCTTAGGAAGTCTTCACAGCTGACACCTTTTATTCTTTCTTGCCTAGGAAAATCGTTATGCAGGGATGTCACTTAGCATTAGTGTAGGGACAGCAATTGATTTTAAGCTTGTTTAGGCCCATGAAGAGCAACTTAGAAATAGGAGCAATCATAGTCTGGTTGGTCCTCCTAGAACTGTCTATTCTTCTTATCCTGAGTTGGATGAGACTCCTGCGTAGATTATTATTTGTATTAGTGCCCATCTATTTCTTTAACCTCGTGTTGAGGTGCCTGCACGTTCAGTTATTTTTGGCGATAATAAATTCTCAAACTTGAATTTGGAGTCAGTGGTCCTTTCAGACAAAATGAATGCTGATATCTAACCTGATGAGATTCTCTCCTTTACACTATTCAACAGGTAAAAAGATCTTGGCGGCCAGAAGGTTCTTATAGATAATTAGATAAGAATCGGCGTTATCAACGGTGCCCAGGCGATGAGGAGTGCACGCCCCAGGAGCCTAACCCCGCTCGGTGTACATTTAATAACTCAGTGCGGTCTCATCACATGAGGGGGCGGGGTATCTTAAGTCACGTCGCATTTGGAGGCAATATAATAAATAAATAACCAGGAAGGGTTGGAAGGCAGGGCCAGGGGCAAGGACAGTGACCCGAGCATAGCAGTTGGCCTAAGGGAGGAATTCAAAATATAGGCATGCAAGCAGCGTGTGCACGGCTTGCGTGTGGCTGCTCGCTCCCGAGGCAATACTCCATGGGAGTTAACTTTTAAAAAAAGGTGGGACATGCACCAAGCTTTAGCCATTTGGAGGCTACGATTTTTAAATGACTCAGACAAAAGCCAATCCAAAGTGGTGGAGGGAGTCAGACTCCACAAAGTACATACAACAGATCATCCTGCAGCGCAAGCGCTGTAGGCTCGACCTAAAAAGAGCATTGGGAAAGCCAATAGAATAGCTTTTAGAGACATGACCCTTTGGCTTTCAGGGCACTTGTTAAAATAGCATGAGCATCAACGCCTGGAAGAACCATAATGTAAAAATCACCTTGACCAATGGTTCCTGCAAAGATAGTAACTTTGAAGAATAGGTTGGGTCTGAGTGGGAAATAATTGGCAGGAAATCGACTTGCTGGCCGTCAGAGAATTCCTCAACTGCTGGAACATTCTGTTTTGCTGTATACGTCACTTTGCTGTTATTCGTTTTTCACTTAATACTGTCTTAAAATCCCAGTATCATGAGCAGTGCATGATTGTGATGTGTGGAGGCGAGCTCACATAAGTCTGACCTACTGACAGGTCGTAAGCAGGCGGTTTACCTCAAACGTCCAAGAAGTACAAATTAAACCAAACTCACAGTTCAGACTTGCCAGCAACCGCCAGATTACTGTTCTGATGAATAGTGTGTGACCCTGTGTATCAGCAGTCTCTCAGAGAGATTTGATGACGCACCATAATAAATCGTGCAGACAAGGATTGTTTTAACACAATGTCCTTGGAGCTTTAGCTATTCTTCACTGCCGCTGGTGTGATGTTATAAGTAGGTTTATTCTGAGCAATTACCTTGCCAGCTTACACATGTCAGCAGTGGTTCACACAAGGAGGGCAAAGATCAGAGGAAATAAACAAACAGGCAATAGATTACAGCATGCATGCGCAATAAAACTCCATCCAAAGAGAAAGTGACATCTGGCCCTTATCGACTCAGCCACAGTGTGAAACAGGTAAAGGGGTCGTAAAACAACGCACATTCCTGTCCCCAGGGTCTGACTTGTCTATAGGCCGGGCCACTGGGATTATGCGGCATGGTAGGGTCAAATTATGCGACAGAGTTGAGTAAATAATACGGCAAGAAAAGACACATTATGAGGCATTTATGCGGCAATTTTGTGATGGTACTACAAGATTTTGTCATTTTTAAGCTTGTTAATTGTGTCTGGGCATTGGTTGTGCCTCATTAGTACCAGCTTAACACGCAAATATAGCAATAAGAAAAATAAAGGTGGCCAGTCAACATTTGCAAAGGGCATTCCACTGAGCAGCAACACACGTCACTGTGTTTTTACTATGTTTTGAACCGTTTGAGATAAAAACAATTTTTTTTTGTTAAAATCTGCGGATATTGCAGCAGATGATGGATTATCCGGCAAATGCGTCAAATCTACAATTATGCAAAAATCGCCGCACAATCACATAATTCCAGTGGCTCTGTCTGAAGGGCAATCAGGCAATGCCCGATGGGCTGGTCTAACAGATCAGTGTGTGGTCTGTTTTTTAGCAGTTTTATGGCCAGTAAGGAGCCCGTTTCTACTGTTGATTTCCTTAATGTTAGCATAAGCATTGCCTGCAGCAAACACAAATTCAAGCAGTCTTCTATAGCTATCAAAATAGCTATTCAGCGTGTCTTTAGAAGTTTAAAATTGGCCTGGATTGCAAATGTTAGCCACATTTTTAGCTATCTGGTTCGCTGATGGGGTCCTCTTTGATTTTGGTGCCCAGGCCTCTTTTTTGTCCCAGTCCGACCCTGCCTGTCCCTTATAAAGAGATGATGGCAAAATGTGAGCCTGAATTATAAAGGATTTATTTGGATTTAAACAGAAATACGATTGCCACGAGCAACCAATAATCCTTTGTATAACAGTGCCTGAGTTCTGTAACAGCTCGGACATTCTGCTATGTAGTGCCACTGTGCAAATTTGACCTAATGTGCATAATTGTGGTGTTTCTAATGAACGCCCTAGAGATGGATCAAAGATTCTTATGAGACCCGCCTATCCACCTCTCTTAATCCTAGTCTTCTTTGAAATTCATCAACCTGAACAACATTATTAGGGCTACTCTGCAGCAAGCTAAAACCACCACCATGACATTAGCTCATGAAACAATACTGTAAGTGGGATAGCATAATCATTTTCGCTAAGGCTATCCAGCCAATGAGTGATCATGGCAATGTACCCCAAAAGAGTTCACTAGCACAGTTAATATTCAATCCACAATGGCCTTCTGATGGTCATCTTTATGATAGTATAATTTAAATTCCATGTATTTCAACATATCTGGAGCCCATTTCAGTGGGGCATGTTGCATTGCCACCAATGCCTCCTCATTTTGTAGTCAAGTGAAAAAGGCAGGCTCTCCCACTGGACTGACAAAAGACAAGTGTCAATATCCAAACAGCTGAAGGTTGACATCAGCGTACAGAGATATGCAGGGCATAAGTCCTAAAAAAAGAAGTGGGGGGACTAACCAAGTTAGGCAGTACATAAGTGACACCATGGCGAGTGACATTGCACGTAACCCATGACCTTACAGGCAGTGACATCACAAGAAGTGACTAGTTTCAATGGACAAGGGAAACCCACAGATCATAAGGACCAGGGGCACTGAAGTATTTTTAGGAACAAGTATCCTTTAGCAAAGATAAAAAAGTGATTGCCATGGATACATTAATTAGTCCATGAATAGTTCTGATAAACAAAATCTGAAGTATTTATTTACAACACATAAATTCAGCAAGAAAACATATATGGAAATTACCCCCTCCAGAGTAAAATCAAGGGACAAAAAGACTGAAAATAACAAAAACAGGTGTAAATTAATGACAAAACATATGAACACATACAGGCAAAAAAAAATCAAAAAGCGTGACTAGGATTTGTATATAATATTCAGGTCACTTAAAGCACAAAGCACTAGTGCACCCAAAGAGGAAATACTTTCGAGCATAGTTTTAATGGGTCAGGTGTTTAGTGCAAACACACCATTGTTGTTTTCTAAGGCAACTAACTCTTAGTCCTGATGATGATCCTATATCCTCAGGGGATCGAAACGTTGTCGACATACACTCTGACCCATTAAAACTATGCTTGAAAGTATTTCCCTTTGGGTGCAGCAGTGCTTTGTGCTTTAAGTGACCTGAATATTATACACAAATTCTAGTCATGCTTTTTTGATTTATTTGCCTGCATGTGTTAATATGTTTTCTCATTCATTTAAACCTGTTATTGTTATTTGCTGTCTTTTTGTCCCTTGATTTTACTCCGGCGGGGGTAATTCCCATATATTTTTCTTGTTGAATTTATGTGTTGTAAATAAATGTATCCATGGCAATCACTTTTTTATATTTGCTAAGGGACCCTGGCTCCTAAAAAAGAATATCACAAGAAGTGACATCAGATCTTAAGACCACACACTTATGTTTAGCAGGTCTATAATGAGTACATTCGAGTGCATTACAATATTTGACAAATTAGATTTTGCATTGGAGTTCTGCCAAAAAGTGATGCAACCCCAACACAAAGTCTGGGCCTTAATTTATATATATATTTTTTGAAAACTCTGCCACAATGAAATTGGCAACATGGAGAAACGTTACTGTAATTCTACTTTGCTTAGTTGGTTGCTAAGTCTGCATTTTAAAATATCTTATGGGGTTAAGCACCTGCTGCAGAGATTTTTGTGCACGTAGTAAATCTCAGGGAATAATATTAATAGTAAGATAACTCTGAATATTAACGCATTTGCTGCAGAGGTCCTTGTTTTGTCTAATCCCAGTTTTGGTAGGTAAGTGGGTCACTGCTTTTACCACAGAGATCCTTTTGTTACTTGCAGATCATAAATTGTAATTAGGGCCACTGGAAATATGCGACAGGACAGGGCCAAATTATGCAGCATGGCTGACTAAATTATGCGGCAAGAAATGCTAAAGTAAAGCAGGACATTTTTTGATAGGATCACTTCATTATTTTGTCATTTTTTAAACTGTTAACACTGTCTGGGCACAGGTTGCGCGTCCTTAGTACCACTTTAACATCCAAACATAGAAAGAAGCAACAGAAAGATGATCAGTCAACCTTTACGAAGTGCCTTTCACTGTGCGGCAAACCATGTTGCTGCGTTTTTACTAACTTTGTATAATGTTTACGTGAGATGTAAAACAATCCTGCATTGGGATGAGTAACGCTATAAAAGAAATAAAACAAAATTGTGGTATTTAAATTGTTATTTATGTAAATACTGGGACAGACAAACACATCCGATATTCTTACAGTGCATGCATATGTCTTATATACAGGGATTGAACAAAGTCAAAAGCATGCCTTTCTAAAGAGTACCTGTGAAATGATAACAAGCTGTGCCTTTGTTTCCTCTCCTTTGCATTTGCATCTAGTTGTGAGGCTCCATGAAGCTCTCAGGCAGGATACTGGAACAAAAGGAGGCCTGATGGACCTTTAAATTAGGCCTTTGTTATGGGCCCAGCTTGAATCTGATAAGCCCCCTTGCTGCCTGTACGTTGCTGCTCAGGACAAAAGCAGACAACGTGCAGGCGCTGCTGAACATCCTTGGTAGGACTGCTTAAAAATAATTAGTTTTAACCCTTGCACTGGGTTCAGTATATAATAGTCAAATAGACCTTATAATTTCTGGGCCAAAGTTCATGCATGGTTTATATAATTCCACCTCAGGGTTTCAAAACGTTTTCCATATCTATGATGCAATCAGTGGAGTTTGTTCAGGCTCCGGTGTAGTTGCCTTCAGGTTGGGTGACGTGTTTCTCCCTGGAATTAGTCTATTTTAATCGGGATGTACTCGTTTTTATAGCATTGGCAATATTCTATTCTCCAGAATTTTACTCAAGAATTTAAAATCTAAATCCAGCACAGAGAGAAGTCTGATAGATCACAATCAGGCTGCGGGATCTACCCATGGGTAGTCTGGCCATTGCTCTGGCTGCGTTATAAACCTCGAGGAGTCTGGTAGCTAGCTTTTCATTGTATGTTTTTATTAAATTCACCCAACAAGCCATCTGAGCCAGAGGTTTTACCATTGGCCTTGAGTCCAAAGGGGTGTTTGAACTCTTGCAGAGTAGATGGTGTCTTTGTTCTTCGAAGATTGTGGGAAGGGTTTGGCTGTGAGGAAATTCAGCAGGTGTTTACTATGTAAATATGGTGGTTTTGCTTATAGTGTGGTGTGGTAGTTAGTGAACATATTGTTTATGCTGTCTGTGTGAGGTATAGTTTTTCATCATTTCCTCTCAGTTATTTAATAGACAGCCATGGTGTCTCTGATGCTAGGAAGGTTGCCAGTTGCCTGTCTGACTTATCAACTCTAAGTGTTGTTTGGCTGTATACTCTGTTGTCTAACAGTTCTTATCTGTGCATCACTCCCCTATATGTTTGTTTGGAAACAATCGTGCCTTTTCTGCCTTTGGTGTTTTTCACAGCTTTCCTTTCTAAGGTGCACATCTTTTCTCCTGTCTCTTTTAGTTCTCTCACCAATGTTGTCCTAACACTTATTGCTGTTCTCATGCATACACCTCTAAGTAGAGGTCGGTGAGCAACTAAAGGCTGGAGCAAGGCTGGAACCTGATACCTGACTCAGCTCGAGGTCCTCTTGGACTCTGGAGCCGAAAATGAGCCGAGCCCATTTGTGGCTTCTACCTGCCACCCACGCCATAATGTCATGTGCCAGAGACAGAGAAAGAGATGCTCATCTAGTGGCGGAATTGCACATTGTGAAATTTGGAAACCTGGGATCAATCCCGCTTCCTTGCAAGGCCAAATTTTGTGATTGTAGGCAAATATTTTATTTCACCACACCCCCATTTTCTTCATGATCATTTAAGAGAGCAACATCAAATATGTGAGTTCAGAATGTGCTCTGTACAAAAACCTCTCCAGTTTGGTTTCAAAGACTTGGGGCCAGATGCACGACCCGTTTTTGCATGCGCAAACGTGTTTTCGAACCCGTTTGCGCATGCAAAAACCTTTTGGGCCATGTACATAGCCTATTTAGTGAGTCACAATTTTTTTGCGACTCGCTAAATAGGTTTTGCGACTTGCTATTTGGAAGGGTCGTTCCCTTCCAAATAGCGAGTCTCAAAACCATGTACAAATGTTTTGCGACTGCAATTGCGGTCCCAAAACACTCGCAATTACCACCTACTTCAAGTAGGTGTTAGTGCATTCGCAAATGGGAAGGGGTCCCAGGAAAACGGGCTGCATTAAAAAAAAAAAATGCTTTATTTAAAAGCAGTCCCAGACATGGTGGTCTGCTGAGCCCAGCAGGCCACCATCCCTGGGAGGGCTGGCATTCCCAATGGGGTCGCAAATTGCGAGAGGCTCATTAATATTAATGAGCCTCGCAATTTGTGACCCCATTGGGAATCGCAAACAGTGTTAAACACACTGTTGTACATTTCATTTAGCGCCTCGCAATTTGCGACTCGAAATGTTTTCGCAAATTGCGAGGAGCTAAATGAAATGGTCGTACATCTGGCCCCTCTATGTTTTCCCATTTATAATATGAATCTAGGTCAAACACAGAACGTAACAACAGACTCACCTTTTTCTTCACTAATGGCATTGAATGAATGCTTCTTAACATATGTTTGAAAATTATCACTTTTATTAAATGCCTCTCAAGGCAGTCATAAAACCCTCTGTGCTAAGGCAAAATGCTTCCGCATGCTAAGAAAAGAAGCTTTTTATAATTTTGAAGACTTTATCATAGTTTAAATATTAATGAGGTAGTTTGCATATTGGGACCCACTACCATTGGCTACAAACACAGGCAAGGTGGTTTGTTGGGGGTCAGAAGACCACCATGTCCGTGATTGCTTTAAATAATGTCTTTTTTTAAAAAAAAATGCAGGTCATTTTCCTAAAAGGATAAAGGAATGCGTTTAAGAAAAGAAAATTAAAATGATTGCAAACTGTTTATAAGATTATTCAGTGGTCCATGGCATCACTGCCTACTCTTAAAATTTTTTTTTTCACAATTCACGAATGGGAAGGGGTGCTTCGCTGGAAGGAACTCCCTTAAAACTCCCCTTCCAAATAGCGATTCCTTAATGTTTCCTAAACCTATTTGATCATTCAGAAAACCTTTCTGAATTATTAAATGTGCTGAGTATATTTAAAAAAAAAAAAGGGTTTTAATGGTTGCAATCCTCAGATTCACCGAATATGAGGGTTCACAACTGTTGAAACACTTTGTACATGAGGCCCATAGCCACAAATCAACAGTGGATTTTAGGAATGTCCTTCACCTAGTCCAGCAGTGCAAGTATCAGGCTCACCAGCTGTGAGAAATCGGGTATTTGATTGAGCGGTATTAAAACCATTCTCAAGCAACAACCGCAATACTAATCAGGGCGAACCACAAAAGTCACTAAATCTTTGAGTCCCTGTGTATATATGCACCACACAAACAGTAATAAAGTGAAGACACACTACAAGAGATTTCCCACACCAATTTAGAAAACTTGTGTAAAATTTAATAAATTAAATTAAACCAAAACAACAAAAATTCAATCTGTAGAACCGGAGATATGCAATTTTACAGGTTTAAGTAATCATAGCACCAAGAAGCAAAAAGAGCTAACTGTGGGTGTCTGGTCACACTACACTGGGACAAGTTCAGGCCAACGGTGATGCAGTGCGGGCTGGACACAGGGACCAAGTGTGTCCTGCTGAAAAAGTTACCAGCTCAAAGTCCGGCACACAGAAAACAAAACTTCAGAATTTCACAAGAGGAGCTCAGCAGATGCCAGCCAAGAGTCCAGAACCTAGGGAGGCACTTCTTGGGCATCAGTAACTCACTCCAGCAGAGGCCAGCGGGGGTTCAGCCAGGTCCAGTTGCAGGTTCAGGGAGGACCAGTAGTGGCAGGTCAACTGGGCAGTTGCAGTGAGGCCTCTGGAGCTTGTTATGTTCCTGTAGCTCAGAACAGGAGGTCAGCCAACTAACCCTTGGAGTCACTCTGTTAGTCCTGAGTTAATGGTGCAAGGCAGGCCTCAACAGCAGGGCAGTCCTCTGAAGAACAAGGCAGGCCTCAAGCAGCAGGGAGGTCCTCTTTTAGGAGCAGGGCAGTCGTTTGAAAAACAACAAGGCAGGCCTCTGAAGTATAAGGGAGTCGATTTGAAGTCTTCCACAGGTCCATGAGTGTAATGAAGAGCTTGTCTGAGGGTACACTATTTATATCTGGTGCTAGCTTTGAAGTGGAAGAAACTTCTGGTGTCCCCCTTCCCCTCCCCCCACATGGTTCTGGAATTTCCTTAGTCCCTGCCCAGGTCCCAAGATGTCTGGGGAGACAAAAGCCTGCTGTCAAGTTCTTCTTGAGTGTGCTGAGCCAGCTCCATTCCATAAAATATAAGTGAGGCAGGGAACAGCTCCAACCCTCCAATCTTGGGAGGTTGGCCTTCTCCCAGACACACCCAGGGCCTATTTTCCACTGTCTGGACCCAATAAGCATTCTTGAAGGCAGAGCAACTAACAGGCCTAGGCAGACGGAAACTCCTATAAGACATCAGAAAGTTAGGATAGGAAAATGCCTACTTTCTAAAAGTGACATTTTAAAAATGGTAGACTAAAATCTGACTTTACAATTAAAGATGATTTTAAATGGCAATTCATTTGAGCCCAAACATCAAATTTCTACCCGTTCTGAATTGAAAGTTAGCACTTTTTAACTCAAATAAGGTAACCCAATATTATCCTATGGAATAGGTAAGCCTCACAGTATTGAAAAGCAAATTTCGAATTTGTTAACTACAAGGACATGTAAAACTTAAAAGTACATGTCCAATTTTTTTAACTACAATACACCTTGCCCTGTGGGCTGTTAAGGGCCTACAGTAGGGGTGACTTATATGTATTAAAAGGGAGCTTTAGACCTGCAAAAGGTTTATTTTGCCAGGAAGAATTGGCAGTTTACAACTGCAACAGGCTGTAATGACAGGTCTGACACATGCTTTAAAAGACTACTTTTAGTGGGTGGTTCAATGAGTGGTGCAGGGAACAAGTAGCAATTAATTTAGAGGCCCTGGGTCAATTTTTGTACCTCTGTACTAGGGACGTATATGTAAATTAAATGTGCCAATTGGGTCAAAACCAATTTTACCATGTTCAAAGGAGAGAGCACAAGCACTTTACCACTGGTTAGCATTGGTAAGTGCACAGAATCCTAATGCCAACAAAAACGAAATTCAGAAAACAGGAGTGGTGAAAGCAAAAACGTTTGGAGGTGACCCTGCAGACAGGGCAAAGTCCGACTCCAGCAGTAATATTTCGACCATCCCACACACTGCTCTCAATATTTCTTACCAATAATCAGCAATTTCAGGACATTGAAACACCAGATCAAAATAGTTTGCTGCCTCGCTATAAAACCAGTGACAGAAGTCCAAAGCTGCAGTGCTAAATCTAATGAACGACTGGGATGTGACAATGGGCCTGATTTAGATCTTGGCGGTCCTTACGACGTCCCTCCGTGGTTTCATGTACTCCGTTGAGCTGATGGTATTCTGCCCGCCGTATTAAATGTCTGCTAGCTTAACAATGGCGGTCTCCTCTGCTGGCTAACAGTACTCCATCACAGTCATGCTGGCGGTGTCGCGCTGAGCATATTTTGATGTTCCTGTTGTGCTGGCGATGTCCTAGCTGCGGTTTGCAGATGGAGTGAGTCCCTGGTGGAGTGGATACTGGTAATTACTGCTTATTATTGTGTCAATACACATAGGTGTCATGTTTGCACCCAAAACATATGTAGGCAATGTGTTATGGCCCCTTGTTTTGCATAATGCATTCCACACACACAACATACACACTCTATTAAAAGCACATCCACAGGCATCACAAGCACAACACCCACAATCACCGTGATTAGTTGGGTGATAACCTTGGCTGGACTCCCGCCGTCAGATGCTTCTGCCTATGACTCCTTACACGCGGATGAAGATTCTTGGCGGAGTCAGCAGGACTCTGGTGGTCTTTCATCTATGCACCTGCCAACATCTAAATAGGGCGGGCAGGCCACCAAGTAGGTGGGCGGTGAATCCGTCAAAAAAAGTGACGGTGGCCTTACCTCCAAGATCTAAATCAGGCACTACATCAGGCCTTATGTCTTTTATATGAATTTAAGGTGTTTTAATTTATGTCTGTTTTTGAATGGCATGTCAGGGAGAGACCATTATGTTGCACCCGTTGTGGTTTGGCTGATGTTTGCTATTGTTTCAAGTTGGTTTTGCACTCTTGAAAGGTTTTACTTCAGAAGGATCTTTCATGTGAGTAAATGTATATTGAAGGGAGAGAATGCTAAGGTGCCCCACAGACTCGGGACGCGCTGCTCCTATAGCGGTGTGCTGGTCCCTGCCGGAAGGGGCGGGCTGATGACGGCAGCGAGTGACGCTGCCAGCACCAACCTCTATTACGCCAGGGCATTGGTCCGTCCGGCGCAGTGACCTGGAAGTGCATCAAGCATTTCTGGGGCATGGGGAGCTGGTTTGCGCCAGACCACGACCCTTTAAAAGGGATGGCAGAGCTTCGAGATGATCTCTTTTGCACCGCCCCCGCTCCCTCCACAATGCGCTGCCAGCTGCCCCATCAGGGGCTTGGAAATAATCTTCTCTCTTTTTGTTCTCTTTTTACTGTAGGACGTTGCACAAGCATCGGAAGCACTGCAGGCCATCGGACCTCGTCAGCTGCTTCCTTTGGTTTCTACGAGGTGCAGGAGGAGCGCTTCAGGGCCAGCTAGGAGCCATACGGGCTTGAGTGGTTCACTCGCCTGACCCGCATTTTAGTCAATGCGGTTGCGGCTCTAGCAAGGAGGCCCAGGTGAGGGAGGAGTGTTTAGGTGTTGGCTCTTTGTGTTCCCTGTTGCACCTTTGGCTCTTTGTGTTTGTGCTTCCTGGGACAGTTAAGCCGGTACTTGTTTTTGTGTGAGTGGGAGGCGATTTTTGGTGATCAGTGTTTCCCTCAATTTTTTGGACAAACCACGGCAGTGGATTCTGGCCTCTTTTTTTCCCTGGGTGAGGTCACAGGTGCAGCTGATGTTGTCCAGGCACTCTGGCATTTGGTACTTGTTTTCTGTGTGAGTGGGGGTGATTTGATGATAATGTTTCCCTTACTATTTTAGGCATTGCTCAGGTTGAAGTCACAGGTGCAACTGTTATTGTTCAAGCACACTTGCTCACTGGGGAAGGTTGTTAGCACTTAAGGCCTGATGGCAGCATTTTTGTCAATCATTGGTAGTTGTGTAGGCAGCACTTGGCTGGCATTTTTTCAGTTGATTGTTGGTGCACGAAGGTTAGGTGGTAGGCTAAGAATGGCACCCAGGGCACAGAAAGGGGAGAAGTGCACACGCATGGAGGAGCTGATGGAGGCGATGATGCGCTGGATGGATACCATGGACCAGTCCTTGGCGGAGTTGAGGAACTGCCCTCAGGCAGATAGGCGAAGAGGGGCTGAGGAGAGGCCTAGGTGGGTTGGGGCAGCTCCCAGAGCAGCATTCTCAAAAGTGCCCAAGAAGGCTAGGGCCAAACGATATGGGAGAGAAGGTCAAGGGCCCCCGCGGGTACCAGAGGAGGGGATCCCAGGGCCCTCAAGGCTGGGCGGAAGGGACTCTGGTGAGGAGTCGAGGACATGTGCCTGCGGGACCAGGGGCTCCAAGTGAGGTGCCAGCAGGGGGAGTGAGTGCAGGGGGAGTCCATAGTCAGCCTGATTTAGTGGCCAATTTAGCTGCTGTGTTGCCGTGGCTGTCTAAGTTCAGAACGTGGACCCCTACAGCCAGGAGTGGGGCCATTTTGTCTGAGGGAGATAATTTGGAGAAAGCTGGTGGCACAGGTAGAGGGCTCCAGGCAGATAGGGGACCAGTCTGGGGCTACGGGGACAAGGGGGATTAGTGCCACAGCAGCTAACATGACTGACCAGGGCAACGCAGAAAAAGACAAGAGTACCCCTGAACCAGCTAAAGCGAAAACAGCAGCGGACAGAGCTCCCACCAAGAAGCAAGACCCAGCAATCTCAGGTATGGCACAATTGTTGCCAAGTTTAGGTTTGGGGGCGATACGGTTGTTGCAGGAATGTCTGGGCAGGCACATTTCACGGGAGGTGAAAGAAAAGATTTGGAAAGGGGAATGTGTGGACATGTTTGATTTGCTACTGGACAAGCCGGAAAGAGAGGAGGTGAAAAGGTGCAAGGAGTGTGCGTACTCCAGAGAATGTGGCCACTGGCCTTACAAAAAGAAAGTAGAGAAAACTTTGGTCAATTGGATCAAAGGTTTCTCCAATTCCCAAGCAATTATGGCAGAACGCTTCACTGGACTGGGCGCCTAAATGGAATGCTATCAGAACTTGGTTGCTTGTGCGCATGATGAATATGGGGATGTGGGGTGAAAGGAATATGACAAGGAGTTTAGGAAAGCGAAGGCAACTGACCCTGTTTTAACATGGGACCAGATCGATCTTATTCTGTGGTTTCGCCACATGAAGCAAGAGCACCAGGACAGCACCTACGGGCAGTCCTTTTGGGCAGGCCCCTCGGGTAACGCGGGGGGAGGTGGAAAAAAGGGGACATGTTGGGACTATAATAAGCGGACAAAGCAAACACAAGAAGATGATGGACGGAGTGCTGAAACTTTTCAGACACCCATCCCCAGTCACAGATCTGGGTTGAATCCATCATCGTTCTTTAGCTCACTTCGCCACCCCAGTTTAGACAAAGCTATATGCAAATCAGTCTTGACCCTGTGCCTCATGGGAACAGTCCAGCCCGAATTGCCAAGCCATATCTTCCCTGGACCGGAAACAAGCATCCTGGGACCGGTTTCGGGCTAACAGCCATCATCAGCCAGGCTAGCTTGAATCCAGTGGCAAAGTGAGCAAGGGACCCACGTCTGGGCATAGCCTGCCAACTTAGGGCGAACAAAGCAAACACAAGGGGATGGTGGACGGAGTGCTGAAACTTTTCAGACACTCAACCCCAGTCACAAATTGGGGTTGAATCCATCATCGTTCTTTAGCTCACTTTGCCACCCCAGTTCAAACAAAGCTATATGCAAATCGGTCTTGACCCTATGCCTCATGGGAACAGTCCAACCCGAATTGCCAAGCCATATCTTCCCTGAACCGGAAACAAGCATCCTGGGACCGGTTTCGGGCTAACAGCTCTCATCAGCCAGGCTAGCATGAATCCAGTGGCAAAGTGAGCAAGGGACCCACGTCTGGGCATACCCTGCCAACTTAGGGCGAACAAAGCAAACACAAGGAGATGATGGACGGAGTGCTGAAACTTTTCAGACACCCACCACCAGTCACAGATCTGGGTTGAATCAATCATCGTTCTTTAGCTCACTTCGCCACCCCAGTTCACACAAAGCTATATGCAAATAAGTCTTGACCCTGTGCCTCATGGGAACAGTCCAGCCCGAATTGCCAAGCCATATCTTCACTGGACCGGAAACAAGCATCCTGGGACCGGTTTCGGGCTAACAGCCCTCATCAGCTAGGCTAGCTTGAATCCAGTGGCAAAGTGAGCAAGGGACCCACGTCTGGGCATACCATGCCAACTTAGGGCGAACAAAGCAAACACAAGGGAATAGTGGACGGAGTGCTGAAACTTTTCAGACACTCACCCCCAGTCACAAATCGGGGTTGAATCCATCATCGTTCTTTAGCTCACTTTGCCACCCCAGTTCAGACAAAGCTATATGCAAATCAGTCTTGACCCTGTGCCTCATGGGAACAGTCCAGCCCAAACTGCCAAGCCGTATCTTTCCTGGACCGGAAACAAGCATCCTGGGACCGGTTTCGGGCTAACAGCCCTCATCAGCCAGGCTAGCTTGAATTCAGTAGCAAAGTGAGCAACGGACCCATGTCTGGGCATACCCTGCCAGGGCGAACAAAGCAAACACAAGGAGATGATGGACGGAGTGCTGAAACTTTTCAGACACCCACCCCCAGTCACAAATCTGGGTTGAATCCGTCATGGTTCTTTAGCTTACTTTGCCACCCTAGTTCAGACAAAGCTATATGCAAATCAGTCTTGACCCTGTGCCTCATGGGAACAGTCCAGCCCGAACTGCCAAGCCGTATCTTTCCTGGACCGGAAACAAGCATCCTGGGACCGGTTTCGGGCTAACAGCCCTCATCAGCCAGGCTAGCTTGAATTCAGTAGCAAAGTGAGCAACGGACCCATGTCTGGGCATACCCTGCCAGGGCGAACAAAGCAAACACAAGGAGATGATGGACGGAGTGCTGAAACTTTTCAGACACCCACCCCCAGTCACAGATATGGGTTGAATCCATCATGGTTCTTTAGCTCACTTCGCCACCCCAGTTCAGACAAAGCTTTATGCAAATCAGTCTTGACCCTGTGCCTCATTGGAACAGTCCAGCCCAAACTGCCAAACCATATCTTCCCTGGACCGGAAACAAGCATCCTGGGACCGGTTTCGGGCTAACAGCCCTCATCAGCCAGGCTAGCTTGAATCCAGTGGCAAAGCGAGCAAGGGACCCACGTCTGGGCATACCCTGCCAACTTAGGGCGAACAAAGCAAACACAGGGAGATGATGGACAGAGTGGTGAAACTTTTCAGACACTCACCCCCAGTCACAGATCTGGGTTGAATCCATCATCGTTCTTTAGCTCACTTTGCCACCCCAGTTCAAACAAAGATATAGGCAAATCGGTCTTGACCCAGTGCCTCATGGGAACAGTCCAGCCCGAACTGCCAAGACATATCTTCCCTGGACCGGAAACAAGCATCCTGGTACTGGTTTCGGGCTAAAAGCCCTCATCAGCCAGGCTAGCTTGAATCCAGTGGCAAAGTGAGCAAGGGACACACGTCTGGGCATACCCTGCCAACCTAGGGCGAACAAAGCAAACACACGGAGATGATGGACAGAGTGCTGAAACTTTTCGGACACTCACCCCCAGTCACAGATCTGGGTTGAATCCATCATCGTTCTTTAGCTCACTTCGCCACCCCAGTTCAGACAAAGCTATATGCAAATCGGTCTTGACCCTGTACCTCATGGGAACAGTCCAGCCCGAATTGCCAAGCCATATTTTCCCTGGACTGGAAACAAGCATCCTGGGACTGGTTTCGGGCTAACAGCTCTCATCAGCCAGGCTAGCTTGAATCTAATGGCATAGTGAGCAAGGGACCCACGTCTAGGCATACCCTGCCAACTTAGGGCGAACAAAGCAAACATGAGGGGATGGTGGACGGAGTGCTGAAACTTTTCAGACACCCACCCCCAGTTACAGATCTGGGTTGAATCCATCATCGTTCTTTAGCTCACTTCGCCACCCCAGTTCAGACAAAGCTATATGCAAATCAGTCTTGACCCTGTGCCTCATGGGAACAGTCCAGCCCGAACTGCCAAGCCATATCTTCCCTGGACCGGAAACATGCATCCTGGGACCCGTTTCGGGCTAACAGCCCTCATCAGCCAGGCTAGCTCGAATCCAGTGGCAAAGTGAGCAAGGACCCACGTCTGGGCATACCCTGCCAACTTAGGGCAAACAAAGCAAACACAAGGGGATGCTGGACGGAGTGCTGAAACTTTTCAGACACTCACCCCAGTCACAAATCGGGGTTGAATCCATCATCGTTCTTTAGCTCACTTTGCCACCCCAGTTCAGACAAAGCTATATGCAAATCAGTATTGACCCTGTGCCACATGGGAACAGTCCAGCACGAACTGCCAAGCCATATCTTCCCTGGACCGGAAACAAGCATCCAGGGACCGGTTTCGTGCTAACAGCCCTCATCAGCCAGGTTAGCTTGAATCCAGTGGCAAAGTGAGCAAGGGACCCACGTCTAGGCATACCCTGCCAACTTAGGGCGAACAATGCAAACACAAGGAGATGATGGACGGGGTGCTGAAACTTTTCAGACACCCACCCCCAGTCACAGATCTGGGTTGAATCCATCATCGTTCTTTAGCTCACTTCGCCACCCCAGTTCAGACAAAGCTATATGCAAATCAGTCTTGACCCTGTGCCTCATGGGAACAGTCCAGCCCGAATTGCCAAGCCATATCTTCCCTGGACCGGAAGCAAGCATCCTGGGACCGGTTTCAGGCTAATAGCCCTCATCAGCCAGGCTAGCTTGAATCCAGTGGCAAAGTGAGCAAGGGACCCACGTCTGGGCATAGCCTGCCAACTTAGGGCGAACAAAGCAAACACAAGGGGATGGTGGACGGAGTGCTGAAACTTTTCAGACACTCAACCCCAGTCACAAATTGGGGTTGAATCCATCATCGTTCTTTAGCTCACTTTGCCACCCCAGTTCAAACAAAGCTATATGCAAATTGGTCTTGACCCTATGCCTCATGGGAACAGTCCAGCCCGAATTGCCAAGCCATATCTTCCCTGAACCGGAAACAAGCATCCTGGGACCGGTTTCGGGCTAACAGCTCTCATCAGCCAGGCTAGCATGAATCCAGTGGCAAAGTGAGCAAGGGACCCACGTCTGGGCATACCCTGCCAACTTAGGGCGAACAAAGCAAACACAAGGAGATGATGGACAGAGTGCTGAAACTTTCCAGACACCCACCACCAGTCACAGATCTGGGTTGAATCAATCATTGTTCTTTAGCTCACTTCGTCACCCCAGTTCACACAAAGCTATATGCAAATCAGTCTTGACCCTGTGCCTCATGGGAACAGTCCAGCCCGAATTGCCAAGCCATATCTTCCCTGGACCGGAAACAAGCATCCTGGGACCAGATTCGGGCTAACAGCCCTCATCAGCTAGGCTAGCTTGAATCCAGTGGCAAAGTGAGCAAGGGACCCACGTCTGGGCATACCATGCAAACTTAGGGCGAACAAAGCAAACACAAGGGAATGGTGGATGGAGTGCTGAAACTTTTCAGACACTCACCCCCAGTCACAAATCGGGGTTGAATCCATCAACATTCTTTAGCTCACTTTGCCACACCAGTTTAGACAAAGCTATATGCAAATTAGTCTTGACCCTGTGCCTCATGGGAACAGTCCAGCCCGAACTGCCAAGCCGTATCTTTCCTGGACCGAAAACAAGCATCCTGGGACCGGTTTCGGGCTAACAGCCCTCATCAGCCAGGCTAGCTTGAATTCAGTAGCAAAGTGAGCAACGGACCCATGTCTGGGCATACCCTGCCAACTTAGGGCGAACAAAGCAAACACAAGGAGATGATGGACGGAGTGCTGAAACTTTTCAGACACCCACCCCCAGTCACAGATCTGGGTTGAATCCATCATGGTTCTTTAGCTCACTTCGCCACCCCATTTCAGACAAAGCTTTATGCAAATCAGTCTTGACCCTGTGCCTCATGGGAACAGTCCAGCCCGAACTGCCAAGCCATATCTTCCCTGGACCGGAAACAAGCATCCTGGGACCGGTTTCGGGCTAACAGCCCTCATCAGCCAGGCTAACTTGAATCCAGTGGCAAAGCGAGCAAGGGACCCATGTCTGGGCATACCCTGTCAACTTAGGGCGATCAAAGCAAACACAAGGAGATGATGGACAGAGTAGTGAAACTTTTCAGACACTCACCCCCAGTCACAGATCTGGGTTGAATCCATCATCGTTCTTTAGCTCACTTTGCCACCCCAGTTCAAACAAAGCTATAGGCAAATCGGTCTTGACCCAGTGCCTCATGGGAACAGTCCAGCCTGAACTGCCAAGACAAATCTACACTAGACCGGAAACAAGCATCCTGGAACTGGTTTCGGGCTAAAAGCCCTTATCAGCCAGGCTAGCTTGAATCCAGTGGCAAAGTGAGCAAGGGACCCAAGTCTGGGCATACTCTGCCAACCTAGGGCGAACAAAGCAAACACACGGAGATGATGGACAGAGTGCTGAAACTTTTCAGACACTCACCCCCAGTCACAGATCTGGGTTGAATCCATCATCGTTCTTTAGCTCACTTCGCCACCCCAGTTCAGACAAAGCTATATGCAAATCGGTCTTGACCCTGTGCCTCATGGGAAGAGTCCAGCCCGAATTGCCAAGCCATATTTTCCCTGGACTGGAAACAAGCATCCTGGGACTGGTTTCGGGCTAACAGCTCTCATCAGCCAGGCTAGCTTCAATCCAATAGCATAGTGAGCAAGGGACCCACGTCTGGGCATACCCTGCCAACTTAGGGCGAACAAAGCAAACACGAGGGGATGGTGGACGGAGTGCTGAAACTTTTCAGACACCCACCCCCAGTCACAGATCTGGGTTGAATCCATCATCGTTCTTTAGCTCACTTCGCCACCCCAGTTCAGACAAAGCTATATGCAAATCAGTCTTGACCCTGTGCCTCATGTGAACAGTCCAGCCCGAACTGCCAAGCCATATCTTCCCTGGACCGGAAACATGCATCCTGGGACCCGTTTTGGGCTAACAGCCCTCATCTGCCAGGCTAGCTCGAATCCAGTGGCAAAGTGAGCAAGGGACCCACGTCTGGGCATACCCTGCCAACTTAGGGCAAACAAAGCAAACACAAGGGGATGGTGGACGGAGTGCTGAAACTTTTCAGACACTCACCCCAGTCACAAATCGGGGATGAATCCATCATCGTTCTTTAGCTCACTTCGCCACCCCAGTTCAGACACAGCTATATGCAAATCAGTATTGACCCTGTGCCTCATGGGAACAGCCCAGCCCGAACTGCCAAGCCATATCTTCCCTGGACCGGAAACAAGCATCCAGGGGCCGGTTTCATGCTAACAGCCCTCATCAGCCAGGTTAGCTTGAATCCAGTGGCAAAGTGAGCAAGGGACCCACGTCTAGGCATACCCTGCCAACTTAGGGTGAACAATGCAAACACAAGGAGATGATGGACGGGGTGCTGAAACTTTTCAGACACCCACCCCCAGTCACAGATCTGGGTTGAATCCATCATGGTTCTTTAGCTCACTTCGCCACCCCAGTTCAGACAAAGCTATATGCAAATCAGTCTTGACCCAGTGCCTCATGGGAACAGTCCAGCCCGAATTGCCAAGCCATATCTTCCCTGGACCGGAAACAAGCATCCTGGGACCGGTTTCGGGCTAACAGCCCTCATCAGCCGGGCTAGCTTGAATCCAGAGGCAAAGTGAGCAAGGGACCCACGTATGGGCATACCCTGCCAACTTAGGGTGAAAAAAAAAACACAAGGAGATGATGGACGGAGTGCTGAAACTTTTCAGACTCCCACCCCCAGTCATAGATCTGGGTTGAATCCATCATCGTTCTTTAGCTCACTACGCCACCCCAGTTCTGACAAAGCTATATGCAAATCAGTCTTGACCCTGTGCCTCATGGGAACAGTCCAGCCCGAATTGCCAAGCCATATCTTCCCTGGACCGGAAACAGGCATCCTGGGACCGGTTATGGGCTAACAGCCGTCATCACCAGGCTAGCTTGAATCCAGTGGCAAAGCGAGCAAGGGACCCACGTCTGAGCATACCCTGCCAACTTAGGGCGAACAAAGCAAACACAAGGAGATGATGGACAGAGTGCTGAATCTTTTCAGACACTCACCCCCGGTCACAGATCTGGGTTGAATCCATCATCGTTCTCTAGCTCACTTTGCCACCCCAGTTCAAACAAAGCTATATGCAAATCGGTCTTGACCCTGTGTCTCATGGAAACAGTCCAGCCCGAATTGCCAAGCCATATCTTCCCTGAACCAGAAACAAGCATCCTGGGACCGGTTTCGGGCTAACAGCTCTCATCAGCCAGGCTAGCTTGAATCCAGTGGCAAAGTGAGCCAGGGTCCCACGTCTGGACATACCCTGCCAACTTAGGGCAAACAAAGCAAACACGAGGGGATGGTGGACGGAGTGCTGAAACTTTTCAGAGACTCACCCCCAGTCACAAATCGGGGTTGAATCCATCATCGTTCTTTAGCTCACTTCGCCACCCCAGTTCAGACAAAGCTATATGCAAATCAGTCTTGACCCCGTGCCTCATGGGAACAGTCCAGCCCGAACTGCCAAGCCATATCTTCCCTGGACCAGAAACATGCATCCTGGGACCGGTTTCGGGCTAACAGCCCTCATCAGCCAGGCTAGCTTGAATCCAGTGGCAAAGTGAGCAACAGCCCCACGTCTGGGCATACCCTGCCAACTTAGGGCGAACAAAGCAAACACAAGGAGATGATGGAAGGAGTGCTGAAACTTTTCAGACACCCACCCCCAGTCACAGATCTGGGTTGAATCCATCATCGTTCTTTAGCTCACTTCGCCACCCCAGTTCAGACAAAGCTATATGCAAATCAGTCTTGACCCTGGGCCTCATGGGAACAGTCCATCCCGAACTGCCAAGCCATATCTTCCCTGGACCGGAAACAAGCATCCTGGGACCGGTTTCGGGCTAACAGCCCTCATCAGCTAGGCTAGCTTGAATCCAGTGGCAAAGTGAGCAAGGGACCCACGTCCGGGCATACCCTGCCAACCTAGGGCGAACAAAGCAAACACAAGGAGATGATGGACGGAGCGCTGAAACTTTTAAGACACTCCCCCCAGTCACAGATCTGGGTTGAATCCATCATCGCTCTTTAGCTCACTTCGCCACCCCAGTTCAGACAAAGCTATATGCTAATCAGTCTTGACCCTGTGCCTCATGGGAACAGTCCAGCCTGAATTGCCAAGCCATATCTTCCCTGGACCGGAAACAAGCATCCTGGGACCGGTTTCGGGCTAATAGCGCTCATCAGCTAGGCTAGCTTGAATCCAGTGGCAAAGTGAGCAAGGGACCCACGTCTGGGCATATCTTCCCTGGACCGGAAACAAGCATCCTGGGACCTATAATAAGCGAACCTGCACCAGGCCGCCCGGGGCGTGTACATTCAAGCATGCTTGCTCATTTTGCGGTCTCCCCTCTCACCCGAACCGAATGTTTCAAGAAATCAAAGGATAAGGGTGGAAGAAGCAAGAATGATGACCTACCCCTCTTCAATGCTCCCTCTCCTGTGAATTCACCAGCACTGATTCCATGGCTTAATAGATATGTTATTCCAGCAACAGCCCAAATTCTTTTTGAGGGTTGAAAGGAGGGTTTTCGGATTCTGGCACCAGGGTACCTAGGTGTTTGCTACTGCAGGAATCAGCAATCTTTAAGATCTAACAGGGCGGTTGCGGCAGCAAAGATTTAGAAGGAAGTGAGATTAGGGAGGGTGACTGGCCCATATGAGTCAGTACCATCAGAGGATTTTGTTTGCTCACCGCTGGGGGTAGTTCCCAAGAAGAACCCATGCGAATTTCGTCTAATACATACCTTGTCCGCTCCCAGGGGGCAGTCAGTAAACAATGCAATTGATGGCACGTTATGCTCGGTCAGGTACACCTCACTTGATCAGGCGATCCAAATACTCCAGGAGCTGGGGCCTGGTACCCTCTTGGCAAAATCAGACATAGAGTCAGCGTTCCTCCTACTCCCGGTGCACCCTCAGGACTTTCATCTGCTGGGTTTTCAGTTTGAGAGGAAGTACTATATGGACAGGTGCATGCCCATGGGTTGCTCAGTCTCCTGCTCATACTTTGAGAAGTTCAGTTCTTTTCTTGAATGGGTCTTCAGGCAGGAGACGGGCCATCGGTGGGTTTCCTTTTCCTTGGCTCACCAGGCTCGCCAAAGTGTGGCAAGGCATTGCAGTCTTTCTTTGCACTGATGGGTGAATTTGGAGTCCCACTAGCTCCAGGCAAAACTGTGGGGCCGTCGACGGTCATTGAATTCCTAGGTATTGAGCTAGATTCTGTAACTGGGGTGTCCTGGCTCCCGCAGGGGAAAGTTTACGCTTTCTCCCTTGCGCTGCAGGAGTGCCTGAGTAAGGATAAGGTCACCTTGCACCAGCTACAAAAAACTGAAGGGCAGCTCAATTTTGCGTTTAGACTCATCCCCATGGCCCGCCCATTTTCGCGCTCCATTTCGCAGGCAATGTCGGACCTAAGGGAGACTCACCACCACACCTGATTGTCCAGTGAGGTCCGCCAGGACATGCATATTTGAATGGCATTCCTCCGGGATTTCATAGGCACCATGGTGTGGCCCAGCCCCCCAAATCCAGTGAGGAGCTGGGCCTGCTGACCGATGCAGCAGGTAGCGAAGGGTTCGGTGCCATCTTGGGCCCAGCATAGTGCGCGCAGCGTTGGCCCCCATTTTGGGTGGAGTCAGGTTTGACTACCAACATAGGTTTCTTGGAACTTTTCCCCATCCTGGTGGCATTGACCATTTGGCCAGATCAGCTTCGCAACCAATCAGTCATTTTTTGGTCCGACAACATGACAGCAGTGGAGTGCATTAACCAGCAGTCAGCTAAATGTAAAATGATACTGAGACTGTTGAAGGAGATCATGCTACAATGCATGAAACTGAATGTGTTGTTTAGGGCCAAGCATGTCCCTGGGGTGATGAATAATGCAGCTGATACTCTGTCTCATTTCAAGATGCAGGTTTTCAGGTCGCACCACCCGGAAGCAGTGGAATCCCCAACGCCCTTTCCAGACCGTCTATGGCAACTTAGTGCCCAAACCTATTGGACCTCGTGGCAGCCAGCCTAGCACCCAGGACGAGGCGGGCTTATGAGGGGGCTTTTAGCGCCTATTGTTCTTTTCTTGGGGAAGGTTGGGAGGGGGTGTGGAATGAATCCTCTGCTATCCTATCATTCTTAGGTGCACTAAGGGATAGGGGGCGTTCCACAGCGTGCACACAGCACCATACAATGGCGATTTCCTTCTTCACAAAAATGCGGGGCCACCGGGATCCAAATGGCACTTTCATAGTGCAGAGGGCTCTGAAGGGATTGCAAAGCTTACAGGGGTCACAGGCAGATGCTCCGCGCACTATTGGCATAAGTACACTTTCATCGGTAGTGGGGTCGCTGGAGAGCATTTGTAGGTCCACAGGGGAGGTTCATATTTTCAGGGCGGCCTTCACGCTAGCCATTTTTGGGGCTTTCAAGGTGGGGGGGAACTGGTTGCAAGCAATAAGAAGGATTGGCAATGTGGGCTTCAGCTGGCGCACGTGCAGTTGCAGGGGGGTTCGGTGTCCCTATTGATTCCACGGTCAAAAACGGACCAGGGCGGCAGGGGAGACAATGTCTTATTGCACAGGGCGCAAGGGAACTTGTGCTGTCCCGTGAGCAACCTCAAGACATTCCTGGCTCATAGACCTCGGGGGTAGGGGGCCCTCTCCTAATACACGGGGATGGCACCCCTCTCACCAAGTTTCAGTTCACCAGGGTTCACCAGGGTTCTTAGGCTAGCCCTCAGGGTGGCGGGGATGGACCCTACTGAATTTGGTTCCCCTTTGTTCAGAATTGGGGCAGCCACAGAGGCAACAGCTAAGGGTCTTTCGGGGCAGGCTGTACAGAGAATTGGCAGGTGGACCTCGGAGTGCTACAAATTCTCTGTTAGGCTGCACATGCTTTAGGCTCTGATGTTTTGCCAATAACGGTGTCTCTTTCGTTCTCCGCAGTTTTCATGTCCTGTGACGCAGTAAGGAAGCTGTGCAGCCCAGGTGCCCGCCTGGGGGCCGGGTGAAACTGAAGTATTGGTTGTAGGCCATTCTTATGTACGAAGGTCAAAGCATGTTTTTTTCCACAGGAGATTATATGGAGTGGGCCCGCCAGGCGGGTTTCAACATGTCTTTCCATGGGCAAGGGGGGCTACAGCTGGGACAGGTGAGGAGCATGATTGAGTCCTTGTTGGTTAAAGGGCGTACGCCCCCCGGAGTTGTAGTAATACACCTGGGGGGCAACAATTTGGTACATCTGGGCAGGAGGGGAGTGTTCGAGGCGCTGATCATCGAGATTGGGAGGTTGGTGAGGAGATGCCCGCTGTCAGTTTTAGCATGTTCCCACATCATTCTGAGGTTGCAGTGGCAGGGGGGCGATGAAGATGGATAAGTTGGCTAGGTCCCCAAAACTCCAGACCATCTCGCGTGGATGCGTACAGGGGGAGAGGCTTTTTTGCAGGATGCCCTCCACCTCTTGAAGTTGGGGAATGAGTTATTCTTGGAAAACTTGTTGGCATGGTTGACCCTTGGGCGAAGCAAGGCAAGACCTTGGGTCAGGTGGGGGGGGGCAGATAATGGGGAACTATGCTGGCCTGTGGCTGTAAACTCATGATTGGTGGGGCATTTACGGTCCTTAGAAGGCATCCCCATTGTTAATGGGTATCGGTGGGGGACAGCGGTCTCTCATAGACCTCCAGGGGGCGCTTACGGCCTTTCAGCTAGAGGGGGCAGGGGGACGGGAAGTGCACGCTTACAACAAGTTCTTGTGGCCAATCCCCGCATGAGCGTGGGCACCAATTTAGCATAGCAGCACAGCCCCTTTGGGGTGGTATTTGAGGGCGTAAGGGGTGTCCGAGGCAGGTAACCTTCTGGGCAGGCAGGCCTCCTGCGCAAGGTCACTCCGGGGGGGGGGACCTCACACGTAGTTGGACCAGTCATGATCTTACACGTAGGCTCAATGCAGGATATGCAGAGACAATGTTCATTTTATTTGTTTAGGAATGGCTATGTATTAGAGTCTCTGTTAAGGTTAGCCATCCACAAATATGTAAATAATATTGTATGGAGTGTTATGGGGGTTTCTGCGTATTAATGTGAAATGATAATTTTATGATGTATTGTTTATTATGACCAGGGTTGTAACGACCCCTAACCCAAAAAGTTCTGATGGTAGTTGTGTGTGATCTGTGCCTCGGGGGGGAGGGTACCCCACGTGGGTAGGGAATCCCAGGGGAAAATAGTCTGAGGGTTATGCAAATCGGGGTGTTTAGGGGCGGGGACTTGGCAATACCTGGCCATAGGGGGTGTTACAGAATAGGAATGCCTATCACATCTGAGTAAAATGTATACTTTTGTGAGGCAAGGCACCATAATTGGTGCTCTGCATTTTTCGCAGACGCACAAGGCAGTGCTGCAGATTTTGCTGTAGCAGTGTGCAATTTTTATTAGTTGATCTGGGCCAGAATGTCAACCACAGCTCTATGTTTTGGAACTGTGCTGTCCAAAGCTCAATCATTGAGTTGTACTATTAATACTTTACCACTTGCACATAGACAGCCCAATTCCATTCAAAACAGGCGCAGGGCTCAGTGGTGAACTAATACTCGGAGCTCATGCTCTTCTAGATGACACTCGCTTTCATTCTGACACTTGAAATAGGATGAGAAAACATGATAATTGTTCCAGCCTCCTGGGGTAGGCCTTAGTACTGTGGAGTTTACTGAAGACCCAGGGTTCCCTGCAAGTCTTAACAGTGCAATGTTTCTGCAACTGCCAGTGTTTTCACTTAAACAAGCAATTATGCTCTCTAAGACCAGTAATTAAATCAGCCCACAACTAAGCAGTAAAAATCAGGAAGCGTGTGAGGAAAACCATAAACATTTCAAAACAATTAGAGTTTATTTCGCAACCAGGAGAGGAAAAGCAATGTGTTGCATTTATTGCTACGGTTTTGGCAAGGAGTATGGTGGATGCATTTCCTTTGTTAGAGAAACAATACCAAACGACTTCCATAAGTGACCATAAATAAGGGAAAAAGAACCCAGACAGAGTGCAGTAGAAAATGTACTTCTTCATAATCGACACACTATAAAGCTTCCCTGCAGCTCTATGGGCGGGGATGGGTCAGGTGGCTAAATGGTCGACTTTGAATCCCGGGGACCTCTATTTAATCTCATATTTTATCCATGGCCACAGTGTACAATCCTGGGCCAATTTTTAAATTCTTATCTACATCACTTCCCATATTTGTCAAAACTGAACTTAAAAACAGACAAAATACCAGCATAAAATGCTGTTAAGGTGGCTGGGCATTTATATTTACATTTCCTGTGTTTTCATCCAAGAATCAAGCTAGAAGAAGTTGTCAATATGTTCATTTTGTGCATAAGGGTGCTTTAGTGCTACTACTTTGAAACTGTTGCTTTGGTATGACAAGAGTGATATCTGTGGCAGGGTGTCACAGTACAAATCACAATTTGCATCCTCGCTAAAGTTCATTTGATACAATGCAAGGTGCTTATTTATGCACTGATGTTTTTATCCTAGTGCATGGGTACACAATAACATTTTCCCAGGGGCTAAAAGGTTTGTTCTGTGGTGTGCCTGAGGGCTTCATTGATGCCAGTAGGGTGGGAGTAGTGCTTTGGGTGTGTGTAGGTGGGTGTGGAGGCATGAGGTGAGCATAGGAGAAGACAAGCATTCACATGGTGTAGACAGTGAGTCATGGAGTTATTGTGAGGGTTTAATTCTATATTGCTCTCAAAACTAAGCCCCTAGTCTCTAGAAGAGTCATCGATTAGATAAGACTGTGTTATGCTGTATCTGAATCACTATCCCTCTACCACACATTGGGAAACAACTTCTCTGTGTGCTATCGCTCCCTTGGCCAAATGTAAAAAGGAATTAGCTTTATTACTGAATTGGAATGAAATAGAATTGCGCAATGTAAAACCAGAAAACCTGGGATCAATCCCAGCTTTCCCACTTGACAAAATTATGTGATCCTAGGCAATTGTTTTATTTCACTTTGCCTGTTTTAGTCTTCATTATAACTGGGGCTCCCGGTTTTATGGTATTTATTTTTTTAACATTTCCGTCTGTATTTATCCATATTTATTGTTCGCTAATTTTATCTGTTTTTATCCATATTTAATTTGGGTTTTGTGAAAAAAATGAAGCTGATACTGGTATATTTCCACATTTATTTAACAAATAAAACTAAACTCAGGCTTGAATGCCTGCCATGTTTCAGTAGTATGAACACCCACAGAAGATAAATCAATGCACTTATATGAAAATATGCAAAGTTCAGTATCAACCTTTTGCATATCTACTGCTGTTTAAGCCTCTTTACTAAAATTCCTTTCTTTTTGACCCTCTTATCTATCAATCCACACAGCTATTGACCTGGCAGTCATGGCAGAGAGTATTTAGAATCACTAAAAAGCAACCCAATTTTCCTTTTTATCCACATTTAAAAATAAATAAAGACAAGAAATAAATGTTTTTCTGTCTGTATTTATCTGTAAAAATCAGTAAAAACTGAAAACAGGGAGCCTTAATTATAACATATAATAGCACCTTGCAATACATGACTTAAGGATGTGTGTTGTAGAAAACCTTCTATTGCATTTGATTTATTAAGCTATAATATTGTCCATGTATAACAACAGTCCAGGCAACTTAGGGGGTTCCACATGATGACTAACTTGCCTCTTAGTTCACTTTTGCCATTATTGTCAGGGTGGGAGGAGGCATGAATGTTTCAATCAATCAATCAATCAATCAGGGGTTTGTAAGCGCGCTACTCACCCGTGAGGGTCTCAAGGAGCTAGGGGGGGTGGGGGGTGCAGCTCAGGGTCGGCCGAAGAGCCAGGTCTTGAGGCTCTTCTTGAAGGTGTGCAGGGAGGGGGATCGTCTGATGTTGACAGGGAGTTCGTTCCAGGCTTTGGGTGCGATGTAGGAGAAGGCTTTTCCCCCGGCTCTGGTTCTGCGGATGCGCGGGGTAGTTGCTAGGGCGAGGTCGGCAGAGCGGAGGTGTCTTTTGGGTGCGTGGAAAGACATTCTCTCGTTGAGGTATTTGGGTCCGATGTCATGGAGGGATTTGTATGCGTGGGTGAGTAGTTTGAAGGTTACTCTCTTTTCGATGGGGAGCCAGTGTAGGTCTCGCAGGTGTTGGGTCATGTGCTCATGTCGTGGGGTGCCGAGGATGAGTCTGGCTGCGGTGTTCTGGATGGACTGGAGTTTCTGTAGCAGGATTTGTTGATTCCCGCGTAGAGGGCATTTCTGTTGTCCAATCTGCTGGTGATGAGTGCGTGGGTGATGGTTTTTCTGGCTTTTGGGTGGGATCCACTTGAAGGTCTTGCGGAGGATGCGGAGGGAGTTGAAACAGGTGGAGGTGACGGCATTGACCTGGCGAGTCATGTTGAGGGAGGAGTCCAGAATAATGCTGAGGTTCCGGGCGTGGTCTGTCGGGGTGGGTGGGGTTCCGAGGGCAGCAGGCCACCAGGAGCTGTCCCACGCAGTGAGGGAGGATGAGCTGGGTGTCATTGGCATAGGATATTAGGCTGAGCCCATGCTGTCTGACGATGGCGGCGAGGGGGGCCATGTAGATGTTGAAGAGCGTGGGGCTGAGCGATGATCCTTGGGGTACTCCGCAGTTGATCCCTGTGGTTTCGGAGAGGAAGGGTGGGAGTCTGATCCGTTGGGTTCTGCCGGTGAGGAAGGAGCGGATCCAGTCGAGGGCGAGTCCTTGTATGCTGGCGTCGTGGAGTCTGGCGGTGAGAGTGCGGTGGGAGACGGTGTCGAAGGCGGCGGAGAGGTCTAGCAGGATGAGGGCCACGGTGTGTCCTTGGTCGAGTAGCATGCGGATGTCATCGGTGGAGGCGAGGAGGGCGGTCTCGGTGCTATGGTTGCTGCGGAATCCGGACTGGGAGGAGTCGAGTATGGTGTTCTCTTCGATGAAGGTGGTCAGTTGTGCATTGACGAATTTCTTGGTGACTTTGGCTCCGAAGGGAAGGAGAGAGATGGGCCTGTAGTTTTTCAGGTCTGTTGGGTCAGCTGAGGGTTTCTTGAGGAGGGGCTTGACCTCAGCCCGCTTCCAGTCGTCGGGGAAGATGCCGGATTCGAAGGTGGTGTTGATGGTGCGGCGTAGTTCGGGCGCGATGGCGGCGGCGGCTCTGTGGAAGATGTGAGGCAGGCAGGGGTCCATAGGGGCTCCTGAGTGGGTGCTTTTCATTGTCGTAGTTGTGTCTTTGGTGGTGACCCGTGTCCAGGTGGTGATGGTGGGCTGGCTGTCGTTGCTGGGGGGGAGGGTGGTTTCTGGAGTCTGTTCGCTGAAGTTGTTGTAGAGGACCTTGATCTTTAGGTGGAAGAAGGAGCTGAGTTTGTTGCAGAGGTCCTGGGACGGTGTGATGTCAGTGGCTTCGCTGGGGGGTTTGGTGAACTGCTGGATGATGTTGAAGAGTTCCTTTGAGTTGCTGGCGTTGGTGAGGATTTTGTTCCTGATGAAGGTCCTCTTGGTGGTTCTTATGAGTTGGTGGTATTCTGTAATGGCGTGCTTGTAGGTGGACTGGTCTGCGGTTGTTTTGCTGTTTCTCCATCGTTTCTCGAGCCGTCTGCATGCGCGCCTAGCTTCTTGGAGGTCGGTGGTGAACCAGGCGGCCTTCAGAGGGCGTTGTCTGTCGGTGCGGCGGAGGGGAGCGAGCTTGTCTGCGCAGCTGGAGATCCAGCGGTGTAGTTCCGTGGCTGCAGAGTTGGCGTCGGTCGTGGCGGAGGGGGGTCGTGGATGAGGGTAGAGTTGAGGTCCTCGTCTGTGGCCTTGCTCCAGTTCCTTCGTGGCGGGCGTGGGGCGGGCTTGTGTGCGGTGGTGGTGTTGAAGGAGAAGTGTACGCAGTGGTGGTCGGTCCAGAGGGGCTGTGAGGTGTGGCTGAAGTGGATGTTAGTTCCTCCTGCAAATGTTTCTATCTTATTTTTCTGTCATTTTTAAAACATGCTTATCAATGCACTGATATAATCTGATGTACTAAAGTGAAACATTTCTGAATGTTAATGGAATGCACTTTCTTTTCAATTTTGAAGAGACTTTATCATATTTTGACATGTTTTTTGCACAATGTTTTAGAAAATGTATGTGTTCCTCAAGATAAGTGGTGCAGGACACATTATTTGCTTCTTTTCATTTACTACAGTTAGCGTGTAAATAAATGCTTGCCTGTTTATTTAACATCTTTCTGAATGTAAGTGCTCTCTCAAGTAAATGGCAGCCAGAATGTATGGTATTTTTGTTGGTTCAAATTGTACCCTATTGAGTAATTAAAGACCTCCGTTTCCTGCCGCCCTTTCTTCCTGCCGGAATATCTGATGTTTTGTTTTGTTTGTACAATGACTGCTGACTAATTAAGGGCTGGAGATGGCCTTCTGATTGGCAGGCAGCACTCTCCATGTGCACGACAGACTATAAATACCACGTTCAAAGTACGGCCATCAATACCTGGCTTCGTCAATCTGTCTGAAGAGAGAGCTGTGTCTCCCGCCAGCATCGCCCCCTGCCACCTGGGACAAGATCAGTCCAGACACTATCACCATGAAGCTGGGGGCTTGCAATTTCTTTTGGAATCCAGTCCCTTCGAGACGACTTTCTACAACCTTGAACCCTGGAACCTGGCCATCCAGCCAGCGCCGCTGCTCAATACTTCAGCTAATTTGGCCCATTGCATTGACCTCAGGTTAGTGCACTAGCTGAGCGCCTCTCATTTTTGGTTTATCCTTTCTTCAAGAACAACTAATTTCAAATAAGGAAGTTTTATCAGAACAAAAAAAGGACAAATTGTGTGAGTTGTGTGAAGTAACACAACGTAAAAGACACTTAAAAGGCTTGTTATCATCAGTGAAGAATCTTCCAATAAGTGCTTAGGATGTAATATAAGGGTTAGTGTTCAAAGGACCCCCAAGTAGGCTCTTTATTTTTTTAGTAATTCTTGTTTGATTTGTTCTCAAGCCCCAAAAACATTCTAGAACAACTTTTCACCGAAGTCAAAAGTTAGCTTATTGAGAGCAGAAAGGTGAACTCAATGGTGGTCCCGCAAGTGGGTTTATTGATTGTGGAGGTAAACGACTCTGAGGGCAAGAAAAGCATGCTTAAACTAATTGTAAAACATTCCAGTATGGTTGCCTAAAGTGATTGTGTTCATTTGTTACAAAGTACCTCTCCTGGAAGAAGGAATGCACCTTACTGCTAGAACTAGAAGGGTCCTGCTCTAAAGGATCAGCATACACCATCATTCCTTCCACGTGAGCTCCAGACATAACAGAACCATCTCTCTCTCTCGCTCTCTCTTTTTCTCTCTCTCTTTCTCTCCCTCTCTCGCTCTCCCTGGGTCAGGTGTTGGTGTCAGTCGCCTCTTCTAAAACTAAGGGTTAAGCTCAGCGGAAAGTGGTGGGCTTCTACAGAAGTCCTGGGAATTCAGGTGAGTGGCCCTTGGTGTGACAGAAAGCTGAGCCCACAATAAAATTAGTCTGTCCAAGTGAAGATGGAGTTTGATAATCCACTGGCACTCAAGATATATCCCAAGCCCTTTCTGAAGATATCCCGGCAACAGCAGATACGGCCTGAGCCCATTGCCAGTATCCAATGTGATTTGAAAAATCTATGCCAGGAGAATCAGGGCCTGAATTCAAAACTTCAAAGATACAAGCCTAAGACTAGACTCTGAGCTGGGAACCTGAGAGCAATACCGACGGCCATATATACCTACCATTCCACCACCTACCAGGTTGATGAATACCAGTCCCATACTGCAGGGAGGTCACACACAGGGAACTTCAGGGAACACCAACGTCTCAATAAATGTGAGCATGGCCATTCCCACTTCTGTACCTCTAGCCCCTCCAGACTATTTCTCGGGGAACAGTTCCAAGTTTAAAAGCTTTATGAATCAATGTCAGCTGCAATTCGTTTGCAAACTTGCTGCATTTCCTGATTATGCTTCCAAAGTGGCATCAGTTATCTTGTATTTATTGTGAAACAAATTAGGCAAATTGGTCCATACTCCTAGTTGAGAATGATGATCCGATGCTATAAAATCTTGCTGCATTCAAAGAGGAAACACAAGTTATTTGCCGAACATACTTTTGTGCAGGCAAGTGACAATGAGTTGTTAAATCTTAAACATGGAAACAAAGACCTATTTCCCTATATAACCAACATTAACTGATTAGTAAGGAAAGAAACTTGCCATAGGAAAACAGAACTTCTTTGTTTCAATGGTGCCTAAATGATCACATAAAATAATTTCTAGCAAAGATAACAGATCCCTGAGAACTGTGCCGAATTCATTGACATAGTGGTTAAGTTGAGTCATACAATTGGGCAACAGAAGGGGTGAAAAGTCCAAGTTTGATTCAAAAGTAGTGAGGGGAAAAGAAAGATGCAGACATCAAGAAATCTGCCATAGCGGGACCTAAGCAGATGGGGGGAGCTTGAGCTCTCATTTGAAAGAAGTGAAAAACAGAAGGTGGAAATAAAACCTCTGTCTGTTTGATGAAAAGGCTGGACATTTTGTCTGTGAATCCCAGGAAGGTAGCAGGGATTGCCATTAGCCCCCTCCCGGAGGCAGAAAACCGAAAAGCTCAGAGAGGAATGAGGTCCACTCTTCAGGTGCCTCAAGACAGGGGATCTCAAAATATCTTTCTAACACCTTTGCTAGAACTCATAGGCAGGTTAATATTACTGGCACGCTAATAACCACCAATTAATTGTGAAAAGCCCTCCTAATCATGCTGGATTCTGGAGTAACCAGATATTGTTTTGATATCGCCATATACAAAGCCCTTGGCATCCCTATGGTTCATAAGGATCATGCAGAACCACCTGAAAAGACAGGAAGGTTTAATCAAGAGATTAAAGAACAAACTATATGCCATAGTGAAAACGTCATCAGAAGCTGCAATTCTAAAGAATTTTGGCAAAAGTTATTAAAGGCCCCAGAAACCCTGACCTGCAAGGGTGGTTAGTGAACACAGATTATAAGAGAGGACTGTATCTACCATAAGAACATACTATATCCCCAAGACGGAATTAAGGGAAGTAGTGCTGAACTAGTGTCATTCCACTCCCTTATTAGGATACCTGGGGAACAAAAGACCAAATAAAACTGTATGTGATGGTTCTGGTAGGAAACAGTGTTCAAGGATCTCACAACATTTGTTCAGACATGCCTAGCCTGTGCTCATAATAAATCAAAGCTCCTCCCACCCTACAGATCTCCTTCAAATAATGCCCATTCTACCGGCACACTGGTACACCATCAGTATGGATTTTGTGACAGATCTTCGTTTCACTAAAGAATTCATTACCATTTTGGTGGTGATAGAGCTGTTAAAAAAATGGCCCATTTTGTCCCATTGAAAAAACTTCCCACAGCTACGGAGTTGGCCGACATCTTTATTCAACAGATAGTCTGGTTACACAGAATTCTCTCAGTGAACATTTCAGATCTAGGTCCTCAATTTGTCACACAAGTTGTAGCGAGGGTAGTGTTCATGGCTTGGCATAGAACTCAGATTGTCCTCCTCATACCACCCCTAAATGGATGGGCAAACTGAAAGGATTAATCAGTCCTTGGAGCAATCTGTACAATGTTTGCTATCTACGAACACCAGTAATTGGTTCCATACCCTCGGTCTGGCCGAGTTTGCATACAACAACACCACTTACTCCGCTACCGGGGTCTCTCTATTCTTTTGTGATCTTGAGTACCACCCTTGAGCCTTTCCCTTGGAACTACAAAAAGGAATGAATCAGGTCCCCACAGTACAAACACACCTTGCCAACTCGATAAGTATATGGGAGAGGGCAAACGAATACTTACTTAAATATCAGATTATGTTAAAACAAGCTGGTCAGCAATGGAAGCAAATACCGGCCTACACAGTAGGTGATTTAATCTGGTTGGAACCAAAAATATTGACTTAGAAAGAGCACGTAAATTCCAACCCGCTATATAATTAATGATTCAAATTCACAAATCATCGCTCCTGTAACCATGACACTTACCTTGCTTGGGTAGTTACCAAATCTATCTTGTCTTTCATGTGGCCCTTCTCAAACCCGGCTGATCAGGTTCTCGTACTGAATCACCTCCCCCATGTATGGTTGCCTAAAGCGATTGTGTTCTTTTGTCACAGAGTACCTCTCCTGGCAGAAGGAGTGCACCTTACCTTTGGAATTCGAAGGGTCCTGCTCAAAAGGATCAACAGACACCCATCATTTAAGTTTGGCGGGCTGCCTATCACTGGAAGAAACACCATCTAGGCTGGTATCATTTTCTATCCTCAAACAGCCCCCACATACATGATGAGGTCACTTCTCAGTAGAAGGCTTTACAGCCGTTCCACCATGCCATGGTGAACCTGCGGCACTTTTATTTTCTCTGAAGACAGACCCCCAGACGGTGTTCTTTATTTTGTAAATAACAAAACTAATATCGCCATGCACTGGAAGTTTTTTCCTATGCAAAGGCAACATTTCTAGACTTTTTGGGCAAGATTTATCAACACTGTGCACTGGTACAAAGTAACCCAAACTGACGTAACTTGGCACAGTGTGCGTTTGATATTTTTTTCCACTGAGTCCATGGTTGAACAGGGAATTTTGAAAGCGATAATGGGGAACCCATGTAATTCCCCTATAATGGGATTGCAGAAGCCAAGTGGGAAGTTCAGAATCGTGCAGGACCTGCGAAGTTCCATGTTGTCCTGTGGTACCGAATCCATCAGTGATCCTTTTTCAGATACCATGTGAAGCTGAGTGGTTCACATTAATTGACCTGTGCCAATCCTTTTTCTCGATACCTTTGCACGAGGAAAGCCAATTTTTATTCGCTTTCTGTCTGGAAGATCGTGTGTTAACATGGTGTAGTATCCCACAAGGGTATACCGAGAGTCCATCAATTTTCAATCAGATTTTAAAGGAGAATCTTGAGAGTCTTGTACTGCCACAGAATTCAGTTCTCGTGCAGTATATTGACGACCTCTTGATCGTGTCTGAGACAGATGATGCTTTCAGGATAGATACTGTTGCATTGCTTAATCATCTAGCCGAGAATGGACACAAGGTGTCCCCGAGCAAGCTACAGTATTGCTTGACGGAGGTTCAGTACTTGGGTCATCGAATTGAGAAAGGCAAAAGGAAGGTGTCACCAGATCGTGTTGAGGCAATCATGAATATGACTTCACCTACAACACAGAAGGAAGTCAGGATGTTTCTGGGAATGTTTGGGTATTGCCGTCAATGGACTCCCAAACTTTTCATTAAAGGCAAAGCCTTTACAGAGGTTGACTCACAAGGATTTAAGTGATCCAGTACCTTGGGATAACGACTGCTTGATAGCCTTCATGGAGCTGAGAGAGAGCCTTTGTCACGCTCCGGCTCTGGGAATGCCTGATTACAATAAGTCCTTCTCACCATTTTGCTGTGAGAGAGAGGGTTGCGCATTGTCAGTACTAACACAGACTCATGGAGGTGTCCGTAGACCAGTTGCCTATTTTTCAGCTACCTTAGACCCGGTAGCTTCAGCGTTGCCCGGATGTCTCAAATCCGTTGCTGCAACAGGTGTCAGCATTAAAAGGTGTGAAAGCATAGTAATGGGTCACCCACTCACAGTTTATGTTCCACACTCAGTTGAGCTCCTGATGACGAGAACTAAGACACAACATTTGACAAATAACAGACTCACACGCTATGAGCAGGTCATACTTGCCTCAGAGAATGTGACTCTGAAAAGATGTTCTGTGTTGAATCCTGCTACTTTGATGCCTTTGCCAAATGTTGATGATGAAGATTGTGAGGACCATGACTGTCTTGATGTGATTGAACTTTGCACCAAACCGAGACCCGACATTATCGATGAACCCCTACCCCAATCTGATGAGATCTTCTTTGTAGACGGTTCATGCCTAAGGGACAATTTGGGCCATTTGAGAGCAGCGTTTGCTGTGTGCACCATTTCTGGAGTTGTAGAGGCTGCTTGTTTACAGGGAGTATACTCCGCGCAAGTGGCTGAGATCATTGCTTTGACACGTGCCTGTTTGGTTGCCAAACAAATCCGAGTCACCATCTACACTGATAGCCGGTACGGTTTTGGTGTGGTTCATGACTTCGGACAGCTATGGTCACAGAGGGTATTCTTAACATCATCAGGATCTCCAATCAGAAATGGGGAGTATGTGAGGCAGTTGTTGGAAGCATTGCAATGTTCAAAAGAAATTGCAGTGGTCAAATGTGCCGCCCACGGGAAGGGGGAGGATTTTGTCATGCTTGGGAATAGGTATGCTGATGAAGTTGCACGTTTCTGTACTGAACAAGGGTGCATTTTCACAGGAGAATATACTGGAGAGAGCCCAGAGAGAACCGAGCTCAGCATGATGTTAGCCATGGCAGACACTTGGGACGAGCTCAACCGCCTGCAGGGAGAGGTATCAGGACAGGAAGAAGCTGGTTGGATCAAGGCAGGTTGTGAAAAAAGAGATAATGGTATTTGGGTTTCGACTGATGATCGAGCAGTGTTACCAGATGATTTACTGAGCCCTATGGCAAGGCAGATTCATGGAGCAATTCACATTGGAAGGGATGCCATGGTGCGAGTGTTCAGGCAGACGTGGTTTAACCCACGGTTTTGTGCGTTTGCTGAAGCAGTGTGTCACAGATGCGTTACGTGTCAGCAAATAAATGCTGGGAAAAAGACTGTGGTTGCATTGAGTCACATTGGAAGATCAGGTGGACCCTTTAACAGGATCCAGCTTGACTTCATTGAGATGCCTAGGTGCAATGGATTGAGGTACATCTTGTTTGTGGTGTGTGTCTTCTCACGGTGGGTGGAAGCTTATCCGACAAGGAGATGTAATAGTCTCACGGTAGCAAAATTGTTGCTTAGGGAGCTTATACCACGTTTTGTATTTCCAACCTCATTGGAGTCGGATAGAGGAACTCATTTCCATAGTGAGGTCATGAGGATGCTTTGTGCCACCTTGCAAGTTGATCGGAGGATGCATTGTAGCTACAGGCACGAGGCATCTGGAATTGTGGAGAAAATCAATGGAACTCTCAAGATGAGAATGGCAGAAGTGTGTTCAGCCACGTCTTTGAAATGGCCTGATGCATTGCCCTTGGTGTTGATGAGTATCCGTAGCATTCCCAACAGGAGGACAGGTCTCTCGCCTCACGAAAATTTGATGGGGAGGGCGATGCGCTGGCCAGCAGTGCCATCTACAGCCTTGATAAACATCACAGATGATTTGATCCTTGATTATTGCAAAGGACTGGCTGGCGTAGTCCATTCTGTGTCTCACCAGGTTGAATCTGCAACTGCCCCAACCTCGAAGGACCTGTGCCATGATTTGTGTCTGGGTGACTGGGTACTTGTTCGCAAGCATGTGAGAAAGAGTTGCCTTGACGCCCGCTGGAGAGGCCCATATCAAGTGATCTTAGTGACAAACACCACTGTGAAGTGCGGGGGCTTGCCGAACTGAATACACGCCTCCCACACCCGCAGAGTTTCAGGACCCTCGGAAGAAACAGCTCCTCTCCAAGAAGAAAATCCAGCTTTGGTCGTGAGGCCACCAGAGGGGACAAGCCAAGCTGTGAGGGTTACTGACGAAGCTGGTTGCCCACCAGAGCAAGCTGAGAGGGGTCACACTACACAAGGCCCAGGTATAGACTCTGAGGGAGATGGTAACGTTGCGAGTGATATAGAGTCAGACTCAGCTGAAAGAACTGGTGCGCAAGGTGGTCGAGTGCAAAGAAGAAGGGCAGAGCTCGTAGCGGAATCGTGGCCCGGGAGACAAAGGAGGTTAAATCTGAGATTGGCACCTGAAAGAGATCTTGCTCCTGTGTATGAAACGTATGAATCAGAGTTAAGTGGCGCAGAACAAGCACAGGGGAGTCTGAGAAGGTCAAGAAGGGCAAGGGTGCCTTGTCAGAGATTCGCCCCCCAGAGTGGACTTATCTGGCTACCGATGCCGGGAGCAGTGGGGACCGGGAGGCTGAGGTCTTCACGAGTGGCCAGCAGGACCCCTGAACTGAAAATTGAAATCAAGCTGATAGCTCCTCGTTTGGAAATAGAGGGGGCGTTGACGGTGACGGTACCAAGACCTCCAATATTGAGCAAAGTGTGGGTTTTGATTCTGCGAGATTTGTCTTTTCCAACTTTTGGATACCAGCCACCAGCTCAGGAAAATGCAGCTGTTCGTCTTGAGATTCTGCAACGCGTCATAAGTGAAATTGGTTCTTAGCTCATAAGAGACTGTTGATTGAACTGTGAACTGTAAATAGCTTGTTTTAAAGAAGATAACCTAGGCCCGAGTGGAAGAAGAATACATTTAGGGATCTTTCCGTAGAAGAAGAAAGAGGGCTAAGGAAGTCTTTTGAACTGTGTAAATAAAGAAAAGAACGAACTGTGAATTTATTTCCAGAACTTCAATGAACTGCATTTGAACTGGTTAACAGCAATCAGAGACAGAGGAAGAGACTTTGTGCAAATGCTGTGGTGTGCAAAACCGATCATTGAAAATGGAGTCTGGAAATTCGAATCGTAGGTCTAAGTGTTTAATAGGTACCCACATTGTAGGAGTGATAATAGTAATAACGGTAGTTATTATTGTGTCTGTAAAAATTTCCCATGATGCTGAGGTTGAGGGGGTGGAAGTGAAGGGGACAACCACACCTGTTACTTCTAGCACAAAAGAGGGTATCATAGGAGCTGAAAATACTATGCTAGATCAGACTAGTCGTATGCTACACGTAGATTTGTCTAAAGGTGATTACACGCTTAGCGCTTCTGCCAAGCTGCTTTATGAGTATGTGAACACGATGGATGTGAGAGATTGCTATGTGTGTATGCAATTGCCTGTGTCTGTGGAGGAAGGTATTCAATACCATCATCTTCGTTTGACATATGGTATTACATGTAGTTTGTTACTTAGTATGTTTTAAGGTAAGGGTCATTATGAATATTATTTCTCAAATTATGATGTGGTGCTTTCAGAGGTTCCAGCTTATAAGCAACTGAATAAGTATGAATATTACAAGCAGGAAGATAGGGTGGGAAAGTATTTCATACCTACCTTTACCTTTGATACAGCTTATGCACATCGTCACAATTTGACCTGTATGTTAACTGTCATAGAAAAGAAATGTGTTGATCAGGTAGAAGATAGACATAGACAGTTGTCAGTCAAATCTAATAGTAGAGAAGGGAAAATTGCTTGGACCAAGGAGGAACAAGCACACAAGGCGAGGGGAAGCTCTGGTCCAATAGCTCTGGATTTCGAACAGAGAGGGAAGCTTTGCATTAGACAGGTACAGACATATTATGATAATGTCTATGTGGGACAGAGTGTGTGATCACATCTTCACAATCGAAGCAACTGCGAAAAAACTGTTGCAGGAGTCGGTGCAAGTGGTACCAAATGTGTATTTCGTGTGTGGGAAAAATGCCTATGTGCAGTTGCCATTGAATTGGTATGGTACATGTTATGTAGCTGTGGTCGTTCCTAAAATGTATCACGTTGAGGATCTAGGACCCTTGGAAGGTAGAGTACATCATAGGGAGAAGCGAGGTACAAGTGCAGGAGAGATAGCTGGAGATGTATTTGGAGCACCGATACTGTGTTTAGGAGTGGTTCTGAATGACATTAAGATCAGAGGGTTGTCAACAATTGTGGATAAGTTGTCAGCGAATACAGCTCAGTCTTTGTTGCTTGTGGATGGGGAGTGTTAGACCTGGCATTTCTTGGCGTGGTTACCCCTGACTTTTTGCCTCTACCTCCTCTATTTTTGATGCTGTGATGGATTTCGTTTTGCTGGCTTAGATGCTTTGGGCACTTTGCCACTGCTGATCAGTGTCAAAGTGCAAGTGCTCCCTGTATAAAGTGTTATGGTAATTGGTTGTCCATAATTGGTATGTTTGCCTTACTAGTAAAGTCCCTAGTAAAGTGCACTATGTGTGCCAGGGCTGGTAATGCAAATGCTACTAGTGGGCCTGCAGCACTAATTGTGCCACCCACACAAGTAGCCCTAAGAAGAGATCTCAGGCCTGCCACTGCAGTGCCTGCGCGCAGTTTGTTAACTGCCTTGTTGTCCTGGCAAGTGCACCCACTTGCCAGGCCTTACCTTCCCTTTTTATGCACATCAGACACCCCTATAGTAGGCCCAAGGTACCCCCCTGGGCAGGGTGCAGTGCATGTGAAAGGTAGGACATGTACTGAGGTGTGTACCATGTCCTCACAGTGAAATACTGCCAAATTCGTTTTTCACTGTTGCAAGGCCATCTTGCCCATAGGACAGAATGGGGAATGCTGAGTCCCATGTTTCCAGCATATCTTCCCATAGGCATAGGATGGAGAGATGGAGTTTAGTGTGCCTGAACTCAGAATTTAATAACACATCTTTTTGTGAAGATGTTTTTTGAATTGTGTGTTTAGAAACCACGCTTTTAGAAGTGGCTGGTTTCTTGTCTTAAACCATCCTGTGTGCCTCTGCCTGGTTGTGTATTGCCTGTCTGGGTTTGGATGTGACAGAGTCTGGGAAGTGTCCTGACCCCAGGGAGGAGTAGGTGAGACAGCAACAGGCTGGCCTGCGTTTGATGTGGGGGGGAGCAGTAGCCCCCTGCATGTGAAGAGGGCTGTGTTGCTGCCCCCAGAGGATGGCTCCACCTCCTGCTCAGCGTCTGGGCCCCAGACCCTGACTATCAAAGGAAGAGGGTGTGCACTGGCAGGAAGACACCCAGGTCTGGTTTGGACCGGGGTCAGAGCCCGCTGAACACAAAGACTTCAAAGGCATTTAGGGGTAATAATGTAAGAGCTGAAACCCCTGAACTCAAGACTGAAATCCATACTGAAAAAGGATTGAAACTACTTCGTGATCAAGAGGAACCTCTGCCAAAGAAGAACAGCTGAAGAGACTGAAGAGAAGGACTGCCCTTGCTGTGTGTTCTGGGGCTGGCCTGCAGTTTGCTGATTTGACTGAGGCGAGGACAAGGTACTTTGCTGTGTGCTGTGCCCCCTGCTTGAGAGGACTTTGCTGTGTGCTGTGTCCTGAAGTAACTTGTCTCCAAGGGCCCGAGGAGAGCTGGTCCCCTGTTGTGGAAACTCAGGAACATAAAAGTTTCCCAGTGCGTCTCAGCGACGCTGGGTGCGTGTGCTTTTTGCACGCCTGAGACTGCTGTGTGGTCCGTGGTGCTATTTACGAGGTGCCCCGTGACCGCATTGCCCCCGCAGCGTGAAACATCATCCACGCTGCTGCATTGCTGTTTGTGGCCCGAGCCGTCATCGTAACTGAGGCTGTGAGTAAAGATCGCCGCCGCCGGCCGGAGCCGCAACGTGCTAAAGGATTTCTTGAAGCTAAGGAAGCTACGAGGTGAAAGGGATCGTGATCATTGTTCGTCGAAAGGAATCTGCCCAAGATCGTCAACGAAGGAGAAGGCAACGCCGTAACCCGTCCGGCTACAGCGTCGCCTCGCAACAGAGCTGCAACGTGATCGGGATCGCCCAGCAGGACGTCCGACGAGCGGAGAGAGAGAGCGAGGCCGCGCACCCCCCCAGGTAAGGCTTGGACTCCGGTCGGGAGCCGCAAACGTGTGTGGCCTGGGGAGGCATGCAGGAGGAGTACAGGAGTGCTCCGAGCTCTCTCCAGCTGCACTGCGTTAGACGCGCTGAGGCCCCGAGCGGCCTGTACCTGCCCAGCAGTACCGGGCCGCCCCTTTAAGCTTACGACCGTTGTCTCTGTTGTTGGGGCCTAGTGGTGCCCGAGTTGACTGCGCCGATTGGCTAACCGCATTGTTCTATCATTACGAACTGCCTGATTCTTGCATTACGAACCGCATTATTCTTGCATTACGAACTGCCTGATTCTTGCATTACGAACCGCATTATTCTTGCATTACGAACTGCCTGATTCTTGCATTACGAACCGCATTATTCTTGCATTACGAACTGCCTGATTCTTGCATTAAGGACTGTCTTATTACTACATTACGAACTGCATTACGAACTACATAGCATTGCATTAGGACTGCATTAGAGATCGTGAATTGCTCATTTAATGCCGCAAGAACCTACAAGTGATTGCTGGCCTAATAACCGGCAAAGCGAAGTATTACGAATACGCATATGTTGGATTTCTATCGTTTGGTCTCATTGTATTCCTTTTATAAAGATACCGCTATTTTTATGAAACCAGTGTGGTGTCCATTTGTGGTGTTATCACTGTGTTACTGGGAGTGTGGTTGCAAATACTTTACACATTGCCTTGGAGATAAGCCTGGCTGCTCGTGCCAAGCTACCAGGGGGTGAGCAGGGGTTACCTAAGCGTGTGTCCCTCCTTACCCTGACTAGAAGCAAGGGTCCCTATTTGGACTAAGGTACTTACCTCAGCCAACTAGAGACCCCCAGTTCTAACAGGGAGATGGTGTCAATAAGAGCTATGGTGATGCAGAACGGCCTTGCTTTAGATGTCTTGCTAGCAAAAGAGGGCGGGGTCTGTAAAATGTTGAGGGTTTAACAGTGCTGTACTTGTATACCTGATAACAGCAAAGATCTGCGGAAGTATGTAAGTAACATCACTGAGATTCATCATGAAGTGCATGATTTGGCAACAGAGGGTGTTTGGGATAAGATTGGAAAAGGCTTTAGAAATACAGGAAGTTGGTTTGCCAGCCTTGGAAAGGGAATACTTGGTTACATTTTGAAGCCCATCATTATAATTGTAGTTTGTGTGATCATCTTGTTGAAAGCCTATAAATGGCATAAGGCAGTCCAGACTGAGAGCTCTCTTAGGGAGCATGAAAGGAGAGACTGCAGGACAGTCACTATGAGAATCTTAAAAGCCTAGAGAAGTTCCGACAGGGGAGAATGGCTACAACTTCTGTTTAGGTCAGTACTTTCTCCAGGGAGTTGTGAATTGTTTTGATGACACTTGTCATCAGAGGGGGGGACTGATGGAGCGTGATGGTGCGCTCTGTTAATTGTAGGGGTGCATCATAATCACGGATAGTCCGCACCCACATATATTCCTTTGTCATGTTAACATTTGTCCATTAGAAGGTGTTCAGTAACAACACGTGAAAGTGTAAATGGTAGGAAAAGTGTCGCGCCATGCATAGAAATAGCCGTGGCATTCATGCTATAATATTGTAATCCATAGTATTTGATGTCGTTTATCTAATGAAATTGCTCACATGCAATGTAACACATTTGATTTAAACGTGCACCATATTAAAGTTATACATAGATGTGACTAGTTGCCTTAACGCGTAGGATTTCATGAGTCGTTTGCAATGAAATAGGCTGCAATGTGATGATGTAGAAAGGCCTAAATGAAATGTTCACTCATGAGTGTATTTGAAAGGCCTATGTACTTTGTTCTTATGTTGGCCGATTTCTGTAGGCCTGAAATGAATTTTTCCCTGGGGGCTCAGGAGTAAGGTTGTTAGTGAAACTCATGTGCGTGTTGAATTTGTTCTGTTCTCACGTTTCTGTTGCAGGTGGAGAAAGTCGTCTTTCTTAGTTAGAATAACGTCTTTTGTTTAGGAGAGTTAGGCTCGGGGAGGATGTGATACAATTCGTGAGGAACACTGATAATTGGGAGACGGTGTTCTTTCTCACTGAGGGAGGCCTGGGAATCAAGGTCATCGAGCCAGGAGCTGGGAGCACAGACACAAAGTGGAAAATCACCTATGAGAAGTGTCCAGCGAGATGAGGTGCTCTGTTGGTGTGTTTTGCCTTTTTGTGTTTTGTATTAGGGACAGTGCCCCGAGGGGGGAGTGAGGAGATGAGGTGAGGAGATCGAGAAGGCGCATCTTAGAACAAGCTCCATAGCCTTCGGCTACTTAACCCATACAACGTCAGTGTACTTCTTAGGAAGTCTTCACGAGCTGACACCTTTTCCTGATCTTGCCTGGGAAATGCTAAGTAGGGATGTCACAATAGTGTTAGAGTAGGGACAGACTAATGCTCTTTATTCATTGACAGATGAAGAAGGATCTTGATGTGGGGGCAATAATTGCTTGTCATTCTTTTTATGATCCATCGCATAAGATTGGCTTGTAGGTTTGGATTTGTATTAGTTCCCATGTATTTCTACAACCTTGTAATGAGATGCTTGTACATCCAGTTGTTTTTGGCTTTGTAATAAACCCACTAATTTGGATTTTGGACTCTGTGATTCTTTGGAGTCATGGTTATTAAAAATTGTGGTCTGGATAGAATAAGTTATTTCTCCCCTCTACACTTCTCGGCAGGCAACAAAGGTCCATCGGCCGTGAGTTCCATGGTAAATTGATAGGAGGAACTCGGCCCTTTTAAATGATCAGTGTCAACTGATTCCTGTACGTTTTTGGCTGTGTCCCTGTATGTCTGTTGAACTTTGTGAAAGTGGGTGCATATAGGTTTATTTGTTTTTCATGTGTGCAGGCTCTTGGGGCCAGATGTACAACCCTATTTTGCATGCACAAACGGGTTTGCGACCCATTTGCGCATGCAAAATGTCACAGGGTCATGTACAATTCCTAAATAGTGAGTCGCAATTTATTGGCAACTTGCTATTTAGGATTTGCGAGTCGCTATTAGGAAGGGGCGTTCTCTTCCTAATAGCGATCCCAAAGCCATGTATGAATGTTTTGCGACCGCAATTTCGGTCGCAAAACACTTGCAAGTTACCACCCTCTTCAAGAGGGTGATAATGCACTCACAAAAGGGAAGGGGTCCCCAGGGGACCCCTTCCCCTTTGCAAATGCATTGGAAAATATTTTTTTTTAAATGAAACGAAAACGTTTCATTTTTTAAAAAAAATGCATCCCGTTTTCCTCTAAGGAAAACGGGCTGAATTTAAAAAAGAAAAACTACTTTATTGAAAAGCAGTCCCAGACATGGTGGTCTGCTAAGTCCAGCAGGCCACCATCCCTGGGAGGGCCAGCCATTCCCAATGGGGTCGCAAATTGCGAGTGGCTCATTAATATTCATGAGCCTCGCATTTTGTGACCCCATTGGGAATCACAATCAGTGTCTCTGACACTGTAGTACATTGTAAATTGCGCCTCGTAATTTGCCACTCGCAATCAAGCGCAAATTGAGAGGCGCAATTTACAAAGGTCGTACATTTGGCCCTTAGTGTGCAGGTATGGCCACAAGTTAGGTGCTTCATTTTCTTTTAGATATCTTTATTGAACTTTCTTTTACAGCTACAGTACAGCAATACCTACAACACCAGTGCACAAGTCTCAAGCAAGCAATTTATTATGATAAAAAAAGCAAAGGAAAAGTTAATTCGAACTGCCTGAAACATCCAAGGGCAACAAATGGCGGTTCAAGGGAGGAGGGAGTGTAGTCCTAGGAATGCCAATGAGGCTTGGGGGGGTAGAGTGTGTCCCATGCTTACGACTATTACCAAGTGACCCTATTCCACAAATTTAACCCCTTTGCTGCTAGGCCTTTCCCCCCCCCCGTGCCAAGCCTTTTTTTGGCTATTTGGGGTAGTTCGTGCTTAGGCTCTGTAACTTTTTTTTGGATAAATGGAATAAATGGCTACAAATAATAGCGTCTGGTTTTTTCCCTTCAAATGGTATCAGCAAAGGGGTTGTGCTGCTGAAATCACCATCTTCCCAGCTTTCAGGGACAAGCAGACTTTTGTCAGAAAACCAACATTTTTTACACAGTTTTGGCATTTTACTGGGACATAGCCTATTTTGCTATTTTTTGTGCTTTCAACCTCCTTCCAGTTAATGCTAAAAATGGGTATGAAAGCAATGATGGATCCTGGAAAGCTATACATTTATGAAAAGTAGAAAAAAAATTGAATTCAGCAAGGGGTCATTTGTGTAGATCCTTCAAGGTTTTCATATAGAAACTAACAGTCAAAAATAGGAAAAATTGAAAATGAGTTAAAAAAACAGCCATTTGTGCCAACGTTTTCACCTGTAACTTCTATTGTGTATGACAGATGTTTAAAAGCAATATACCGTTACATCTGCTGTACCCTTCTGGTTGTGGGGATATATAGGACTTGTAGTTTCACCAAGAACCCGAGGAACCCAGAGCCAATAACTGAGCAGCGTCTTGCAATGGTTTTTATTGTGTACCAGGTATATAGCAATTCATTTGGGAAATTATAAACAGGGAAAAATCGGTATGAAAGAGACCTATGTATTTCTGAAATAGGAACAAAAAATAGAGTTTAGAAACAGTAGCTATTTGCACATCTCCGAAGTTGTGGGTACCCATACTAGCATGTGAATTATAGGACATTTTTCAAAGTGACTTCTTTTTTGCACATTGTCTTACATTTGGAAGGCAGAAATGCAATGAAAGTCAATTGGTAATAACAGTTGCTCTACAATTCTATGTTCCCCTAAGTCTCCCTATACAAATGGTACCTCACTTGTGTGGGTAGGCCTAGTGCCCGCGATGGGAAATGGCCCAAAACGCAACGTGGACACACCACATTTTCACAGTGAAAACAGACCCTTTTTTTGCAAAGTGCCTAGCTGTAGATTTTGAACCCTAGCTCTGCCGGTACCTAGGGAAACCTAGCAAACCTATACATTTTTAAAACTAAACACCCAGGGGAATCTAGGATGGGGTGACTTGTCTGGCTCTCACCAGGTTCTGTTACCCAGAATCTCTTGCAAACCTCAAACTTTGTAAAAAAAACACATTTTCCTCACATTTCTGTGGTGGAAAGTTCTGGAATCTGCGTGGATCCTCAACATTCTACCCACCCTGCATTCCCCAAAGTCTTCCGAGAAAAATGGTACCTCACTTGTGTGGGTAGGCCTAGTGCCCACAACAGGAAACGGCCCAAAACACAATGTGGACACACCACATTTTCACAGTGAAAACGGACCCTTTTTTTGTAAAGTGCCTAGCTGTAGATTTTGAACCCTAGCTCTGCCGGCACCTAGGGAAACCTAGCAAACCTATACATTTTTTTAAACTAGACACCCAGGGGAATACAGGATGGGGTGACTTGTCTGGCTCTCACCAGGTTCTGTTACCCAGAATCCCTTGCAAACCTCAAACTTTGTAAAAAAAAACACATTTTCCTCACATTTCGGTGGTGGAAAGTTCTGGAATCTGCGTGGATCCTCAAAATTCTACCCACCCTCCATTTCCCAAAGTCTTCCGAGAAAATTGGTACCTCACTTGTGTGGGTAGGCCTAGTGCCCGCGACAGGAAACGGCCCAAAACACAATGTGGACACACCACATTTTCACAGTGAAAACGGACCCTTTTTTTGCAAAGTGCCTAGCTGTAGATTTTGAACCCTAGCTCTGCCGGCACCTAGGGAAACCTAGCAAACCTATATATTTTTGAAAACTATACACCCAGGGGAATATAGGATGGGGTGACTTGTCTGGCTCTCACCAGGTTCTGTTACATAGAATCCCTTGCAAACCTCAAACTTTGTAAACAAAAACACATTTTCCTCACATTTCTGTGATGGAAAGTTCTGGAATCTGCGTGGATCCACAAATTTCCTACCACCCAGCATTCCCCCAGGTCTCCCAAGAAAAATGGTACCTCACTCGCATGGGTTGGTCAAGTACCCACGACAGGCAAGGGCCCAAAACGTATAGAGGAGACATCAAAATTACCTATCACAAAACAACCTGGTTTTGCAAGGGGGGTCACCTGGGTTTTTGGCCCCGGGCTCGGTGGCCATCTTGGGAAACTACCAAACCCACACATTTCTGAAAACTAGACACCCGGGGGAGTCCAGCGAGATATGGCTTGCGTGGATCCCCCAATGTTTTCCTACCCAGAATCCTCTGCAAACCTCACATTTAGCTTAAAAAATCACTTTTTTCTCAAATTTCCGTGTGGGAAAGTTCTGGAATCTGCATGGATCCACAAATTTCCTACCACCCAGCGTGCCCCCAGGTCTCCTGATAAAAATGGTACCTGACTCACGTGGGTGGGTCAAGCACCCATGACAGGCAAGGGCCCAAAACGAATTGAGGAGACATCAAAATTGCCTATCACAAAACAACCTGGTTTTGCAAGGGGGGTCACCTGGGTTTTTGGCCCCGGGCTCGGCGGCCATCTTGGGAAACCTACCAAACCCACACATTTCTGAAAACTAGACACCCGGGGGAGTCCAGCGAAGTATGGCTTGCGTGGACCCCCAACGTTTCCCTACCCAGAATCCCCTGCAAACCTCAAATTTTGCTGAAAAAAATAAATGTTTCTCAAATTTCTGTGTGGGAAAGTTGTAGGATCACCAGGCTGACACAAATTTCCTACCACCCAGCATTCCGCCAAGTCTCCCGATAAAAATTGCACCTCACTCGTGTGGGTGGGTCAAGTACCCGCGACAGGCAAGGGCCCAAAACGTATTGTGGAGACATCAAAATTACCTATCACAAACTGATTTGCTTTTGCAAGGGGGGTCACATGGGTTTTTGGTCCCGGGCTTGGTGGCCATCTAGGGAAACCTACCAAACCCACACATTTCTGAAAACTAGAGACCCGGGGAAGTCCAGGGAGGTATGGCTTGTGTGGATCCCCCAACGTTTCCCTTCCCAGAATCCCCTGCAAACCTCAAATTTTGCTGAACAAATCACATTTTTCTCAAATTTCTGTGTGGGAAAGTTGTAGTATCCCCGGCTGAGACAAATTTCCTTCCACCCAGCATTCCCCCAGGTCTCCCGATAAAAATGGCACCACACTCATGTGGGTGGGTCAAGTACCCGCGACAGGCAAGGGCCCAAAACGTATTGTGGAGACATCAAAATTACCTATCACAAACCAATTTGCTTTTGCAAGGGGGGTCACATGGGTTTTAGGTCCCAGGCTTGGCGCCCATCTAGGGAAACCTACCAAACCCACACATTTCTGAAAACTAGAGACCCGGGGAAGTCCAGGGAGGTATGGCTTGCGTGGATACCCCAACGTTTCCCTACCCAGAATCCCCTGCAAACCTCAAATTGTGCTGAAAAAATCAAATTTTTCTCACATTTCTGTGTGGGAAAGTTGTAGTATCCCCGGCTGACACAAATTTCCTACCACCTAGCGTTCCCCCAGGTCTCACGATACAAATGGTACCTCACTCGTGTGGGTGGGTCAAGTACCTGTGACAGGCAAGGGTCCAAAACGTATTGTGGAGACATCAAAATTACCTATCACAAACCGATTTGCTTTTGCAAGGGGGGTCACATGAGTTTTTGGTCCCAGGCTTGGCGGCCATCTAGGGAAACCTACCAAACCCACACATTTATGAAAAGTAGAGACCCAGGGGAATCCAGGGAGGTACGGCTTGCGTGGATCCCCCAACATTTCCCTACCCAGAATCCCCTGCAAACCTCAAATTATGCAGAACAAATCAAATTTTTCTCAAATTTCTGTGTGGGAAAGTTGTAGGACCACCGGGCTGACACAAATTTCCTACCACCTAGCATTCCCCCAGGTCTCAAGATAAAAATGGTACTTCACTTGTGTGGGTAGGCATAGTGGCTGCAACAGGAAATGGCCCAAATCATTTTTGCATGGGATCACTGTGCCGGCACAAATGTCCTACCACCCAGCGTTCCCCTTGTTCTCCCGAGTAAAATGATACCTCACTTGTGTGGGTGGGCCAAAGCCCTGTGACTGGGAAGAGCCAAAAATATAGGGATAAAAGGTATAGCACCGCGAGTTCTAAGCGCTACATTTGAAAAACAATTGGTTTTTAGCAGATTCTGCATTGGACAGTCACACAAGTGAGGTATCATTTTACTCAGGAGAACAAGGAGAATGCTGGGTGGTAGGACATTTGTGCCGGCACAGTGATCCCACACAAAAATGTGTGGAAAAAGTGATTTTTTCAGCCAAATGTGAGGTTTGCAGGGGAGTCTGGGTAGGAAAACAATGGGGGATCCACGCAAGCCATACCTCACTGGACTCCCCAGGGTGTCTTGTTTTCAGAAATGTGTGGGTTTGGTAGGTTTCCCTAGATGGCCGCAAGCCCGGGGCCAAAAAACAAGGTGCCCCCCCCTGCAAAACCAGGTAGTTTTATGATAGGTAATTTTGAAGTCACCACAGTACGATTTGGGCCTTTTCCTGTTGCAGCCACTATTCCTACCCACACAAGTGAAGGACCATTTTTATCGGGAGACCTGGGGGAACGCTGGGTGGTAGAAAATTTGTGTCAGCCCGGTGATCCCACAACTTTCCCACACAGAAATGTGAGGAAAATGTGATTTCTTTCAGCTAAATTTCAGGTTTGCAGGGGATTCTGCGTAGGGAAACATTGGGGGATCTACGCGAGCCATACCTCCCTTGACTCCCCCGTGACTCTAGTTTTCAGAAATGTGTGGGTTTGGTAGGTTTCCTTAGATGGCCGCCAAGCCCGGGACCAAAAACTCTTGTGACCCCCTTGGCAAAAGCAGATTGTTTTGTGTTAGATAATTTTAAAGTCTCCACAGTACGATTTGGGCCATTTCCTGTTGCAGCCACTATGCCTACCCACACAAGTGAGGTACCGTTTTTCTCGGAAGATCTTGGGGAATGCAGGGTGGGAGGAATTTTGTGGATGCACACAGATTCCACAACTTTCCATCACAGAAATGTGAGGAAAACGTGTTTTGTTTTACAAAGTTTGAGGTTTGCAAACAATTCTGGGTAAGAGAACCTGGTGAGATCCGGACAAGTCACCCCATCCTGGATTCCCCTGGGTGTCTAGTTTTCAAAAATGTATAGGTTTGCTAGGTTTCCTTAGGTGCCGGCAGAGCTAGGGTTCAAAATCTACAGCTAGGCACTTTGCAAAAAAAGGGTCTTTTTTCATTGTAAAAATGTGGTGTGTCCATGTCGCGAGCACTAGGGATACCCACACAAGTGAAGTACCTTTTTTCTCTGAAGACTTTGGGGAATGCAGTGTGGGAGGAATTTTGTGGATCCATGCAGATTCCAGAACTTTCCATCACATAAATGTGAGGAAAATGTGCTTTTGTTTTTACAAAGTTTGAGGTTTGCAAGGGATTCTGGGTAAGAGAACCTGGTGAGAGCCACACAAGGCACCCCATCCTGGATTTCCCTTGGTGTCTAATTTTCAAAAATGTATAGGTTTGCTAGGTTTCCCTAGGTGCCCACAGAGCTAGGGTTCAAAATCTACAGCTAGGCACTTTGCCAAGAAAGGGTCAGTTTTCACTGTAAAAATGTTGTGTGTCCACGTTGCGTTTTGGGCAGTTTCCTGCTGCGGGCACTAGGCCTACCCACACAAGTGAGGTATCATTTTTATCGGAAGACTTTGGGGAATGCGGGGTGTGTGGAAGTTTGTGGATCTGCGCAGATTCCAGGACTTTCCATCACAGAAATGTGATGTAAATTTGGCTTTTTTTTACAAAGTTTGAGATTTGCAAGGGATTCTGGGTAACAGAACCGAGTGGGAGCCACACAAGTCACCACATCCTGGATTCCCCTGGGTGTCTAGTTTTCAAAAATGTATAGGTTTGCTAGGTTTCCTTGGGTGCCAGCTGCGCTAGGACCCAAAATCCACAGGTAGGCACATTCCGAAAAAAGTCTGTGTCTGGTGGGCTTTCTGCCACCCTGGGGAAGGGGGAAATCGGGGGCTATTGCCCTGATATGCCCCCAAGGGGGGCAGAAAGACTGTGGCTATTTTTTTGGGTGGGTGGGGACATTCGGATGCCCATTCTGGGCAGCCCCCACCCCTACGTATAAAAAAGCCAGCATAATCGCTGGCGCCTTTCAGGCTCTCTGCCCCCCCGGGGGGCAGATCAGGGGCTACTGCCCCCATCTGCTTCCTGGGGGGGCAGAAAGACTGTGGGATCTTTTGTAGGGGGGTGAAGGCATTGGCATTTTGAAAGAAATGTACCCCTGGTGCCTAGTGGGCTTTCTGCCCCCCCCCGGGGGCAGATCAGGGGCTACTGCCCCCATATTCTTCCTGGGGGGGCAGAAAGACTGTGGCATTTTTTGTAGGGGGGTGAGGGCATTGGCATACCCATTCTGGGCAGCCCCCACCCCTGAATTTTGAAATAATTTACCCCTGGTGCCTAGTGGGCTTTTTGCCCCCCGAGGGGGCAGATAAGAGGCTATTGCCCCCATCTGCCTCCCGCGGGGGCAGAAAGACTGTGGTAATTTTTTGGGGGTGGGGACATTGGCATGCCCATTCTGGGCAGCCCCCACCCCTACGTATAAAAATAAAACAAAATCCCTGGTGCCTAGTGGGCTTTCTGCCCCCCCCCCGGGGACAGATAAGGGGCTATTGCCCCATCTGCCTCCCAGGGGGGGGAGAAAGACTGTAACATTTTTTTTTGGGGGTGGGCATTGGCATGCCCATTCTGGGCAGCCCCCAACCCTACGTATAAATATATTAAAAAATCCCTGGGGCCTAGTGGGCTTTCTGCCCCCCCGGGGGGCAGATCAGGGGCTATTGCCCCCATCTGCCTCCTGGGGGGGGCAGAAAGCCTTATGCCTTCTTTGGGGGGGTAGGGTGGGAGCATTGGCATGCCCATTCTGGGCAGCCCACATCCCTGGCCTATAAAAAAAAATCTCTGGCGTCTAGGGTGCTTTCTGCCCCCCCCGGAGGGGCAGATTGGGGGCTACTGCCCCCATCTGCCCCCCAGGGGGGGCAGAAAGGCTGTCTGGCAAAAGTTTATGGGGGGGTGCAAAGGCCATTGCCCAAGGGGCCGCTCCCCCCTCCCTAGTGGCTAGTGGGTGGATCCCTGCTTGGTGATCGCCCTCCTGGGGCAATACCCAAGCAGGGATCCACTAGGGAAGGGTACCATTGGAAAGGGGAGATTCTCCTCTTTTCAACGATACCTCTCCCATGTTTTTCGGTGCTCAGGGGGCTGAGATAGCCCCACAAGCACCAAAACTGTGAAACTAAAACTAAGTTTCAGTTTCGTTTTCATTGTACTGACGACAGCGCGCCATGCGCGCGATCGTCATTACAATGAAAACCCTAACCATGCTTTGAGAGGTTGGGGAAGCTCTTCCCCACCTCCCAAAGCAAAAAAAAAAAGGATTTTTTTAAAGTGTGCTCATGATGGAATGGTTCCCTCATGAGCATGGAAGGGGTTAAGCAACAGTCTATGGGGCATATGTACAAGCCCCTATCGCCACCACAACGTCACTTTTACGGACGTTGTGGTGGCGATAGGGGCTGCGCCTTATGTACATGCGTTAAGCCACTCAACGTGGCTTTACACTGCCTTGTACATAAGGCCCCCTTTCACGCTATGGTTAGCGTGAAAGGGGCGTGCAGTGGGTGTTGTGGTGGGCGTTTTACCGCAACACCCATTGTATTTGACGCTGCCTCCTATGTACAAGGGTGGCATACATAGGAGGCAGCGCCAAAATTAAGACCAAGAAAATTCTGGTCTTAAGTTGGCGAAACAAGGAGAAATGCATTATTTCTCCTCGTTTTTGCTTTTTCCATGTGTGCTGCCTTGTGCAGCACACATGAAAAAAGCAAAATGACATGGTTTCTTTATGTACAGGAAGGTGTCCCTTCCTGTACATAAACAAACCTTTTAAAAAATGCCATTTTGCAACTTTCATCTGTGCTGCATGAAGCAGCACACATGAAAGTTACAAAATGGCATTTTAGGATTGTTTATGTGCAGGAAGGGACACCTTCGTACACATAACCAATCCTCCCCTGCACGCAGACACCCTTGCACTCTGGTGCAAAGGTGCCTGCGTTGGCGCTAAGTTGTTAAACTTTGCACCATCGCAGGGGGAAACATAAGGCTTCACCACATTCTTGTAAATATGGCGCAGCCTTGCGTTTCAGAAGTGGCAGAGCGTGTCGTTAAGCCAAGGAGGCTAACGACATGCTCCGCCACTTCCTAGTACGTATCCTCCTATATGTTTTGACCCCCACAAACTAACCATTACTGAGATCAAGGAGTCAGGCAACATAAAGTGTCAGAAATTGACACAATTAGGAGGTATGGTGTGGTGTGGGTGTATCACTGGGGGGTTTGCATAGGGCATAGTATTGCAGACATGGATCCCAGACTGAACCGGGAGAGGTAACTTCCCCAGCAGGTGTTTGTATTGCTAGGCAGCCATGATTGAACTATTTTCATTCTCTCCCAAAGAGATAGCTGTAACAATGTCCACCTGGGCAAATATTGTCTGTTTTACCAATGAACTGCTGCAAGTTATCTAGCACCATATTATTCAGTACCATGTTGTTAGACCTGACATCCTTGGTGTGGATTTCCCCAACGTTTTACCATAAATCCTCCTGGTTTTGCTGACTTTGTTTTTGCTAGCTTTTAGGCTCTGCACACTTTACCACAGCTAAACAGTGCTAAGGTGCTTGTGCTCTCTCCCCAAAACATTGTAACATTGGGTCCTACTCAATTAGCACTTTTAATTTACTTGTAAGTCGTCCTGGTAAAGGAGTACTAATGGTACCCAGGTCCTGTAAATTAAATGCTACTAGTCGGCCTGCAAAATAGAACACGTGGCTCTGTTGGACTCAATAAAGATTACCCATGAGGTTAAAATACATGCCGATCTTAATCATAAACAAAAATCACAATTTATTGTTCTTACAAAAAGGTGTTAGACAATGAATTGATAAAGTGCAGACAGCATAGCGCTCATAAGTGCAATAGTGAGACAATTAAAATATGACACATGTGCATGTTGTGGTTATCCATTCTTAAAAATATAAACTAATTCAATATTAGATGATCCCCCACTCCAGTGTTGACGTTTTGACCCACAAGCTAATTTCATTGGGTTTCCTCAGGACAAAACTCCATCTGACAAAGCACCTCTCAACTGTATGTATCCTGTGACTGTAGAGGTCTCAACCAGGTTCAACAACGTTTCCTGCTCATGTGGATTGCTGCGCCATAGCACTAAACTAATTAGCCATTATAACAGGACCATCTTGTGTCGTGTAGTTCCTAGGACCCCCCAGGACCTGCGCGTTTTGGATGACCTAAACTGAGGGCTTGGTGTGCAGACAAACTCTGGACACCCCCACAGGATGAGTCAGCCGTTAGACCAGCTAGCTCTATGGTGCCACTACCACCCCCCTGTATTCTACAGTGGTGTATGTAGTTTCTGGCAACCACTGAACATGACAACCCTGATTCCTCAAGTATCGTGGAAAACAATACGGTATCTTTCGCTCAGTCACTCGTGCTTACTTTTCTCAGAATACTCATAGAATGACGATTGGAACGGTTTCAATAATGATCTATTGGTCAAGCGTCAGTCTAGTATGAAACATATTCGCTGCAACAATCAAAAGACAGGAGCAGACAAATGTGATCGCTAGCACTAATATCGTAAATAGCAGATACATTCCTACCATAGTGCTAATAAGATGAATAAAAGCAGATTATATAAAACAATAGCATGGGCGTACTCCTACGGTGCGTAGCCTACCTTGATGTACCTAGCCTAGATATGTAGGTGAAGCCTGTGTATGTAAGTATTAGGATATATCCTAATGGAGTCAAGAATCCCCCGGGGAAGTGCTAACCCCTCACCTGATGGTTCTGAATGAAGGACCCAGTCTCTGCGTCGAGGATGGCACCCCGCAAGGGATCTCAGGTCTTTGCCTGTCGAAGTATCAGCCCGAAGAGTCTTGGTCCAGCCTGGAAGGAATTCTCCTCTATTCTGTGAGGGGGAGTGAGGGTCTTTTATACTAAAGTGGTCACTCCAGGGTTTCTTCTAGAATCGCTATGTTTTGAAAACATTTGCTAATCCTTTTCTAAACAAACATGATCATGCACAGCTGGCTGTTGGCCATGGATGAAAAAAGTGGTGACCCTTATACAGAATAAATCTGCCGTGCCTGGGGACATGTTTAGGTACGTCAGGTACAGGGATTAAGATAGGGTACCAAGAGCCTGATGTCGGAGAGACAGAAGTAAGCTACTAGCTAAAAGGTCACCTGTGTAGTACTGTTATGTTGTGTGGATGGGACAAAATGTATGTAATTGGAATGCACATGATGGGACTATCCTAGAGGACATGACACCCACTCCTCAACAAAAGGTCAACAAGGTCAGCTAGGTAATGATATAAAATGCTAAAAAAGGCATAAAATCATGTATATTAAAACATACTAAAAAGCACTTAAAAAAGTCTTAAAAGTGTTCATAAAAGCAAGGTCTATATCGAAAGCATTCTTCCCTATAAAATCGTTCATAAAAGGTCCTCTATATGTTTGAATATATCATCATTTTTTTTCTGAGCACCTTGAAAGCCACTATCTTCAGATAGAGCAGAGAAGAAAAAACAAAGTCAGTTCGACCTCCAATTTGGTACATGTTTAAAAAAATTGTCCAAACCGTTCCCAGCACAGGGGAGGCCAGATTGTTTAAGAATCCTGCACTGAAGACTCAACATCACTGAGCATGTCATCCGCAGGAGGCAGTCCTTCTAGTACCTCCATTATGATATCAAGTGAGCAGAGGTGGTCATCACTGATTCCCACGGCAGCCGTCGGGGAAGAATTAGATGCCTGTGAGCCTGAGACTGAGACCTGCACATCCGTAGTGGAGCCGATCTCTGTTCCAACAGGAGCTGAAGCGTCCCGTGGAGGCTCTAGGAACGCCATCATCAACATGGGAATACGCTGTGGACAACTGTGCACAAGGGCCCGCAAAGGCGCCAAGAGCATGTCTATGTCCGGCGGCGCAACCGATGGAAGCGTCAAACAGAGGTCCAACACGCGTCCGAATGCGCAAAAGAGGCAGCGGAATACTGGCAGAATGCAGTCAAGGCCAGGCCGGTCTGAAAAACAGGAACCAATGCTCACTCAGCGCTCGAAGCCGAGGTATACCCAGGAAGAACACCAATCGCTCACAACAACGTCGCTCCAGCAGTGTTCTCTCCATGTCTCGAGTGATGTTGACATCCATTGCGAAGCAATAGAATTAAAACCAGGATGCTCGCCACTGAAAGCAGGACCAAAGGAAGCCCTCCAAAAACGCTTCCAAGTACGGAGTGTATGAATGATGGAATCACTCCAAAAATGTTTTGAAAGCTATTTAGCAGACCTGATCCAATGCTCTTAAATAAGTGTACTATCCCCCGCGTATCAAACATGTTAAAGATACGATGGACCATTTCTCTGAAATGGAGCGGGAAGTTCGTACCGACCAGAGCCTGTATCTCTGCCAAGAACCTTGCAACGTGGAGATCAAAGATCTCTTGGGCTGAAGTTAAAGCCACATTTTGCTGAAACAGCATGGCTTTCAGTCTGCTCAGAGAATCAAACCCTATGTTGGAAACATTCAGTGTAGGCCACAGTGGTGCCTCCCTAACTGTGCGAGCTGGGGGAAACAATACTTGCTTACAACTAATAACCCTGGAGTTTACTAGATAAGTAATGTCTGGCGTCATTCCACAACAGCCTTGGTCATTCAGCATCAAGTAACTCCCATTGGAAAGTAACTCAAAAACTGGATGAATTACAGCAGCTGGGTAACCCTTCAGGTAGCAGGACAAGTTTGCTATTGACGCATTACACGCCCCGTGAAGGGACACTTCTTTACACACTAAAGACCCATTCCAGGCCTTTTCGCAGTTCGAACCATTCAAGAAAGCGTCCTTGTCCTTATTCCTGCACCTATATGTGTATGGCAACTCCCAGGTTTCTCGTATGTACCCTTCGCCCAACGCTTCATACCTGCCTACTGGGTAATATTTCAGGCAGTATTGGAATTGGAATGTCGTCATTGGCAGTGTGATATAGCCACGGATTAACCATTCCGTAGACGATGACTCTGCTACAGTAAAAGGTAACTTCTCCAGTTTTTCAATGAGCAGCATGGTGTACTTCGCATCTCTGCGTGCCGTGGTCAATTGTCTTTCAGTCAGATTGTAGGCTGAGAGCAGAATTGTATCTTTAATGTATCGCCATGGAACGTGGCCAGAACGCAATGATTGAAGCGTCCAGCTTAAAAGCATAATGGCACGCTGCTGAGATTGCCCATGTTGTAGGATAGACAAATCTTGTTCCATTATGTCGATAGCTGAGGACACAATGTTGCCCAGTGAACAAATACGAGACGAGATTGTGGTCATGCCGTTGTCCACCACAGCTAGGGCCTTTTCTAAGTTAATTCTATCGATTTCACAAAGTCTCTCCGCAGCTTCCTGTTGCGAGACTTTCCAGACTTCATGGTATATAGGAAGCGTTTCCTACGTGGTTTCTTGAGACCTAACAAGAATTCCCTAAGATCCATGTTGTCTGACAGAAGGGACAAGTGTTGTTTCACCTGTGATAGTGTCAAGGTCTCTAGCCAATCTAGGCACAACTTCCCGACACTATAGGAAGTCACTACCCCTGGGTTGTCTGTGTGTACATAACGTGGGTCGGGCCCATGGATACTAAACCCTTTGGTGGTACCCTTGAATCTTGAGTTACACATATTCGTGTCTACAGGCCAAACCAACCAACCCTTCCAATCGGGAGATGATGAATTGTTTGTATTTGTACCATGTGTCCCTTCACTTGTTAGTGTGTTATTTGAGATACCCTTAATAGGTGTGGGTGAAGGGATGCCTGGTTTTTCAGGTCTTTAGTGTTTACAAATCCGTAACAGGTAGTCTGTTGCACTGTTCTGTTCAGGAAAATCATCTGTTACGGTATGAGGCTAGCTCTGAATAAAGCCTCAGTTCCCTGAACCTGCCACTCCTGTCCCCCAGATAGATTTTGTGTCTATGGTGTCTCTCCAGTAGCCGAAACCCTGTATAGACAGTTGGGAGATAAAAGATGCTGAATATATCAGCTTTGTGTTTGTTAGCATAATTTTCTTCGCAGTTGCATTAGTCTGTGCAAGTTTGTAGTAAAACGATTCTGGGTCTGATGTATTGAAACCTGAAAAGTATGCGCATTTTTGTGCGAATGTGGCAGAACTACCCTTTGGTGGTGTCGGGCAATGTTCCCATTGATGGTACACATTAGCAATGTGTGGTAAACTTGCTCTATGCAAAAAATTATGACCATAATGCTGGTAACAAAACATGATATCGTAGTCAGTTGTATCCTCATACAATTCCCTATAAGAAAATGCAGCAGACTGTTCTAAGCCTGAAAGCATGGTATTTACAGTTTCAATGGTCGCTTTAGCTCTGTCACTACTATTGAAATAGACTGTCTAGATTTAATGGGAACTTTAGTCACCTTATCGTCTGGTCTTTCTTTGGCAATTTTTAATATTTATGTAAGGCCAACTCGATCTATTGATACGTCTACGACTTTAGCATTATTGGACACTATATTGGATAAACTACCCCCGGATACAAGAATTATAGTGGCGGGAGATTTTAACACCGGCTTTGAACCCTGCTCCTTCTTATCTGAGACTACTGTGGAGGAAGACGAGCAATGGGGAATTCCTACATTGCAGGTGCCCCTGAGGAAAAATTTCACATCATGTGCTTTACAGATAGTTTCACTGGTCATTGGTAGAGGTCTTAGAGCCCTAAATGGTCGTACTACCTCTGATCCCCTGTGTGCACCAACATTTAAGAGAGGTATGTGTGCCAGTATAATTGATTATGTATTAATTGATGTGAGATTGTGGCCCCTATTAGCTGATATGAAAGTCAACGTTAGGTCTGATAGTGATCATAACTCTCTTGAAGTGGTACTTGCGGGAGAGCTTTTGGTTTCTGGGTGTGCTGCTATTTTTACAAACGTTCCTGTAGCATTGGCTACCAATAATCGACGTGCTGTTAGATGGCCGGAAGTTATGGCTAACCCGGATGTTTATTCAAAAGTTTATAAACAGTTTATTACCTCTTTTGACCCTTACGAGGGGATAGATCCAGCAGGAATACCTATTTTATCAGTCCATATGCAGTTGTTTGATGGTCTTCATAAGATATTCTATAGAGAGGTGACTACTACGAAGTCGGTACACTTTAAGTATCACGACTGGTTTAATCCTGCTTGTAAAGTAGCGAAGAATCTATTAAAAATAGCTATTGATGAGGGTGACAGAGGTAAAATTCGTACCGCTAGAGGTTTTATAAAACACAGCTTGGAAAGGCTAGAAGAGATTGGGAAGATGAGTTTTGGCAGGATCTACTTGCAGCTACAAAAACCAAGGACAGTAGATCGTTTTGGAAATTGGTCGCCCAGAGACACTCCGAAGGAGTAAAATACCCAAGTTTTAATATACCACCTGACAACTGGGTAGCTCATTTTTCATCATTGTATTCGCTAAGGAAGCTTGATGATATTGACAGTGGTACTAATATAGTGGAGGACGCTATTTCGCCATGCATAGTGCAAGAACATCATAATAACCCTGTCAAATTCAGTCTTGAAGAGACAATTTGTGCAATTCAGTCTCTTAAAATGGCCAAAGCGCCGGGACCTGACAAAATCCCGGGTGATCTTTTTAAGTCAGAGCCGTTAATCTGGTCAAGCTATTTTAATCTTCTATCGAATGCTATCTCTGCCGGGGAGCGATCCCTGATTCATGGAGGGGGCTGAGATAATAACTATTTTCAAAAAGGGTGATGCTAATAACCCAGCTAATTATAGGCCAATTAGTTTGCTAGATAACGCACAAAAAGTTTTTAGTCGCCAAATCCTGAACAAATTAATTGAATGGATGGAAGAAAAAGAAATACTTTCCCCCTTCCAAGCAGGTTTTAGAAGTAAAATTAGTACTGTTGATCAGATTTTTAGATTTACATTATTGTACTGGAAGACTGTGCTTTTACGTAAGGGTGTGCTGTATGTGGCTTTTATTGATCTTAGAGCTGCTTTTGATCTTATTCCTCGATCGAATCTGTGGCAGGTTCTTATTAATATGGGTGCTCCCAGTAATCTTGTATATTTATTGAGTAAATTACATGAAAACAACTATGCTCAAGTACGCTGGGGACCAAATGGAGAACTAACCGATTGTATTCCTATTGAGCGGGGGTTAGGCAAGGCTGTGTCCTTGCCCCCACTTTATTTTCCCTTTATCTAAATGATGTGGTTAATGTCTTAGAAAACTGTGTAAATGATTCCCCTATGTTAAACGGTAGGAAGACACCAATATTGCTTTTTGCGGATGACTCCCTACTTATTTCAAAGTCCCCTATGGGTCTCCAGATCCTGGTTAATACATTTTTAGGGTTCTGCAATGAGAGGGGACTTGAGCTTAATGTTAATAAAACAAAATTTATGATTTTAGGTAAGGGGTCAAGAAAGGTAATCTGACTATTCGGGTTGGAAAAGACGTCCTTGAGAGGGTTGAAAACTTTGATTATTTGGGAGTACGATTTATGGATAATTTTAAGTGGTTAGATCAGATCATGAAAAGTAAATTTCTTATTGAGCATAGGTCAAATGCCATTTTGAGAACACAAAAGAGAACGGTATCTCATGTGGTAGCCCCGGTTATGGAGATTTACCGCGCAAAGGCGCAAGGGGCTGCTCTTTATGGAGCTGAAGTATGGGGCTATGTTGATGCTAAGCCTCTTGCACTGGTAGAAAACAGTTTTGTTAGGAAAATGCTATGTCTACCCCAGAGCACACCTCTTATTCCATTGTATTTAGATCTAGGATTGAAAAGAATATCAGATTTAGTGGCTTTGAAAGTCTTGATCTACTGGGTTCGTCTTTGGTGTACACCGGAGCTAGTTGATTATAGAGAATCCCTGACTGATGTTTTAAATATACCAGGTGCTCGATCGCTCCCATGGTTTAAACACGTGTTTTCGTGGGTGAGTAGATTAGGTCTCGGTAGATTTTGGGATGACCCTACTAAACTTAAGAAAGTCGATCAGCATCTTCTTAAAACTACTTATTGGAATTTTATCAATGAATGTGTACTAAGGAAAAATTATGTAGGATCTCTGACCAATAGTTTTTTGATTTTAAATCTACTCCATTATTGGAAGATTATATGGATTTTATACCTTTTGCTTTCCCTAAAAGCCTTTTTATACGGTTTCGCTTGGGGACCTTGCCTATAAGATCATTCACACATAAATGGAATCCTGCACAGTCAGAATTGACTTGCCCAATGTGTAAACAATGTGATGAAAATGAATCGCATTTGCTATTTTTTGTCCAGAGTATATGTCCCCTCGTAGGAGGTGGATTATTCCGCTTTGCCGGGAATTGGGACTTGTACATTACCAAATTGCATTACGGATTCTAAAAACTAATCTCTCCCCTAGAATAGTTGTAGCTGTTAGCAAATTTTTAGAGGCTATCTGGTATAAGCGCAATGCAATTTTAAAGATTAGATCAGTGTAAGGATTAAGGATGTATTTTATTGCTTTTATTGATTGATGAATTGTTTTATTCTGTATTGTTCTGTTAGGTGTAATTTTTAGGTATTGTCTGTTGTTGGATCATATGTATAGTGCTAATGAAATTATTGTCTTTTAACAATTATGATATTATTGCTGCTGTTATTCTACCCAACTATGAAGCACTATGCACTTTATTTATGGACCTATTGTTGCTATTATATTTTTTACAATTGATATGTAATTTGAGGCACTATGCATTTTAAATATGGACATACTGATGTTATTATTGCTGTTATTGTACATATATTTGTTGCGTCATTGGTCATTTGATGTATAGGATGCTGGTTGATATTATTGCTGCTGTTATTGTACCAATCTATGAAGCACTATGCACTTTAACTATGGACCTATTGCTGCTATTATATTTTTTACAATTGAAACGTAATTTGAGGCACTATGCACTTTAAATATGGACATACTGCTGCTATTATTGTTGTTATTGTACATATATTTGTTGTGTCATTGGTCATTTGATGTATAGGATGTTGGTTGATACTTTGATGGTTGCAATAACCGAATAAAGTTATATACTACTACTACTACAGTTTCAATGTCCCAATCATCAGAGAGTGTACTGGGGGTAATGAAATCATTTAAAGAAATTTTAAACAAATGTGGAATTTTTAAATGTTCAGTGGGAGCAAATACGTCATATGAAACTTTATACCAAACTATACCATCAGGTATTGGAATTGCTGTAATGTTTACCAGGGACAGGTCTCTTTGTTAATAGTGTGATGACGTATGTGGTTTCAGGATAAAGTTCAGTGATTGTACTGCAGAGCGTTCTGGGAGACAATGTCCGTTCAGAAGCAGAAAAAAGACAGTTACTGTGCCGATCCAAATTAACAGGTATACTACCCCTATTGCAAACCAAATATGCAACCAAGGTGACACTAAGTAAGTCTTTTTGAGCAAAAGTTAGAATTGTAGAAGTTTCTCTCTCTTTGAAATGGGTGGCGTTTGATCAGGGTCACTTGGATCTGAAGAGAAATCATCGAAGTTGATGAAGTAGCCAGACGCAGTTCGATTTATCTTTGGTAGCTCCACAGGTTTTGTAGAACTGGCAGATGTGTCGTTTGAAGGCACATTAATGTAGACATCATTGTTGGGCCGAATTGCAACTTGCATTGTTGTTTCTTTTTGATGTTTTTCAATTTCAACTGTTGTCATTTGTACTCCATTATTCGTTACTCCTTCACATTGTGTAGTGGAATCTTGAAAGGTTATTAGTCTTTCCATCTGAACTTCCTGTATAGTAGCAAGCGGAGATCTGCGGCTACTCAGGACCCCACGCGGCCTACTGTTGAGAATCGACCACATGATGCGGTTTGATCAGCTCAATGGAGATTAATCTTTTCTCTTTTTTGCCGCAAGAGGCAGAAGAAGTACTGTTCTTGTTCCCACAACCGCCAGGACAGGTACAGGTGCTCTGTAAGATGGCCCAAACTCTTTTCTGTCCACAATCTTTTCCCTGACTAGGTCCCCAATCTGCGGGACCCAGGCAGGTCTTGCCGGAACTGGTTTCACTTCCCCAGTGGCGATGCGTTTGACTTGCACGTTGCATTGTAACACCCGGAATTCATTGAGTTCCTGTAAAACAGCCAAACAGTCATTAAGTACAAATGGTTTTGCATCCACCACTGTGCTGGCACAATCAAGATCAGGTACCCACATTCTTGTCCCAAACAGGATTTCATAAGGGGTACGGCCTCCCAAGGATTTTCTTGCCACATTATAGAGTGCCCTCTGGACCCCATATAGGTGATTGACCCAACTACCACCCGCGCCTAATACCCTTGCTGTTAAGGATTGCTTTAGGTCCCGGATTTTCCTCTCCACCACCAAATTTCCCTCGGGATGGTAGGGGGAGGAGTACCGCAAGGCCAAGCCCATACTTTCCATGGCATCCTTGTAAGCCCTAGGGCTAAACGCAGGGCCACAGTCGGAAAGTAACGTGCCAATTGCGTATGTCTCGATGAAGACTCGCAAATCCTTTATAACAGTTCGAGCGTCAGCCGAGCGCTGGGGCCAAACTCATCAGAATCTAGAGCATTAATCCACTGCCACAAAGATATACTTGTAAGTCCCATCTGAATTTGAGAGGCCGCAGTGGTCCAAATTGACACATGCGAGAGGTCTGTCTGAAATCAGTAGTGGTGTTTGTGGTGGCATGTGAATGGTGGAACCATTCATCTGCTGGCCAATATCGCACTTCAGGACATAGTCCTTTGTTTGTTTTGTCAGCCCCGACCATCAGTAACGCTGCTTCAATAATGACATTGTTGCAGTGACTTCTGCGTGTGCAGAGCCCAGACCCTCGTGTGCAGCTAGAATTAAACCTAATCTGCGATTTGTTTGGTATTACTCTATCCCCCACTCCTGGAATTTGAGCATACGGTCTGTTGTGCGCATCTAACTTGTAGGAGTACTTGAGTGGAAAGCCTTTTGGCAGTACGGCAGAGCCGTTCTTTGTGGTATTGATAGCTACTAGTATATCTCTGTCTAGTCTCTTGTGTGAACGAGTGACTGCGGCAACGGCGGCAGTTCGTACTGTCGCCTTGCCGGCTTCATCAGCTAGTGAATTCCCTTCAACGTGTATGCCAACATGCTGATGACTCAAGGTGTGAATAACTTGAGCCCGTGGCAGGCATGCTTTCAGCTTTGCCACTTGTTCCCATAACAATTTATGTTTTATTGTGCCATCCTTGGCATCTTTAAACCCATTCTGGCCCCAGTAGTGAAGATATTCATTGTAAGATTGCACACAGTAAAATGAATCGCACACAATCAGTATCAGGGCTTATAGTTTTGCCAGCTGCGCTGTACAATCTCCCAGAGATTGCGTGGTCGTATTGCTGGGATGGAACTTACCAACCCACATACGACCTTTCACTATAGCACATGCAGCACTAGATTCCTGTTTACTTCCAATGGCAGGTTGAGCAGAACCGTCAGTGTAAATGATGTATTCATACTGATCTAGAGGCAAGATTTAATTCGGGAGAGAGTATTCTTGTTCGAACTGCAGAAATGCTTGTGTTCTCAGTGTAGGATCATATCTGTACTCTACATCTGTTGCAGTGAGAGAATTAGCCCATTGTATCCATCGTGGATGCAGTGCGTTTGCATTTGGAATGCTGGATTCTGTTACCTCTTCTAAAGTCGGTATCGGGGTTACAACGATGATGCATTTCCCCTGTGCTAGTGCTCTTTCTCTCCCTACAGCAGTCTGTAGCGCCGTCAGTATTTTTTCTGTTGCTGCAAAACGATTCTCAGCATTCGTGTACAAATGAGATTTGTATGCGATTGGAACTGTCTCACCTTCATTGAACGTGATATAGGTATACCCTGATAACCCAGGGATGACCCGTATTACCAGGTTGCGGACGTTTACTCGTGTCTGAAAGTGCTTTGAAGCTATCATGTCAGCTTGAACTGAACGTAGAGTGTCTGTATGTTTTTGAGTCACTTGTTTGCTGTAAAATCTGGTCTGATTAGGTCGTAGAAAGGTTTGACTCTTTCTGCGTAATCTTGTATGTATGTTCTTCCGAAATTTAGAAATCTTAAAATGGATTGTAAACCCTTCAGAGTCTTTGGAGTCTGGATTAGTGCGCATTTTCCTAAACAATTTGTGACCAGGATTTTGCCTTCACTTGACAGCTCATATCCCAAACATAGGACGCTGAGATGGGCAATTTTATATATTTTTTTATTAAATTTGTAGCCCAAGTTGGCGAAACCAACAATTATGTTGTTCACCCTCTACAAGTGTTTAAGTAATTCATCGTCCGTCAGATAAATATCATCTAGGTAGGACACTGCCTCCTCATCACAAGTTTGTAATAGCTCCGACACTCTTGACGAGAATAACTCGGGCTGTTCTTATAGCCCTGGGGCAGATGACAAAATTGACGCTGAGTGCCGAGGGCAGAAAATCCTGTCAAATATCTGCTTTCAGGCGCTATATTTTGGCAGAAGAATCCATTCAAGATATCTAGTGTTGTTTTGTATTTCTTCCGCACAATGTTATTCATTAATGCAGCACTATGTGCGTTCTGAACTGCAAATGATTTTGTGCATGTGTTAAAATGTCTGTAATCTAAAACCAAACAATATGTGTTGTCGGGTTTCATGACGGGAAACAAAGGGTTGTTCATTGGCGAGGTACAAGTTTCAATCACACCTTGGTATTTGTTAGAAATGGGGGTCTCTAGTTGGTAGAGGTAGGTACCTTTGTCCTAATAAGGACCCTTGCTTCTAGTCAGGGTAAGGGGGATACACTTCTAAAATAACCCCTGCTCACCCCCTTGGTAGCTTGGCATGAGCAGACAGGCTTATCTCAGAGGCAGTGTGTAAAGCATTTGTGAACACATACAGTAATACAGTGAAAACACTACAAATGGACACCACACCAGTTTAAAAAATAAGTAATCTTTAGCTAAACCAAAACAAGACCAAACGACAAAAATCTACAATACAGTCATCAAGATATTCTCAAAAATAGGTTATTCACTCAATTAAAGTTTGTAGCAACAAATAACCCCATCTGGAGTTATTACGACATCGTGACAGATAAAAATCCAAAGTACGGTGCCGACCGCGAGGTGCGCGGCGTCGGGAGTGGAGTCAAGCAGACCCACAAAGAACAGTACCTTGAAATTGATAAAAGCAAAGACGGTGCACGCCGTCGGGGAGGTGATGATTCGTTGGCGCCGGGTGGCGTCGGTGCCTTACAACCCCAGGGGAGGTGAAGCCTCAGTTCCTTACTGCGGTGCAGGGGAGGTAAGACTTAGGTTCCTTACTGTGTCGGGGAGGTGACGTCACGGTGGCGGCGAGGCGTCGGTTCCTTATGACAATGCAGTGTCAATGGGTTCAGGAGTCACCCACGTCGAGTATCGGCTCCGCGTTGATGAAGCACCGGCGTCGGTGAAGTCGGGGCTGCTGTGCTAGTTGGGACGGTGCGTCGTGGACATCACGAGCGGTGTCCTCGGCTCTGGTGAAGGCAGCGGCCTCGGCGATGGCTTCAGAGTCCATGCGGCACGGCGTCAGCAGGCGTCGGGCCTACAGTGCAAGTCGGGGCGGTGCGTCGTGCTCTTCACGAGCGGTGCCCACGCTTCGGTGCAGGTTACGGCATCGCTCGCAGGGGTTGCAATTTCCTTCTGTGGCAGCTGAAACAGCAGTTCCAGATGCAGAGAGACAGAAGAAATGAAGTCTTTGTGTCCCTGAGACTTCAGAACAGGAGGCAAGCTCAATTTCAAGCCCTTGGAAATCGTTTCCTCAAGCAGGTGACAAAGCAAACAGCAAAGTCCTTTTCTCCTTTCCTTGGCAGCAAGTAGCCACTGCAGGCCAACCTCAGACAGCAAACAGCACAGGGACAGTATTCCTCCCCAGCTTCTCCGGCTCTTCTCCTTGGCAGAGGTTCCTCTTGATTCCCAGAAGTGATCTAAAAGGCTGGGGTCTGGGCCCCTTTTATTATACACAAAAATCCTTTGTTCTCTGAAGGCAGAGAGTGTCTGTACCCAGCCAAAACCAGTTCTGTCCTCACTGGTGCAGCTTCCTGGCAGGAGGTGGAGACAGCATTGTTGAAGGCAGACCAGGCCCATTCAGGTGAAAGAAAATCTCCTCCCCTACTCTAAATGCAGCCCAGGTCTATTCAATCAATCAATCAATCAGGCGTTTGTTGAGCGTGACTACTCACCTGTAAGGGTCTCAAGGCGCTAGGGATTATGGGGGGTGCAGGTTTCAGTCCATCAAGGAGGGGGTCTTTCGAAGAGCCAGGTTTTGAGGTTTCTTGCGAAGATTGGGAGCGATGTTGTCTGTCTGAGGTGGAGTGGAAGGTTGTTCCAGGCTTTGGCCGCGAGGAAGGAGAAGGAGCGGCCTCCCGATCTGGTCTTTCTGGTGCGGGGGACCACGCGTAGCGTAGGAGAGCTGGGCTGATCGTAGGGTCCTTTGGGGTGCTTGGAATTTGAGTAGGCTGTTCAGGTATGCTGGTCCGGTGTCGTGGAGGGCCTTGTGTGCGTGGGTGAGTATCTTGAAGGTGATTCTAGCCTCAACGGGGAGCCAGTGGAGTGTGCGCAGGTGCTGTGAGATGTGGCAGTGTTTTGGCAGGTTGAGGACCAGCCCAGCCCTGACTCATCAGGCTCTCTGGAGCCACTGCCCCTCTCCAGCCCCTGTCATCCAAAAACCAGACATGCAATACACAAACCTAGCAGAGGCACACTGGATGGTTAAGCAAGAAAATACCTACTTTCTAAAAGCGTTATTTTCAAACACAGAATGTAAAAATTACCCTCACTAAAAGATGCATTCTGAGTTCAGGCATACTAAACTTTATTTTCCTACCTTGCTCCCAGGGGGAGTTATGTTTATAAGATGTTATAAACAAACACCCCATTCTCTCCTATGGGAACAGGTAGCCTTGCAATAGTGAAAAACGAAATTGGCAGTAATTCACTATCAGGACATGCCACACACATCAGAGCATGTCCTACCTTACACATATAATGCACCCTGCCCACAGGGGTAACTTGGGCCTACCTTAGGGGTGACTAACAGGTAGAAAAGGGAAGGTTTAGGGACTGGCAAGTGTGTGCACTTGCCAAGTTGACATGGCAGTCCCAAACTGCACACAGACTCTGCAATGGCAGGCCAGAGTTACATTTTACAGGCTGCTTCTGTGGGTGGCACAACCAGTGCTGCAAGCCCACTAGCAGCATTTGATTTACCGGCCCGGGCACACACAGTGCACTGTACTAGGGACTGACTAGTAAATCAAATATGCCAATCATGGAAACACCAATTCATAACAACAATTTACAGGGAGAGCATTTGCACTTTAGCACTGATCAGCAGTGGTAAAGTGCCCAGAGTCATAAAACCACCAACAACAGGTCATAAAAAATACAGGAGGAAGGCAAAAAGTCCTGAGATAACCCTGCAAAAAGGGCCAAGTCCAACAGTATTCAAGTTGGTCTAGGATTTCTTCAACCTGTGTCTTTGCCTCATTTTTAATACGGTACTGTCTCTGTGGAGTTGGAGTAGTTTTTAATGGTATTTTGTGGTGTTTGGACTCCACGTCCCACCCTACATGGTTGCGGTATAATGCGGGAGCTAGCGCTTGCGCCCACTCCCCCGCGTATGAGTGTTTTAATGAAACAGGAACGAGGTCAGAAAAAGCAGGAAAAATGACCCTTTCACCTTTTGGGCAATCCATTATAACTTCAGGCGGCTAATCTTTTTCTGCTAACAGGATGTCGTATCCAAATGTCAAATTTTCCAAAAAGAGACCTTTAATTTTTCTTGAGATGTCCCCTCTATTTGGAGATTAATTTCATGTAGACGGTGTGGGACACTCACTCTTGTATCAGGTGTTTCCACCATGATGTATTCATTCAATACTGCTGCCACCAGAAGTTCCTTCAGGTTCTGGTGAGCTATTGTTACTTCTGCCGCGCTGTCTAGCATTGTCAGAGCCCATTTCCCGTTCATAAGCTGAGTCCTCTGTAACCTCGGCATTTCTAATTTTTAAGCTGGCTACTTTCTTCTTTTTGAATCAAGTCTTTGCTTTATGTTGCTCTTCCTGTTTGATAATGAAATCTGAAGTGTGATGTGTTTCCCTTTTGTCGATCTTCAGTTTTTTGTTCTGATCGTCCTTCCCTCTCTGAGTTTTTTGATGAACCCTGAAAGGAACGTGTATCAGTATCCTGATACCTGTCAGGTTTCCTAATGTTATCACAATTCCTAAGGTTATACCTCTTTTCAGAGGACTCCCGTTGTGGAGACCCACCCCTTGATCGTGAATTGTTTCCTTTATTATTATTATTATTATTTTTGGATTGATTATTATTATCCCATTTCTTTTTAGAAGAAGTGGGTGCTTGCTTTGAGTTATCCTTATCAGAACTACTCACCACTTGTGGTTTCCCTGGTTTGGCTCCCAAACTATCTCTACCTAGTGAAGCATAGGTTTCCTCGATACGTTTTGGTAATGTACGCTCCTGATTTTCAGGAGCTGTTTCCCTTAAGCGTTGGCATATAGCCACAGCTGCTGCTTCCCCCATAATGTTGCTCAGCATAATGGCTAAGACTTGGTCAAAATTACCCATCAGTTTCATCCCCAAGTCCAGGGCAGGTCCTGCCCCGTACTCATTCTGTATCTGTTTCAATACTTTAGGAATAACTGATATGGTCAGGGTACCGTGTATTCTAATGTATACTGCAGCAAAGATTGTTCCCCATGTGGTACATTCCTCAAGTGAGGGAACCATTCCCATTGGCAAGCAAATTGTTAACATTCAGTTTTTTTCCTGCGGACCCATTTGGGGAAATACTGCTTCCAACTGTGCGATTTTTTTAGCAATCCAGAATGGTACTTGATCCCTTTTTGATGGGAACACACCCATGATTGCTTTTAGTGTCTGTGGACTAATTATTGGTGTGTGTTGGTTCTGGACTGTTCCAGGTAGAGCAAATCTTGCAGGTTGTAATGTGAGTGTTCGCATGACGAACTGGACAATATGTCTGTATAGCCTGACTACTTCTTTATAAAGTGCACGCACTTCCCCTACTGGGAGTGTGTCTGTCTCAGGATGTGGTGTGTAAGTCGCTAAGACCGGCCATGTCGCTCTTCCTATGCTGAGCGGACCGAGTCTTACGACTGAAGTTGTTTGATTTAGGGCGCCTTTAAACCAGTTTTTATGTTGCTGGTAAGTTAACAGGACTTCAATGTCCTCGTATGGGATGTATTCTTCTGGTGGATCCACTTCAATGTATTCATGGAATAAATGTGTCTGTGGATCTGCAAGTGGAAATTTCACCCAGGAATAGAATACCTCTGATCCGAACACCTTGTGTTCCTCAATCACGAAAGTAACATGGCCACCTGTTACAGGTACGCCATGTTCTAACAATCTCAGAGTTACTGCCTGTCTGCAGTTTTCTGTGATTTTAGAGCGTTAGCAAGTTTGTCTCCTTCCGCGCTTCCACTGCTACTCGCAGGTTATGTCATTTTGAAAGGAGAAGAAAGTAAAGGCTTAAGAGGTAGGGTTTAGCACATTATGGGAACTTTTAATCCTTACAAGCTTGTCTAAACCTTCAGCCAATACACAGGGGGGCATATTCTCAAGGACTCATCGCCGATTTATCGGCACTTTAGCGCCGCAAAACTGGCGATAGATTTATCACCCCATTCACAAGCTGGTGCAAACTGCCGACATCGCCAGTTTACCTGCGATAGCTACCACAAAACATATCGCCACGGATGAGTGCGACAACTAACGCTAATGATATGCAGAGTAGGCGTTCCCGTGCAAAAACACACGAAAACACCACTCCGCGAGATTCTCTATGACCAGCCAGATCGGCGATGCGAACCAAAAACAGGCGATAAGGCGCATTAGCAGCAGGGATTTAACACCTGCCTTTTGCTGGTGTTAAGCAGGACGACTACCTGCAGCATGAAAGGGAGCCCAGCCCAGAGCCACATCTGAAGACCAACAGATGCCATGGAGCTACTGATCATGCAGCTCGGAGACCCTAGAGGCCCACAACACCACCGCCACCACCCCCAGGACCCCCCCCGCACCACCACCCCCGGACTACCACTGAGGCAGCGCAGAACAAGACAGCGGACCTTACGGAAACGGCATGGCCCCTCAGCCACACAAGGGCAGAATGTGGGGAGAGGTGGGAACCAAGTATGTGTGAAGAAGGCAACTCATAGCAAAACCAAAGGGGATGATGGACGGAGTGTTGAACATTGCAAGCACTCACCCCCAGTCAACTGATCTGGGTTTAATCCATCATCATTCTTTAGCTCACTCCGCCACCCCAGTTCAGACATGGCCATATGCAAATCAGTCTGACCCTGTGCCTCATGGGAACAGTCCTGCCCGAACTGCCAAGCCATGTCTTCCCTGGTCTGGAAACAAGCATCCTGGGACCGGTTTCTGGCTTACAGCCGTCATCAGCCAGGCTATCTTGAATCCAGTGGCAAAGTGAGCAAGGGACCCACGTCTGGGCATACCCTGCCAACTTAGGGCAAACATAGCAAAACCAAAGGGGATGATGGACGGAGTGTTGAACATTGCAAGCACTCACCCCCAGTCAACTGATCTGGGTTTAATCCATCATCGAAACCGGTCCTAGGATGCTTGTTTCCAGTCCAGGGAGGACCTGGCTTGGCAGTTCGGGCTGGATTGTTCCCATGAGGCACAGGGTCAAGACTGATTTGCATATGGCTGGGTTCAAACTGGAATGGCATGGTGAGCAAAAATACGATGGATTTAGGCCCAGATCTCTGTACTGGGGTGAATGTATGACATTGTTCTGCATTCTGTCCATCAACTGTTGTTTTTGCATTTGTCACCCCGAGTGGGATGGGTATGCCCAGACGTGGGTCCCGTGCTCTCCATGCCACTGGAATCAAGCTATCCTGGCTGAAGAGGGTGAAACCCCGAAACCAGTCCTAGGATGCTTGTTTCCAGTCCAGGGAGGACCTGGCTTGGCAGTTCGGGCTGGATTGTTCCCATGAGGCACAGGGTCAAGACTGATGGGTTCAAACTGGAATGGCATGGTGAGCAAAAAAACGATGGATTTAGGCCCAGATCTCTGTACTGGGGTGAATGTATGACATTGTTCTGCATTCTGTCCATCAACTGTTGTTTTTGCATTTGTCACCCCGAGTGGGATGGGTATGCCCAGACGTGGGTCCCGTGCTCTCCATGCCACTGGAATCAAGCTATCCTGGCTGAAGAGGGGTGAAACCCCGAAACCGGTCCTAGGATGCTTGTTTCCAGTCCAGGGAGGACCTGGCTTGGCAGTTCGGGCTGGATTGTTCCCATGAGGCACAGGGTCAAGACTGATTTGCATATGGCTGGGTTCAAACTGGAATGGCATGGTGAGCATAAAAACGATGGATTTAGGCCCAGATCTATGTACTGGGGTGAATGTATGACATTGTTCTGCATTCTGTCCATCAACTGTTGTTTTTGCATTTGTCATCCTGAGTGGGATGGGTATGCCCAGACGTGGGTCCCGTGCTCTCCATGCCACTGGAATCAAGCTATCCTGGCTGAAGAGGGGTGAAACCCCGAAACCGGTCCTAGGATGCTTGTTTCCAGTCCAGGGAGGACCTGGCTTGGCAGTTCGGGCTGGATTGTTCCCATGAGGCACAGGGTCAAGACTGATTTGCATATGGCTGGGTTCAAACTGGAATGGCATGGTGAGCAAAAAAACATGGATTTAGGCCCAGATCTCTGTACTGGGGTGAATGTATGACATTGTTCTGCATTCTGTCCATCAACTGTTGTTTTTGCATTTGTCACCCCGAGTGGGATGGGTATGCCCAGACGTGGGTCCCGTGCTCTCCATGCCACTGGAATCAAGCTATCCTGGCTGAAGAGGGGTGAAACCCCGAAGCCGGTCCTAGGATGCTTGTTTCCAGTCCAGGGAGGACCTGGCTTGGCAGTTCGGGCTGGATTGTTCCCATGAGGCACAGGGTCAAGACTGATTTGCATATGGCTGGGTTCAAACTGGAATGGCGAGCAAAAAAATGATGGATTTAGGCCCAGATCTCTGTACTGGGGTGAATGTATGACATTGTTCTGCATTCTGTCCATCAACTGTTGTTTTTGCAAGAAGGCAACTCACCCATGAAGAAGAATGTACACAATGCCAAGTGTGGCGGTGATGTGCTGGACAGACCACAGAATGCAGAGCCCAGACATGGCCATGTGGACATATACTGCTGGTGTTTGTAGTGTTGTGGACAGTGGATGCAACCATGTCACCTCAGGCAGTGGGGAAGACCTCGGTCATGTAGCTGTGACGTCCCCCCCTGTAAGCGCAAGCGGAGTGGGCTGGGCCGGCGTACGCCAGTCCAGCATAGGAGTGTGGATAAAAAGGCCGGGGCTCTGGGCGTGGTTCACTCCCGGGATGGGCAACGCGTCTGCCAGGGCGGCGCACCTCACCCTGCCACGAGTCCGCCGCCGTGACCTCCAGACTCCGTGACACAGGCCCCCAGCGCAGCCAGCGGCACAGCAACATAGAGATATGTGTGTGCCGGATACTGCATTCGTCCTACACTGCGGTCAGCAGGTCCCACAATTCAAATCGGGCCATATTTCTGTCAATGGAGGAAACCACTAGTCAACAGACATTGCACCCAGTGCGCCCCGCCCAGACGACGCATCATAGTTGGCTGTGCACCTGCTGAGCGCTCCAGGTGCCCCTGACCCTGTGCAACACAAGTCGACGCCACGTGGCCGTGGGCCGTTGCTGACCACTGCCTCCGGCCTACACTGCGGTCAGCAGGTCCCCCAAGTCAATCTCAGTCTTGATTCATTTATGGCAGAGTGTATGAGGCAACAGACATTGCACCCAGTGCGGCCCACACGGACGATGCATGTGCACCTGCTGAGCGCTCCAGGTGCCACTGACCCTGTGCTACACAAGCCGACGCCGCGTGGCAATTTTGAGGCAGAATTCAGTTGCCAAAAATACAGGCCGACGACCTGCAAGGACACCAGGTGCCCCTGACCCTGTGTACCATAAGCCGACGCCACGTGGCAATTTTGAGGCAGAATTCAGTAGCCAAAAATACAGGCCGACGACCTGCAAGGACAGCAGGCACCCCTGACCCTGTGCTACATAAGCCGATGACCTGCAAGGACAGCAGGTGCCCCTGACCCTGTGCTACACAAGCCGATGACCTGCAAGGACAGCAGGTGCCCCTGACCCTGTGCTACACAAGCCGATGACCTGCAAGGACAGCAGGTGCCCCTGACCCTGTGCACCATAAGCCGACGCCACGTGGCTGTGGGCCCTTGCTGACCGCTGCCTCTGGCCAACACTGCGGTCAGCAGGTCCCCCAAGTCATATTGAGTCTTCCTTCATTGATGGCGGAGTCCAGTAGGCGACAGACATTGCTTCCAGGGCGGCCCGCCCGGACGACGCATCATCGCAGGCCGCGCACCAGTCGAGCGCTTCAGGTGCCACTAACTCAGTGCAGCTAAAGACATGGACCATTCATGATGTAATCTTTTCTGTGTGAGTCCAGTTCTGGTGCCCCTACCTCAGTGCACTGCAAGTCATGGACCCTGTATGATTGAATCTGTGTGTGTGATCCGATGATCACTGTTCTAGTTGTTGCCAGCACCAACCTCTTCCTGAGGGCTGGCTTACACTCACCCCACACCCATCCAGCACAGGCGTCACTGGACATGTGACCCTGGTAATAAAAAGGGGCCGGGCGCACGTGCCCGTAGCCAGTTCCACCATACATCTAAGTGTGTCCGTGTGGTCATTATGTATGCATGATGGGCCCGGGCCCTACCACATTACATTGTGCTGTGTACAGCGGACACAACCATGTCACCTCAGGCAGTGGGTAAGACCTTGGACATGTAGCTTTGTCGTCAGCCCCTGTAAGCGCAAGCGGAGTGGGTTGGGCCGGCGTATGCCAGTCCAGCGTAGGGGTTCGCAGATTTTGCCCGGGGCACTGGGCGTGGTTCTGTTCTGCCCAGAACAAGGAAGTACGTAATGCGGGTGTCTCTGTTGCAGTGTGGGCGCCACCCGGCCCACAATTGTCAATGTTGCAATGTATCATGCACCCGAGGGCGGGCTCGCACGTGCGGGGCAATGAAGGAGCGCAAGACCGCTCGGGGTCTTGGCCCATATATGCCAAGTGTTGTGTGTATCTGTATTGCCGCAGCATGAGTCAAATGCCTAGCCTCAATCGCAGCGCGAGTACAGCCAGCCATGAACTGTAAACCTGTGTCTGCCCTGTCCTTACCATAGGCCTACACTCACGTGGCCGCCCACCCTCAACGGCCAACATCACAGTGTCATTGTCAGGCTTGTGGACATGCGCTGACAGGCATGACAATGGTGTTCCGTAGGAGTGCAAGTGATGCAACCGCGCAGCGCACACAAGTAAAAAGGCACGGTGGTAGGGAGGAGCAGCTGTGAGGCAACGTAACACACAGTGAGGCCGCTCATTTGCCACATGCTAGGCATGTCATACATGATTCCCAAAGTCGCAGACATCCCACCCCCAACAAGCCTCTACACATTTCATGAATGCAAGCAGATGACAAACTGAGTGTAGGGATGAAAGTTTCTTTGTCTGGACTATCAGGCGGACGCACATCTGCAGCTCCGACCTGGGAATTGCATGTGCCCGGCACCCCCTGACAGATTCAATAGCATTTGATGATGACTCCCACACTATGCACAGCCCGACGTGAGACCAACGTTCACATCCCACACACAGAAGTCCTTGCTCAAAGTTATCGTGCATGGAATGGCCTTCACACCTCCTCCCACACCATCCCAGGCCTACAACCGTTGCACACAAACACTGCTCATTGATCCGAGCTGTGCATTTCATCCACAGAACTGGCGCGGGTCACAACAGTGCCGCTTCAACCAGAGCCACTAACACAATGGCAGAACATCCCGGACACATGCACAACCCCTGTCACGTGGAACTGTACCGTGCACGTATGCTGCATTTACTGGGGGCACTGCCCTTGGTGGTGCTGTGGATCAGTTACCGGCTGAGCTTCCGCCTTGCCAACGTCACCTGAGTTCAGCCTGTGTTGCATTGTCGCTCGTGCATATTCGAGTGGTCCATGGATGTCTGCCTCTCCAACAGGACGGTAGCCGAACTGGATTTCGACATGTGTGTGCGCCCCCTGTTGGCCCACGACCAGGAGTGTCACTGTGACACCCGTCTATGGGATGCCTGGATACTTGGCATACATGCTGGCAGCTGGACCTGGGAGATTGCAGAACTCCTCGTGTGCAATGACCACATTGAACCACTCCCCTATTGGGCTGTAGTGCTAATTGGTGAGAGGGGGTGGACGCAGCACATCTGTCCGGACCTGGTAATGGATTTCCTCGCCATCCTGTTTGATGAAGTCGACAACGACCTCATGTTGGAAATGCTTGCCTACGGAGCTGCACTCGCTTTCATGGACGTGTAACTATGTACCTGCAGCCACAACAGTTTGGAACCCATTGCTCATGTCCCGACACCTTGTTGCATCTTGGGGTTCTGGTCACATCTCCCACGACGACAGTGAACATGGCTGCATTCGCCTGGACTCCGAATACATGAGCGGACAACAACGCGGGTGAACACACACCTGTGAATGGTGCGGCACTCCCCTGGAGTGGACAGCGGCGCTTGGCACCGTTCCACGTTCTGACATACTGCTGCATTGGTCTGCATGTTGTGGCACTTATCTTGCCCGTACTGACACGCATATGCTAATAAAGTGTACGCACCTTCACTTGTATTCAACTGTGTTGAGTGTTGATTTGTTTGACAATGTGTGTCTCACTGCCTATCTGGGTCACGGCCATACATGCATTTCTACACCATCATGGATGTGGGGTTGTACTAGTACATTATCATCTCACAGTTTCCTGCTTTGCCACATGCGAATGGCCATTTTCCACACACAAGCAGCAGCAGTTGTGTCCTCTGTTCTGTTGTGCTGGTGTTGCTGTTTGTTCAACATTGTTGTAACTGTTGAGGTGCTCTGGAGCTCATGTGTGTGTGCTGCATTGTAGGTGAGTTGCCCCTTCAGCTCTGATTTGGCTGGCCCTTATCCCTTTCAGGCGGTGTGGCTTTCACTTCTGTGCATTAAACAGTGCTGTGATATTGCAGACTTGGGTACATTGTGCTCTTGGTTGGAGTCGTGACTCTTGGCCATGGTTTGCCCGCAGATGTGCTGTACTTAATTGTGCATGTGTGCCATTGTGCCCATCTCCCCCCGTCCCACCAGTCCCTGGTCGTTACTCACCCTGTTGCTGTTGTGTCAGGTCATGTTGAGCAGTGTCCGGTCCCCCAACTCCTGCCACCGTCTCCCCACTGATGACTGTCGACACCATTTCCTACATCTTGTCCAGCTCCTCCTGTGGCGCTGGACTCCCACCTCCAGTCTGGAATGTTGCCTTCTGGTTGTTGGCGAGTTTCAGCTTGGTCTTGCGCTTCACATCATTCCAGCACCTCTTGAGCTCTCCCATTGTCCTCCTCAGCACTCCGACTGCATTCACCTTGTCCACTATGGACTGCCATATTGCATTTTTTGTTGCCAATGACACAGTGGAGGTGACGAACTGTTGTTGATGGTGTTCTATCACCTCCGTTTACAGGATCCGGTTTTCCTGCGGACTGAACCGTGTCCTCCTCTTCTTCTTGTCCTTGCCCTTCCCTGCCCGAGGTCCCAGGCTGGTCCTCCGGGGGGCTTGTGGGGTTCTGGTTGTCCGCTGTACTTGCTCCGGCTGCCTCCATTGTGCTTCGCTGTTGTTTGTGTTTTTTTTTCTTCTGCTTTTGTAGTGATTTTCCCCGCCTGACGTGTGTGAATTGCAGGCCGGGCGCTGCTTTTCGCTGATTGTCTTATCGCGGTTGGGCCCATCGCAACTTTTGTCGCGTTCGGTTTTGGATTTTCAACGCCGTCCCGGTAATGTTATCGCGGACATTTTGCGCGTTATCGGGAGACTATCGCATGTTACCGCCGTGTTGAAAATACGACGTTAACACGGAGTTATTTTCCCGCGATAGACGGCGATGTGTAAAATTGCGTTAACCTATTTTGGCGATGTTTATCGCACGTTCTTGTGAATATCCCCCAGGGTGTACCTGCTCAGCTGAGGCGGATAAACCGTCCCACTTCAGATGTCTCTGAAAAGTGTGAGGAGGGCTGTCTGAGAAAGCACGACTGAACTACTCAGATTTTACTGTTAATATAAGAACCAAACCAACGTTGGCGGCGCCATGTCGTGTAGTTCCTAGGACCCCCCAGGACCTGCATGTTTTGGATGACCTAAACTGAAGGCTTGGTGTGCAGACAAACTCTGGACACCCCCACAGGATGAGTCAGCCATTAGACCAGCTAGCTCTACGGTGCCACTATCACCCCCCGTATTCTACAGTGGTGTATGTAGTTTCTGGCAACCACTGAACATGACAACCCTGATTCCTCAGTTATCGTGGAAAACAATACGGTATCTTTCGCTCAGTCACTTGAGCTTACTTTTCTCAGAATGCACATAGAATGACGATTGGAACGGTTTCAATAATTATTTATTGGTCAAGCGTCAGTCTAGTATGAAACATATTCACTGCGACAATCTAAAGACAGGAGCAGACAAAGGTGATCAGTAGCACCAATATCGTAACTAGCAGATACATTTCTACCATAGTGCTAATAAGATGAATAAAAGCAGATTATATAAAACAATAGCATTGTACTCCTACAGTGTGTAGCCTACCTAAATGTACCTAACCTAGATATGTAGGTGAAGCCTGTGTATGTAAGTATTAGGATATATCTTAATGGAGCCAAGAATCCCCCGAGGAAGTGCTAACCCCTCACCTGATGGCTCTGAATGAAGGACCCCGTCTCTGCGCCGCGGATGGCACCCCGCAAGGGATGTCAGGTCTCTGCCTGTCGAAGGATCAGCCTGCAGAGTCTTGGTCCAGCCTGGAAGGAATTCTCCTCTCTTCTGTAAGGGGGAGTGAGGGTCTTTTATACTAAAGTGGTCACTCCAGGGTTTCTTCTAGAATCGATATGTTTTGAAAACATTCGCTAATCCTCTGCTAATCCTTTTCTAAACAAACATGATCATGCACAGCTGGCTGTTGGCCATGGATGAAAAACCCTTATACAGAATAAATCTGCCGTGCCTGGGGACATGTTTATGTACGTCAGGTACAGGGATCAAGATAGGGTACCAAGAGCCTGATGTCGGAGAGACAGAAGTAAGCTACTAGCTAAAAGGTCACCTGTGTAGGACCGTTATGTCGTGTGGATGGGACAAAATGTATGTAATTGGTATGTACATGATGGGACTATCCTAAAGGATATGACACTTGGGCCCGTTGGTGTCAGTAGTCCAAGTCAAACTAGTGGGCCTGCAGCACTCATTGTGCCACCCATTTAAGAAGCCTTTTAAACATATCTCAGGCCTGCCACTGCAGCCTAAGTGTGCAGTTTAAAACTGCCATTCCGACCTGACAAAGTAAGCCTTTGCCAGGCCTAAACCTTTCTGTTTAGTACATATAAGTCACCCCTAGGGTAGGCCCTAAACAGCCCATAAGGCAGGGTGCAGTGTATTTTAAAAGTTGCTCATGTACTTTCAAATTTTACATGTCCTGGTAGTGAAAAACTCTACTGCAATGCCGGCTTCTCCCATTGGATGACATTGGGTTACCTTATTTACCTTAATAAGTGATGACGTTTAATTGGGAGCAGGTCTGAAAGTTTAGTTTGGTCTCTAAAGAATTGTAAATTAAAACCCTCTTTAATGGTAAAGTTGGATTTTAAGTCAAAAGTATGAAAATTCCACTTTTAGAAAGTTGGCCTTTTCATATCCCAACCATTTGGTGCCTGCAACCTGTATCCTGGGCAACATGACCAGGTGTAGCTGGCAGTTGGTCTTTGTGTATTGCTCCCAGATTGTGAGACAAAGGGGGAATAAGCGTTGGCAGGATGGACCAAATTCTGTCAGGATGAGGGGGGAGGAGGTGTTACCTACCACACTTGCGCATCACAAAGCCTCTGCCTCAGCACACTCACAAAGGTTTTCACACTAGTATTTTGTGCCCCCAGACAAGCTGGAGCCAAGGCAGAGAGGCAGGAAATTCCAGACACATCTCTAGGGGGGAGGGCTCTAGAAGCTTCTCCCACTTCAAAGTGAGCACCTGGTATAAGTAGTGGACCCTCAGACCCAACTTTTCAGATCACTTTTAGACCTGTGAACTCTGCCAGGAAGGAGGACGGCCCAGCTGTGAAGTGTGCCCTGTTGACCTGCTTGCTGATTAAAGACTGCTATCCTGCCCAAGGCCTGCTGTTGCTGCACCAGGAACCTTCTGTTGCTGTGACCTGCCCTGCTGAATCCAGCCTGCCTGTGTGGACACAGAACCACAGGAAATCTCAAAGGGTCAGTTGGCTGGCCTCCAGTTCAAAGCCACAGGGACATCAATGTTGATGCAAATCCTCACATCTTGATGCAGCGGGATGCTGCTCACCACTGGCATAGGCTCAGCACAACACATTTTGCCCTCAGCACTGACACTTCACAGCACAAGCCCCTGCAAGCCCAGGTGCCTTCCTCAACTACGACGCAGCTCGATGCTGGCATCGGCCAAATTAGATGCATATTGTCCTCAGCGCCGATGCAGCACAACGCAAGTCTACTTAAGCCCCATGGCTTCTTTGACGACAACACAGGACCTTGCATCGCAGGCTCCTGTTGACGGCCGACTCCATCGCTGAGTGATGCATCTCAATGCCAGACCTTGCATTGCAGCTCCTTGTCGACGTTCCCTCAATGCCAACTTGCGCCTCTCAACGCAAGGACTTGCATCTTGATGCCCAGGCCACAAGGTAGTTTTGAGCAGACTGAACTCAGTCCTATAACTGGCCCTGTCTACTATGACCAGATAACTGCAGTTAGCGCTTTTTGATTCTTAGCACTTGATATTTACAAAACCTTTGAAATTGCATATCTCCGGTTCTACTAGTTGGATTTTTTTCACTTTGTTGTCAAATAATGTATAAAATTGTACTCTATTTTCCTAAATTAGTTTGGGATTTTGCTTGTGTTGTTTTTTCACTTTATTAGTGTTTGAAGTGCTGCATAAATACTTTACACATTGCCTCTAAGTTACAACTGACTGCTTTTGTGCCAACCTAGCAGAGGGCTAGGCACAGGTTAATTTGGGGTTTGCTTGTGTTTCACCCTGACAAGAACTGTGGTTGCTGCTTATGTAGGATTTCACCCCCTTCAACTAGAAACCCAATTTCCTACACTTGTTGACCAAGATGCCTAGACATTTTAGTTTAGGTGTTAACTATTTAAGCTCATAACCATCTACAACTGCTCTAGAAGTTTCACTCTAGTTCCAGTTAATCTATTACCCTGAGAATAGGATTCACAGAGTTCAAATTAGGGACTGATGCACTATGGCTCTTGAAGGTAAGAGGCCATCTGTATGTAGCTTGATCTTAGATTGCCATGCAGAGGTCTCAACTTCCCTATTGGAGTCCAGCTACTGAATCAGAGCTGTCATGCGTTTCAACATAAGGCAGAATGGTAGGTGTGGGTGTGGACAGCCCTGTTTCGTCCCTCTTCAACTTGGAACTGTGTCTGATATGAAGCAGGTATAATCAACTTGAGCAGTTGCATCTTCATATAGCCACCTCACTTTGGCCAGGACATCTGGGCAGATGCCTGCTCTTTACAACATTCAGAAAAAGAACCCTGGTTCGATAAGCCTAATTTCTCAGCATTCAATCATAGTAACACCATGTCATGTGGGTTGCCTTGTGCTATCAGAGTATATTTGACAGCAGTCTCAAATGCTTTCTCGAAGACTGGCTGGGTATGAAGCTCACTTGCAAGTCATGAATTAAACTTGGGATAACTCTGCTAAGATGGTTTTCCATGATCTTCACAATTATTTTTATGCCAGGTTTGATCAGGAATATGGTATTTTTGCTTGATCAGTCTACTGGATTTTTGCCTGGTCCAGACAACAGCGATATACTAGCTTTGCTACGTTCCATGTAGAGCTTGCCTATCTCTTCCACTGCCTTGGATATTACACATAGGAGAGGTAAGATCTGTAAGGACTATTGGTTCTGTAGAATGCATCTGGTGAGCCATTATCACCCATTGCTTTGTCATTCTGTAGGTTAGAGATCAAAACCTTTATCTTGTCGACTGTAAACTCCCCATCCAGTAGACAAATTAGGTAGGTGTATGCTGTCCATGAGCTCTCTCTCTCGGGCATAGAGGTATCTTGATAGTCAAAACTATGAAGGTGTTGGAAAAAATTGCGAATGTCTTTGCAATTTCCTGAGGGTGAGTAGCAAGGGTGTGTAAGTTAATATAAGTGGCAGGTGCAAAGGTTTGGGGGTTCTGTCTGTTTAAATTGGGCTGCATGAAGGCTGTCTGTTTTCTCACCTTGCTTATAATGGCACCATCATAAACAGGCTGTACTTTGCTTTGTTCATTATTAAGGTATTAAGATAAATTTCTTGTGCTCCAGTTTTTACTGCAGTTCTAGTGAGGGTTGTGCATTACAGTTGGAAGTCAAATCTCAAAAAACTGCTTTACCTGTAGCCTGAACGATTTGTGGAGAGGTCACTTATTATTTATTCATGTGCAAATATGTAGGCATATGGTCTCTTAAGGACAATTTTGTTGTTGTAAGTATATAACAGAGACCTTCACCCTCCACCTTTCAGACCCTGGTGTTACAGAGCCCAATTCAAGGTCTAATCGTACAGTATTGAGCAGTTGGTCATGGTTCTTAGAACTAAGTCAACATGAAAAAAGGGGGCATGGCTTGGCCGAGCAGCAAGATGGCCACCTTCTAAAGGCGCTCTGCCAGCCGGGCGCAATATCCTGCACAATCCTGGGAAAACGGGGTGTCTGTAAATCCTGCCCTACCGGGATAGAATCAGCGCAAGACGGGGAGCATACCCATACATCCCTCGGGCTGATCGGCGGAAGAGAAAGGCGGCTACGAACATCATGTAGCGGAGGCGACTCGTGGTGGAGGCAGACCCGGCGCTGCGGCGCCCTCAGCGAGGCCTCCTATTCTTGCGCCCGCCCCATCTGCCACGCCGCGGCCTGCCGTAGCTACCTCCTTGCTGAACCCCACGTGTCCAAACAACAGCTGAGCGGTGGAAAGTGCTGAGCGGACCGGCGGCGTGACGCTGCCCTGAGAGGCGTGCCGCTGTTCCGTACTGAGACCTGGGAGACAGTGCGGCCTGAGCTGGGGCTGGCTGGGCCCTTGGCTGCTCCACACGATCACGGAACCCTGCGGCGAGCTCTGGGCGACGACACCCGCTGTGGGGATCCAGCTTATCTACGGTGGCTGCAGTGGACCCCATTGTGAGTAAAGTCGCGTGCCACGCGGGAGACCACGACAGAGACGGCGGCTGCCGCGACTGGGGCTCGAGGAGTGCCGACATTCCCCGCTACGGAGCATGGTCCTGCAAGTGAAGCTGGGATGCCTGGACGAGTTGGCCTGCAACGACGTGAGTAGGCCGGAGGGCCCTTGTTCCTTGAATCTGAGTACTGGCTGGCGGGGCCTCCGCGCGTGAGGTGATTGCTGTGGGGCGATCCCTGGGCGCTAAGAGCCACGTGTCTGCTTTGTGCTCGGGCGGGACTGTGCAGGCCCTGGGGCATAGCGCCGGAGGGTACTGAGCGAGCGCTGTGGTGGTGCCGGGTTGGGGCAGGGTGTGGTGCCCTGGACGGTATCGCCTCCCGTTGCCCCTGGGGTTGCCGCGCGCCTGTTCCCCTTTCCCTGGCAGAACTCCAGTGACCTTGTCTCGACCCCCTGGACGCTTTCAAGCCCGAAATCAGGCCAAATACTGCATTGGAACTGCAGCTGGCCATGCACCCCCTCCTGAAGACGTGGTACCCCGTGGCTGCGACGATACAGCGATCTGAGCACACCTCCTTAATTTGCCTTAAAGCTTCTCACACCCTACGCCATGGGGAAAAATTATCCCAAGCAGTCCAAGCTGCTGTTTGAGAATAAACGTCTAACCCGCGCAGGTGACACAAACTCTGAACCTGAAAATGAACCTTCCCAGGCCGGAGATAAACAAGACGACGACCTGCGCACCATCTTGCTGGAGGTCCGCTCTAATCTCAAGTCTATGGACACCAAACTCGACGCTCTAACAGCAGGGCTTGATATGGGAAAGCGCCAAGTGAACACTCATGAATCCAGACTGGACGCCCTTGAGAATCGCGCGGAAGAAGCACATGAGTACCAAGTCGACTCTAAAGAGCACCTCCTCAATATGGAAAGGGTTCTCACAGTAATAAAAGCAAAAAACGAAGATTTGGAAGCGCGATCTCGGCGCAACAAACTGCGCATTGCTGGCATTCCGCATACCGCGTCTATTCCAAAAATGGAACTATTTGTCGAGACTTTGCTACAAGATCTCTTCCCGACTGCACTCTCTGCAGTATTTGTGGTTGAACGCGCGCATAGTACGCTTGGCCCCAAACCGCCCGTTGGTGGTACACCTAGGCCCATTATAGCGCGCTTATTAAACTACCGCGACAGGGACTCGATCTTAAAAGCAGCCAGAGAGCAAGGCCCTATTACCCACCAGGGCAATAGTATATCCATATTTCCGGACTTTACTCCCACGGTACAAGCCGCACAGAAAGAATTTCTACCTGTGAAGCGCCTTCTTCAGCGCGCTGAGATCCCCTATGCAATGCTCTACCCGGCAAAGTTGAAAATCTCACACGACGGCCAAACACACTTCTTTACCGACGCCAAGTCAGCGCTCAAGGTTGCCAAACATATCTGCCCCGGGCGGACGTTGCCCCAAACGACCAAACAAGCGGAACCAGCGGACAGACTTAGCAACAATGATTGATCACGGAGCCAAGCTGGATGGACGCATGCTGCTACACCTTATGTTCACTACCCAGTTTGTTGCCTTTTCGCCATATACTTGAAGCCCAAGCCCTAACACTTGAACACTTATCGCTTTCTGTTTGCGACCTATATTTGCCCCCGTGTTGATATGTACACCCGGCCACCCTGCCTCTTGTGCAGGGCAGTTCGCCGGTAACCCATGCCCCCACAGGGAGATCTCCCATAGTTTACATTGTCTGTTCTCTGTTTGGGTATGGCTGGGAGGGGGGGTAGGTGGCTCTCAACCTAATTGGGGGGTTGGAGGGGGTGGGGGGGTACGGTTTTATGCTTGTTGAGTTGGATGTTTGAAGTCACTACAAGGTCACTAACTCTATCCTCTTCACCACGTACACTGAGACATAGCCTCCACTACTTCTCGCGACAGATAGGATCAAATAACGGTGCCGCATTTTATTTAATCAACAGACCGTTAACCACATGCCGGCGGTCCCCAGCTGTGCTCCATACCACGCCACAAATGACTGAAGTATCGTCTCTAACATGGAATATATGTGGTTTTAACAATCACGGAAAGGCGAGACTAACACCGCCTATTTGATTAGACATAAGATTGACATATGTTTCTTGCAAGAAACGCACCTTATGCACGCTACAGATACTAAGCTATACAATAGATATTGGGGGGAGATCCATTCAGCTACGTATTCTAACTACACCCGCGGTACTGCCATCCTCACCCGTTGCAATATAGGCTGGACTACCACTGACTTGTATGTCGATCCTGACGGTCGCTATGTACTGCTAAAAGGCACACTGCACACAACCCCGATGACCTTAGCTGCCGTATACGGCCCTAACATTGACGACCCGGCTCTATTTCAAACTATATGGTCCAAGATAACACTTCTAGGGGAGGATACAATTGTCTGGGGGGGTGATTTTAATGCTGTTATGCAGGACTCCTTAGACCGTGTGGGGACCTCTAGGCAGCTACACCCTAAAGCTACCAACGTGCTCAATTGCAAAACGCAGGAATACGGGCTTATAGATATCTGGCGTTCCTGGCACCCAGACATCCGCGAGGGCACATGCATCTCCTCTTGCCATAATGCATGGTCCCGGCTGGACTACTGGTTGGTAACGCAGGATATAGCATCCTGGACCACCAACATCAAACATACACCGCGCACATTGTCCGACCACACTCCGGTCCCACTTACTTGGACTGTACCACTAACTAACCCGCGAGCCTTCAGTCGTCGATTGCCATCACATGCACTGCGGGACACTGTATTTAGAGAGAAGGTGAGCGAGGAGCTTCTGCTATACTTCGCTATAAATGAAAAATCTGTAGATTCCCCTTCCACGCTATGGGAAGCCTTCAAAACAGTCGTTCGTGGTTTCTGCATAGCTAAACAATCGGGGGTGTTAAAATCCAACTGATCCACCCTGGAATGGATAGAGAGGGAAATACAGCAAGCGGAGACACTATACTTTCAAACAGGCCGGCAGACGCACCTAGCCACTATTCGCGAAAAAAATTCCGAATATGATGACGAAGCAATTCGCGAAACGAACTTCCTGGGGAAAAATTACAGAGCTCGCAGATACGGGGAGGGAGATCGCCCTGGTAGAGCCTTAGCTTGCACACTCAAGCAACAACGCACTTCCGCTCATATTACCGAGCTCTTAGAAGATGACTCCAGTCCTGCACGTGGGCAATCTGCCACTCTAGATAGAATGAGGAGATTCTACAAATCCCTCTATACTGCGACCCAGGACTGCCCACACTCGGAGCTGCAGACCTATCTAGACTCCATCGAATTGGTCTGGTTAAGCAACGCCCACCGCGAATATTTGGACGTGCTATTTACAAAAGAGGACATCATCCAGGTTATTAACAGCTTACCTGGGGACAAGGCGCCTGGCCTAGATGGCCTATCAGCATCATTCTACAATACTTATGCCACCGAACTCGCCCCCGACTTACTGGAGGTGTATCAAGAATCCCTCGAAATAGGCCACCTCCCCCCGATGATGCGCGAAGTCGTGATTGTGACAATTTTAGAGCCGGATAAACCAGCAAACAAATGCGATTCTTATTGCCCGCTTTCCCTCATTAACATAGACGTGAAAATACTGGCCAAACTGATAGCTAATAGATTGCAGCCGCTTCTACCCCACCTCGCAACACCAGACCAATCCGGCTTTATACCCGGGAGATCCACCTCACACAACTTACGCACCTTTTTCTCCATCCTCCATCAATTAGACCTCAACCTTCCTGCGCTTTCGGCGTTCTTAGATGCCACGAAGGCATTCGACTCCCTTGAGTGGACGTTCCTTTTCACCATACTCCCCAGGATTGGCATAAGCCCAAACTTCCTGAAATGTATCCAATTGCTTTACACTAACCCGACTGCCAGACTCAAAGTTAACAACTTGCTATCGGAACTGTTCCACGTGGCTCGAGGCACCAGACGGGGGTGCCCCCTGTCCCCTTTATTATTCGCGATAGCAAAGGAACCTCTTGCGGCCAGGATGCGCCAACACCACACAGCCAGGGGACTAGGCCTAACAGATAGAGGTTTGATAATATCAATGTATGCAGACGACATCACACTATACATACGTGAGCCTGAAACGAACCTCAACCCGGCGCTGCGCGAAATCCTCCTCTTCGGAGGCATGTCAGGCATACAGGTTAATTGGTCCAAATCGACCCTCCTCACCTTAACACCGGCCCCTATTGAATCAGACCTAGAATTTCCACTCACCTGGGCGAATACAGCAGTCAAATACCTGGTGATATGGCTCTCCAGGGAGCTGCATGAGATCTGGCGCATGAATTATGGTCGACTTATTACCTGGCGTGAAAGCAAGATCTCCATTTGGGCCAAACTGCCGCTATCATTAGCTGGTAGGATAGAAATCGCTAAAATGATAATTTTGCCTAAGTTCCTGTACCTGTTCACCAACATCCCCCTTCCTCTTACACAGGCCTTCTTCAAGCGACTACGCTCCTTTTTAATTTCCCTTGTCTGGGCGGGTAAACAACTGCGTATCCCATGGGAGGTCCTGACACTGCCAGTGGCACAGGGGCGCCTTGGGGCACCGGACTTTGAACTCTATGCATTAAGCGCTTAGGCTCAATACCTCCACTACTGGGTCCACCCCATCCCATTTCAACCCCATGTTGCAGTGGAAAAAGATGTTGCTTTTCCAGCACCGCTGCCAGCCGCTATTTATTATACCTACAAAAGACCCAACGCAGAAATTAATACAGTGGAGACGCTACACTGGGCGTGGGAGGGTCTTAGACGCTGAGCGCAAATCCCATTACTATATGCCCCATCTATGCCACTAGCTCATCACCCCAGCTTCCCCCACTGCATGATGCTGGCTCTATTCAAAGAGCCCGTCAGATGGGGCTGTCCATTTTCGCTGACCTTTACCCAGATAATGAATTCTTACCTCAGCCACAAAATCCAGACGGAACTCACACTCCCTTCCTGGAACTGCTGCTCTACCATCAACTCAGAGCTAATTGTCGGCAAATACACAGCTCATTCCCCTCTGCACCTCCTTCATTGGCCTCGTTGAAAAACATACTAACGAATCCATCGCCCAAGAAGTTGATCACCCGCATCTATAATACTACACAACACAATACCCCGATCATGACACCGAATGCGGTGGCGCATTGGTCCGTGGACCTTCACCCGCCACCTACTGAGAAACAATGGGCCTTCTGCTGTGATCAACTCAAACACCTCTCTCCTAACTACAAGCTTAGGTTAATACATTTTAAATACCTGCATAGGTTATACTGCACCCCACTGCAGCTACATAAAATGGGCCTGAGAACTGATGCTACATGCTGGCGCTGCGCAGATACACAAGCCTCCTTCCTACACTTAGCTTGGCTCTGCGGCCCCATCTCACTGTTCTGGGAAAAGGTGTTCAACATCATCAACGAAGTAACTGGTTTCCAATATGCCCGCACTCCCCTAACAGCCCTACTGGGTCACGTAGCTGATGCCGCTCCAGGCGCAGGCTGCCTGTCAGCCATGATGCTCCTCCTAGCCAAGCGCCGCATTGCAATATATTGGGGATCACCAAGCGCACCCAAAGTTAACATGTGGATAAGGGACATTACCTACTGCCAGGAGATGCTGTCTGCGTACTGGGATCTGTTGCCCACCGCGTCACGACCCAAGGACATACGGGCCCCATTCATTGCATGGGCGGCTGCACGTACAGAAGTAACAGCTCATACACCGCCAATGCACATACATCCATAACATTAACCAACCATATAGTCAACACGGTACTCCCCACCAAACTATCCAATCATTGGGGTACCTGGTCAAAGCCTCAACGCGTCACAACTTGCCTGTCCGCGCACACGACCTTCACATTGCCGAACACACTAAAGGGGAATATAGCAGTCATTCTACCCTGTGTTACCTAACCTACAGCCTTGTTGCCTGAATGTACCCCGTGGCTGTAACGTGCCCCTCACCCCGATTGATCACGAATGTTATAATCTGTCGCCACCCTCTCGATGCTCGAATGTACTTACTCTGTCTCAATGTTTGACGCGGTTGTGACCGCAATGGGACTTGTATGTTACCTTTTTGTTATGCTTCAAAATAATAAATGAAATATTTTTTTAAAAAGTCAACATGAAAAAAAATTATATTCTGGGCATGTAGCTGGGACATGTATGTAAATTTCCTCTCTGTGGCTGGGGTGCACTAAGCAATGGTTGTTCATTATGTCAAGAAGGAGAGTCCTGTCCCTTGCATTGTGTTTATCAATGGGCCCTTTCCTGCTCATGATCTAGGCATCTTCAGTGACTGTTTTGTGAACCCAGTTTCACAAGGATTCTTGAGTCGTCAGACATAAAGGGGGCTTTGGAGGTGTTGGGATAATAGACACAGCCTACAATCAGAGCGGATCAAGAGTGTGTAATTTTAGCAAAGACACACCTCTCCAAAGGGTCAGCCCACATCTTCAGGATTGTGTATTGTTAGAATTTGCCTATGAGTATTACTACTACGCACCATTTTGAAGTTAAAGTTTGTGACATGTCCCAGTAGAAGAGACGTTGATTTTCTGCATGAGCACTATATCAGGGGCTTTTGTGGACAGGTATATTAATACCCTTTTACACTTAATAAGGTGAGTCATGCCATTGATATTGAGGGACAACAGAACTAAGGGTTTCTGGCAGGACATTGACAGCTGAGGAGATACTATATGTAATAAGTGTAGGCTTAAGTTTATCTATGTTCTTCATTAAAAAGATGAGCTGCAATAGATAAGTCAGGTTGCACAAAAATGATGAGCCACAGCAAGGAGGCCAGGTTGGCCAGCAAGGGAGATGTAAAGGGGTGATATTGGAGAATCCCACATAGTACATTGAAACTATGTGTAATTGTTATGTTGGCATTTATCGGGTCCTCTATTGTGCCAAACCCAACGACATAGAAGATAAGAGGGAGAAGAGACTGAAGACCTAATCCTACTACCTAATTCTCACTACTCAACCAACTGTAACAAACTCAAATGTTGAACAGGTAAGCTCTGCACAACAAATCCCACCACCCCACATGCCAAGAACAAAGTTCAAAAATTGCACCTGCAAAACCAGATGAAAAAGCTACTGTGAAGATCCACAAGTCATCTCACACACAAAGGGAAGAGCCATTGGTGCTGTCCAGACAGGATCAGTAGTGTGCTATGCTAATTCGAGCAGTCCTGTGGTTGCAAGAGCACTATCATGTTTCAGGGAGTGAACCTCAGAATTCTGCTGTGATACACATTTAATCATCAAAGGCTTGTAGCTCAAGCATTTAGTGGGCATGGATGACACTCTTCCTTCAATCATTACAAAAATACAAGCTGGTGGATTCTGAAATCACATTCACAGGCCTTGGTAGTGAGATACAGAGCTGCTATCCAGACATCAAAGGGGAATCCAGCATCAGGCTATGAGTGAAGATCCGGATGTGTCCCTGTCTCTTGCAGAGGGTCTTGAACCTGAACCGATTCAGTCTCTGTTCACTCATTTAATTGAAACAGAAGACAACCTTTCACCTTCTGACTAAGTGAGTTCTTGTATGGTCTGGAGATGTTTCTCTGTACTGTGTTGTCTGGTTTCGTCATATTTTTCTACACCCTAGGTAGGGAGGTGTCCATAATGGTGTACTGTATTGCCTCCAGAAACTGTTTACAAAAGCCATAGTTCCTGCCTGTAGTCATGCCAATTGCCCATGCAGTCTAGTTGTCTTTTCACCTCCACCACTCTCCTTTACATTGAATCCAGTCAGTACTGGATGGACGCCAGGACCATCTTCAGAGATTTGACCTTTGTTGCTGTAGCCATAGAGTCCTCACAGACAAGGTACATCAGGACTTTGATTGATGTGAGTCCCTTCAGCAGCTTTTCTAGGGTTACCTCTGCAATAGTGTCAGTGGTGACCTTGATTTTCCCTGCGACAGCCTCCAAGAAGAGAAAATGTTGAGAGGAATTGGGCTTTGGCTTGAGACAGCTAACACCGAAGCACATGTACTGTTGGTATTCATTAGGCATCTGCACCAGTGCTCATAGTAAGGTTCAAGTGGAGGAAGAACAGTGAGGCCAGGGTCAATGTTTGAACATGGGCATGACCATTATCACAATCATGAGGGGTCTCAGACTGTTCAACAATATGCATGGATCCATGTATTCCTCCTGGAGAATGGGGATGAGGTGGTGCAGTGCAAGACATGATTGTAATGAAATAAAGTATGTCACTTTATATTCTTTTTCAAAGTCAGAGCTGAGTGATATTGAAAGCAGAAGAAGGTCACGTGTGGGCCCCATGATAGCCTGCCCAGTTGTATGTCATGCAAGGTAAATGGTTATGCTGGAAGGGAGGAGGTGCTAGATAAATTCTGAGACCTCAGGTACAAGCAGAGCATGACAGTCAAGAAGATGCACAGAAGAAGACTGAAGTGATGAGACTTACAATTTCACAGGCATTGGGATTTGTGTACTTAAAATAAATTGTTTACCAGTTCTGCTTGGTCAACATTGCATTATCATTACAAGGACCCCAGCAGCATTCACTTTATGGGGCACATGCCTGTATGTCACCACCTGGAGCTGCCGGTCCATTCACATGAGATGATAGCATGTCATCATGAGCTGTATACATTCCCAGATGACACTTTCAAGTAGAATTGTGTATTGTGGACATATTGGTCAATTATAATACTGTTATCTGTGAGAGAAGTCAGAAAGGGGTCCATTTAGAGGTTGAAAATGACTGGAGACATTATGGAACCTTTTGGGGCTCCGCAGGTGATAGATATCTTTTGGGACCTGGCGGTGCCCCTGTGAATAAACTGGTGTTGATTGGAATGGTAGGAGGAGAAACAGTGAAGGACATTGTCAGTGAATCCTATTCAAGACTCCAGAGTGTAGATGAAGGTGGGATGGTCAACTGCATCAAAGGCAGCGGTGAGATACAGAAATATCAGGAGACAGATGTCATTTTCATCTGTGGTCGGAAGGGTACCATCTATGAAGGTAGTGGCCTCTGTGCTGCAGGATAACATAAAGCCAGATACATAGTCATGCAGGAGATGGTTACACTAAGGTTATCTTGGAGTTAAGCGTAGACTATTTTTTGATTATCTTGCAGATGAAGGATAGGTGAGTGATGGTCCGGTAGTTGGGGACAACAGTTAGTTATAGTGTAGTTTTCTTGAGAGGTGGGAGGATTTAGCCTGTATGGAGAGCTTCTAGGAAGATGCATTGAGTGACTGAACCATTGAGTTATAGATGACTCAACACCTGGTGAGAACGAGTGAAAGAACTTCCCCATAGAAATTTTTCATAAAGGACAAGGGTAAGAAGTTATCTTCATAGGCAGTGGCTTTGAGGGAATTGTGTATGACAGCAAGATGTGTGAGAGATAGGGCTTTAAATGATAAGTATTGCAGGATTTTACAAGAAGGCATGGGTGTAAGAGGAAAAGCAGTCTATGTATCATTGATGTGCTGTTGTATCGTCTGTATTGTTTCACTGAAGAAGAGGTTGATATCATTGCACGTGTCTGTAGATTTTGGGATAGGAGGGTCAGGCAAGGGGTTGATGCAGTGCTTGGTTGCCCTGAATAACTTTCTAATTCTGTTGGTGGCTTCAATGATGGTGTTGGTATAACACTTTGCTCTGGTTAATGTGATGATCTATCTACAGATATCCCATTTGGTCTAACTACTGCTGTGGGGTTCATATAAATTAATTTAATTCAGGGCACGAACACCAGCCCAAAATCCAGCTTACAAAGAACTCTCTACAAAACCCATCATACCATTGAATTGATCGCTTTGTGTGCATCCAACAACCATATTACTATGGGACCCACCAGGTTACCAGGCCCAAGTGAACAATTATAAATCCATGTGGATATTGTTGAATAGCTCTACATGGCAAACAAAACAGTTAATTTAGCTGAAGGTAATAGAATCCTATTGGTGAGAATATATGTGTCTGATTCACCAAGGTAACTTACACTTGTGATTAATTTACACTTTTGAGTAGGTTTAATACTTCCTGCTTATTCGCAAAATCTGAGTTACCTCGCATTACCTACGGCCAACCACTGGTACTGCAATACCCTCCCATAGAAAATGAGCTTACTTATATGTTGATAAAACTATTGTTACATTAATATTTTAATTCAAAATGGTGTATTAAAAGATCTTATAATTAATTAATAAATATGTACTATTTTTATATATTTTTGTACAATGATATTATATATATTTATATTGTTAACTATTTTAAATAATATATTTTAATTTAACATTGTTTCCTATGGGGTCTATTTTATTTCCTTGCCTTCATTTTTTTCTGTAGAATGTTGTTGTAGTACCAGTGGTTGGTTATGTGTGGTGCTGGACTTACTATTATTTTTTTTTGTATTAACTAACACTTGGATTTTGTGATTAAACATAAAGTAGTAAACTTATTCAAAAGTGTAAATTATTCAAAAGTGTAAGTTACCTTTGTGAATCAGGACCTTTGTGAATAGCCAAAAGTAGTTAGGTTACTCAAAGTGTGAGTTACTTTGTGAATCAGGTCCTTACTTTTCACATTTAAGAGGAAAATTGGGTGAGAACAGACAGTTTCAGGCTTACCCTGCTTATGGATAAACGTCACCGTAGAATGCCTCATATCCTCTGACAGAGACACCACAGATATTGGAACCTCATTGAGATATATATAACAGTTTAGGGCACAACACACCCCACTGCCTTTTAGATAGTTATTTCTAAAGGCTATTTGTTCCAAGGCCTTTACCCATCAATAGGTGGCCAATTGTTATTCTTATTTCCTCTTCAGGTAGGTTTTCACACATATTTAATATTATTTTATTATATAACAGATTAATTCGATAATGCATTTCCAGTGCCATTGTACATGCACTTCAAAACGATTTATCAACAGCCAGGAAAGCTGAAGAGATAGCTTAGAGAGTTATGTCCTCTTGAGATCTGTGTGTAACTTATGGATCACAGGATCAGCTCACTAAGTCATGAAGAATATTCACTTTTTTAATTAAAGGTTACAGGTGAAAACTTATAATTAAGTCCTGGGCTAAAGGAATAAATTAAATAGTATCATTTGTGAACAGATAGCTGATATCATTCTATACACATAATTAAGACATGCTTCATGCCGATCTGGGCTTGTGAGGAGAATTTGAGACTGCAGAATGATTGGCTTGATTCAAGGCATGAGTCAATAGAGTGCTTAACATTTTTACAGCGTTTTGAACTGGTTCTCAATATATATTAACAAACATACAAGAGCTCTGCTTTGAATTGAATCTCTGCATGGATTATATTAATGTCAGGGTACAACAAAGATTAGAGTTGCTGTTAATCTGTGCTTAATTTGTATAAAAAATAAGTGCAGATTCCCAAACATTTTTTTAGTAAGCTGCCTACTCTGCCACTGGCACAGCCCACTTCTACCACTCCCCCACCCCCTTTCACCACTGGTTCCACTCATATCCACCACTGGCATGACTCCACCAGCTGCCTAACTGGACATAGGCCAAATGCAGATTACAGCGAGCGAACACTTTCCCAAGGAGGTAGATAGAAAACAAGTTTATTTGGACAATTGTCCATAAAACATGCTAAAAAACACATAAAACAGTTACGGTGTAAAATTATTTAAAACCCGTCAGGCCAACCCGTCACCCCCTCTCCTACTGAAATCCATCTTTAAAACTCTATTTGACAGAACATAAAAACCGAGCAATTCTTACTGCCACATCGAAATAATGTATTTCTGACAGTAATTCTACAGCCTTCATCCTTTGTACAATTCTGCATTTAAAAACAAGGGTCTTAAAAACTTAATGCGGCTTAAAAGGTAAAAAGCACAGTCCATAAGTATGTGCATTCAGGGGGCATGGACAAAAAACGTTATTATCCTGGACCCTGACCCAACAAGAGTGGGATGAATGGATTGGATTATATCTCACTCTTGCCCTTAAAATTGCACTCCGCAGGCCGGGATCAAGTACCTGCATCAGGTAAGAAAATCAGTATCCAGACCAGAGGAGAGTTTACGGGGTTCTCCTCCTAAAACATTTTTGAAAAATTGGGATGAACATTTTTCTGCACAATTTAACCATACATTTGCAAAAATGCTGCTACTTTGAAAGGATACTCTTGAAATATTACAGTAGTTTTTTGATGTGCCAAGCAAGCTTGACCATCCCCACGAATATTGTACGTTCATCTGTCGTAGAATAATTTAAAGAAAATGGTGGTCAAATTCTACTTCTATTTTTTCTCTGAAATTTCCTTATAAAATGTCAAAAAGTCATATGTAATACAAGCAGCCTAGACAATGTAATTTCAAAAGGGTCTTATCAGTGACCAAATCATCTAGATACAATTGCACCTTTCTCTACCATACATTTTTCCATCCTGTCTCTTCCAAGTGAATTCTCAATCACATGATTAATGATTAATTCTTTGGGAAGGAAAGGGTGGAAAAATAAAAAACAAATACAGAATTAGTGTTAGAAATGGGGTCTCTAGTTGGCAGTGGTTTGCACCCTGTACAAGTCGGGACCCACACTCTACTCAGGGTAAGTGTAGTACACACTAAGTTTACCTGTGCTCACCCTCTGGTAGCTTTGCTCAGAGCAGTCAGGCTAAACTAAAGAGGCAATGTGTTAAGTATTTGTGCACACACACACAGTGAAAACACCACAAAAGTACTTCACACCAGTTTAGATAAATAGCCAATATTTACCTGAATAAAACAAGACCCAAACACCAAAAATCCAACATATACAAGTCAAGATAAGAACTTTTAAAGATTACATCAAAATGCTTAGAAGTCTATAGCTCCGACTGCAGTTATCTGGTTGTGCTTGACCGGGAAAAATCCAAAAGTTCAGTCCAACCGCGATGGAGCATGGGTCGGCTAGAGGAGTCACACGGACCCCGGTACAATACCTTGATGCATCAAAAGTCAAAGATGGTGCGATGCGCAGAGGAGGTGAGGCGCGAAGAAGGCAGGTGATACGTCGTTCCTTACTGCTGTGCAGGCCGGTGACACGTTGGCGCTCGGGGACGATGCTTTGCGCAAAGGAGGTGAGGCATCACTGTAGCAAAGTGATGCGTTGGTTCCTGGAGGTGGTGCAAGGTTGTTGAACCACTATGGCCTGGGGGCGATGAGGGGCGCAGAGGAGATGATGCGTCAGTGGCAGGTGCAAGACCTTGGTTCCTGAAGGCAACGCAGTGTTGATGATGCGTCGATGCCACAGCATTGGCTAAGTGCATCTATTCCACGGTGTCAAACCACCAGGCTGCAGGTGCTGCATCAGAGTCTGAGCGGTGCATCACGGACTTCGGTGAAGCGGTGCTCGAGACTCACACAGCAGCGGTACTTAGGAGGTGCTGCAGCAAATTTGGGGCTTGCATTGTATGTCGCTGCTTCACGCACTCAGCACTCAGGGACCACGGCATCGGTGCAGGCATAAGCAATGCGCCAATTTCACATGGATGAGCCAGTTCCAAAGTGACGCTTGGAATCCAATGCGTCGATTTCTTGGTTGCAGCACCAGAATCACCTCCAAGGGCCCAGGACTGGGTTTGGCACCACTTGGCAGCAGAGGAGCACAGGTGCTGATAGCAAGATGCAGGTGAAGTCTTTGGTGGCCCTGAGACTTCCAACAGGACTCAAGTTCAACTCAAGCCCTTGGAGAAATTTAGAAAGAAAGTTGCAGAGAGCAAAGTCCAGTCCTCTCACTTCCAGGCAAGAAGCAGCAGACAGCAGGCCAACACAGCAAAGCAAGCAGCAAAGTGGCAGTCCTACAGCTCTTCTTCCTGGCAGAATGTTGTACTTATATCCATTTTGGCCTTTGAAGTAGGGATACTTCAAAGAAAGGTCTTTGTAGTGCACAGAACCCTGTCCTTCCTGACCCTGGCTCAAGACACACTACAGGGGAGTATGTAGCTCTCTGTGTGAGGACAGGCACAGCCCTATTCAGGTGCAAGTGCCAACTCCTCCAACCACGCTAGCTCAGGAAGAGCCATCATCCTGGTGATGGACCATCAGGATATGCAGGTCACACCTCAGCTCCCTTTGTGTGTGACTGTCTAGAGTGAATTCACAAACTCAGCTGTCATCCAAATACCAGATGTGTATTTCAGGGACAGTCAGAGGCACAGAAGGGATAAGTAGGAAAATGGCGACTTTCTAAAAGTGGTATTTTAGGACCTGCAATTTAAAAACCAAGTTTACTAAAAGATGTGTTTTTAAATTGTGAGTTCAGAGACTCCAAACTCCAACTTTCTATCTGCTCTCAATTGGAATATATACTTGTAAAGTGTTACAAGGCATCTCCAATGCCAACCCATGGGAGAGCTAGGCCTTGCTGTAGTGAAAAACGAACTTAGAAGTTTTCACCACCAGGACATGTAAAACTCAAAAGTATGTCCTACCTTTTAAATAGACTGCACCCTGCCCATAGGGCTACCTCTGGCCTACCTTAGGGGTGCCTTACATGTAATAAAAAGGGAAGGTTTGGGCCTGGCAAGTAGGCAAACTTGCCAGATTGACATGGTAATTTAAAACTGAACACACAGGCTCTTCAGTGGCAGACCTGACACAGGTTTGAAGGCCTACTCATGAGTGTTGCACATGCAGTTCTGCAGGCCCACTTGTAGCATTGATGTACAGGCCCTGGGCACAAGCAGTGCACTGTACTAGGGACTTACCAGTAAATCAAATATGCCAATCATGGAGAAACCAAACATACCATGTTTTAGAGGAGAGAGCATGTGCACCTCAGCACTGTATAGCAGTGGTAAAGTGCCCAAAGCCCTAAAGTCAACAAAAAAACGTCAGAAAATGGGCAGAGGAAGGCAAAACATTTGGGGATAACCCTGCAAAAAGGGCTAAGTCCAACAAATAGTCCAATCTCAGGGACTGCAGCAGAACCAAGCAAATGTTGCAGGCACCTTCAGTAGCACTATTTTTCACATTACACATCAAACATTTACAGGGCTAGATGAAATATGTCAGCCATCCCCTTCACCTAATAGTCAAGAGTGACTGTATTAAAACCAGAGTCACAGTTTAGTAAGCAAGTTTCATAAATATTCTCTGGCTCACCTGTCCTACGAACTAGTGTTAAATTTTCTCCACTTCAGTATCCGCCCACCACATCGTATTTCCATTCTTGTACAGCTCTCCATTGCTTTATGGTTAGGTTTGCACTCTATAATTTTCATGTTTTTATAAATATAATTTGGGAACGCAATCAGTTTGTCCCCAAACACCAGCTTTCCAGTTTCTAGAATTATGTAGACTTCAAACACAAGCTTTTCATTTTACATAAATAAACTCAAATTCTTTCCTACAAAAACATGTAATTGTCATGAAAAATGCTATCTGTGATTACATTTTAAAATGTAGTGAATGCGCTTTTGGACCCCAAAGACCAGTGTGTCCCTTTAATCAAACACCCACAGGTCCTACTGCTATACTTGGGGATTCTGATTTTTACACCCATGCATTACCATTACATCCTACGGATGCATATTATTTGTCAAGGATTTCCACCACTAGTAAGAAAGGAGTCATCACCATCATACTATGGATGCCCACAAAATGACAGGAATTACCAACAATCTGCTTGGACCAGCATTATGATGCAGATGGCCAAAATACCTGCACTTTTACAATTGAGACAGTGCCACATTCTTTTATAATAGCAGCATTTTGATATAGTGCTTTTATCCAAATTGTTTTGCGTAGTAAATTTTGTATAAAGTTATTGATGCATGCACTGGTTGAGTTGACGATGTAGGATTTAAGCCTCTGACCTGCAGATCACACAAAGATCATGGTCCTTGTCTGTTTAAAGAAATAAACACCATTCTTCAAAAGTTTCTGTGTAATGCTAAAAGAAGCTTCACGTCCACTCTCTGCGTTCCATCTGTCAAAGAAATACAGAGAAGGGCTGGAGGTGTAGAGCTTCACCACAGAGGTGTCCTCTCAGGAAGAAAACAGTCCTAACATAGACAAAGCCGGCAGCGGTAGTTGCTGCAGCACCCTTCATTTCACTTTTCTCCACTTTAGCGCATCCTATAGTGATCCGTTTTCCATCCCTAGCAGCAGCTTTCCCTTTACTAATTGTTTGTAAATGGAGACCATTTTGGTTGATGATAGCTAAAAAAGCAATTTTTGAAACCTATTTGTCATTTGAAGACTGCTTATGAACATGACGATGTCTCAATGGTCCAATGTCTCTTGAAGCCTACTAAATCTGGGTCAGCCATTCACATGCTGGGGAACAGTGATAGTATTGTTAAAGGCTCTGGCGTGGGTAAATATGCATCCAACTCTTTAACTCTTTTTAGGCGATTAAATAAGACTGAGCTTTAACCTTTTGGAATGAAATGGCCAGTAAATGGGCTCTAATACTTGCAGAAGTATGTATTTCTTGGAAGAAATGTCTTTGCAATAAAAAGGGAATTGGTAAGGGTCGTTAGAAACCAAAGCACATTGGATGTAGGATCAAAAACAGACAAGGGAATGAGAAGGATTGGAAGACTAAAGTGTGCCCCCCCTCCCCCCATAAATTAATAACTCAACAGAAAACTCCAAACTCTGAGAACCTGATATTTAAAGAGGTACCAGAGACCCTGTAAAGTAAAGATGTAGAAAGGATGACACCCATCTACGTATTCTTTAAGAAAACAAAGTGATGCAGACACTCAACCACCAATCTAGGTGACATGCTTCATCATCTGGATACCATTAAGGGAGATCCAGACAGGCTCTATTATCTCCATTATCTTAGTGGAGATCTTTTTATGTTTCAGTGAAGAGAGACATTGGGATCCTCAAGATATAAACATAAAATTACACATAGGTAAACTATCAATTGTTTTATTCTGTATCCTATTGTAAGGCTAAAATCAAAGTGGGTGGGATCTATAGAGGATCCATAAAAAACCTAAGTCCCTGGATTGACATGTTTTAGTCGTGTTTTCTATAGCCTCATAAAATGTCAACAGATTTCATAATTGCACTGCCCTATGCCCTAATTATCATATAGCTATATGGTTATGGGGCTGTGTGTGTGGTATAAGTGCAGGGCCATACTCACAACATATACAAATGGTATTGATAATCACAGTGAGTCAATGAGTTTAAATTGAAGTCCCAAATATAAAATGATTGGTGGTTGGGGCATTGGAGGGGAAACCTCATAACATCCTAAGTGTCTAAGTTCTCCCTCATCTGCACAAACAAACTCTCAATGAGATCACAGAGTTGATTGCCACGCTGCCATTTGGAACACTACTTTTTTGGGGGGACTACAATGTTACAGCAGACCTGGAATTGGACGTCTCTGGCCCCTCCTCACACAGTTGCCAAGACCTGTCCAGGGCTCTGACATCTTGGATGGACTCCCTGGGGTTGTGCAATATCTGGCAGGTGTGGCATCCACGGGAAAGGGCATACACCCACACCTTCGCATCTACAAAAACCATATCCCGCTCAACCACATATTTCTCCCAGCCACAGATGTTGCAACGTCATCGGCTCATAATATCCTTCTGCCCAGTAACTCAGACCGCTCCCCCCTACTGCTTCAAAAAGGGGTCCTGGAGCAGCTTAGAATACCCATGTGATGTCTTAACGCTAGATTCATCACAAATGACAGTTTTCTCGACCACTTGTTGGAAGAACCGTGCTCCTGCTTTGAGATTAATAAAGGGATGGTGCGGAAAATGGGCACACTATGGGCGGTGAGCAAAGCTACAATCCGGGGTGGCCAAAACATACCTTAAACACGCAACAGAGACAGATACTGACATATGACGGAGCTTGAATTGTGAATACTCTGACTGGAGACTGTTGTGGGGGAGAATACAACTGAATCCCTTCACCGGCAGTTAGAAATTGACAGAATTTCCCTGCTTCAACTTGCATTTCATGAAGCCCGCCAGTGTTGGCATGCGTCTATTCAGCGGGTTTGTGAACATGGTTATGAAAGTGGTACGCTCCTATATAGGATGGCCACTAGAAGCGCAAAGCTCCCTCCATTCCGTTGATGACTCATTGGGGACATCAGTTAATAACATGCGATTGCAGGTGTATGCACAAACTATTGTAAACAACTTTATGCTCATCGACCGATGCCTGCCTGTGAACTCGCCAACCCTCTTTTGCCCAACGTCCCTCTCCCCCATCTCACCCAAGTCCAACATACAAATCTTGATTCTCCCATTGCTGAGGATGAAGTGCTTGCTGCAATTCAAGATCTGAACTCTGGGAAGACCCCCTGGCCCGAATTGCTTCCCCCTTGAATACTACTCTAAACTCTGAGTTATTGCTGCCCCGCATCTACTTTGATTGCATAAGGAGGCGGAGAGAGATGTCTCATTTCCTCTGAACCTTGATCGAGCAATTATGGTGGTCATCCCTAAAACGGACCATCCATTAACCAGCTGTGCAATCTTTGCCAAGATCTTGGCGAATAGGCCGCAGCAGGTCCTCCACACCCTGATTCATCCCGACCAATGTGGCTTTATACCCCAACTGAAGCACTAGACATCCATATGGCCTTGGCTCATCTCCATGACATTGGGGAAGTAGTAGCCTTGCTACTCATGGACTTTGAAAAGCCTTCAACACAGTGGACAGTGGCTATCTTGACTCGATGTTGCGATGCATGGGTTTTGGACCCATCTTTCATAGTTCTATTAGACTGCAGTACTCAAAACTCTCGGCGCAGATCCTCATTAATGGAGTGCTGTTGCGTGTGCTTCCGATCATACAAAAGGACTAGGTAGGGTTGCTCTCTTTCCCCCCCGCACCTCTTTGCCCTGGCAATATTCAGTGTGATGCTCAGATGTGGGGCTGGAGATGGAATGAGACAATGGAAGACAGAATTACACTCGATGCAAATGACGTTCCTCTTTTTCTTACTGATCCCTCGATGTCTGGCCAGCACGCACTCGAAATTTTGCAACTATTTGAAGAGGTCTCGGGGCTTTGAATGAATCATGGTAAGTCACTTTTAGTCTCTTTGCAAGGAGATAACATCATGCTTGAATGGCACTCTGATATACAATCTGTCCTCTCAGCTTCCCGTATCTGAGGGTGCATTTAACAATTGTGCCAGAGCTCACGCACAGTCTTAACCTTGCCCCCCCTCCTCCAGGCAAACAAATCCAGCCTTAACACCTTGTCTATCCATCTCCTTAACACTCTGGGCCAGGCTGCACTTCTAAAAATGATGATACTACCCCACTTTCTGTATATCCTGCTAAACGTCCTGCTCCACAGCCCCAACACTTGATTCGCACAGGTTGTGGCAAGACTTCGGTCCTTTCTTTGGAGGGTTCGGGCCGACTCATTGCCCTTGCTAAATGTCACTGCTCCATTTACGATGATGGTCTGGGAGCAGTGGACATCCGGTTGTACATTGTCTGTTCTCGGGGTTAAATTGGAAGCTGATGAAAACTGTCAGAGGTCTTGGAGTGGTCCGTTAGAGATGAAGGGTCTGGCAAGCGACCAGTTGAATGGAGTTCCTTTTGGCCAGCCTGCTGTTCAGACCAATATTCCTTTCTGGGACTTATCATTGGTCCTTTTGGTGCTAAAGAAGCCTCCATTTGTAGGACCTGCCTGTGAGAGTGTGCTTGAGCAGAAGATTTTGTAATCAACCACTATTGAGCTCATATGATGTCATCAATGGAAAGCATGTTGTGAGGTGATCAGGTGTTCGAGCCAGTATCCTATTGGAGCTGGAGATTGGATCCTGAAAAGGCGGGTGGTTAGGTGTAAAGCAGAAGGAACAGCTCTCAGGAAACAAATCTATTTCAGGTAACCTTGAAAGAACCATTTGTAGAGTTAGCTCCTGTGATAAATTATAATTTTACTTTCCTGTTACCTCACCTAAAACTCCAGGTGTGTTTTTGTGGGCCAGTTTCCCTGACTCACTATGAGACTTCTTGATGAAAGGAAAACCTTAAAATAGCCAGCAGCTTGTGTTTCACAACTGTATATAGGTATTCAGGTATCCCGAATACTGCACAATATTGTGTATCCTGGCTAAGTTAGTCACATTGTTTTGTTCTTTCCCTGTTTTGGAAATAAAAGTTGACAGGTGTAACCAAGAGAAATCTTGTGGAGGAGGTTGGCAGAAGCATAATAGGACTGTTTTTTTTAAAAAGTTTCTTTATTATTTTCAAAAGGAAAAGGAACATCGTCAATATTCAAATACAGATTTGTACCACACATGTATACTGTGGATTCAATTATTCAGTCCAAAGATAAGATATTTCTGTTACATGGGTTCCTAATGGATTTTCAGTTTGTAGCTTAAAAATATTGACTTGCCTTTCAACACCCCGATTAACTCCCCCCCTCCCCCCCTCCTGCCCCTTACTGGTTTCTACTAGATCAATATTACGTGTCAGTCTGTGCGTTGATTCAGTTGTCCCCTTTTCCTACTGTCTGATTTAGATTGTCAGAGCTAGTATGACGTTCCCTGTCCAACGATCCACCCACAGCTATCGGGTCATGCTCTACAATGTTGTGCACCATTGTCCCCCACGCCAACAGCACATTCGGGAGTTTGTCATCAGCCCTAAATTTCCGCATATGCTCCTCCTCCGCCAACGCCCAATCTTTTAAATCTTTTCGCCATTTATCCACCTGCGGCCCCTGTGGTGTCAGCCAGTGTATCGCAATTCATTTCTTAGCTATCGTGAGCCCCAGAGTTAGAAACCGTCTACTTGTTTTTCGCTTGGGATTCTTGGGGATCAGACCAAGGAGGCAGGTTTTCATCTCTAAGGCTATCTTCCACCCTGTTATTCTATCCAGTCGTTCTAGGACAGCTGCCCAGTACGACTGAATTAGTTGGCAGTACCATACCATAAGCATAAAGTCTGCCTGTGCATGCTGGCATCGGGGACATTTCGGGTTTTGAGATACATTTATGGCATGTAATCGCCTGGGTGAAAGGTAGGTCATGTGAACCATATTGTATTGTATTAGTTTAAATCTAATACAGACTGCCACTCTGGGAACATTTTCATGGATTTTACCCCACTCTTTTTCCGTGATCTCTTGCGGACAAACCTCTTGCCATCGCTCCTCCACCTTCAAGGGTTTAATCTTTTTATCTTCTCTAAGTGCCTTGTACAAGTGGGTAACCAGCTTCCGGCCTCCCGCCATTGCAATCATGGTAGTCAGTGTATACGTATGTTCCGGGGCTTCCGGAAACGTCGGCCAAAGCTGTCGGGCCGTCACTGCTATCTTGGCGTATTGCAAGAATTGCCCCACCCCCAATTCAAACGTGTCTACCGCAACTTGATAAGTAATAAACCTGTTTACAGGGTACAGATCCGACAACATTAATCAACCCCCCTCCTTCAATTTTTCAGTCGACATTACCCGTTCCATTTGAGCAAACTGCGGCATGCTCCAAATATCTGCCTCTGGAGCATAAGGTTTCCCCTTAATAAGTCGTTTAGTCGTCCTGTCCCACATTCTTGCCATTAGCCCAATCATTGGGGGAAAGTTCTGCTGTTGCTTCCCTGTAAGCCAAAGAAGTGCTCCCAGCTGTTGTCCACCATAGGAGCCCTGCAACAAATTACGCTCCCATGAGGGATCTGTATCAAGCCAAGCTATTGCGTGCTGTAATTGGGACGCCAAATAGTATAACTCTAAATCTGGAATTTCTAGCCCCCAATTACCCCATTGTCTTTTCATCACCTCCAAACTTAATCTGCAGCGCTTCCCATTCCACAAGAGCTGCGTGAGAAGTACATCTAACTCCTTGAACACTCTGTGCGGTATTTCATAGAAGGAGCCTTGCATGGTATAAAGGCATCTGGGTAATACCACCATTTTTATTAAGGCAATTTTCCACATCAAGGACAATTTTAGTGTGTTCCAAAAATGTATACCCCCTCGTAGGCCCTCGAGTATTCTACCCATATTTATGTTTGTAAAAAGTATCTTTTCCTCTGGCAATCCGAATCCCCAGATAACGCACCGTTTCTGGTTCCCAGGGGAATCCCAGCTCGGGGGGCTGGGACTCCACGTCCCTCTCCATCGTCCCTATTGCGTATAATTGCGATTTTTGTTTATTAATACACAAGCCAGAGAACATGGCAAACTGCTCCAGAGCGTCAAGCAATATTGGGACAGATTGCATCGGGCGACCCAGGTACACCAACGCATTGTCCGCATACAGTGACACGATATGTTCTGTGTGCCCCACTGTGATGCCATGTCCCAGCAGCACTGCCCGGAGGTGAAACTCCAACGTTCCCTTTTGTAGCATCATAACATCCAACACATGTCTTCTCGTGTGGACCCTCGCCATAGGCTTAGTATAAAGCAGTTTAACCCAGTCTACAAACTCTGAGCCCAATCCCATTTTTAAAAGCACCTGCTGTTAGATTTGAAAATCCCATTACTGCTATGCACTCGTATCATGCTACATTAGGTTAGCAGTGTGTAGCTAAATAGATGCCCTTTGTATTCCTGTTATGCAACCTACTGAGTTATCCCTGCAACGTGCAAGCTTTAGTTAGCAAGTGTGACTCCATTTTGTATTTCGTAATCCCTATTAGGCTGTCTCTGAACTAGGCCTCATTATTCGTACTGCTTGCCTCAGCAGAATACTGTATTTAGTTATTATTTTCCTCCCCTGTTCAAGGCTGCATCCCGACTTACTAATGAATAGGCCATTCTGCCCTCACATGCCTATCCGAGTGTGTAGTTCTGCTCCCACGTTAGGTGACGCTGAGACTCAGCGCGGTAACCTTGAGTTGCCGATAGCATGTACCCATCTGGCAGGTGGTAGTCCATCCTTCTGTGCCTTCTTTGTTCATGTCCAGCTCAGGCCGGTAACTTTCCACTGTGGGCGTGGTTGGGGGGTTCTTGGAGGAATGATCATGCATTGCGGGCCGTTGGGGAGTCAGTCCCTCGGCAGACATCTTAGGGTGCAGGTCAGATTGGACTCCTCTGCAGAGTATTGCTAATAAAGGTATGCTTGTATTCTCTACTGTCTGACCAACTCTTCGTTACTTGGGAAGGCCTAGCAGGTGGTTGTAAGTAACCCGAGTGGCCCCTAAGGGCCACTTCCTTCAGTTGGCGCCCGAACAGGGACCCCGCAAGGTGATCCAGCTCGCCCGTAATCGGGTTGCAGGGTCAGGGTTGCGTCTGGTCGGTCAGGCGGATCGGGGTACCCCACACGATCGAACTTGGTTCTCGCAGCTGCCCCGCCCGTCTGATCGGGCGCCTCCTCGTCTACTGGTCACCGGCTGGGGTCCTGAGAAGGCGAAACCTTGGAGTTGACCGTTTGGTCCGAAGAGTCGGCAGTGGAGAATAACTTGACTCGACCTGTGTGCACCAGGTGAGTGATTTGATTCTTGGAAAAATGGTGCCATTCTTGAACGGCACGAGCCTACGGGCTGTGTCTTGGTACAGTCTCCGGACTGTCTTGGTGCAGTCTTCGGACTGCCTTGCTTAAACGGCACGAGTCGACGGGCTGTGTCTTGGTACGGTCTTCGGGCTGTCTTGTCTTGAACTTGGTGGGTCTGCGGACTCTTAAAAAAAAAGGCACAGAGTGTTTGTGAGCAGTTTACCAGACCAACTGGAAATTTGGCCCGCGCTTGAAAAGGTCTGGGACTGTTCGCGAACAATCTGCCAGGCCAACTGGTAATTTGGTCAATGCTTGAAAAGGTCTGGGGCTAGAGCCTGTCTTCTTGAACTTGATACAGTCTGGACTGTGGGGAGTGGTCTTTGGACCATTTCGTTTGGTTTCTGAATAATTTTTATTATTTATCTTTTCTTTATATTACTGTTGCTGGTGTTATACTTGTTCGTTAGGGACAGTGCATGTGTCTTATATTAAGATGCCTTGCTTAAGCAAGTTGGGGTATTTTGGATGTCAGTGTTGTTATACTAAGGCTCGATTGGAAGAGAGTCAGCCTGTGCCTCCGGAGTGTACCCCAAATTTTTATGTATACGTCAAGCACGGTATTGGCCCTATTATGTTTAGCACATTGTGGAATAAATATACGAGGGACAATGCTGAGTTACAATGGCCACTTACTGGCTCGTTTGATGAGCAAAAATTGAATTTCTTGCAGGACAAATTGTTCGCCAAAAAGAGCAGGCAATCGATGTTTGATTCTCTAAGAGTATGGCAGAAGGAAGCAAAGCAGCGGCGAATGAGAGCAGAGAAAGAGGCCCGGAAGAGACAGACGCAAACCATACCTCAGAAAGCAGTGGCCTATGAAAGGGAAAAGATAGAGAAAGGCATAGAGTGTGCAGATAGAAAGTTTTGATTGCAAACAGATAAATGCTATGTTACTAGAGAGGAAGGTGATGTTTTTGTTGAAGAACTATTGGATTCTCACCCTCCTCCACCTTATGCTCCTGAGCGGATATACCCAAGGGTTCCCACATCTCAGTGCCCGGCCTCTGGTGCCCCTCTTTCTAGTATTTCTGCCTCCAGCCCAACTGCTTCGGCCCCAGCCCCGCCTGCTTCCTCTCTGCTCACGCCAGTAATAGGGGCGGGAGCCGTTAGCTCTCCTGTTCCGTCTACTGACTCTGTATCTACTGCTACACCCCCTTTCACTCCTACAGCATTGTCTCCTTTCATGATGATACCTGTCTCCTCATCTGCTCTTTCTCCCTCAAGTATGACACCCCAAGCACTGCTGAATGGCGAGACCCCTGTACGTAGGATGCATGAAGGGAATTGGGCGGCAGCACGAGATTGTATGGACAAAGTGTTGGTGCGTTCTGCTGTGGGTGTTAAGGAGAAGCAAATCGTGGCGAATCAGGCGACTCAGTGGGCTCGGAGCCCGATCTATAGTGTGGAAGATGTATGGAGTGTGATGAAGGATTACGAACCCTTCATACAGCAACATGCCCTTAAGCACACGCTAATGGGACTGTGGGAGCAGTGTTTTCAGGGTGTTGCACCGCAGATCATCTTTGACATACGGGACAGGGTATATGCTGCAGATATGGCTCCTAATGAGGTTTTTAGCAATGTAACGACATTGGTGGGTTATCGGGGCAGATTGCGCCAAAAGGTTCCGACGATAGTGACCCAGTGCCCCATGAGAGAGGTCCATCCCATTTATCATCCTGAAATACCAGAACTGCGCGACTCAACGAATACTGTAATTAGGCCACGAGTTGATGCTCGGTTCCAGGAACAGTGGATCTACACTCCTTGGAAGAATAGTGAGGTAATATCCCTTAAAAGTCAGTTGCCAGACCCTCGGAAAAACCCGACTGCGTATTATAAAGAGTTGACAGAGGCGGCCTCCTCCACGGTGATGATGTTAGCAGATATTGAGTTGTTCTTTGGCTTGTTGGTACCGGTGGATATATGGAGGCAAGTGCATACACAGGATCATGTGGTGGAATTGGGAGGAACATGGGATCAGATCAGGGCATGGGAAGCTGAAGGCAGAGATATTGGCTTTACCGGGTCGCATTATCACCTATATGCATTCCCTTATCCCGCCGAGACGGGTGGATTGGGACAAGTTGACGGCATGTCGTCAGAAGAAGGACAAGAGTGTGTCTGATTACTTTACTAGGTTTGAAGGGGTGTTTCTCGACTTTAGTGGCCAGGATCTGTCATTGGAGGGTGGTGTCCGGTTGTTTGTCAGCAGGTTCGTTACAAATTTGCTTCCTGAGATTGCGACTAGGTTGCAGGTTTCAGAAAGCACTTGGAGCACCTCTTCCCCGTCAGTAATTTTGAGTATGGCACAGTACTATGAGCATAGAGAGAATGAGGACAAAGAGAAGGTGGAGAAAAAGTCGAAGGATTTGAAGACGAGGGTGTTGATGCAGCAAGTTGCGAGAGGAAGAGGTTCGGGTTCGGCCCAGCGGCTGCCCCAGACTAACAGGGGTGGTACTTCGAATGCACCCCTTGGGCTCAATCATTGTGCATATTGCAAGCAGGAGGGACATTGGCGGAATGAGTGCCCGGAGTTGTCGCAGAGAGGTGATGCCCGAGAGGTGGGTGGTTTGGAGGACGGGGAGGAGGAGGTCACGGGGACATGCGATCAGAGACAGAGCGGGAACTACTTCAACAACTCCCGAGGGAGACAGTACTATGATGATGACTATGACATGGACGAAGTAACAGGGATATCTCACAGCTAGGACAGCCAGGGACAGGGTAAGGGACCAGTTCCGGTGCCTGTAGTTCAGTGTGGACCCTATGTCACTGCATATTTACATGCTACGACCGAGAAATTCTTAATTGATACAGGGGCTGAGAATAGCTCTGTTTCCCGTTCACTGGTCCCGGGGGCAGCTCTGTCTGGTGAAAATAATGTTTCGGTGGGTTTCTCAGGCGTGCCGGTTGTCAGCCCCATTTCCAAACCTCTTGCTTTGACTATTGGCCCCTTCACGGTTGATTCACCATTTCTATCAACGTCAAATTGTGGGGAAAATTTGTTAGGGTTGGATTTGTTAAAAAGGTTGCATGCGACAATCTTTTGTTCCCCAGATGGTGTTTACATGACTATTGGACCGCACGTGGCCCGTGCCAAACAATGCCTCGCAAAAGATGCCCCCCTCCCTGCTGAGTTTCAGGGTGTGCTACGTACACTCTGGGCTACAGGAGACACGGATGTGGGGTTACTACAGATCCCACCGGTCTCTATACAGATCAAAGACAATGCTGTATTACCACGTATTCCCCAGTACAAGATATCCCAGGCAGGAGAAAAGGCCTTATTGCAAATAATACAGGATTTGATTAAGTCTTGTGTGGTTGAAGAGACAGCGGCGAATGTGTGTAACAGTCCTATTCTTCCTATTCTTAAAAAGGCACCCTTGGATCCTTCTGATGCTCACCCTGACGTTTACCGCTTCGTAATTGACCTTAGAGAGGTGAACAAGATAGTGGTTCCCCAGTATCGTGTAGTCCCAGACATTACTGCGATTTTGACAATGATTCCCCCGTCTGCAAATTTTTTTTCAGTCATCGATTTGAAGAATGCTTTCTTCAGCATTCCAATCCATACAGATAGCAGACATCTGTTTGGATTTGCAATAGCCGGAAGGAGATTTAGATTCTGCCGTGCTCCACAAGGCTATACAGAAAGTCTGAGTATCTATAGTCAAGCTTTGAGAAAGCTCAATTGGATTCTTTGGAACTTCCCCCTGGTAATGTGCTGTGGCAGTACGTTGACGACCTCCTGGTGGCTTCAGACACTGAAGATGGTTGTAAAAAGGCCACAGTTAAATTGTTGTTACACTTGGTACACCATGGACACAAGGTGTCACTTTCGAAATTTCAATATTGTCGACAGGAGGTCACCTATTTAGGTCACCTACTGTCGAAGGAGGGTCGCAGACTAACACCTGAATGCATAGCTGCTATTACTAATATGACTGTTCCTAAGACCCAACGAGAGGTACGTGCCTTCATTGGCATAACTTCGTATTGTCGTCACTGGATCCCTAACTATTCCTTACTAACGAAACCCCTCCTTTACCTGACCACTAAAGACGTGCATGAACCCTTGCCTTGGACATCTGCATGCCAGCAAGCTTTTGAGCAATTAAAAGTTGCGATTTGCTCTGCTCCTGTGCTTGGTACTCCTGATTACCAGAAGCCTTTTGTGCTCTATGTACATGAGGCGGACGGTTGCGCGCTTTCTGTTCTAACACAGGGTTTTGGTGGTAAGCAGAGACCCTGCAAGTATTTCTCTGCTATTCTTGATAACTTCGCCAGAGCTCTCCCGAGCTGCCTGAGGGCTGCCGCGGCGGTGGCAGTTTCTATCAGACAATCGGCAGGGCTCATTCTTGATACGGATCTCACAGTCATGGTACCTCATGCTGTGGACACACTGTTGAATAAGACAAAGACACAGCACCTTACTAGTGTGCGTCTGACTGGATATGAGTTAACATTGTTTGCTCCGCACATTACCATCAAAAGATGTGCTACTCTGAACCCAGCCACGTTACTACCCCTTCCTTCGGAAGAAAAGGACAATGATGTCCATGATTGTTTATTTCGGACTGAGGAAGAAACGAAGGGACGGGTAGACCTGACTGATGTTCCCTTATCTGACCCCCAAGGGGAACTATATGTCGATGGCTCTTGTTTCAAACTACCAGATGGCCCTACCACTGCAGCTTATGCAATCACAACATTACACACTGTAGTTGAGACATCCCGTATCCCATACCAATCGGCCCAGGCTGCAGAGTTGGTTGCCCTCCTTAGGGCTTGCGAGTTGAGTGAGGGACTGACTGTCAATGTCTATACCGACAGCCAGTATGCCTTTGGGGTGGCCCATAATTTCGGGGGTTCTTGACCTCGCATGGATTGCACATACAGCATGGTCCATTGATATATAGACTGTTGACAGCACTGACACTTCCTGATAAGTTGGCAATAATAAAATGTAGCGCTCACAAAGCAGTAACAGACGATGTTAGAAGGGGCAATGCTTTTGCAGATCAGACAGCTAAGGAGACAGCTAGATCGAAGATGAAAAAGATGTCCGTGGCAGGTCCCGCTAGGTGGGTTCCAGGCAATGGAATGTTCGAGGACACATTGACAATGTCAGGGAAATACAGAGTGAGGCGACAGTAGATGAACTGGCAGAATGGGAGGAGAGGATAGGGCGTTTGGACGACGATGGGTGTTGGATTGACTTGTCTGGGAAGCAGAGATGGTTGCTGCCCAACGCTTATGTGCTCCCTGTCGTTACCATGGCCCACGGCCCAGCACACATTAGCGCCAAAGGAATATGTAAGCTACTGGACCCAGTATGGTGAAATGATAATATCCCTAAGGTAGCCACACACTTAGTGAAACATTGCATCATTTGTCTGAAACATAATCCTGGGAAAGGTACTCCTACACCCGCAGGTAATTTTGCACCGCCTTCCTTCCCTTTCGAGGTTCTCCAGATGGATTTCATCGAAATGGAACGAGTTAACAATTTGAAATATGTGCTGGTAGTGATTTGCGCATTCAGTAAATGGATTGAGGCTTATCCCACTAAGGAGAATACGGCCATGGCGACGGCGCTCTTAAAAGAGTTCTTCCCGCGCTATGGATTACCACGTGTGATCTGGAGTGACAACGGAAGTCACTTCAATTCAAAGGTCATTGAATTGGTGTGTAAAGGCTTGCATATTAGACAGAAGTTTCATGCAGCGAACCACCCTCAGTCAGCAGGCTTGGTTGAGAAGTACAATGGTACTCTCAAATTGAAGTTAGCAAAGATTCAAGAAAGCACAGGATTGCGATGGCCCGATGCTCTACCTTTGGCTTTGTTATCAACCAGAGGGACAGCGCATTCTAGAACAGGGTTGTCCCCGTACGAGGTGGTCTTTGGATGCCCCGCCAATGTCTGGGGCGTCCCAAGACCCAAGCGCTTCTTCGAGATAGAGTACCCCCTGCTGATAGATTATCTGTATAAATTATCTAAAGATCTCTGTTCTGTCCACCAACAGATTCACGCCACGCTGCAACCAGTACCAGAGGGGCCCGGGCATCAGCTACAACCCGGGAACTTTGTAATGGTCAAGAATTTTCAACGGAAGAACTGTCTGGAGCTGAGGTGGAAGGGGCCCCTGATTGTCCTGCTCGCTACCCGCACCGCAGTGAAGTTTGAAGGCCGGAAGCACTGGGTGCATGCATCGCATGTAAAAAGGGTACCTCTACCACTTCCGTATGATCAGTGGGTCCTCGACGGCATTGCTGACCAGGAAGGGGAGCGCGTGCCCCGTTTCGTTCCTTTCTCTGACGCCCGATTGAGGTGGGCGCAGACAGATGAAGAAAGCGACGAGGCCTTACTTGAGGCGGTCCCCCCAGAGATAAGGGCCGCCCCGGATGCTCCCGCTTCTGGTGCACAGTCACCTGAGTCTCAATGCCCTGCTGAGCCTGAATTTCTTCCCCTTTCTGTTGATGAAGAAGTGCCTGGGGTTGCCAGGTACAACCTGTGGCCCGACGGAAGGACAGTGTGCCAGTAGGACAGTCCAGGATTTAGGGAAGGACTCGAGTTTAGGGCGTAGGTGCTATGCCTAAGGTGCCTGCTTTAGATTAGAGTGAGTTACACTGGTGCACTGCCCTGGACACTGGACAAGATTAGATGAGGGTGATTCCAAGGAGGGAGAGTGCCCTATCCTGAAAGAAGAGGATTTGTTTTCCAGCAAGGGCTGCGATCGCGCAGCTCCCCCGTGGGAGTGCTTCATAGCATCGTCGTTGATGAACAATAGGAGTCTACCAGTGAGGCTCTGAAGAACACTGGGTGATTTGTACCCCTCTGGTCGGTTGTATTTTTGTGGCTCCAATTCCTAAAGTTTCTTTCTATGTACCCATCTGGCCACGCAATTATGCGAGAGGAACAGCCTCTGGTGGCCCTACCATTACAGCAGAATGGTCCTGTGTGGTCTAGTTGGTCTACTGGGTGTAGGGTGGTAGTGGTAGTGTTACTTCTCATTGTAACGATAACACTATTCGGGGTGGTGTGGTACTTAGAAGAACAGCATCCTGTGCACACATTGATAGGGACTACATCAGCTCCATCTGAGCATTCATTTGTTACACTGGCCCACACAAAGAGAGGCATAGACAGACCTATGTCGAGAACGCGTTTTTGCCGATGCTTCATCAGGTACACAGTACCACTAATGCCACAAATTGCTGGGAATGTGGGTTACTTCCCTCCGTTATGCACAAGAACGATCTATTGGTGTCATTGCCCCTGTCATACTTGGGTAGCTGTGAGGCATGGTTCCAATTGCTTTCTATGGTGTACATGCACTATTATGCTGGCGCGATGAATATGGAACAGTCTGATTATGAAGCAGTGTTGGAATATATAGTGGTACACCAAGGATATACACCTGTGGCAGATGGAAAGGAGGGTACCATAAATCCAGAAGCATGTATGAATATTTTCGAGGATAATAAAAATGTCACTTGGTTACAAAACGAAATGCTGGATTTTCAAGGGTTTAATGTTACTGAATATTTTAAATGTTTCCAGGAACTAAATATAACTGAAGACAAAGCCATGCCCATCCCTGTGATCAATACAGCAGCCAGTTTCTGTGTTGAAGGTACAGGGAACATTCTAGTAGGTCAGAGCAGCTGTAACTATACATACTGATTGAACACTACTAGTAGCCCACCTTTGCTCACACCTCCAAATGTATACGTTGTTTGTGGGGAACAGGCTTATACATGGCTTCCTAGGGGATGGTCTGGCCGGTGTTATGTCTCTTTTCTTTTACCTCCCGTTTACATTGCAACGTCCAACTATCACAAGGATCATAGGCTACAGCGTAGGGATCTCCATTTGCATCGAGCCAGGAGAGTTGTCAATCCAGAAGATATAGGTCAAACGGATACTTCCCTACAGCAATTTACTGATATCATGAAGGGCATTCTGCCATTCTGGGGCCCCATGTTCAATAGTCGTAATATCCGTCGCCTTGCTAGAGTAGTTGAGGGAGTCATTGACACTACTGCAGGTATACTGACTAATATTACAGTCGAGCTTCAGGCTACGAGACTTGTTGCTCTTCAAAACCGGATGGTTTTAGACGTCATCCTTGCTGATAGGGGCGGAGCTTGCTGCGTCATCGGCAGCAGCTTTTGTGTTTACATTCCTGACAACGCCCCTAATGTATACTCCGCCATACAGAAATTACACAGGCTTGCTTCAGATATCCTTCAGGATAATGGTTCACGGTCCCTCACAGGGTGGTTCTGGGGTCTGCTGACATCATGGGGTTGGAAGATACTACTTGCCCTCATAGCTATCGCAGGTGTCATCTTCACATGTTGCATATGTATTAATTGCCTTCCAGCATGTTGCACCTATTGTATGAGCAAGCTCACCCCTACCCCTAAATTGCCAGGACGTGATACTAAGGTCTCTGCAATGATGATGCAGGATATCCAGGATATCATGCTCATCGATGAAGGTATTTTTGAGTACTAAGTAGATGTTGATTCTCATGTACTGTTTTCTTCTTTCTTGTAACGTGAAGTGAGAATGCATTTTCTTCCTTCCACTTAGAATTGTAAAGACCCTACCGGATAGCCTCAATAAAGCATTTAGCCAACCATGCTAAAAGGAGGGTCTGTTAGATTTAAAAATCCCATTCCTGCTATGCACTCGTATCATGCTACATTAGGTTAGCAATGTGTGTCACGTTATGCAACCTACTGAGTTATCCCTGCAACATGCAGGCTTTAGTTAGCAAGTGTGACTCCATTTTGTATTTCGTAATCCCTATTAGGCTGTTTCTGAACTAGGTCTCATTATTCGTACTGCTTGCCTCAGCAGAATACTGTATTTAGTTATTATTTTCCTCCCCTATTCAAGGCTGCATCCCGACTTACTAATGAATAGGCCATTCTGCCCTCGCATGCCTATCCGAGTGTGTAGTTCTGCTCCCAAGTTAGGAGACGCTGAGACTCAGCGCGGTAACCTTGAGTTGCCGATAGCATGTACCCATCTGGCAGGTGATAGCCCATCCTTCTGTGCCTTCTTTGTTCATGTCTGGCTCAGGCCGGTAACTTTCCACTGTGGGCGTGGTTGGGGGTTCTTGGAGGAATGATCATGCATTGCGGGCCGTTGGGAAGTCAGTCCCTCGGCAGACATCTTAGGGTGCAGGTCAGATTGGACTCCTCTGCAGAGTATTGCTAATAAAGGTATGTTTGTATTCTCTACTGTCTGACCGACTCTTCATTACTTGAGAAGGCCTAGCAGGTGGTTGTAAGTAACCCGAGTGGCCCCTAAGGGCCACTTCCTTCACTGCCACAAATATTCCCACCTGACCGAATCGAACGCCTGCTCGATATCTAGGAAAGCCAAAGCACTTTCCTATGCCTTTCCCCCAAGCGTCCGTATCACGTGTGCGAGACGGCCAATGTTTCTGAGCGTATTTCTACCTGGGATTGATCTGCATGCACCAGCTGAGGAAGACATGGGAGCAATCTGCTCGCAAGCACCTGACTTATAATTTTAAGGTCAACGTTTAGCATGGAGATGGGTCTGTATGAACTGGGGATCAACTGGTCTTTTCCCGGTTTAGGAATCATTACTATCAATGCTTCATCATTGAGTTTGGTAATTCTCCCATCTCCTTCACTTCCGCAATAACCTCCACAATCTCAGAACCACCACCCCGGCATATTCCTTGTAATATTCAGCCGCAAGGCCATCCATACCCGGCGATTTAGCAGTTTTCAAATGATTCATTGCCGCTTTATTTCCTCTCCTCTAAAGGGGGCCCCCAGGGTTTCCTGAGTTTCAGGGTCCAGGCTGGGTACTTCCACCCCTGCCAAGTAAGTTTCTATAGACTGGGTATATGTGGAGGCTTGAGGCTCCAAATATGTCCTGGTTAGGTGGGTAGCAAATACCTTATTGATCTCATGTTGTGTGTAGACCATTCATCGCTGATCGGCTCGAATTGCCAGGATTGACTGGGGGGTGTGTCTCCATCGAAATTAGTCGTGCCAGTAGGCGACCGGCCTTGTCTCCCTCTGAATACCACTGTCGTCTACTCTTGTTCCTATGATATTTGCATAGTGCTTCCCATATGTCCCCTATCTTTTGGCGTTTGGCCGTCCAATTAGCTGGACCCTCCAGGTCTGTGGGGAGTGCCCTTTCTAAGTCAGCCAAACGTTGTTCTTGGCGTTTCAGATCCTGCTCTAGTGTTTTTTTGACAGCTACCTCCGTAGACATACATACCCCCCTCATTACTACTTTCATGGCATCTCATTCTAGCGCTTTTGTGCTGGCAGTGTTTCTATTTGTGTCAAAGTACGCCTGGAGTTCCTTTCCTATCATAGCCTTATACACCGGATCAGTTAGTGCCTCTGAGTTGATTCTCCAGAGCGGTACCTTAGATCTTGGCCGACCCAGTGTGTATACTATAAACAATGGGGAGTGGTCTGACAAATAATGAGCCAGGTATTGTGCCCCTTCTATTCGGTTAGCTGCCCCCTTTTGTATGAAAAAGTAATCTAACCTGCTATGTGTATTAGTCGCAGGTGTATGGCACGAGTATTCCCTTTGATGGGGGTTTCGATGCCGCCAGATATCCATGAGGTTGTAATTTGCTAACATCTGCAGCATGGCTTCCCTGGTTCTAGGTTTGGCCTCTGGCCTCGGGGGGTACCTATCCAATGTGCCATCTAACGCACAATTATAGTCCCCTGCAACAATCAATTCTGCATCCGGAGCACAGTCCAACTGCCCCAAGACTGACCCCAGAAACTCTCCATCATCATTGTTCGGGGCATAGATATTAATCAGGCAGACCGTATGCCCGTCTAGTGTTCCGCCCACTACCACATATCTCCCTGATGGATCTATCTTAGATTTTACCGCCCTAAATGGGATTCTCGGTGCCACCCAAATCAATGCGCCTCTGGCATACCCCGAATAAGATGTCACAAAAAATTGACCCCTCCATCTTCTTTGGATATATTTAAGGCAGTCGCCCCACAAGTGGGTTTCTTGAAGGAAGGCTATACTCACTCCATACTTTTTAAGATACATTGCCACCCGAATCCTTTTAACCACATTATTTAGCCCCCGAACATTCCAGGTGATAAACTTGTAGTTCTGCCTATCACCTGTCATGGCTCCAATGTGACGTGGTGCAGGACCTCTCTGTCCCGTGTGGGAACCCTTGATGTGCCATAGCGTGGGCCACCCTTTGTTGCTATTTGTTGTCTGACATATCGACTCTTAGTATCCCCGGTAATAAACTTTTTAACAGAACTATGTAATCCCCAACAATCACCTCCCCCCTCCCCCAGGCAGTAGTACCTCTTCCCCTTAGCACAACCATTGCCCAAGGACTCGGGACTCTGCCCCATACCACATAACCCCCCCTCCCTAGCTTCCTCTTTCCCACTTAAATTTCAACTAATAGAATATATAACTCCAAAAGTCTAGTCTCTAATATACGGCCAGACTGTCAGGCATCGCGCCGCCTCGCCCAACCAGCCGTTTCACAAGGCCGCAGCATTGCGTCATAGCTGGAGTATCCTAAACTGTTAGAATGGCGGAACCGTGTCCCAGCAAAGTTGGCAGTCTGTATTTCTCAGTCTTTATGGGGGACCGACCCCAACTTACTTTGCATCTCATTCTTTCCTCCTTACTTCCATTTTCTGTACTGACAGTTTCAGTGTCCATTTTGACCAGCAGTTCGTCCCCGGCAACGTTATCAATCTACTTTAAGAGCCTTGATCGGATTGGTTAGGATTATCCACCAGTTGCGATTGAGTTTCTTGGACTAAGTAGAGTGGAGAGAACTGGTTCTGTGTAGGTATCCCCTCCACTTCGGCCCTTAGGGTTGCATCTGGGCCCACTAGGATACGCCCCACCTCTGACGTGTTGTGCAATTTGGATCTCAGTCCTTCAGTGTCACGACGCTGTCACCGCTGCCGTCTTCTTCGTCTACATTGTTCCCGCCAGCCGTGATTTTGGTCTTTCCCCGCCAGGCCTATTGAGTCCATCCAATCTGTGGCCTCTTGTGGAGAACTGTAAAAATGCACCCTGTCTCTATACTGTATTCGGAGCCGAGCCGGAAACATTAGGCTATATTTAATATTGAGTTCCCTAAGACGTCTCTTGACTCCCAAGAAATCATTCCGTAAATCTTGCACTTTCCTGGTATAGTCAGGGTAAATATGAATGTCTCGGTCTTCAAACCTAGGCGGGCCATGCACTCGGACATATTGCAAAATTATATCGCTGTCCCTAAAATTGAACAGCAGGGCTATCATGGCTCTAGGTGGTGATCCCAGAGTCGGCAGGGGACCAAGGGAATGAAGGGCCCTTTCTATAGCGAACAATTTGGACAGTCTGATATTCGGAAAAGCCCCCCCTATCCACTGTTCCAGGAAGAGATCTGCCGCCGAGCCCTCCGTCTTCTCCGGAAATTCTAGAAACCGCAGGTTATTCCTCCGCGATCTCCCTTCCGCATCTTCTGCTCTATCTTCCAGATGGGTGGACTGTTCTTGAAGTGACATTACTGTCGAGTGGAGTCTCTGGACTTCCTCCTTTAACGTACCCAGTTCTCCCTCTGTACTCGTCACTCGGTCCGCCACTTTTCAAAGATCCAGACGCAAATGGTTGATATCCATCGCCATAGTGTCAATTTTTAATTCCAGCACCACTCGGGAGTCTCTAATGGCCTCCAGGATATCAGCTTTATCTTGTGCCATGGTACCTTGGTGGGACGGCTGTTCTGATTCAAATCGGCTATGCTCAGCTGGCACTGTATATTGCATTATTTTGTTGGCCTGTGCTCCTCTCGTCGGTTTGTCCTTACCCATGATTTGGCCGGACAGTGGCAGCCACGTGTGCGTCCTTTTTCCCTCCGCCTCTGTCTCCGATTCTGACCCAGGCACAGACAAGTGCTCAGCAGCGGCAGAACGCTAGTCCCCTCTCTTTTTTATTAATCAGTATTTAGCCCTACCAGTCCGCCTATTAATGGTCTCAGGGGGGTCCTCTCACCAGGAGGGACCAGACACTGTTAGAGTCCTCTGTAATACTCCCTCTGTTACAATCTTTTACTGCAGCCCAGGGCTTCCAGGTCGTTTTTACCTCCTCTCTCGCCTAAGGGTCAGACCGGTCTCACCCTCCACATGGAGTAATCCACTTCAAATGCCCCAAGGTACCTCCACCGTGGGTTCACTGTAGTCAGCCAATGACCCGAGAGATGTGTGGGCAATCGGGGTACTGTGGAGGGGCCCCAGACAGTCACTCGCCAGTCAGGAGCCCACTGTCCCTTCACTTTGGGTCCCACCTCAGAGGCGCTATGGATTCATTCAATAGCCTGCTCCCATGGGGCACCGGTGGGACTTTCTTCGTCTGGGGCTGATGGGGTTGGAGAAATCAGCCTCCCGTTACCTCCAGGCCTTTTTGTTCTCTGGAGTGTGTCTCTGCTGCCGGCCGCCCTCCTACCGGGTGGCCCCCGGCGTCATCGCGCAATCGTCCAGCCCTCCTCCGGGCATACAGCAACCTCAGCAGGGGTGAAGGGGTGAAGTCACCAACGGGGCTCTCTAGCAGGACTCGACCGCTAGGCTCCCTCCCGGGCGTGGCTCCCGTGGGCTCCGTACTTTTCCCGACGAAGGTCAGGCGCCGCCATTTCCTTGTCAGGCAGGGCGCCGCGTCGCAGGAGATTATACCAACAGCGTTTCCCTTATTTCTGTGCAGGTGTGGCACCCGGTTTCTTGCTCATCCGGGCCAGGAAGCACTCCGACGGCGGTTAGGTCGGGGACAGAATCGGTTCCGCCAGGATTTACAAAGGATTTCAATAGAAGGGGCAGGAACCCCGCAGCAACACGACTAGCCGGCCATGTTGTCAGGCTACTCCCCCCGCATAATAGGATTGTTGTGTTGTGTATATAGTAGTTGTTAGAAATGAGGTTACTGGTTGGCTAGGGTATGCACCTAAGCCAGGCAGAACCCGCCACTCTAGTCAGGGCAAGGGAGTTACACGATGAAGATAACTCCTGCTCACCCCCTTGGTAGCTTGGCAGAGCAGTCAGGCTTATCCCAGAGGCAATGTGTAAAGCGTATGAGCAACACACTCACACAGCAATACACTAGGCACACCACAAAAGAAACTCCACACACTGCACTCCTGTGCTTAGACCATGCCACCGCGTAGGTAGCCGGAGCCTCACTCTCATCTTTAGTCCCAAAATAAAAATGCCTCAGTTGGCGGGGAGACCTCAAGTGGTCCCCCGCATCCGCAACTGCCACAATGTGCGGCTGCCTTCCAGGATATTCGAATCCCCAGTAGAGATACCACCCCAGTACCTTCACTCTTCATTGGTCTCTTCCGTGAAACTGTCCGCCACTCGTGGCCCGCCTCTCCCTCGAACAGGTGGGGGAGGCGGGAAACTGCAGAATGGAGCCCGCAAGGCTCCGGTTCTATCCTGCGGCCAAAGGAGCCCACAAGGCTCTGACTCAGTCGCTCCTGCGGGCCCTGCCTACAACCATCTAAAGAAACCTGTGGGCTCTCCACTTCCTCACGGGACCCCCGCCCACGATCAGGCATCCTCTGCCTGACTTCCTGCACTCCGAATGACGTAGTGCTGCCCGCAGGGTTTCTCACGCCTGCTCATGGCGCCACAGCGTCTTGGGGCACAATGAGCGGGAGAGCTTCCCGCTGCGCAGCGCAACACGAATGCTGCCAAACCAGGAGTGCCGGCTGCTCTCCAGAGCCCTCCCCCTTTAACAATGGGCAGCGGAGCGAAGTCTCCGTCGGTGCAGGCACACAGGAAGGTAGAGTGCCTACCACACTGGTTAGAAGGTGCACTGACACGCGCACCGGCCGCCTCCCTCTCCTCCTCAGGAAACACAGTGCTCACCACGTGCTTCCCCTACCAGAGCGCTCCTGCAGGTGGGCTCAACACAACACAGGGCCATGTCAGCAGAGCCCCCTGCTGTATCACAGATGATACACACAGCTCAGCGCTGGAAAGGGCCAAGAGGTGAACAACACAGCGCTCACCACGTGCTGTCACGCATCCGGTAGGGCAAGCCACAAAGCCATGGGAGACCTGAGGTGCACACCAGCAAATTGTCCCTAGGGACGCCAGTACAAGGATACCTTTAGGCAGAGTGGTAGTCCCTCCCCTAGCCCCAATAAAGCAGCAGGTCAACACTTTCTGCAGTCCAGTTCAATGGTGGTTCCTCCTGGTCCCACGCAGTGTCTTCTCTCAAGTTCCAGTTTTGTTCAACAGACATGGAGTCACAGCCCCAATACTTATAGTCCAAAGTGTCTTTGTTCTCCCCTGGCACAGGGCTCTGAGCCCAGTCCAAACCAGTTCTGGGGGCACTCCAAAAATATAATTACAGTGCACAACACTCCCCATTCAATGTGTAATCCCTGGCTCCAGACACACCACAGGGGGGCGGAGCCATCATTGTGGAAGGCTGGCACAGCCCTATTCAGGTGCAGGTGCTACTCCACCTACCACTCCAAATGCAGACCAGGCCTATTCAGGTGCCAGGGGAAACTCCTCCTGCTACTCTAAATTCAGTCAACGTCTATTCAGCCTAGCGCTGAGTCACCCAGGCAGGGCAGGAAACACCTCAACCCCCCCAGGGACTGGCTGGAGGGAATGCACATCCCCTCTCCCCTCCTGTCAGTCAGAACCAGACGGTCAATACACATCAGGCAGGCACAAAGACACATGGCACACAGAAATGCCCACTTCTAAAAGTGATACCAAAGGGGATGATGGACGGAGCGTTAGAGCAAATCAAACACTCACCCCCAGTCAACTGATCTGGGTTTAATCCATCATCATTCTTTAGCTCACTCCACCACCCCAGTTCAGACATGGCCATATGCAAATCAGTCTGACCCTGTGCCTCATGGGAACAGTCCAGCCCGAACTGCCAAGCCATGTCTTCCCTGGACCGGAAACAAGCATCCTGGGACCGGTTTCGGGTTCAAAACCCTCATCAGCCAGGCTATCTTGAATCCCCTCTCATGTCAGGAATTACCACTGAAGCACATATCGGGGAATCCCCAATGCATCCCTATAAGAGGGCAGCCTCACAGCAGTGACAAACCAAATAGACTGTTTGTCACTACAAGGACATGCCACACAGTTAAGGCACATGTCCTACCTTTTACCTACACCGCACCCTGCCCATAGGGCTAGCTAGGGCCTACCTTAGGGGTGACTAATATGCAGTAAAAGGTGAGTTGCTGACATGGCATCCACTTTATGTGCCACGTCACATCAGCAGTAAACTGCGCAAGTAGGCCCTGCAGTGTCAGAGGCTCAAGACAGCTTTGAAAGGTTACTTTGGTGGGTGGCGCAAACAGCGCTGCAAGCCCACCAGTAGCATTTAATTTACTGTACCTGGGCATAAGGGATACCACTGTATATGGGACTGATAGGTAAATTAAATATGCCAAACAGGTGTAGACCAATCTTACCAAATTCCCCTTAGAGAGCACATGCACTTTAGCACTGAATAGCAGTGATAAAGTGCCCAGAGTCATAAAACTACCAACAACAGGTCAGATAAAATACAGGAGGAAGGCAAAAAGTTCTGGGATGACCATGCAAAAAGGACCAAGTCCAACAGTAGTATTTATAATTTAGTAAAAATATGCAGTCCTTCATGTATGTATAACATTGTACTATTGCTATGAGATGCATAAGTATTGTCCTGAATGTTAGTCCGTTGTTTTCTAGGCATATTATGATGTAAGATGGGATGTGGGAAGAGGGGACTTTGGAGACGGTTGGAGGAGCATCTCGATTTTTGGCTCCCACTGGGGTGTCAGGTTTAATATCATGGAAATAAATACCTCTGAAAAGGTGAATGTGTAGGGATCTTCACTACAATTGTGGCGATGAGCAACCCTGAAACAGGAATATACGAATTTGATACAAAAAATATAATGCATTTGCTTATGGAGAAACCTGGCTATTGTGGATTCTTCTGCGAACATTACCACTATGAATGGATCTACTCTCTTGGAGCAATGTCAAAACTACCAGCTCATTGTGAGTCCAACCTAAAAAGGATATCCTTATCCGTATTTTTTTTTACAATGGATAATATTTTAGCCAGTTAGCAGCATTATTCAATTTACACAGACCATTCTATAAAGTGCGTCTCCTGCACCAGCGTCACTGCTCCTTTGAGTCTGCTCTTCCCTTCATTCCTACTTGTGATGACATAGACTCTGACATGCAATGCTGCACTCAACACAAGCAGTATCAGACTACAGGAGGTAGCCCATATACCCTATAGAGACTAGGGCAATCATCTATAACATACAACAATGTCTCAATAGGGTGTTAATTGAAGGTCAATTATACGTAGCGCAATTAGTTGCTGGGAACGGAATCGAAAGGGGACAAAACCAGGGAAACAAATTTCTTTTTGAAACATAAATTGTATTTTAGTGAATATACATATTTGACATATTAAGCTTCATATAATCAAACGTATGAGAGGGTGACACTGCGTTACATTGAATGACATGTAAATTGTGGGATACTGTGCACAAGTGCTCGTGAAGGATTGTGACAGCGCAAGTGACACGTGAGAAAGTATGTACAGCGATAGGGAGGGGCGCGACAAGAAACAAGTGAAAGTAAAATTTACATAGTTAGGATAACCGAACAATAAATGGTAATGAATACAAAATTAGTCAAGTGGGGTATCCTTGAGGGGAGCGCCGAGAATTCCGCTGTAAAAGTCGACAGCATTTCGGCCTGTAGAGGTATTTAGGCCATCAGGACCAGGTTACTGTTGCTTATATGGCAGTGACGAGGCGGCGCACTGTCAAAAATCCAGGTGGGGCAAGGTCCCAAGGCAATTGGGATAGGACCTGCGGAGGTACTATTGGAAGGGACGTAATTGGGGGTCCCAAGGGGTCCAGCAAGAAACAGCGGTAATCGCTCACAGTCGCGAGAAACCAGGAGCTGCTGGTCAGGTTACTTGTGAAAGTCAGCTCGGATCATGGCAAGGCGCATCACGGGGCCGGCAGGAGTCAGGCTCTGAGAGGTTTTCTCCCCTTTCGAGTCCGATCCCAGCAACTAATTGTGCTACGTATAATTGACCTTCAATTAACACCCTATTGAGGCACTCAACACAAGGTCATACAAGTGAGGTCACGCTTACGTGCAACGTGATTACCACTATCTTTATTATAATAATCTGCTCCGTGCTGTTTCATGTTCGTAAGCCTATTCAAGTATTCAACAACTTACTGTTAGGTATTCCTGATCGTTTTACCCGACAATTGCACAGTAACATTGAATGCAGCGTCGCTCACCTGGGGTACGTTTTTTTTCTTCCTGCTAATTCGACATTAAGGGGCTAATTATGAGTAAAGCGGTCCCAAGACTGCCTACCTTCATTGGCGGTCCAACCGCAGCCTCCTTGGTGGTCCGACCGCCCGATTACAAGTGTGGCGGTCGGACCACCATGAGACCACTACAACCACCAGGATCTTGGATCCTGCGCCGGCGGTGGTAGGGAAAACGGCTGGCCATGGAGGCGGTGCCATTGGGGACTGTGCACAATATAGTGCATGATACACAGTGCACCCGACGTGCAAGTGGCACTGCAGTGGCATTTGCTTCAGGCTCTCTCTATGAGCCGAGGCATGCTGCCACCATGGAACCGCCCCAGTCCCACCGCTAACCGGTCAGTCATTTTGTAATTCGGTGGTCGGGGTGCTGCTGGCCTGTCGGTGTTCTACCAACCGCCACCGGTCGGTGGGACCGATAAGGTCGTAATCAAGCCCTAAGTGTGTATTGACATTTATGCTCTTCAATGGCGTCTGGTTACACTTTATACCTTACTCCTCCTCAACCCTTGACACCATCTTCAGGAGAACCTTCACTAAAATGGCAGAAATGGCGCTAGTATTTTTAAAATTATATTTCCATTTTCGATGATGATGAGAATTTCATTCCAGAAAGAAAGACTACTACATTGCTTACGGCCTTCGGGCTTAAAACTTTTTAATCTCATAGAGAAAAAAACTGAGACTGCCAGGTCAAGGCGATATATTTACTAATGCACCAGAATTACTGGATATGTATTATGCACCGACTGTGTGTGTAGTTATTGACAGACACAAACTAAGCTATAGGAAACAATCTAAATAGGAATCTGTTGAATATTATGTATCTGCCATAAATAATCTAGCATTAATGTGCTGTTTTGGTGTACTGCCAGGGCCGGACTGGCCGTAGCGGGCACCGGGCATTTCCCTGGTGGGCCGCCAGGGTGTGGGCCGGTTTTGGGCCCCTGGCGACCGTTTTTGTTACAGGGGCGTTTTTGCAGCATAGCTGCAAAATCGGCCCTGTAACAAAATCGGCCGAAACCGGCCCTGGCAAACAGCTCGCCCGCACCCCCGGTTTTGGTTCCCAGTCCGGCCCTGTGTACTGCATGATGAATTAATCAGAGACTATGGGGCCGATTCCGATTCGGGCCGGAAATCTCTCCGACCGAGCCGGACCCGGAGAGATTTCCGACCGAATCGGACCCGTGCAGCCCGACCGAACGAGTACGATGCGTCCGTATGCTATCGTACTCGAGTCGGTCGGACTCCCATTGAAGTCAATGGGACCCGGTCGTACAACGCGTACGCGGGCTCCCATTGCCTCAATGGGTGCGAGGCGAACAAGGGCGCCCCCTACAGCGGGTACGCTGCGGAGCGACTCGCGCCATACACGCACAGGTAGGGGGACCCATGGGTCCCCCCTGTGTGCGACTCGCGCGGCTACGCGTACAGGGGGGTCCGACATGGACCCCCGAGTACGGCTCCGACTGCTCTTTCGAGCCGGACGGCGCGTGTCGGTCGGACTGCTCGCAGCGCACATCGTACTTACCCGGCCGGGGAACGTCTCCATTGCGCGGTGCGAGTCATGTCCGAGCAAGTCGGTCGGTACGGTTAGACCCGGGAACGAGTCGGTCGGAGCGGTTGGGACGCCCGACGAGTCGGTCGGCGATTTTGCATCGTACTCGCTCGTCCGGACGCGCGTACGAATCGGTCGGGAAATAGGGCTCCGAATCGGATCCGGTTATGCCGAATCCGATTCGGAGCCCTACCGGCCGAGATCGGAATCGGCCCCTATATTGTTATGCACGTGGCCAATCTATCCATACAGGATAGTCTTTAGGCCTAAGGTGAAACTCCCCTGCAAGAAGTGATTGAGATCGTAAAAGGCGTGGATCTTTCGAATAGATGTGCAAAAGCAGTCTTATTCGAAAACAAGAGAGATCTTTACAATAGACAATGGACAAGATCATAGGGATGTAGTGAATAAGATCAAGCCTAGTAAAAAAAACAGATCTAACTACTCGTGAGGTATCCAAGAAACCTGGTAAATTCCAGAAATCTAAATTCAAGAGAAAACAGGATGTGTACAGGGCCGGACTGGCTACCGGGCGTTTTGGCATGCTGCCGAGCTGGGGGCTGATTTCGTTGATGGGGACCTGCGTGTGCTGAACGAAATTCATTTTGCTTTGTTTATTTCGAAGCACACGCAGGTCTCCATCAACGAAATTAGCCCCCACCGCAGTGACATCAGCCCCCAGCTCGGCAGCATGCCAAAACGCCCGGTAGCCAGTCCGGCCCTGGATGTGTATGATAATGCTGTGAAATGTTACAGATGTGGTTTTACAGGGCATTTAGCTAATGATAGCAAATGTCTCACTAGAAATCAAAAATGTTCAGGCTGTGGTATTGCAGGACATTTTCACAAGGTTTGCAGAAGAAGGAACAATAAAAGCAGCACAATAAAAGTTTCATGTGATGACTATAAATGGAGTCACAATATACAGACAACAAGGATACTAATGTGTGTTTTGATTATAGAGATCTCTCAGGAAGTTTTGAATATACTTAGCAAAAAGGAATAAAACATAAATGTGAGTTGTCAATTAGGGGTGTAAATGTAACTATTACCACAGACTCTGGATCACTATATACTATTGTGAATGAAGAGGTGTGGACAAAGGAATTTAAACCAGAACTAGGTGAAAAATTAGAACCTCCCAATATTTCTCCTTAAAGTTTTACTGGGAAACCTATTCATTTATTGGGTTTGAGGAAATTATTTTCATATTCAAGAACAGAGAAACAGAATGTGAACTATAATTTTCTGAATCTGGTCCATCTGTATTGGGATTGTAGGATCGAGATGATCTAGGTATAGTTTTAGACCCTAATAGCCCAAAAACAGTGTTAGTTATTCAGGATAAAAGAAGAAGCACACATTTTAAGGTTGTACCCAGAAGTACTTTCTGGTATAATTGGTGAACACAAAAGGTTTCAACACAGAATCATTTGAAGGGACAACGCGACCCCATGTATACATAATCTAGGAATATTACGATAGGAAGTAGAGAAGAGGTGTCCAAAGAATTGGAGAAACTACAAGGGGTAGGAAGCATAGAGCCCATAGAATCTTTGGATTGAGTTGCACTGTTAATGGTAGAGCAACAAGCCAACAGAAAATTCAGATTATGTATTGACTTGAGAGTCTGAGAAAAAAGTATTTTAGTAGATTATTTTCCACTTTCAAGGATAAATGAGATGTTGCCCTTAATACCACCATAGACTTAACTTCAGCATATCATCAGGTGTCTCTACATCCAGATAGTCTCTAACTTACTGCCTTTATCACTCAGTTTGGGTGTTTTCAGTTTGTAAGGGAGCATTTTGGCCCAGCATCGGTGGCTGCCATGTTTCAAAGACTAATGTTTAAGTTATTTAAGGGTATCAAAAATGTGATTTTGTTTTCAAGATGATGTTTTTGTTATGGAGTAAAAAAGCAGAACATAATTCCAAACTGAGGGAAGTGCTGGAGCTTTTGAAGGAAAAAGGATTAACCGCAAAATAAAGCAAATACAAGAAAGCAAAGAAGAGTGTTACATACCTGAGCATGAGATAAGTTGAAAGAAGATTGAACCCAAAGCAGCTTTAGTGGAAGTGATAAGGAATGTGCCAGCTCTTAATAACATGGACGAAATATAGGCATTTGTGAGTTTGTTGGAATTGAACTTCAAGCAAGTGAATAATGTTTCCAGCAAAACATTTCATATTTGACAACTTTTGAAAACCGTGGGGCATATGTACAAGCCCCTATCGCCACGGGAACGTCACTTTTTGTGACGTTCCCTTGGCGATAGGGGCCTTGCCTTATGTACAAGGCAGCGTTAAGCCACTTAACGTGGCTTAACGCTGCCTTGTACATAAGGCACCCTTTCACGCTATGTTTAGCGTGAAAGGGGCGTACAGTGGGTGTTGTGGTGGGTGTTCCACCGCAACACCCATTGTATTTGATGCTGCCCCCTATGTACAAGGGTGCCCCTGTTATGTACAGGAAGGTGCCCCTTCCTGTACATAAACAAACATTTAAAAAAATGCCATTTTGTAACTTTCATATGTGCTGCATGAAGCAGCACACATGAAAGTTACAAAATGGAATTTTAGGATTGTTTATGTGCAGGAAGGGACACCTTCCTACACATAACCAATCCTCCCCTGCACACAGACACCCTTGCACTCTGGTGCAAGGGTGCCTGCGTTGGCGCTAAGTTGTTAAACTTAGCGCCATCACAGGGGGAAATGCAAGGCTGCACCATATTCTTGTAAATATGGTGCAGCCTTGCGTTTTCGAAGTGGCGTTTTCGAAGTGGCGGAGCGTGTCGTTTAGCCCAGGCTAACAACACGCTCCACCACTTCATTGTACATATCCCCCAAGTGTGAATTTGTGTGGTCTAAGGAGTGTGAGGAAGTGGTTCAATTAATAAAGGACAACATATGTAGTGATCCCGCGCTGCAGGGATTTGAACCCCGGTTAAAAAGTGTAGTAACCACAGATGCAAGTTCTTGTGGGTTAGGTGTGCTTTTGACACAAATCGATTTGCATGATAATGAATGCGTAGTTGCATTTGGTTCTTGTTCATCAAGTCCCACAGAGGAAAAGTATTCTGTAATTGAAAAGGAAGCTTTGGCCTGTGTGTGGAGGTTAGAGCATTTTAGAGCGTACATTTGGGGATAGCGCATAACATTACGTAGCAATCATAAACCATTAACTAAGGTGCTAACTACGAAAGGGTTGTTGAATGCATCACAGGTCTCGCTCATCATATTGATCCAGCGGGTTACTAGCAACAAGCATTCATACGCAAAATACTCACTTTGGCCCATACATTCATACTATGCTAGCAATTTCCGCTGGTGGGTCAGTTGTACTCTTATCAAATCCCTGCTACCAATTACTTTTCTTGATTGAAGAGTAATGACTTACCAATGGACCCCTTATTTATTGGGAAGTTTAAAATGAGTGACATTCCTTACAAATCATAATCCTGAAATAATCACTGAGTCAGGAAGTTTTAAAATGTTTATCTAAAGATTTAGCAGAGTAAAATACAGAACCACATGATACTTAATCGTATATCAAGGATGAAGCATAAATCAATTTATCGATCAATGACGGTTCCTCAGAAAGAAGAAGATAGAGACAGCAGCGCAACTAAGGTTTGCATTTATATTTACCTAAAAGTGCGAGAACCAAACCCCTTGGCCAAGGAGTTGGAAAGATAGGACCCAGGAAGGATGAAGAGCAAAGACCTCCTCCAGGTTCAGGACAGGACCGGTGACCTCTCTATCAACGATGCCTGCGTCGTTCCCCTCTCTGATACTCGCTTCTCCTCGATTTCTCCCGTGTCTTCCTTCTAATGGACTCCGCCGCCCCCACCTCAGGACCTCTCTGGACAGCGGTTCAGTCTGCAATCGATCAGCTCGTCATGGATCTCGAACCTCGAACTAACTAATTAGCTAATACTATATCTATTATAGCCTTCTACGCCCATGTACCTCCCCTTAATGTTGCAGAATTATGGGCCCACTACTTCTGATTGGACGGGGACAGGGGGTTGATCCTCACACCATATTGATTTAATTCAATTTCTTTAAGCCCTTTGTTTTAGAATACCGCCCATCACAATTAATACATTTGCTTTATTTCTCACCCGTCTCACGACAAGTTTAATACATTGTTCATATAAATTGTTTCTTTTCGGTAGGGACATCGTGGGTACAATAGTGTTGGCCATCAGGTCATGTCCTTGGACGACGTCCAGGTTGACTTCATCTGCTCTTCTGGGCAGCCACTCAGGGCGCATGCGCAGAACCATAGTCTTTCGAGTTTTCAGTTCACCAACCCCAGGCCCAATTTACAAACTAATAAAAGTCAAAGAAGAAAATATTAAAATCACAAATAAATTGCTTCACTGTACACCCACTCTTTCTACTCTATTCCCATTTACTTATAAATTCTATCCCGAATTAATAGCGTTAGGATACCACAGTTTAATTGCAACACATGAGCAAGCGGTAGCACACGAAGACATTAAGCAGCCATTTTAATACACACTGCGCAGAAGCAAGGATTTCCCTCCAAGCAAAGAAAGACGTCACACCACTTGATATGGTTGACACATGCGCAATAGGTTTCCCGCGCTTTAGCGGCCATTTTATAATAGGCAAGCGTTATTTGTTAATTTAAACACATAGGCAAGCTTCCTTTCTACTTATATTCGTGTGTGTATTTGTTAGTACGAACATCACAAAGATTAATAAATTAATACGGTGAGAAGATTGCCTCCGAGCAAGTCTCATTTGTGAGTCCTTGCTCCATCAATCCCCTCTCTGATGGCGTTTCTGAGCCATCAAATACTACCCACAACCAGATGCCAACTTTTAGCATAAAATAGTCTCAGCATCATTTTTACACTTTCTATTTTTCACATCCCCTTTCAGTTTCTTGTATAATTCACTTCTCAAATCTTCTAGTTCAATTTCGTCAAACTTTCGCTTCTTTCCTTTTCCTGTCACATTATACGATTCATTCTTTCTACAACATTTGCACCATATTATTATTGACAGTACTATTATTGCTATCCCTGCTAAGGGTACTAATATTTGACCTATAAGTCCTTTCCCTACATTAGCAAACCAGGTACCAATTGACCCAATACTATTGGTCAATCTTTCCCATACACTATCAACTTCCAGTGGTTTTAGTTCCTTCTCAAGTTTAGTTATATTCTGTATATATGTTCCAATTTCTGCACTTTTATCAGGTATGTAAGTGCAACAGTGTTTCGACTTCAATAATTTACAGACTCCGCCCTCTTTTGCTAATATTATATCAAGAGCAAGTCGATTTTGCATAACCATAGCTCTAATCGCAACCATCTCCGCATTAATCATTAGAAATCCTCCAGCAGTGTCAGTTGATAAACGATCAACCACTGTAGATAATTTACATATTTTCCTTGAGTTCAGAATTATTCCCACTGAAGGTATCAATGCACCAAATATATCACCTACAATTTCTGAAAAACTAGCTCTTTTACTACGTGTTAATTCACTAGTATTTTCATTGCTCCCAGTGTTTCTTTTTACGCTGTATATTTTTGGAAATACTATTCCAAAATAACAACTTCCATACCACCGTGCAGGAAGCCTAAAGTAAGCCTTATTCCCACACACATAATAGATTCCAGGAAAAACTGAATCTGTTCCTCCTTTTAGTACCCAACCTCCAAGAATTAAAAAATGATGTTCACATTCACTGGTACCGATGAAAATATTGTTATAATCAGTCTTTAACCTATGTAGACAAATTTTCCCTGTCTTTACAAAATCCAGAGCCATAGCAGCTTGAGCCTTGCCAGGTGTGTAACTACCCTCTTTCTCAGCCCAAGGTGGCAGATGAGCCTTATGCTCAGATGCTTTCTTTTGGAAATTTTGTCTTCTATTTTCTACTAAATTCAAAAATATCTTTTCTTCTTCATGTAATGAACATGTTAGATTGCTTCTATGTGCATGTGTTATATCTATCGATTTCATTGTTAGGAAAAATTCTCCCATAAATTGTGCATCTTTACTACTAAGCACTGGATTCATATTCTTTCGAATCGGAACCTCAGAAAATATCACATCTATATTTGAATAATAATACTGAAGTCTCCCTGTTCTATAAAATAAACTAGCCAATACACTACATGATATGCCATAAGTTAATGGCAAGTGATGATATGTTAACCCTTCTGCTACTGATTCAGGTAATTTCATACAAACATAACAATTACTAACTTCCATAGTATCTACATATTGAAACAATAATTTTGTGAAAACATTTAAACTAGTGTCGTTATCAGTTATTTCATGATGAAATTCTGGTTCATCTTCTGCCTTTAGTTCTACTCTATTACTTTTCAAGTTCTCTGTCCTTTCCTTAGTTTCGTTGTTAATCTTTTTATCCATTATCATAAGGTAAGGAATTGCTACGATCACAACTAACCATGCTATAAGCACCATTACTAGACTACATATGCATATAGCACAGCATCTTTTACAACATTTCTGCTTTGGTCTCCCAGAAACTCTATCGTCAGGCATTTTTGACAAGAAAGATTTCTCTTCTTATCGTTATTTCAAGTCTCTTTACGTTATCAAGGTGGTTTTATTTCTTTCTCATAAGTCAGTTCTGCACTTGTTCCTTCGTCACCACTTTCACTTGACTCTGAGCTCTCGTAGTCTTCAAGGATAATATAAGTCCAATCAGGACCTTTAAATTTGTTGTTCACAAGTTTCAGTCTTCTGCTTTTTCGTTTTTCTATTCCACTTGTTTGTCCTGTTAGGCTTGTCACTTCATTTACTTGTTCTGGATCTTCACTTCTGGTTGTTATGTGGTATTTTACTCTTTTAATGACACTAGGCCAATGATCACCTTTTCTGGTTTTCTTTGTTTGCACTGTCTCTTTACTTTTTATTTCTTCTTCAGAAATTCCTTTATTCTCAGTTTGCGGCACAGATTTGTTCTCTTCCGTTTCAGTTTCTTTTATTTGTTCTTTTTCAGGTCTTATTGGTTTCTTTTCAGTTGTTCCACTGTTAGTTTCCAATAACTGACCTTGTTCAGGATTTACGTCTTCATGCTCGAGATTCTCGAGATCTTCTGTTTGAATGTATTTTCCTAGATCTAACTGATTCTGATCAAGGTTTATTGCACTTTGTACTTCTGCAGCCTGACCACGTTCTTCTAGACCTGTCTGTCCCTGCTCAAATTTTGTTGGTTCATTGTTATTTTGAGCCCAATTTCCTCTCCCTATCTGGTCCTGCTCAGGTTCTCTTATTGTGTCTTCTTCCTCTTCCTGAGCTGCTTCTTCTTCACCTATCTAATCTTCTTCAATTTCTTCCAAATCTGCTTGACTTCTTGTTCTGTTGTAGACTTCAGGTATTTCCACCACCGGTATCCAGTCCTGACTTGTGCTCGGTTGTTCTTCTTCAGCTTCCCTTGAATCTCGGACCTGAGATTCTTCAGCTGGGCAACCTTCAGCTTCCTCAGTTATCGATGCTGTCTGAGGATTTTCTTCTTCAGGGTCTGGTACCCTTTTGGTGTGGTTTACATGAATCCAATTAGGAAATCCTGCACATTTCACTGCTGTGTTTGTAACCAGTATGACCTGACAAGGTTCGCCCCACCTGGGTGATAGACACGTTTCTCTGGTGTGATTCTTCACTACCACCCAGTCACCGAGATTCAGATCATGCTCTTGTTCAGGCTGCCTGGAAACTGCGTCTTCCCCAACCTGGTGAGAGACAGAACGCACTAGGTCAGCCAATCCCTTGCAATAATCCAGAACCATATCATCAGTTATATTCAGCAGTTTATTTGTAGGAACATGTGCTTATCCCATTGCTCTTCCCATGATTATTTCGTGTGGACTCAATCCGGTATTTCTATCAGGAATGCTTCTGAGCCCCATCAAAACAAGTGGCAATGCATCCGGCCAATCTAACGATGTTGATGCACACATTTTTCCCAGTCTGGATTTTATTGTGCCATTCATTTGTTCAACCACTCCAGAAGCCTCTGGGCGATATGCACAGTGCAATTTTTGCTCAATTTGGAATGCTTCACAGATTATTCTAATCACATCACTGTTGAAGTGCCTTCCTCTATCTGATTCCAAAGTTACTGGGAAACCAAATCTAGGAATGAGTTCTCGTAGCAACAACTTTGCGACTGTAATACTGTCATTCCTCCTAGTAGGGTAAGCCTCCACCCACTTTGAAAACAGACACACTATGACAAGTACATATTTCTGTCCTCTCCATGGTGGTAACTGAATGAAATCAAGTTGTAATCTCACAAATGGACCCTCTGCCTTTCCTATTTTCCCAAAACCAATTATTGTTTTTCTTCCTGGGTTATGCATCTGGCATAGACTCTCTGCTACCGCCCTAAACCTTGGATTGTACCAATTTTGTCTGAAGAGCCTAATCATTGCATCTCTCCCTACATGTGTGTCTCCATGATACATTCTGGCCATTTGTGAAATCAGACAGTCGGGCATGACTGGTCTGCCATCGGCATAAATCCATACATCGTCGTCTGACCTTTGAGAACATCCCATTTTATTCCATGCATTTCTTTCACTCTCATCAGCATCATCTTGTAGTCTTTTCACATCATTCCATGTTTCAGGAGGTGCATACAGCATAAGTTGGCAGCTGATTCCCATCCTCTCAACCCTTTTATTAACTGACAACCTGTTATTGGCACAGTGTTGAGCCACCAAATCTGCATATCTGTTACCGACTACCACCCAGTCATCTCCTGACTGGTGTGCGGCACATTTCAGCCAATTCTTTTGGTGATTGTATTGCTTCCAATAGTTCTTTTACGAACTGTCCATTTTTAATGGGGGATCCTGAAGAAGTCATGAAATCCCTCTGCATCCATAATTGGCCAAAATCATGCACAACCCCGTAACCATATTGGCTATCTGTAAATATAGTTACTTTCTGGTTCTTCCCAATTTTGCAGGCTTTTATCAAAGAAATTAATTCAGCTACTTGTGCAGATTTTACTCCTGGTAAATAGGATGCTTCGACTATTCCAGTTAATTCACATACTGCATATGCTGCAGTTAGTTTATCATCTTCATGCCTTTGGCACGAACCATCAACAAACAGCTCCCTGTCTGGCTCCCTAAGAGGTAGTTCCTGTATGTCAGGACGTGGTTTTGTGCACAACTCTGTGACTTGTAAACAATCATGTTCCTCTTCGTCATCTTTAACTTCCTCATGATATGGGTCTGGTGGTAAGGTAGCAGGATTTACTATTGTGCACCTTACAATAGTCACATTTTCAGCACCTAGTATTATTCTTTCATATTTAGTCAGCCGACTAGGAGTAAGATACTGAGTTCGGGTTCTTGTCAACAGAATCACAACTGAATGTGGAACAAACACCTTGACAGGATATCCCATTACAATTGATTCACTTTGTTCAATGCTCAAACATGTAGCCGCTACTGCTTTTAGGCAGCCTGGCAATGCGGCTGCCACTGGGTCCAATGTAGCAGAAAAATATGCTATAGGACGTCTGTCCAAACCATGTCTCTGGGTTAGGACTGAAAGTGCACAATTTTCTCTCTCATGACAAAATAATGCGAATTTTCTTTTATAATCAGGCATGCCTAGGGCAGGTGCTGCACACAAAGCGTTTCTCAAATTTACAAAAGCTCCTACGTTCTCATCATCCCACTCGACTGGGTCCTTTGCCTTCTTTTTCGTCATTTGAATTAATGGCTTTGCTAGCAGAGAAAACCCTAGTATCCATTGTCGACAATAACCGACTATTCCAAGGAACATTCTCACTTCTCGTTGGGAGACAGGCATTTGCATTTTCTTGATTAATTTTACTCTTTCAGAGGTTATCCTTCTTTTTCCCCTCTCAAGTTGGTGTCCTAGATACTTAACTGCTGTTGTACAAAACTGCAACTTTTCAGGTGAAACTTTATGCCCTTCTTCAGCTAAATGATTTAATAATGCAATAGAGTCAATAACACAGTCCTCTCTGGTATTAGATGCCACCAGTAAATCATCTATATATTGTACTAAGACTGAGCTTCCTGGCATCACTAGTTTCTCTAGGCACTTTTTCAATATCTGATTAAAGATTGAAGGACTTTCTGTGTACCCATGAGGAACACGATTCCATACATAGACTTTGTTCTCAAATTTAAATGAAAAAAGATACTGACTATCTGGGTGCAATGGTATTGAAAAGAATGCTTGGCATAAATCAATCACAGTAAACCATCCAGCACTCCAAGGAATCTGGTATAGGATTACTGCAGGATTTGGCACTATAGGACAACAAGGTTCAACAATCTTATTTATTTTGCGTAAATCTTGAACAATCCTATACTTTCCACTAGGTTTCTTTAAACCCATGATTGGTGAGTTCCAAGGGCTACTCATTACTTCTTTTAGTATGCCTTGTTTTACCATTCTGTTAATTTCTTCAATGACTCCTGCCTTTACTTCTGCACTCATTTTGTACTGTCTGGTATTTGGGAAAACTGCACCTTCCTTTACAGTAATTTTAACTGGGTCTATTTTGGCCATAAGTCCTACTTCTTTTCCCGAGAAATCCCATACTATGGAATTTACTGTAGTTTTTAATTCTTCTGGTAATTCGTCTTTTGTTATCAAAGAGAACATCTCATCTACTTCTGTACCTTGCTTTGCAATCATAAATTTATATACATGGTCTTCATCCGGGGTCTGAACTGCCACACCATCCGGCATGCAGAAAATTGTGCATTTCATTTTACACAACAAATCTCGGCCCAATAAATTTACTGGACTGGAATCACATACTACAAATTGATGCATTTCTCTAAAATTTCCAATTTTTACTTCCATTGGTTCTGTAAGAGGTGTTCTAATCTTTCGATTAGCTACCCCCACAACTTGGATAGCTTCTCCAGAGAGAGGAAGGTCTGGGATGTCTGCTGTTCTCACAGTAGACCTGGTAGCACCAGTGTCCAAAAGGAAAGTAATATCATTACCTTTCACATTCCCTTCAACATATGGACCTGACTGATCTACCGGTAAGGATGCACCAAGTACGCACTCCTTCTCCCCCTCTCCTAGGCACCGTCATTGACTATATGGACAGAAGTCGTCCTGTAAAAGAAATTGTGAGGTTACATATCATTCTTACCACTTCCTCCTTGATATCCGACGTCTGTACCGTGCTTTGCTCTGCTTACATTACCCTGTATAGGTGCAGGTGGCAACTGACTCTGAGGATTTACACCCTGCTGTGAGTCATTCTGCGTCTGTGGATTTAAATTTTGATTTGGGCCATTATTATTCCGCATCTTTTTACATTCATCCTTCCAATGCCCCAATTTTCCGCACCCATGACAAGGAAACTTCTTTTTAGCCTCTTCTCTGCTCATTCGTCCTCTCACTTTTCCTCCATTCCCAGTGTCACCATTCGTTCCAGAATCTTTTCCCTGATTATCACTTGGATTATCCAAATTAATTCCCTGTCGCTCAGCAATTTTTACCTGAGCCCACATCACTTTCTCTTGCAGTTTCTTGTGCCTATCCTCAATGTCATCTCCACAATATTTCGCATATTTCAAAATCTCATCAATCGGTTTCCCTTGCCAGCACAACATGTGCTGCTTAATCATCTGACAAATCTCTGGTTTTAATCCATAAACAAATCGGTAAACAAATTGACTCATGTTTTTATCTCCAATATCCTCAAATCCACTATACTGCTTGAATACCTGCAATAAACGTTCGTAATAGGCATGTACCGATTCGCTGGCTTCTTGGGTAGTTCTGTCTATTTTCACCCAATCTGTCTCCTTAGGTGGTATTTTCCCTTTCAAGTAAGTTATTACCTGCTGATACTTTTTCATTACATCACTCGATGGAGCACCTGTCTTTGGATCTCTAGGATACTCTTCACTTGGCCAATCAACTGTGATTTTACAATCTGTCCACAAATCGGCAGGTACCACTATGTCGAACAAACCATCTAAGTCCTTCAACAACACCTTTGACACCTTCACAAACCTCTCAACCTGCTTGTACCATTCAATTGGCTTTTCTCTCAACTTTGGAAAATCATTTGTAAATGACAAAATATCCTGTCTGCTCCATGGGACATGTACATATCCTCCTCCTGGAACTTCTCGCATTGGGTACATTTGATCTGCTTTCCCTGTTTCCTTCATTAAATATTCAGAAGTGGTTCTACTGTACCGTGCCTCTTCCTTTTTCTTTGTCCATCTTGTTTTCCATTTATCCAAATCTCCCCATTTCTGTAATACTGACATTAATTCTTTTATTTGTAGTTTTCGGCCAGAGGCATTCATGTTTTCTAAATCTTTGTCAGAGAAGTCTGCTCTATAGGGTTTCTGTAACACTTTTGACTTCCCTATTTCAATTCCCATCTGTAAATCCAAATCTGATAATTTTTCATGAAATATTTTTACATTTCTTGTGATGCTTCTGGATACAAATAATAGCTCTTCTTCATCGTAAGTATTTAGACGATCTACTCCTACATTTCCTGCTATCATTTCTTCTAACTCGACCTTTAATTTGTAAATGTCCATAATCTTTGGAGGTGAATTCTGTTTGTCTGATCCTTGTGCCCACCTTTCTAAGTCTTCTGGCGTAACTACTGTGGCACTTTTGGTTCCTGATGAGGTTACTATGTTTACATCTTTGGAGCAACCAGGTGTTACTCTTCTAGGAGTGGTATTTACAGAACCTCGAATAGGTAAATCCATTAAGGATATCATACTTTCACAATCACTGAATTGATCATCAATTATTACAGGATCTGGTTTTGGGATTTCTACAGGTGTGGGCATTGCTAATGGTTTCGGATAACTTACTTTGTCACCATATAAGGGAACCACTGGACCAATTGTTACATGTATGGTCAGTGAATCAGGATGAATACTCAATTGTGTTACTTTCTGTATTAATTCTGCTCTGTTTTTATCTATTGCTTCCTTTTCCTTATCATGAAGTACCCTACTAACTGGGGGATTATGCAATATTTGCGGTACTAATGGTGTCTTTAACAGTGGTGCACTTGGGGTGCATCCACTAGTCCCTTCCTGATATGATGGCGGGTTCTTTAATATTTCTTCCATAAATTCATCTTCAGAATCTCCAAATCTAGTCAAGTGTTTTGTCTTTTCAGTGCATTTATTCCCTAACGATTCTTCTGCCATTAATATTGGATATAAACCTTCTGTAAGCATTGCTCTTCTCCACTGTTTCATCTGACCGTCCCTTGACTCGTTTTGGTATCTAGGGAAAAATCCCCTATAACCCCTATTACTCCTGGATCGGTCACGTTCGAATGCCTCGGTTTCCCACTCTTCTAAGGCTTCGTATTGAGTTAATCTTGGTCTGGGTTCTAAATCATTCATCCTCAATCTCAAATTTTGAAGAATTCTCCCATTGAAAGTACCATTTTCGGGGAATGCTAATATTCCATCATTTTTGGTATATTCCATCCAATTTTCTATCCATACGCAAGTATGATAACCTCTCTCCATCATCATAAATGAAGCGGGCGTTTTAGCTGGTAGAATGATAATTCCTTCTCTAGTTTTGATTGGTTTATCCTTTTTAAAATAATTCTTAATCTTTTATAGGAATGACATTTTCCTCTTTTCTCCGTACATTTTTGGCAAATCTCGGTGTATAAAATTATATTCTGCCAACCCTAGGAATCTCCTGTCTGGACGAATTCCTATTAAAGTCGGATCACGTTTTAACATATAATCTCCACTATCCACTAGTATTTCGGCTTCTATGGTAACAACCAATCAACTTCCAGCTAACATTTGTCTCTGAACCAATCCTAGCGCGGCTTTTTAGTGACGTCTTTTCTGCCAACCCCTCCTTTACAATCTGCGCTTCTCTGTCCCTCGCTGTTTCAACCAATCCCAGCGCGGTACCTGTGACGTCAGTACTACTCCTGACTACTGACCCCTCCTTTACAAGAGTCGTTCTACACCCGCGGTTTCAACCAATCCCAGCGCGGCGTTTTGTGACGTCAGCTTCCTCTCCGGTAGCTGACCCTCCCTTTACAAAATCGTACGCAAAATTTTATTTTCTCTACGCTTCTTATTAAAATTCAGTAACAACATAAAACATTCGCTATCGTGCCAGTTTCGCTAACTTGAAAAAGATAGTTTCTCTCACACTTAGTAAAACCTTTCCCTTTACTAAACATACACTACGAGTAAAACTCTTCCGTTTACTCCTCACGCAAGCTTCAGAAATATCTGCTACTTCTTCAATGTTACCCTTTCTAGGTGATATAACATCAATTTTTCACCAGCATTTCTTTTGCTATTACTCACACGCATAGAGTCCCTAACAAGTACTGATAGCCCTGCTTAACTTTTCAGTACTATTTCTGCCTGACAGATAACCTCACTGCAGTATGGCTTCCACTTACCATCCGCTATTCTTTCCCCAGGGATTCTGGACAACATAAAACAACTTTGAACAAACGGATGTTAGTTTATAAAAATAAAACTCTCATTACCCAATTAACAAAGTACAACCAAAACCATCCTCTGCTAGCCAGAAAACTGATCCAGCGGGTTACTAGCAACAAGCATTCATATGCAAAATACTCACTTGGGCACATACATTCATACTATGCTAGCAATTTCCGCTGGTGGGTCAGTTGTACTCTTATCAAATCCCTGCTACCAATTACTTTTCTTGATTGAAGAGTAATGACTTACCAATGGACCCCTTATTAATTGGGAAGTTTAAAATGGGTGACATTCCTTACAAATCATAATCCTGAAATAATCACTGAGTCAGAAAGTTTTAAAATGTTTATCTAAAGATTTAGCAGAGTAAAATACAGAACCACATGATACTTAATCGTATATCAAGGATGAAGCATAAATCAATTTATCGATCAATGACGGTTCCTCAGAAAGAAGAAGATAGAGACAGCAGCGCAACTAAGGTTTGCATTTATATTTACCTAAAAGTGCGAGAACCAAACCCCTTGGCCAAGGAGTTGGAAAGATAGGACCAAGGAAAGATGAAGAGCAAAGACCTCCTCCAGGTTCAGGACAGGACCGGTGACCTCTCTATCAACGACGCCTGCATCGTTCCCCTCTCTGATACTCTCTTCTCCTCGATTTCTCCCATGTCTTCCTTCTAATGGACTCCGCCGCCCCCACCTCAGGACCTCTCTGGACAGCGGTTCAGTCTGCAATCGATCAGCTCATCATGGATCTCGAACCTCGAACTAACTAATTAACTAATACTATATCTATTATAGCCTTCTACGCCCATGTACCTCCCCTTAATGTTGCAGAATTATGGGCCCACTACTTCTGATTGGACGGGGACAGGGGGTTGATCCTCGCACCATATTGATTTAATTCAATTTCTTTAAGCCCTTTGTTTTAGAATACCGCCCATCACAATTAATACATTTGCTTTATTTCCCACCCGTCTCATGACAAGTTTAATACATTGTTCATATAAATTGTTTCTTTTCGGTAGGGACATCGTGGGTACAATAGTGTTGGCCATCAGGTCATGGCCTTGGACGACGTCCAGGTTGACTTCATCCGCTCTTCTGGGCAGCCACTCAGGGCGCATGCGCAGAACCATTGTCTTTCGAGTTTTCAGTTCACCAACCCCAGGCCCAATTTACGAACTAATAAAAGTCAAAGAAGAAAATATTAAAATCACAAATAAATTGCTTCACTGTACACCCACTCTTTCTACTCTATTCCCATTTACTTATAAATTCTATCCCGCATTAATAGCGTTAGGATACCACAGTTTAATTGCAACACATGAGGAAGCGGTAGCACACGAAGACATTAAGCAGCCATTTTAATACACACTGCGCAGAAGCAAGGATTTCCCTCCAAGCAAAGAAAGACATCACACCACGTGATATGGTTGACACATGCGCAATAGGTTTCCCGCGCTTTAGCGGCCATTTTAGAATAGACAAGCGTTATTTGTTAATTTAAACACATAGGCAAGCTTCCTTTCTACTTGTATTCGTGTGTGTAATTGTTAGTACGAACATCACAAAGATTAATAAATTAATACTGTGAGAAGATTGCCTCCGAGCAAGTCTCATTTGTGAGTCCTTGCTCCATCAATATGTCAAACAAATTATTGGTCTATAATTACGGTATACACTATGTGCCCAGGTATTAAAAACAGATTTGCAGATTCTTTTAGTCGCATGCCTCTTTCTATAAAATGCACATCTGGTGATGAGTGTGAAAGGTGTTGTGTTGCAGAAGTTGTTGTTGGAATTCAAGGTGTTCAGGATGATGAATGAAAGGAAGCGTTTGACAAAAGGCATCTGCATTACTCTTCAGTCACTGGTTCCTGTCAGTCCTCAGCATTGATTGTGAGGTCTGAAGGCCTCGTTCGGGGCAGTACACTCATGGTATGGTGCCCTCTATGGACAGCAGTAGCTGGTGCCTCATTCCAGTAGAATGAGCTCTGTAGCTCATTCAAGTACAATGAGCTCAGTAGAATGAGCTCTGTCGCTCTGTAGAGTGCAGCGTGGGCCACTCGTTCTACATTTGTTTGCCATTAGGGGCTGGGTGTAGGTGGTGGGAGTGCCCTGGCATGCGGGTCTAGGGTGCTTGCAGCTGTTTTCACTGGCTGTTCTAGTAATGCTGTGCTCATTAATAAACTAGAGCTGTTGAATTATTTGTACAGCGGGTCGAGAGCTTACTGCTAACTTGCTAAGATGCACCTCACGTTAAAGATTGGGACGAGGAAACATTGAAGAGGTGATGCACGGATTACTTACCATGCTATCTTTAGTACTCCGAATACTCTTATAACCAACACCCCCTCAAGCCTTCAGCCTCGAGCCTGCGTTTTTTTCCTTGATGATGACAGGATGAGTACTCGATCTGCCTCTCATTTCTGGCTTCCTTCACGATGGGGTGGGGGGGGGAGAGGTTAGTGATGAGGGGGAAGAGATGCGAATTAGGAATTAGGCATCATGGAATCAGAGTAATTGAGATTTCCGTTAAATAATTGGTGACGTCGCTTACTATTTATAACAGGGCATTGATTGAAGCGACACGTGGCTGAGATTAGACAGTGTGCCACAGAATGTGTGATCTTGGTCTCCTTGCCTTCGATAAACCACACCTATCTTTTCCGAGGAGAGCTGCTCCACTGGGTCCCTGACAGAGTGATATGTCTGACCGTCGAGGTTTCGGGGGCTGGATTTAGTAGATTACAAATGGAGAAGCGGGGAGAGTGTTTGACGTTATCTGGTGAAGGATGCACTGCTTCCCTTTGTCTTTATTTGTTATACTGGGCATGATCCGTCACCGAGTCGTGCTGCTCAGACGATTAGATTACCCCAACAGGACAGCGCTGAATGTTCCATCATTCCGCCCCAGTGCTGAGAGGACGCTTCATTATCTCACCAAGCCGGCGCGTGTCTGCCTCGCGCAGCGAAGATGCTTAGCTCGATCATAACTGCCATTTCCTATTCCCTCAATCCCAGCCTGGCCGCCATCTTGCAGAAGTGATGGCTGCTGCCACTGGTGAAAAACTTCCCCTGATCTTCCTGTTCGCTCTCATTTCCCTGGCTGATGTTGCTGCTAGAATTTCCCCTGGGAACCTCCGCACTTGCTAGTACTTTATCATTTCGTGTGATGCAGCTAATAAATGTCACTATCCAGCTCCCTCAAGCTTTAGTTTTTTTCTGTAGTAACCTTACAAAGAAAGTAAGAATACACACTTTTCTTCAGTGTGCATACACTGGTCGCAAGGTGGGTGGATGGGCGTTTGATATATAGGAATTGTCCTTATAAAAATGTTTGCAAATGTTCATGTATGTGTGTTGCTGTACACGTCAATCAAAATGGACCAGCTGCATCATGGGACATCGCGAAGGCCCCAGGAAGTCATGTACATTAGGGACATGATGCTATCCCCATTGAAAGCCCAGCAAAACGGAACTGTCATTTAAAAAGACTCTCGTGATTCGACCTATATTTGCGATTTAAGCATGGTATGTCACCTGCACCCATAAATACTAACGTGGTAAACATGAAGTCATAGGAAGCAGGACACAGAAAACTGCCAGGGAAGAGTTACACCGCATATTCGTGAAGAGTTGTGCTTTAAGCTTCTACCTAAAGTTAGTTATGCTTTGCATTACTTCTTCACCCTATACTTCTCTCAATATATCTTCTACCCCAACTTTCTGACTCATCTCAAACTTCTTTCTACTACTCTTTCCAATGCACTACCCTATTTCTCACCCTATAACTCTATCAATATATCCTCTACATCCACTCTCTCATTTATCCCAAACCCCATATCACTACTATGATCCCCAAAATAACCCTTTCTAGACTCTCCCCTACTCTACCCCTCCTTGAATCATCTGACACCTCTTTTACTATACCGATCCCCCAAAACAAGCCTTTCTAAACTCTTCCCTCTGACTCTTCCCCTCCACATCCCTTTTTACTCATCCCAAGCTCCTCCTACTGCTATGACCTCCAAAACAAAAAAAACAAAAAAAGTCTAAGGGGCACATGCATAAAGGTAGGCTTTTGCGATTCCTTAATTGCGAATATTAAGGAATCGCAATTAAGGAATCGCAAAAGCCTATGCATGTAGGAATCGCTAAAAAAATAGCGATTCCTAAACATTCCTTAATTGCGACTCGAAAATTGCAAGTCGCAATTAAGGATTGGCTTCCCATTCATTCCTATGGGCCTACAGGCCCATAGGAATGAATGGGAATTGCATGCGCAATTTGTGAGTACCCAATAGGTACTCGCAAATTGCGCATGCAATTTCAAGGGTGCCAGGGTGCCAAAAGGACACCCTGTTGCACCCCTGAAATTGATATGTGAATACATGTTGCGCACACACATGCCCCAAGGGCATGTGTGTAACCTGGAACTTTGAAAAATGCACTTTAGTGCATTTTTCAAAGTTTTCGCTAATTACCATTAGGTATAATTTTTCGGTAATTAGCGGCCCCTAATAGCGAAATCGCTATTTTAAATGGCATCTTGCATTGTATTCAATGCATCGCAATTTGCGATTCCTTTAATGCAATCGCAATTTTGCGATTTTTGCATTTGGGATGATGCATCCCAAATGCAAAAATACCGGTCGCAAAGGTGGCAGATTCTGCGAATCTGCCCGTTTGCGACCGGTTTTTAGTTTGATGCATGTGGGGGTAAATCCTTCACTCTTCTATCCCTCCACTATCCTTTTCAATCGAAATAACAGACTAACATGTCCACTTCTCAAATTTCATATTTCACTATACTAATTCATCACTAATCATTTATGGGTTCCAGAGTAGCGTGCTACTCGCCAAAAAAGCGCTTCAACACCTCATCAGGGGTCGCAAGCACTATATACATGCAAACCTCTTTCCCTCTTCTATCCCTCCGCTACCCTTCTCTATCTAAATAACTGAATAACATATCCACCACTCAAATTACTTTCATATTTCACTATACTAATTTTCAACACTAATCCTTTATGGGTTCCGGAGTAGCATGCTACTCGCCAAAAAAAGCGCTTCAACACCCCATCAGGGGTAACAAGCGCTATATAAATGCAAACCATTTTCCCTCTTCTATCCCTCCCCTACCCTTCTCAATCCAAATAACTGACTAACATATCCACCACTCAAATTACTTTCATATTTCACTATACTAATTCAACACTAATACTTTATGGGTTCCAGAGTAGCGTCCTACTTGCAAAAAAGCGCTTCAACACCCCATCAGGGGTAGCAAGTGCTATATAAATGCAAACCTCTTTCCCTCTTCTATCCCGCCACTACCCATCTCTATCCAAATAATTGAACAACATATCCACCACTCAAATTACTTTCATATTTCACTATACTAATTTTCAACACTAATCCTTTATGGGTTCCAGAGTAGCGTGCTACTCGCCAAAAAAGCGCTTCAACACCTCATCAGGGGTTGCAAGCACTATATAAATGCAAACCTCTTTCCCTTTTCTATCCCTCCGCTACCCTTCTCAATCCAAATAACTGACTAACATATCCACCACTCAAATTACTTTCATATTTCACTATACTAATTCAACACTAATCCTTTATGGGTTCCAGAGTAGCGTGCTACTCGCCAAAAAAGCACTTCAACACCCCATCAGGGGTAGCAAGCGCTATATAAATGCAAACCTCTTTCCCTCTTCTATCCCGCCACTACCCTTCTCTATCCAAATAATTGAACAACATATCCACCACTCAAATTACTTTCATATTTCACTATACTTTTTTTCACCACTAATCCTTTATGGGTTCCAGAGTAGCATGCTACTCGCCAAAAAAGCGCTTCAACACCCCATCAGGGGTAGCAAGCGCTATATAAATGCAAACCTATTTTTCCCTCTTCTATCCTTCCGCTATCCTTCTGAATCCTAATAACTGACTAACATATCCACCACTCAAATTACTTTCATATTTCACTATACTAATTCAACACTAATACTTTATGGGTTCCGGAGTAGTGTGCTACTCGCCGAAAAAGCAATACGACGCCTCGTTAGAGGTAGTAAGTGCTATATAAATGCAATTACAATTATAGTTAGTTGTTTAATCCTTTGGAGCGTTCTCGCTGATGCTTGGGGTAAAGAGTTTTGTGGATCCGTCACATTAGCGGCTCCCATCGCTGAATTCAGGAGGAATTCAGGTGGCAAATTAGTACAAAGTAAATTACTCCAAATTTTTAATCTTGCCAAAACTTTGGACATTTTGAAGAAAAATGGCTAAATCAAATCTTACTCCAATTAACAAGATCCTGCTTTGTTTGCCAAATAGTATTGTAATCAGGCGGTTAATGGTGCTGTTAATGGTGCTGTTGCACCCACTAAAAGTATAAAGTATTTTTTGTGAGATCCTTTGTTACTTCGATATGAAAAGGAGTATGCCATGGAAAGGTGATATCCATAATTATCTATTTCCATAAAAGAAAATACCTTTTTGGTGTGGCACAACATTTTTATTCTTAAAATAACTCATTTGCCTTAAAAGAAGTTTAATAAATTGACTAATGGCGGGATCAAGGAAGGGGATGCTCACTCACGTTTGCAAAATGGTTGCTGAACAGAATTCAACTGTGCACATAATACATCTAAAATTAATTGTGAACCTTATTGTGGGAATATTGAGGGTCTACTGCTCTCTATATTGATACACTTTTAAGATGATTGATATGGAAGATATTTCATTTACTTTTGGATACAGCAGAGATCCCAAAGTACCAGACTGTACCATACGGATGCAGCTGAAGAGGCTATCATGCAATCAAGTGGTGTAAATAGTTTACATGCACATTTGCCCTGCCAGGCCTTATGCATGGTGTTCAGCCATTTGCAGATCCAACTGTATCAATGTATAAATGATTTGGGTTAATTTAGGTTTGCTCACATCAGGAAAATCAAATGTTGAAACTCCATGTTTGGACAGAAATATCTTGCAATTTAAGCAATACTGAACCAGTGGGTGGAGCAGAATGTTCTAATTGAATGATGTGTGTGTCAAAGTGTGTATACGTGTGTGTATGTTTACATTGGTACAGAAAAGTCCCTCCCATGGTAAAGAGCCTGTAATCCTGCCCTGAGTGCCCCATCTGTGATGATATCTGGATCCTTTGTAACAATTTGTGGTCATGGACGAACACAGATCATGCGTGTTCACCATGACCTAGGCCTGTCTCAGCGATTGCGGTCTTGCTAAGACTGGTAGGGGTGCCCAAAGCACTACTTTTAAGTGGTGGAAGGTTACTTTGTTTAGTGGGAGTTAAGAAGCACAAGAATGGTGGTGGCAGCATACTGTTTTTTAAGCTTTAGTGATTAGTAGAGCAAACAGGCATTTTTACCTGTGTCACAGGAGTAGGGTCTCCTGGCCCAGTCTGGAAAAGTTCCATTGCTGTGTGTTTAACTCACACCTGGCCTGCATTGAGTTGAATGCAGTGCTGGACAGTGTATGTCTGTGCTGAGATGTATGTGTGCCTGTTAAGTGGTACAGTACATGAAAATTAGCGTGACCAGTTGCGCATGCATGCTGGGATGTACATGTACCTATAAAGTGGTGCAGTACATGAGAGTTAGCATGTGTGGTTCTGTGTGTGCTGGGTTCTATGTGTGCCTGAGGAGGGTGTAGTACATAGGAGCCTGTGTACATGTATTTCCATGTGTGAGCAGGGATGTATATGTGCTTGTGAAGAGCACAATACACAAGAGTCTCTGGGTTCCATTTTGGGTGACCCAAGGCTTGCTAGAGAATTCCCACCAGACAGATATATGGATTGCTGTATTCATGAGAGCTGGGTGGGTCACACTCTGGAGGAATAAAGAGCCAGGCTCTTCGTGCACTTCAAAAGGGCATTTTGATTCTAAGAGAGGTAACTGGTGAAAGGGGCCGGGACACATCTCAGGTACGAGTGTTATATTTCATATAGGTACCCCGATATAGGTCTAGGTAACATCATAACCCTTGACCTACATTCTCTCCTATACTACATACATAACGGATTTGAAGGACTGACCCTTTACCCAGTTACAATACTACACACAAGTACGTAGGGTTTTTCCCTGGACACTGGCCTCATAAATTATGCATGAGGATTCTTAGTTTCTTGGAATCACAGCCGGACCATCATCTCCTGCATAATAACTGTGTACAAAGTTCATTCCCAACATCATCCTAAGTCCCACACTGGTACAGCAAGGTAGAACCCCCTGGGGATACCTTGGGGTATATAAACACCACATCTTGCTGAGACAGAGAGAGGAGATCACGACTTCCATGCCGACACACTGACGGAAGACGCTGAGGTTCCTGCATGCAGATACTCCAGCTCGCAATGGTCTGACATCCCTTGCGGGGTGTTCAGCTCGAGACCAGAACGGGGTCCCGCAGTCTCACATCAGGTAATGGAGTTGGCTTTATCCTAGAGGGATTCTTGGCTTTACACCTACTCACATGCTAGGTACACTTAGGTACATCTAGTTAGGGTGCATCGTAGGAGTACGCATTTTATTGCCAAGTATTTTATATACTCGCCTATATTTATGATTTTAGCAAAATGGTAGAAACCTACCATCTGTTTACTTTCTTAGTGCTGCTACTCATTTATATATCCTACTGTCTACTGGTTATTTCAGTGCACTTATTTTATGCTAGAATAACGGCTGTTCAATAAATACTCATTGAAAACGTCCCAACCGTTTACTCTGTGTATCTCTCTGAGAACGAGTGAGCACGAGTGACTGAGCAAAAAGTAAGTTACTGTTTCCATGGTCCTGAGGGATCAGGGTGATCATGTTCGATAGTTGCCAAGAACTATTCTCTCCTTGGTAAGAGGAGGTTATAGTGGCATTGCGAGCTAGCTGGTACACATGCCAACATACCCGGTGGGGGTGTCTGGAATCAGTCTGGACACCAGTCCCGCAGTGTATGTTGTCTAAACACGCAGATTCTGTATAGGTCTTATAGGAACTACACGACATGGCGCCGCCAACTTTGGTATTGGCACCGATTTAACAGTCAAATCTGAGTAGTTTAGTCGTGCTATTCTCAGAGACCCCTACTCGCATTTCCCCAGAGACGTCTGGAGTGGGAGGGAACAAATCCGCCACAGGAAAAATCATATGTATTAGCTGTTGGTTTAATCAAGCTTGAAGGATACAGTGTTCCTAATTGTGCATAACACCTTATCTCAGTTCCCTTGAAACGCTCTCTTTTCTAAAAATAATGGCCGAACAGGGAGACGTAGATGTAGGGAATGCACTAAGCTTCTCAGCCGAAGAAGGCGATGCAGATGCAATATACATTGCAGATAATGTTAGAAATGCCGTCACCCTAAAACTAGTAGCATATGGTGTTACAATTAGGGGTGGGCAAGTGACTTTCGTGATTGAGGCGCACGAATCACATAGAACAGAGGTATTCTATTCATGGATTAAATTCCCGCAGGCAAATGCACAAACCAAAACTTTTCACTACTATGTAGACAATGTAATATCTAATGAGTATAGTCCATATGAGGACATTGAAATTCCACTCACTTACGAAGAACACCTCTACTGGTTTAAAGGCGCCCTCCCCCATACAAGAAATAGAGTAAGACTCGGTCCGCTCGGAAGAGACGGAGCAACATGGCCAGTTTTAGCCCGCATACACACCACATCCTGACATTGACACAATGGCAGGAGGAGACTTACTTGTACAGCATAAAGAATTAATAAGACTTTACAGAAATATGACACAGTTTGTGTTGAGAACAATCACACTTCAGCCTGCACCGGCTACCCAACCCGGACCAGTCCAAGCTCCTACAACAAAAATTACACCACAGACACTGCACGCAGTAATGGGTAAAATGCCCACAAAACATGAACAAATGCCCTTCTGGATAGCACGAAAAATAACACAGCTGGAGGCAGTGTTCCCACACACTGGTCCTAAGGAAAAGCATAGAATGCTTACTATTTGCTTGCCAATGGGTATAGCTCCCTCTATAGAGGATTGTGCCTCTTGGGGCACAGTATTCGCTGCAATATATACCAGGACTCATGGTATCCCTTCTTTAGAGGTAATACCAGATGTATTAAGACAAATACAGAACGAGTATGGAGCAGAGTCTGCTCTAAATTTGGGGATGAAGTTGTTAAATAACTTTGCCCAGGTATCTGCGATAATATTGGCGAATATTAAAGGAGAAGCAGCATCAGTGGCAATACGCCAACGCCTGAGATAGTACACTCCATTACAACAGGAGACAGAACTACCTAAAATAATTGAAACTGCTTATTCAGAGTTAGGTAGAGACAGTCTAGGGGCTAGACCTGTAAAACCCCAACTAATGGGGAGTTCAGATAAAGAACAGGCAAAGCAAACACTAGTTTCTTCAAAGAAGAAATGGGAAAATAATAAACAACAAAAGAACAGATCTCACTCTAGGGGAAGGTCTCCTCAGCACGAGCCCCCAGAAAGGAGATATAATCTTAGGAATAGAGATAACATTAAAAAACCTGACAGGTATCAGGATACTGATACTCGATCCTCTCGTTCCTTTCAGGGTCCATCAAAAAACTCAGAGAGGGAAGGACGGTCAGAACAAAGACAAGAAGAGCGTACAAAGCCCAGAGACAAGCAACGCACTTCAGACTACGCTTCAAAGAAAGAAGAGAAACCTAAAGCAAAACCTCAATTTAAAAAGAAGAAGGTAGCAGGTCTCAAAGTTAGACATGTCCAGAATTCTAACTGAACGGGGAATGGGCTCTGACAATGCTAGACAGCGCGGCAGAGGTAACAATAGCTCGCCGGAACCTGATGGAATTTCTGGTGACAGCGGAGTTGAGTGAGTATATCACGCTGGAAACACCTGATACTAAGGTGAGTGTCCCACACAAGTTACATGAAATTACACTCCAAATAGAGGGGGACAAGCCGAGACAAGTTAAGGGTCTCTTTTGAGAGAACCTGACTTCGGGCTATGACATCCTATTAGCGGAAAAAGGTTGGCCACCTACTATTGTTATGGAATGCCCAAAGGGGGAAACTGTAATTTGTCCAGCTTTCTCCGACCTAGTCCCCGCACACCTAAGACACACATATGCACAGGAGTGGGTGGTAGCCCTTGCTCCAGCATTATACCGCAACCACGTAGGGTGGGATGAAGCATCACCCCACCACTTAATTCCAATAAAAACAAACCCAACCCCACAAAGACAGTATCCCATAAAACAGGAAGCAAAAAAACAGGTCAGAGAGATCTTAGATCAACTTGAATACCAAGGTGTAATTGAACCATGCACCTCATCAATGAATACTCCTTTGTTTCCTGTAATGAAACCGGACAATTCATATTGTCTAGTTTCAGACTAAAGACACCTGAACTCATGTACAAAGACATTTGTGGTTCAGAATGCACACAGTGCCGCATTAATGAATAACATTGTGCGGAAAAAATACAAAACAACATTAGATATCTCAAGTGGATGTTTCTGCCAAAACATAGCGCCTGAAAGCAGATATTTGACAGCCTTCTCAGCGCTAGGGTCCCAGGGTCAATTTTGTCGACTCCCCCAAGGGTATAGAATAGCCCGGGGTTATTCTCAATGAGGGTAACAGAGTTACTACAGAATTTGGATGAAGAGGCATTATCCTATGTAGATGATATTTATCTGACGGATGATGACTTAGGGAAACACTTGACCAGGGTGAGCACCATAATTTTGGGTTTCGCCTCTGAGGGCTACAAATGTAATGTTGAAAAATCAAAAATAGCCCACCTCAATGTCCTATTTTTGGGATATGAGAGTGAAGGCAAAAGCCTGGCAGCCCACTTTTTAGAAAAGTGCGCACTGCTGCAACCTCCAAAATCATTAAAAAACTTACAGTCCATACTGGGATTTTTTAATTTTGGCAGAGCATACATTTTGGATTATGCAGAGAGAGTAAAACCTTTCTACGACCTAATAAAACCTTACTTTTCAGTTAGACAATGGACACAATCACACACGAATATACTTCATTCCCTACAAGCTGATATGATATCATCAAAACACTTACAGACACGCGTAAACGTACGCAACCTGGTGATCCGTGTAGTCGCAGGTCAATCTGGGTACACTTACTTAACCTTTAATGAAGGTGAAACAGTGCCAATTGCATATAAATCGCATTTGTACACCAGCGCTGAAATGCGTTTTGCTCCTACAGAAAAAATTCTGACAGCAGTACAGACTGCTGTAGTGAGAGAAAGAGCACTAGCTCAAGGGAAACGAACAATTGTCGTGACCCCGGTACCGGCCTTAGAGGCTGCCACAAAGGCAAGCGTCCCAAATGCAAAAGTGTTACATTCAAGATGGATACAATGGGCTAATTCTCTCACTGCAACAGATGTCAAATACAGATATGACCCTAGTTTAAAAACACAAGCATTCCTGCAATATGAACAAGAATATCCTCTACCAAATGAAATAATGCCTTTAGATCGTTATGAATACATTATTTATACTGACGGATCTGCTCAACCGGCCATAGGGAGTAAGCAACAATACAGTGCAGCATGCGCTATTGTAAAAGGTAGGATGCCGGACGGCAAGTTCCGTCCAAGCTGTACAAAGACGCAGTCTCTAGGAGACAACACGGCTCAGTTAGCAGAATTAAAAGCACTACTACTGGCACTGATAAATACGTATCCCGAATTCCCCACACTAATAGTGTGTGATTCCTTTTACTGTGTCCAGTCGTACAACGAATATCTCCATTATTGGGGACAGAATGGTACAGAGATGCAAAAGGTGGCACAATTAAACAGAGGAAACTATGGGAACAGGTAGCAGAGTTGAAGAACGAACTACCAAGGGCTCACGTGATACACACACTGAGTCATCAACGTGATGGCGTTCACGTTGAAGGGAATTCATTGGCTGATGAAGCCGCGAAAGGGGCAGTACGCACTGCGTCCGTAGCTGCAATCACCCGTTCAAAAACTAGGGTAGACGGTAGCACAATGGTAGCTGTGATTGCTGCACGCAACAACAGTAAAGCACTACCTAAAGATTTTCCACTTAAATACTCCTACAAGGTAGATGCAAACAACGTTCCATTTGCTCAGATTCCTGGAGTGGGGGATAAAGTAATACCAAACATGGATCACAGGTTAGGTTTAATCTTGGCTGCTCACGAGGGTCTGGGTTCTGCGCACGCCGGAGTTAAGGTGACAGTTTCTTTACTGAAACAAAGCTATTGGTGGCCAGGGTTAACAAAGCAGACCAAAGACTTCGTCTTAAAGTGCGAAATCTGTCAACAGATAAATGGGGCCACCGTTGCTCGCCCAGCGCAAATCCCATTATTAGACAGCATCAGACTGTCCGTTCGCGTGCATTTACCTGGACCACTGCAGCCCCTTAAAATGTGATGGGGCTTACAAGTATATCATGGTTGCAGTGGATTCCTGTTCAAGATTCTTATGGGTATGGCCTCAGTGCTCGGCTGATGCCCGAACTGTTATAAAAGATTTGCGAGTCTTTATAGGGACATACGCAGTTGGCACATTACATACTGACCGTGGCCCCGCGTTCAGCTCTAGGGCTTACAAGGAAGCCATGGGAGGTTTGGGTGTAGCATTGCGGTACTCCTCTCCGTACCATCCCGAGGGAAATTCGGTTGTGGAGAGGAAAAACCGGGACTTTACACAATCTTTAACAGCTAGGGTATTAGGCTCGGGTGGTAGTTGGGTCAATCACCTATTTGGGGTCCAGCGGGCCCTTAATAACCAGCCAAGAAGCTCTCTGGGAGGTGCAACCCCTTACGAGGTCCTGTTTGGGACAAGAATGTGGGTACCTCTTCTCGATTGTGAAGGCACAGTGGCGGATGAAAAACCGTTTGACATCAATAAACATTTAGCTGTTTTACAGGATCTGAATGAATCCAGAGCCTCCTTAAGTTACGTCGAGACAAAGAAAACCGCCACTGGGGAAGTCAAGTCAGCCATGGCAAGACCTGCCTGGATCCCTAAAGTTGGGGATCTGGTCAGAGAAAAGATTGTGGACAAGAAAGAATTTGAGTCATCCTATCGAAAGCCTGTACCTGTCCTGGCCGTTGAAGGATCAAGAACTGTACTTCTACCGCCTCTTGCCTGAAAAGAAAAGAGATTCGTCTCAATCGATCTGATTAAACCACACTATGTGGCAGATACTGAATAGTAGGCCTCGTGGGCTCCTGAGTAGCCAACGTCCTCCTCTCGCTACAATACAGGAAGTTCAAACAGAAAGACTCATAACATTTAAAGAGCCACCTTTACAAAGCAATAGAATCAATAACAATGCAATGGAACTAGTTCCCCTTGACACGAACTCTCAAAATCAAAGTGAAAGACAAATTTCAGTTCAACCTTATAAGGATATCTACGTCAACATGCCTCTTCAAGAGCAATCTACAAGTTCAACAAAACCTGCTGAGCTACCAAAGATAGATAGGACTGCATTTGGCTAGTTCATCGACTTCGATAGTAGAGGAACATGGAGGCCACTAGCTAGACGCTAGCGGACGCGGGCGCCACTCCGGGGGGTATCTCACTGAAAGAGCTGGAGAGCGGAGGAGCGGGAGAACAGTGAAGCGGAAAGGAGCGGAACACGGCAGGGAAAAAAAACTCAGCTTTCTATTTTCGGAGAGTTCAAAGTGGACTGAAGTAAATACCTATAGCAATCCAGGGTGCTGGGCAATGTTCACGGAGCCCGGTTTCACGCCAGGAAGACGCTGGGGAGCACAGCGCGGAGTACAGCTGACGCGCTGGAGAGAGGCAGCCGGAAGCCTCCAACGGATCTGGCGGGCTGGAATCAGGGGCAGAGGCAGAACAAGCAGGGCTTGTCTGCATCAGGTGGAAGAGGTGGGGGCTGAGGGGAGAGGCCTGTCTGGAGCTGAGAAACAGCAGACGCGAGGACCAAGAGAGTGGGGAGGAAGACTCTCGCATATGGAGACAGGGATCCACAGGGAAGGCGAGGTCCCCTCCAGGTATACGCTGAGGAATAGGAATACTGGAGGTAAGGCAAGTCTTCTTCCCTTCTCACCAGACGCCCTGCCTGACTTACCACAAGGGGTGAAGACCATAATTAAGGCAAAAAGGGGGCTACAAAGGGTGTCCTCGCAAGGTAGAGGGACTGGGGGGTCCCTAAAGAAAAACAGTGAGGGAAAGAATATAAAGAAATCTTGCCTCCCAACCGCGAGAGTTAAGTTTTTTCGCGTGTTGCCAAGCATGCAGAAAGATAATGCAGCAAGCACAAGTTCTAGCCCTGAAGAGCATATTCCTGAAAATACAATGGTCTGTGCTAGCAACACGGGAAAAGACAACGATACTGAAGACACTGCTGGAATGAGTACTTCGAGTAATTCGAGTAATTCGAGCACGTTGAGAGGTCAGAGCAGGGCCCCGCTGCAGGATATAATAACACTCCCAGTAAGCAATAGATATTCGGCTCTGACATCAGCCGAGGAGCTGGAAGCACCACCATCAGAAATAAACGGGGATAACCAGAATCGCATAACCAGTTCAGGAGAAAGTGCACCTGCAATAAACGTAGATGCAGAGATCTCACTGGCTAGTATGCTATTGGGGCTGAAAAATGATATAAAAGAGCGTTTTGAGGTATCAGAGGCTAACCAACTAGGCATACAAGTATCTTGCTCTGAACTAGCCCAGAAGCTAGATGAGGTTACCTCCCGCACAAAAATTTTGGAGGAAGAAGTTGGTGCTGTAAAACAGGACGTCGAGAAGAACGCAATCGAGATTTCTAATCTTGGCAAACAAAACCAAATGCTAAGAGATGATATAGAGAGAATTGAGAATCACTCTCGCAGGAATAATATAAGATTCTTAAATATTCCTGAAAGTGAGGAAGGGCCAGAGATGAAGGCTTTTATAATCTCCCTTCTTCGAAAAACGATCCTGAAGGATAAGGAAGAGATAAATCTCGAGAGTGAAATACAGAGGGAACACAGAGAGCCGTTTCGACGTAACCCACAGAGAACCAAACCTTGAAAGATCTTGGTAAACTTCCCTTCCTACAATATCAAGGAGGAGATACTTAGCAGTGCTTTAAAAAATGGCCCATACGTGGTTAATGGTTATTCCTTTCTGGTTAGATCTGATGTATGTAAGGTTACAGAACAAAAGCAGTGGGAGCTAGGCGGAAAGATGGAGGAGCTTCGAAGGTTAGGAGCGAAAGTCCAGTTAAAATTCCCTGCTACGCTCCGCATAATGTGGAATAATAAAATGTACAACTACCGCTCAGTTGATGACGTCGAAGCGTTAATAAACAGAATGAGCAATGAGAATACTGCGAAGTAAAAAATTGCTCTCTAGTAATGTATACATTAGTAGTGTGTCAGTAAATTCCCCCCGATGGTACGCCTATAGGCATTATTATGCCTAATAACATAGGGAGGGTTCCTCAGGGTGGGCGCAGCAGGGGAAGGGGGGAGGTGGTGGGGGAGCACGGGTGGGGAGCAGTGGGGGAAAAAAACAAAAAAAATCCTCAACACCTTTTATGCAGGAATATTTCTTCAGCTCAGGATTGAAAACAGGAAGGGAATCTATTAAGAAAGATGGTTTCGATTAACATTCCGAGCATCAAAATTCTCACTTGGAATGTGAATAGTCTGAGGTCCAAACCTAGGCAGAGGAAAATATTGGAATATTTAAAAAATAGTCAGGCACAAGTAATGCTGCTACAGGAAACGCATCTTTTGGCAAATGAGAGTAGGGAGTTGTTTGGGAGGTGCGGTTGGGTCCAAAACTTTATTGTCTCAGATCAACTATGTTGCAGTAAGGGAGTGGCTATTCTGATTAGGAGTGGTTGCGGAATAGAAATGAAAGAGTCTAGCACAGATAGCTCGGGTAGGTGGGCTTCAGCCCGTTTAAAGTGGGCAGACAGGGATTTTTTATGTATGGGATACTATGGACCCAATGAGGATAACCCTCAATACATTGTAGATCTAGAATTGAGGATGGCAGCAATCTCTGTTCCCGTAATTGTAGGTGGGGACTTCAATGTCCTGTTGGACCTTGTGCTAGATCGGTCTACAAGAAGAGAGAGTGTATATGTCCCCAGAATGAGAAACGCCCTGAAAAGCATGATACGTGATTTTAATTTAGTGGATGTTTGGAGACACTTGAAGGGCAAGACAAGGGGGTACACGTACCATAGCAAAAAACATCATCACTTTTTGAGACTTGACTACTTTTTAGCTGATAGATCTTTTGCAGCAAATATTAAGGAGATCAAGCATTTCCCTGCACACATCTCAGACCACTCACCTGTAATGGTAACCATACAAGCTTTGGGGCCACAACCACCTAGGAGATGGACTTTAAGACGTGCACTGCTCATAGAAGAGGAAGTTGAGATAGCTCTGAAGGAAGCAACAACTGAATACTTTGTTAATAATCAAGACACTGCTCCCTTGGGTATTGTATGGGATGCCTTTAAGGCATATATCCGGGGAATCCTAAAAGCCTAACTTCATTAGAAAACCGGAAAGCACGTATAGAACTAGAGAATATGGAAAAGGAGATTGGGATTTTAGAGGAGGCTCTATATTCCATGAGTATGGGGGAAGAAAAAACGAGGATGGAAGAGAGGTTAAATGAGGCACAATTGGAATTTAAAATAAAAATAGAGAAAAAGTGTAAAGCTAGATGGCAAGCAGCAAATATAAAGGAATTCGAATATGGTGAAAAAGCAGGTGCTCTGCTTGCCTGGAAAGCGAGAGTGGAAAGGTCAAGGAACGATATAAAAGAGCTTAAAAGTGAAACAGGAGGAAAGTTGGATAGCTGGGATTCCATGCAGGAGCACATAGTTGCATTATTTTCACAGCTTTACACAGATAATAGTATCTCTGATACCACAAAGATCAGATGTTGGCTTAGCTCGCTTGATCTTCCATTATTGAGCGAAGAAGGGAAAGAAATATTGGAAGCACCAATTACAAAAGAAGAGATAAAAGGAGCAATAAAAAAGTCTAAAAATGGGAAGGCGGCAGGGCTTGATGCTCTCCCGGCGGAAGTATATAAAAACATAGTTGAAGAAATTTTACCTACCTGGGAGAAGTTGTTCAACTTGATATATAGAGGGGAGTGCAGGCCCCAGAATCATGGCGGGAAGCCTCTATAGTTTTAATATTGAAACCTGCTAAGGACCCGGCTAAGGCAGAATCATACCGGCTAATATCCCTGCTAAATGCTGACTATAAGATCTTTGTCAGCATTTTAGCAGGGAGGTTATCCAGAGTAATACCTCAACTAATACATGAGGACCAGAAGGGGTTTATCCCCGGAAGGCAAATGTGTGAGTTGACTCAACAATTAATAGGATGCATTGACATAGCTACAGAAAGATCTGTCCCCTTGGCGGTTGTCACATTGGACGCCGCTAAGGCGTTTGATCGAGTTTGCTGGGAATATTTATGGGTAGTCTTAGAACATATGGGATTTGGGCCAGACTTTATAATCACACTAAAAACATTATATAATTGTTCTAAAGCTAGGATTCTTTTAAATGGAGTCCTTACTAAGAGTTTTATGATCACGAGAGGGACACGACAGGGCTGTCCAATTTCACCCCTGTTATTTAATTTATATATCGAGCCATTTGCTCAGGCGCTTCGTCAGGATAACCAGGTGAAGGCTTTCCGTATAGGTATGTTTGAAAAAAAAATCTCTTTATACGCGGATGATCTAATCATTTATACAGCAGACCCGGTTACAACAATCCCAAGGATAGAGCAATTGGCGGACGAATTTGGGGCCTTGTCTGGATACTTAGTAAACAGAGAAAAAACCGGGGTCATGTGCTGGAACATCCCAGACTGGAGGGGGAGTGTACAGAAAGAGATTAGGTATTTAGGAATTAACATTCTCAATACAGTGCAGGATGTTCCACAGCATAATCTTGAGAGAATCACAAAGGAAATAGAGAGAACATTAACTAGGTGGAAGAATCTCCCGTTAACGGTATATGGAAGGGTCAATTTGATTAAAATGGTGATTCTGCAGAAGCTTACATTTCTTTTTAATTGCATACCTCTAACGTTCCCGAGTAGGCTAATGGATAAAATACAGGGTAAATTGGGCAGTTTTGTTTGGGCAGATAGGGGAGCACGTATGTCCTGGAAGAAACTTAGGCGTAAATTGGCAGAAGGAGGGCTTGCACTACCAGACGTAAAATTATACTGTATGGCATTCCAGTTTAAAAACTGCAGGGTTTTACTATGTACACCAGGGCACAGGGTGTGGGGGGTTTGTGTGAGGAGATGATTAAAGAGTGGGGTGGGAAGGGATTTTTGTTTAAGTTTGGTGCAAAGAAGTTTTTCAAAAAGTAAAACTAAAGATGTTGAAGGCAGCTTTGATTTTGTGGGTAAAGATCAGGAACATATTAGGAATCGGTTATTATTCAGGAGAGGCTCCAATATGGGACTCACCTGGTACGCCTGAATGTTTGCAGGATCAACTGAGCGTCCCACTTAGGAGGGCAGGAATAGAGGTCTGGGGGACCTGATAGTGATGGATGAAGTGGTCCCATGGGAAGTATTATGGAGTAAGACAGGGGGATCTCTGTCTCGGTTTAAATTTCTTCAGTTAAAGTCCTGGGGGTAGGCGAATAGGCATGAGACTAAGAGTCTTTGGGAGTTCGAAAAAAAATTAAAGAACGAAACTATAGCGAAGAAGGAAATAAGCGGATGGTACCACGCACTATTGACTTCCGAGGAGGAAAAAATCAAAGCCCCTACGAAATATGGGACGAGGTGATGCAGATTCCTGAGCCACAAAAATTATGGCAGCTTTCTTTTAAGTTGCTTTACAAAACGGTTAAACCATCGAACTTGAAGAGGAACCACTTCTTTACGGCAAATAGACTTTACTGGACTCCACAAAAACTAGCAAAGTTTGTTACTGATACCCCCCAAATGTCGCAGGTGCGGAGTATTGAGTGCTAATGATAAGCATATGTTTTTGAATGTTCTCAGTTAGAGAAGTACTGGTCTGAGGTGGAAAAGATAATTAACGAAATTTTTGACACAAACATCAAAGTTAGCCTCTTATTGATAATGCTGGGGGTAGAAGATAAGCCATGTAGTGTCATTACTGGGGATAAACAGGCTTTGCTATTTTATCTAATCCTTCTTGCCAGGCGGGAAATTTGTAAAAAATGGATTGAACCCGCCCCACCACAAGGGATGGACTGGTTACAAGCAGTAAGAAGAACGGCAAAAATGGATACTGATCTGGAGTCCAATATACATTCTAAGATTTGGGTGGCTTTCCAGGACTGGAATGGTTTTATAAGTGTGTAACCCCTTCTGTCCAATGATTACACCTGTGTGGTCTGTGCAGCCAGGATACTGGAAGGGCACGAGCGCAGGAGCTATTGAAATATCGCAAAAGCCTGGGAAGGAATAGATCGGTTGACAGGCTGTTATTTGCATATAATGGTGGTATAAGGACAAAAAAAAAAAAAAAAAAAAAGTTCATCGACTTCGATACCTTCTCATTGGATCCAAGTGAACCTGAAACGACGCCAGCCCAAACTTCTCGCAAACAACGGATCAAAGACTTTTTTAACATTCTTAGAAAAACCTATTTAGTGTCACCTTGGCTAGAACTTTGGATAATCACCGGTATCTTATTTTTTCTCTTCTGGTTAGGATTAGTAATAACTTTCCACTTGCTCATCAATGGAACTTATCTTCAACAGAGCTCTGCAACGTCAAAAGTAAACTTAATTTTAAAACCTCATGTTTCATCTCATCGTGAACAAAGAGACTTGTCCTTCGCGAACATTTCAGCAGTTCCTATACCGGATAGTATAATGTGGGACAAAGTAAATTTTGATATATTTGGACCGACCGAGCTTTTAAAAATTCCACATTTGTTTAAAATTTAATCGAACAATATCATTACCTCCAGTACATTTTCTGATGATTGGGATTTTGAAACTGTTAAATACTTATTGTCTGATTTGGAACAATCTGCTGCATTTTCTAGCACTGAAATGTTAGAGGATAGATCAGATTTTGACAAAATGTATTGTTACCAACATTATGGTCATCATTTCTTGCATAAATCTAGCAAACCCAGAAATGTTGTCACATACCACCAGTGGGAACATTGCCCTACACGACCAAAAAGTAGTTCAAAAACATTTGCACAGAAATTCTCATATTTTTCAGGGTTTAACACTTCTGACCCGACCTCGAACTACTATAAGGTTGCACCAATATCTGCACAGAAAAATATGTTAACAAACACCAAACAGATCTACTCTGCTTCCTTTATCACCCAGCTGTCTGAACAGGGTTTTGACTTATGGTTGGACACTGTAGACTTGAAATTAATCTGGGGTTCTAGGGACTGGCAAGTTCATGGGACAGAAGCACTGTTTAGAGCATGCCTCATTCCACAGCAGATGATCTTCCTGAATGACACTGTGCAACAGACTTCCTGTCTTGGAATAGCCAAGAATAAGGACTTGAACACGCCTCAAATTCCAACACCTTTATACACCGGGGGGAATTTTACATCAGAAAGAGGGGCTAAGTTGGATAACATACTGCAATACAATAGATCAGACCCCAATTGGAAGGGATGGTTGGTTTGGCCTACTGACACAAACAGATGTCAGGAAAGATTCAGGGGTACCACCGAAGGGTTTAGTATCCATAGACCAGACCCACGTTATGTACGACGAGAACACCCGGGGGTAGTGACATCATACAGTGTTGGGAAGTTGTGCCTTGATTGGCTAAAGACCTCAACATTATCCCAGGTGAAGCAACACTTGTCCTTACTCTCAGAGGATGTGGACCTACGGGATCTTTTATTAGGTCCCAGGAAACCACGTCAGAAGCGCTTTTTGTATGCTGTCTATAACGAACTCTGGAAAATCTCTCAACAAGAAGCCACAGAGAGATTAAGAGAAATAGATAGAGTTAACCTAGAAAAGGTGTTAGCTGCAGTTGACAATGGTATGATTACTTTAACATCCAGGATATATTCACTGGGCAACATTGTATCTTCTGCTATTGATGTAATAGAACAGGATTTGTCCATATTGCAACACGGACAGTCGCAGTTACGTTCTATTATTATGTTAAGCTGGACGCTGCAGTCATTGCGCTCCGGTTATGTGCCTTGGCGTTTGTTGGACTTGGCCCTTTTTGCAGGGTCATCCCTAAACTTTTTGACTTTCTCCTAGCCTTTTCTCTGACATGGTGTTGGTGGTTTTAGGCCTCTGGGCACTTTAACACTGCTGTCCAGTGTAAAGTGCGTGCGCTCTCTGTGTTACATTTGATAAGATTGGTCTACACCTGTTTGGCATATTTAATTTACCTGTCAGTCCCTTGTAAAGTGGTATCTCATATACCCAGGGCTGGTAAATTAAATGCTACTGGTGGGCTTGCAGCGCTGATTGCGCCACCCACCAAAGTAGCCTTTCAAACCTATCTCAGGCTCTGCCATTGCAGGGCCTGTGCGTGCAGTGTCACTGCCACTGTGACGTGGCACCTAAAGTGTGTGCCATGTCTGTGACCACCCTTTTACTGCATGTCAGTCACCCATAATGTAGGCCCTAGCTAGCCCTATGGGCAGGGTGGATTGTAGGTAAAAGATAGGACATGTGCCTTAAGTTTTAGAAGTTGGCATTTCTGTGTGCTATGTGTCTGCCTGCCTGATGTGAATTGCATGTCTGGCTTTTGAGTGACAGAGGCGGGGAGGTGTGTGTGGCTCCAGGAGGGGCAGGGTGAGTCAGCACTAGGCTGAATGGGACAGCTGCATTGGGAGTAGTGGGAGGAGTAATCCCCTGACCCTGAATAGATCTGTGCCCAGCCTGTATAATTCTGGCTCCACCCCCTGTGGTGTGTCTGATCACTGAGCCCCCACCTGACAAAGGGGAAGAGGAGCCTGGTAAACAGAGTGCTCCAATTCCCCCCTGAACCAGTTGCATCTGGTTCCCCCAAACCCTGTACTGCAGACAATGGACTGTGTGGTATAAATGTAGGTGCAGTGACCCCATGTTTGGTGTGCTGTTTCTGGACTGCTGGGGGCTTGCTGCTGCTGGGGGCCCAGGAGGAGCCGCCACAGGGGCTTGCCTCCCCATTGGAGGGCCCTGTGTGCTGGCCTCCCTGGGCCCAGCTATGCCCCATGGATCTTTGGACATCTAGCGCCTCGTAAGCGCTGTACTTTACTTCCCCAAAGAAGAGGAGAGCGTGGGCTGCGCAGCGCTGAGCTGCCTGTCTTTTTGGAGGGAATCCCCGTCGTAGAGGATTCCCCCGTGATGCCTTGGGAGTGGGTGCCCACCCCGCTTTATGTTTATTTTAGAGGCGGGTGCCCACCCCGCCTTTGTGCCTCCTTTGCAGCAGGTGCCCACCCCGCTTTTGGTGATAATTTTCACGGGTGCCCACCCCGCTTTGCGCACCTTTCATTTTGCAGGTGCCCACCCCGTGTTTTCCTTTATTTTCGCAGGTGCCCACCCCGCTTTGCGCACCTTTCATTTTGCGGGTGCCCACCCCGCATTGCTGATGTATGGAAAAGCGGGAGCTCACCCACCATTGTGGCCAGACGAGAGGAGCGCCGCACCGGGAATGCGACACGTAAGCCAGGCGGCAGTGCCTGACTGTGGCCGGAGCTTAGGGCACGACCGGCGAGCAGGGAGAGGAAGTCCCGCCCGCCGGAGAAGTCGTCCGGAGCCTCGCGGGCTCCTCAGACTGCCAGGAGCCCACCTTGCGAAGTGAGGAGAGAGCCCCCAAGGAGTGGGGGCTCTCCTGAAGCATGCCGCATCCAGCTGCAATGAAGAGGAGCCGAGTCCGACCCCGAGAGCCCCGGTGAGTGGGGCTACACTTAAAGTAATGTTGGTGCCCCCGGTGGCACCCTTTTGTGATATGCCTGCCTGGAGCCGGCCAGATTTCCGATGGGGGGGCATATTTGTTTCAGAGAGCCCCAGTGGAGGCACCGAGAGCACAGACGTGCCAGGGCCCCTTTACTTTGGTCACAGTTGCGCCGCACCAGCGCGGGCAGCAGCAACGTTTGGCACCATTTCTTTTTGATAGAAGTCCCTGAGTGGGACACGAGGGCACAGACGTGCCAGGGCGCCTTTCCTTTGCTCATTCACAGATGCACCGCACCAGCACGGGCAGCTGCAACGTTTTGCACCTTTGTTTTAGAGAGTCCCAGTGGGGACCCACCCAGAGGGCACAGTGAGTGCCCATGCCTTCAGTGATGTTCACAGCTCCACGGCAATTAGTGGCAGCTGCAACGTTTAGGCCAGCGCAATTGCGCACTTTGTGAATTCTGCGGCATTGGCAGCCCAAGCCCTGACATTATGGATATAGGGCATTTGAGCCCTCTGAGAAGGCCAGTTGGCCAGGGGGACTGTATTAGGTTGACAGGGCGCCAGGCCCTAATGTGATTTATGTGGTGCGCAGGAAATGTGATTTATGCACCTGATTTATCCCTCTAATGTGGTTTATGTTAATGAGGTGTTGCATACTGTGTTTATGTTTAGAAGGTTATTCTCTACTGTGATTTATGCCTAATGTGATTTATGATTAGGAGGTTATGGTCTAATATGTTTAGGCTTATGAGGTTGGCGCATAATGTATTTTACGCCTGATGTGATGCTGATTGCATACTATGATTTATGTTGCAGGATATAATGCTGAGTACAGTGTTCGCCAGTCATTACTGGTTGTGTTCTACATTTATTATTTGTGCTTGTGATGGTTCTGATAGTGGCCCAATTGGCCCTGTCATGTGTATATAATCCCCTGTAAATATTGCCTAGTGCCAATTGGCACAGTGTATATTGTGTGATTACTATTCTAATGTGTTTATGATAATACAAAGGCTATTTTATATATATAACCTTGTGTGGAGTTCCTTTTGTGGTGTGCCTAGTGTGTTAGTGCTGTGTGTCTGTTGCACAAACGCTTTACACATTGCCTCTGGGATAAGCCTGACTGCTCGTGCCAAGCTACCAAGGGGGTGAGCAGGGGTTATCTTCAGCGTGTAACTCCCTTGCCCTGACTAGAGTGGTGGTTTCTGCCTGGCTTTGGCGCAAGCCTTAGCCAACCAGAAATCCCATTTCTAACAGCGTTTTATCAACATTACGTCATTATTTTCTGCATACAATCTAACAGAAAAACAGATGAAAACGGCACAGAGAGGAGCAAAATATACAATGCTGCGTATTAAGAAACTGGATAGGTTACCCTTTACTGTAGCAGAGTCATCGTCCACAGAATGGTTAGTCCACGGCCATATAACATTACCGGTCGCAACTTTCCAGTTTCAATATTGCCTAGAACAACAACAGGCAGGCAGATATGAGAAGATGGGTAAGGAATTCATCAGCGAATCCTGGGATTTACCATACAGATTTCGATGCAGGAGTGGGGATCTGGAAGTGTTTCTAAGCGAAACTTACTGCGAGAACGCTTTAAGTGGATTTCTCATATGTCAGGATATTATGCTACACGGAGCTTGTAATGGGTCTGTGGCGAACTTGTCCTGTCACTTGAGGGGTACCCCGGCAGCTGTGATTAATCCGGTATTCAGGCTTCTCTCAAATGGGACTTACTTGATGCTGAATGATCAAGGTTGTTGTGGGATGCTTCCGGGCATCGCATATCTAGTCACCGTGAGCTCCAGGGTTACTTGCTGTATGCAAGTATTGTTTCCACCAACACATACAGTCAGGGAGGTGCCTTTATGGCCTTCGCTAAATGTTTCCTTTATACGGTTTGATACTCTGAGCAGAATGAAAGCCATGCTTTTACAACGAACCGTGCCCTTAACCTCTGCCCGGGAGACTTTTGATCTCCAGATCGCAAGGTCCTCGGCTGAGATACAGGCACGTATACATACAAACTGCCCCTTCCATTTCACAGAAATGGTAAGTCGTATCTTTAACATGTCCGATACGACGGGTATGTTGTACACCTATTTAAGACCATAGGTTCCGGACTGTTAAGCACCTTTCAGACGGTCCTCGGAGTTATACCAAACTTTATACACTCAGTCTTTGGAAGCATTTTCGGAGGGCTTCCGCTGATCCTGTTTCTAATAGCAGGAATCCTGATTGTTACCTTTCTGCTGCGCAATGGACGTCCAAGCCACCAAGGATGTAGCAACAGCTCTCGTGGAGCGTAAATACCGTGATCGCATGGTACAACATCTGGGCACACCTCGCCTACGAGAACTGAGCGCCTCTTGGTTCCTGTCATTTAGACCAGTCTGGATGGACTGTGTCCTACCTGTTCTCCGATGCCTGTTCTGCGGAGAAGAATGCATGTTGGACCTCTGTCTGACACTTCCATCTGCTGCGCTGCCGGACGTTGATGCTTTACTGGACCCAATAACGGCCCATGTTCTGCAGTGTCCTCAGCGCATTCCCATGTTGTTGGCAACATTCTTAGAGCCACCACAGGTAGTTTCTGCTCCTGTTGGTATGGACACCTGCTCCTCCAACACTCAGGCCTTGGATGTGGCACAGACTTCCCCGGCACCTGCTGCAGGCAGTGCGGAAGATCATCTGTGCTCAATTGACATTCTTTGTGAAGTGTTACAGGGATCGTCAGCTGAGTATGCAGACAGCAGCAATGTTGCGTCTACCAGCAAGGACACATAAACATTTTGGTATGTCGCACGCTGGGAAGATTTGGCTTTTTAATTTTTTCGAAATTCTAAACTGAACTCTTTTGTCCTGCATGGCTTTCAAATGCTTGTAGTTGTTCGGACTATATAAACGGACACTTTTAGAGCCACTACCTGAATGATTTTTGTAGAACACTTTTTAGAGGGTTTTTTAAGGCTTTTTACCTTCTCTTAACAATGTTTTTATTAATTGTTGCGTACAAACCTCTAGACGCCTTGGTAGTACGCTAGAATTTAGTAATGTTGTCCATTCGGATGAGGAGTGGGAGTGGGTGTTATATTTCATATAGGTACCCCAATACAGGTCGAGGTAACATCATAACCCTTCACCTACATTCTCTCCTATACTAGATACATAACGGAATTGAAGGACTGACCTTTTACCCAGTTACAATACTACACACAAGTACGTAGGGTTTTCCCTGGACACTGGCCTCATAAATTATGCATGAGGATTCTTAGTACTATCATCTCCTGCATAATAACCGTGTACAAAGTTCATTCCCGACGTCATCATAAGTCCGACACTGGCACAGCAAGGTAGAACCCCCTGGGGATACCTTAGGGTATATAAACACCACATCTTGCTGAGATAGAGAGAGGAGATAATGACTTCCATGCCGACACACTGACGGAAGACGCTGAGGTTCCTGCATGCAGATACTCCAGCTCGCAGTGGTCTGACATCCCTTGCGGGGTGTTCAGCTCGAGCCCAGAATGGGGTCCCACAGTCTCACATCAGGTAATGGGGTTGGCTTTATCCTATAGGGATTCTTGGCTTTACACCTACTCACATGCTAGGTACACTTAGGTACATCTAGTTAGGGTGCATCGTAGGAGTACGCATTTTATTGCCATGTATTTTATATACTTGCCTATATTTATGATTTTAGCAAAATGGTAGAAACCTACCATCTGTTTACTTTCTTAGTGCTGCTACTCATTTATATATGCTACTGTCTACTGGTGATTTCAGTGCACTTATTTTACACTAGAATAAGGACTGTTCAATAAATACTTATTGAAAACGTCCCAACCGTTTATTCTGTGTGTGTCTCTGAGAACGAGTGAGCACGAGTGACTTAGCGAAAAGTACGTTATTGTGTCCACGGTCCTGAGGGATCAGGGTGATCATGTTCGATAGTTGCCAAGAACTATTCTCTCCTTGGTAAGAGGAGGTTATAGTGGCCTTGTGAGCTAGCTGGTACACAGGCCAACATACCCAGTGGGGGTGTCTGGAATTAGTCTGGACACCAGTCCCGCAGTGTATGTTGTCTAAACGTGCAGATCCTATATAGGTCTTATAGGAACTACATGACAGGAGATGGGTTGATGTGGGGCACCTTTGGTAACCTTTTCATGCGAATATCACTGAGGCTGAAATCCAGGTGTGAACCTCGAGTCACTCCTTTGGCCTTTGTTTGGGGCTATCCGGTTTGGAGACTACCCTGCTGTGGCAGACTGCTGTGTGGAGGAAGAGAACAACAGAGGAATGGGCACTAAATCACATTTGTGTCTGGAAATGGATGATTAAATGGGAGCTTGAGACACCCAACTTGCCAAATTGAAGCTGTACATCTGTGTGGAGAAACTCAGCACAAGTTCTGCCTGTTTGGAACAGGGGTGGGAACTAAGAGTCTGCCAGTCTCCCTGCTGGGAGAAAGGACATCACTTAGGAGAATTAAGACCACCTGCCCTTGAACCAGGAGCACAAGCTTCTGCCTGACCCAAGACCAGAGGAGTCTGTGAGAAGTGAGAGATTGCCTGGAGGGAGCGAGGTCCAGTCAAGTGGATCCTCTGGGCAGAGGGTGAGATTCAGGTCCATGTCGGGACTGCCACACCGATAGGGCTGTTGCCAGTGTGCATTGTTTGTGACTCCTGTATGCCAGGTGGGGACTGTGGAGAAGGTTAAGGGCCGCTATCCTGGTGCAGCATTGTGGAAAAGAGGGCTATCACCCTGTGCCGAGTTGTAACCTGAAGAGGAAAGCTGCCTTAGCTGTGTTTTTGCCCCCTGTATGCCAGGTGGGGGTCATGGCGAATCTTAAGGGCTGTCACCCTGGTGCATCTTTTAGGTGAAGAGGGTTGTCGCCTTGTGCAGCGTTGTGACCTGAAGCGGGATGTTGCCTTAAGTGCATGTTCACGACCCCCGAATGGTGGGGGACAGGGTGAATCTTTAGGGCTGTGTTGCCCTGGTGCAGCACCATGATAATGAGAGGGTCATCACCCTGGACAGTGTCATGACCTGCAGTGACACACAGAGGGATATCATCTTCAGAGCAAGGGAAACAACCTCTGTATGCCAGGTGGGAGCGGCAAAAGAAGGAGTGGGTAGTGATCCATGTATGAAGTGCACACTGTGAACTCAGAGCGCTACGTCATCATCAGAACATCAAGAGCACCTCAAGTCTGCCATCAGGACTCAAGGGTACTTTCTGAAACAATCGAGGAGTGCCGTGGAGGTCCAGACCTCTTGCTGGCTGTGAACAGACTGCTGCTCCCTGCCGGCACCTGCCACTATCGACCTCAACACTGGACTGCTGAGCACCCTGCTCTCTCTGTTTTGTCCAGCGGGAGCGGGTATGACCAAACCTTGAGTCTCAGAGCCAGTGGGCAGGGGCAACTGCTCTGGCTGTTGCACAGAGGGTTCTGAGACACTTTGGGGCATATTCACAAGGACTTATCGCCGAGTTATCGCCACCTTAACGCATCAAAAGTGGAGATAGATTTAACGCCCCAGTCACAAGCGTGTGCAAACTGCAGACATAGCCAGTATTCCCGCGATAACTGCCGCAAATTTTATCCCCACGGGTGACACCACCAACAAACCCTAATGAGATGCAGAGTAGGTGTTCCCGTGCAAAAACACACGAAAACACCACTACACCACTTTCACAACGAACTGCCAGATCTGCGATGCGAACCAAAAACAGGCGATAAGCAGCAGGGAATTAACACCTGCCTTCTGCTGGTGTTAAGCAGGACGACTACCTGCAGTACGAAAGGGAGCCCACCCCGGAGCCACATCGGAAGACCCACAGATGCCATGGAGCCAATGAACATGCAGCTCGGAGACCCAAGAGGGCCACAACACCCACCACCACCACTGCCAGGCCCCCCCCACCAGACAAACACATACCGTGCACGACACAAGAGCCACAAAAAGCGCATGATGTCACACAATGACAAAAAGAAACACACATGTGTGGTCAGAAGAACGAGAAACAGTCACTCATCATTGCAGTAACAACACAAAACACCAATGAGGAAGACTCCGGTCGGGTCCGTCCGGGACAATCGTGATGTCACAGCCTGGAAAATAAAGCACAAAATCAGAACGTGTGTCATGCGCACATCAAAGGAGCGAGACACAGAGAAACAGAGAATGAAAGAAAGGCAGAGAGGGAAAGAGAGAGAGAAAGAAAGAAAGGGAGAGGGAGAGAGAGAGAGAAGGAAAGGAAAGGAAGGGAGAGAGAGAGAGAGAGAGAAAGAAAGAAAGGGAGAGGGAGAGAGAGAGAGAAGGAAAGGAAGGGAGAGAGAGAGAAGGAAAGGAAGGGAGAGAGAGAGAGAGAGAGAGAGAAGGAAAGGAAGGGAGAGAGAGAGAGAGAAAGAAAGGGAGTAGGAGAGAGAGAGAAGGAACGAAAGGAAGGGAGAGAGAGAGAGAGAGAAGGAAAGGAAGGGAGAGAGAGAGAGAAAGAAAGAAAGAAAGGGAGACGGAGAGAGAGAGAAGGAAAGGAAGGGAGAGAGAGAGAGAGAGAGAAGGAAAGGAAGGGAGAGAGAGAGAGAGAGAGAGAGAGAAAGAAAGAAAGGGAGAGGGAGAGAGAGAGAAGGAACGAAAGGAAGGGAGAGAGAGAGAGAGAGAGAAGGAAAGGAAGGGAGAGAGAGAGAGAGAGAAAGAAAGAAAGAAAGAAAGGGAGACGGAGAGAGAGAGAAGGAAAGGAAGGGAGGGAGAGAGAGAGAGAAGGAAAGGAAGGGAGAGAGAGAAAGAAAGAAAGGGAGAGAGAGAGAGAAGGAAAGGAAGGGAGAGAGAGAGAGAAGGAAAGGAAGGGAGAGAGAGAGAGAGAGCGAGAGAGAGGGAGGGACACTGCCGCCCCCTCGCACCCAGGCACCACTGCTCACCTGCTGCCACCGGTGTGTCTCCAACCATGTGCCGGTATACACTGCAAGCCACCAGGTCTGCAATCTGTAATCGAGGCCAGAGTCAATCATGGTAGAGTCCATCTCACTGCACACGGCAACAACGCCTGTCCGCCCCTGCGCACACATGCAGCCGCACCCTAGCCCCTCCCGCCAGCCAGCGCTGGCTGGCCGCCCTTGCGCACCCAGGCCCCACTGCTCACCTGCCGCCAATGGTGTGTCCACCAGTGGGCACACCACGTGCCCGTGCAAGCTCCAGGCCCCGGTCCCACCACCATGGCATGCTCCACATCATGCGGACCCGCACTGCGGCCCAGCAGGTCCCACACATGATACTGAGTCCTGAGGCATCAATGGCAGAGACCACATCAGTGCACACGTCATCATCGCAGGCTGCACACCCGCTCACCAATTCCGGTGCCACTAACCCTGTGCAACCCCAGTCAGCGCCATGTGGTGGTAGGCCCTTGATGGCCGCAAGGCTTCGGGTGCCACTAACCCTGTGCAACCCCACTCAGCGCCACGTGGTGGTAGGCCCGTGACGGCCGCATGGCTTCGGGTGCCACTAACCCTGTGCGCAACAACTCATGGGCCCTTCATGATTGAGAATCGTGCAACGTCCGCCATCCAGCCACCTCCGGCAGTGGGGAATGTGACGTTGTCGGCCCCTTATATTGGCGGGGTCACATGGCCTGTGACGCCTGTGCCGGATGGGTGTGGTGTGTGTGCAAACCTGCCCTCAGGGAGTGGTTGTGACATGCTGACAACTAGACCAGTGACCTGCAGACCACTAGCGTGTAAGCCTGCGACATGTAGCGATGTAGCCCCCCCCTCGGAGCGTAAGCTGAGTGGTCTGGCCTGGCATACACCGGACCAGCGCAGGGCTTGCAACAATGACTCGGGGGCTCTGGGCGTGGGTCAGTCCATGTCCGGACAAGGAAGTGACTAATGCGTGTGTCCCTGTTGTTGTGTCTACGGCACCCGGAACACAATCGGCAATGTAGCACACTGTGACTGGAATCCCACTAGATGAGCATCATTGATGTTAGGGGGAATCACTGACCCTACATTCATCCACACATTCATACTTGAATGATGAAAGACATGACACAGCAGTGCGTTTCTGAATGTTTAATGCCCATCCAGTGGAGTTTTGCAGCTGGAGCAGTACAGGGCCATGCCCACGGCACTTCACAAATGGGCCCGTGGAGGGCATAGCCAAAGTCCATCGGGGAATGACAAGTACAGCGGAAGAGGAAGAGTACAGTCCGCAGTCTGGTCGCCGTGTCATTGGTCCCCAAACAGGATATGGCAGTCCATGTCGCGGTCCAAGGTGAGTGCAGAAGAGTGTATCGGGGGTCAGTGGAAGGTCATGGGGCCAAGTGCGGCACCAAGCAGCAACAGGCCAGGTGGCGGAAATGAATGCTAGTGCCTCCTTCTGAACTCAATCCCATCCACGTCCTCGGATGTGTGCTCTGCCTCACCTGTGGGTGCTGCAGTTCCGGCTGCAGCACTGTGTGCCACTGACACATCAGGGGCTGGAGGTGGATTGTCGGCCGCACTGTGTGGCAGTGGCGCATCAGGTGCCGGAGTGGAAATGCCTGCCGCACTGTGAGGCACTGACACACCAGGGGGCGGAGATGTGGATGGTGTAGGAGCAGCAGCATTCATCTGTGCCACGCCTTGTGGCAGCAATGCCATGATGAGGATATGCAGGGCATGGTAGATCCCAGCTACATTTTGCTGATGTGCAGCGGTGGCTGCCATCCTTTCCGCCTCCATCCGCACCATGTCCTCCATGAGCCTCCGCATGTGTGCCAGCTCACGGCTGAGATCGCTGGAGCCACTCTGAGCAGACAGGTGTTCTTGTCTCCGAGTCATGACTCCAGCGATGTCAGCCAGGGCTCATTGGAGACCATGGAGCGGCCTGTGGGTGTCCGTTAGGGACAGGAGGTGGTCCCTGATGGGACTTAGACACCCATGGATGGCATCGAGTTCGGTAGCCATGAGGTCGAACCCCACCCGCACCTGCTCAGCCATCTCCCTCTGGCCCTCCAACACACGGCGTTGGAAGGCCATGTGTTGTTCGTGGGGGTCCTGGGAGACAGCCGGGGTTGTGGGTGCCTCCTGCTGGGTGGTTTGTGGAGTGGGTGGGGTCTCCTCGATGCAGCTGGGCTGCCCTGATCCTGGAGGTGATTGGCAGATGAGTCAATGATGTCTTGGAGGGCTTCGGTGTCGATGCTGGGGGTGTCCTCCTCATCATCAGTGAAGAGTGGCTGGGACTGCTCAGCAGGAGGTATTGACGGTGCCTCTGCAATGTGAAGGGGAGATGCTGTATTACAATGTGTCCACATGTATGTAGCCGCATGGTACATGTTCACATTCAGACAGCATGGCAATGTACATTGTGACAGTCTGTAGATCAGGGCCATGATCCAGAGTCATTGTGGGTGTGCACTGTGCTCTGCTTGATTGTGCATGTGTGCCATTGTGGCCATCTCCCCCGTCCCCCAGTACCTGGTGGTTACTCACCCTGTTGCTGTTGTGTTGTGTCATGTCGAGCAGTGTCCGCTCCCCCGACTCCTGCCACGGTCTCCACACTGATGACTGTCGACACCAGCTCCTCCATGTCATCCAGCTCCAGCTGTAGTGCAGGGCTCCCACCTCCAGTCTGCATTGATGCCTTCTGGTTGCCTGCGAGTTTCTCCTTGGTTTTGCGCTTGATGTCAATCCATCGCCTCTTCACCTCGTCCATTGACCTCTTGTGCTCTCCGACGGCATTCACCTTGTCCATGATGGACCACCATATTCCATTCTTGATGGTGTTCCATCACCTCCGTGACCAGGATCCTATTCTCCTGCGGGCCGAACCGCCTCTTCCTCTTCTTCTTGTCCTTGCCCTTCCCTGTCCCCGATGTCCCAGGCTGGTCGTCCGGGGTGCTTGTGGGGTTCCGCTCGTCCTCTGCGCCTGCTCCGTCTGCCTCCATGGTGCTTCGGTGTGGGTTATTTTGTGTTTGTGTGTTTTTTCTACTTTTGTAGTGATTTTCCCGCCTGCCGTGTGTGTATTGCAGGCCTGGCGCTGCTTATCGCTGATTTCCTCATCGCGGTTTGGCCCATCGCATGTTTTTTGTGTTGGGGTTTGGGTTTTTATCACCGTTGCGGTTGTTGTATCGCGGACATTGTCCGCGTTTTCGGGAGACTATCGCATGGTACCGCCGTGTTGTGAATTCCACGTTAACACAGGGTTATTTTCCCGCAATAGGCTGCGATGTGTGAAGTTGCATTAACATTTTTTGGAGATGTTTAGCGCACGTTCTTGTGAATATGCCCCTTTGACTTTAACTAGTCATTGTGGGACTTCTAAGACTCATATTTGCAAGTTGGGCCTAGCCTGAATGTTGACTCAAGTGAATGGGGAATAACCTGGTCCATAGTTAGAAGAATTGGAAGCTGGTGCCCACGGGGGCAGTGATAGGGTAAGGACTTTGTGAAGAGCATGTTATATTAAGTCTGCACTGTATTTCGCATTGTGTGAGTATAAATACTACTTTTTCTAGAAGAAAGTATTTGGCTGAATATTCAGTTATTGAGCTTGCTGAAACGATGTTGAGTTGTGAGCCTGCGTTCACACTATGCCTGCCTCCTCCCCAAGAAGCCTTGGACTGCTTGACTCATTCTACTACTGTGAGTCAAGTTTGGAAGGGGCACTTTGCCTAGTTGCTCAGAACCCATAGGAGGTCAGGCCCCGGGACATCAGGAGTAAAAGGCCTCAACCACCACGGTTGGGACCAACAGTTCCTACTTGCTCTGTTGCCCTCTGAAAGTGGTTCTGACAGTTAGTGTGTGTCACTGCTTACTGGGGAGTTCATAGCTGCCAACGTTTCATATCAGTTATGTGTGACATTTCTATGGTTTCAGTCTGCCCATGAGTGACATTTACTGTCTAATATGTGATTCTTCAAGTGACACTTTCTTGGGAGGAAATCAAAGTTGAGTATCTCTCTGTGAGTTTTAAGTTACAGTATACAGACATGTCACACAGCAATAAGCATGCACCTAAACCACAACAGACCTATTGGTGTTGCGTTGCCAAAGCTTATTAGCTGACTCAGATCAATGAGTAACAAAAATGATTTTGTTAATCATTAGAATTAAAAAGCTTTTAATTCTGAAAATCTTAGACCCTGAGTGGAACAATTTTGGGTCTGTGGAAGTGACAGTGGTATTTGAAGTGACTCAAAACTCCTGGTCTCACCTTCACATCATTATCTGCTGCAGATTCTCACTCTGTTAGCCTCTTACATCCTTTTCCCCGTAACATTTTCTTGAAATCCTTCATCTTCATTATCTCACACATCTTCTTCACTGTCTTTCTGTCTGTACTTCTATGTGTCTAATCTTAACTATGCTCTCTCTCGCTTTCTCTCACACACACACACAAACACACACACGCAGACACACACAGACACACATACAGTCTCCTCACCTGTAAATACACTATTTTCTTATTATTAGTTTGGTGCTGTCAGTACTTTAACAACTATGTAACTACTCCACAATCCCTTACATAAACCTGTTATTGCAATTGGCACATGATTGATAATTGTTCTGTGCACTCTGCAGGGAGGCAAAGGATTGAATGCGAATGTAGAGGAAACTACTTGATGATTCACTGAGAGGCACTGTCAAAAACTCTCACTGCCTTCAGCCATAGTACCTGAGTTGAGCTGTTAGTATTTTGTGTTGTAAACTGAGCCAATCACCCCCACTGCTCTCATCTTCAGTGAGTGCTCTGCTGATGGACTTACCTGTGTCATGACCAGAAGCAAGTCCTCCTTCCTGCAGTGCCAGACTGAGCCAGAGAGAGCGTCTCCAGACCGTGTTCTGCAAGGGGACCATTAAGCTGACAGTGACACTGCTACTGTATTTATAGCTAGGTGTCCCCTGTCTCATAGATAGTGGCTTGGTGCACTGCAGACTAAGGCTTCAATCTGCTTTGCCTGGATGCTCATTCACTGCAAATGAGCTCCGACACTACGCTAGGGCTCTCTAGTTATATGTGGGCTTGTGTTAGAACTGGGGTTTCTGTTTGTCAGAGTATGCATCCTGTGCAAGCAGGAACCACCACTCTAGTCAGGGTGAGCTTGATACACACTACAAGATAACTTGTGCTCACCCTCTGGTAGCTTATCACAGAGTAGTCAGGCTTCTCTAAGGAGCGACCCCTGACCTTGACTGGTAGGTCGCTCCCCCACCACACAGCTCCGTCTGTGTGCCCTGCTGCTGCCAGCTGATTGTGCTCGTTTTTTTTTCCTCTGTGCCCTGCTGCTGCCCCTAATTGTGCCCGTTTTTTCCTCTGTGCCCTGCTGCTGCCCCTGATTGTGCTCGTTTTTTCCTCCGTGCCCCCTTGCTGCCCCTGATTGTGCCCGTTTTTTCCTCTGTGCCCCCTTGCTGCCCCTGATTGTGCTCGTTTTTTTCCCTCTGTGCCCCCTTGCTGCCCCTGATTGTGCTCGTTTTTTCCTCTGTGCCCCCTTGCTGCCCCTGATTGTGCCCGTTTTTCCTCTGTGCCCCTTGCTGCCCCTGATTGTGCTCGTTTTCCTCTGTGCCTGTTTCCCGCCGCTGCGCCCTGCTGCCCCGCCCCCTCACTGCCCATTCGCTGCCCCATTCCCTGCTCCTCCCTCCCACCTCCCCATTTATGGCGGCCGCTGCGTGGTGAGGAGAGCGACCCCTGACCTTGACTGGTAGGTCGCTCCCCCACCACACAGCTCCGTCTGTGTGCCCTGCTGCTGCCAGCTGATTGTGCTCGTTTTTTTCCTCTGTGCCCTGCTGCTGCCCCTGATTGTGCTCGTTTTTTCCTCTGTGCCCTGCTGCTGCCCCTGATTGTGCTCGTTTTTTCCTCTGTGCCCCCTTGCTGCCCCAGATTGTGCCCGTTTTTTCCTCTGTGCCCCCTTGCTGCCCCTGATTGTGCTCGTTTTTTTCCCTCTGTGCCCCCTTGCTGCCCCTGATTGTGCTCTGCTTTTTCCTCTGTGCCCCCTTGCTGCCCCTGATTGTGCCCGTTTTTCCTCTGTGCCCCCTTGCTGCCCCTGATTGTGCTCGTTTTCCTCTGTGCCTGTTTCCCGCCGCTGCGCCCTGTGGCCCCGCCCCCTCACTGCCCATTCGCTGCCCCATTCCCTGCTCCTCCCTCCCACCTCCCCATTTATGGCGGCCGCTGCGTGGTGAGGAGAGCGAACCCTGACCTTGACTGGTAGGTCGCTCCCCCACCACACAGCTCCGTCTGTGTGCCCTGCTGCTGCCAGCTGATTGTGCTCGTTTTTTTTTCCTCTGTGCCCTGCTGCTGCCCCTGATTGTGCCCGTTTTTTCCTCTGTGCCCTGCTGCTGCCCCTGATTGTGCTCGTTTTTTCCTCTGTGCCCCCTTGCTGCCCCTGATTGTGCCCGTTTTTTCCTCTGTGCCCCCTTGCTGCCCCTGATTGTGCTCGTTTTTTTTTCCTCTGTGCCCCCTTGCTGCCCCTGATTGTGCTCGTTTTTTCCTCTGTGCCCCCTTGCTGCCCCTGATTGTGCCCGTTTTTCCTCTGTGCCCCCTTGCTGCCCCTGATTGTGCTCGTTTTTCCTCTGTGCCCCCTTGCTGCCCCTGATTGTGCCCGTTTTTCCTCTGTGCCCCCTTGCTGCCCCTGATTGTGCTCGCTTTCCTCTGTGCCTGTTTCCCGCCGCTGCGCCCCTGCGGCCCCGCCACCTCACTGCCCATTCGCTGCCCCATTCCCTGCTCCTCCCCATTTATGGCGGCCGCTGTGTGGCCGCGCAGCGGACGCGCCGCTGGCGCGCCGAAGGCGCGCCTAAGGCAAGCCCGTCTGCGCCCGTCCGCGCCTGGACCGCGCCCAGCGCCAGAACCCCTGGTCCGTGCATCGCCCGCCACATCAACAGACGCCGATACGACGCCAGCACCCTCCACGCACTCAACCCCGGAAAAGATCACGCCTGCTACAGGGCCACCCCAAAGCGCACCCAAGGGCCCTTAACCTGCCGGAACTGCAGCTTCGCCAGCACCCGCCCCGCCAAACCACCGCCCAGGAAAGAACCCAACTACCTCAGATGCATCCTCCTCAACACCCACTCCGCCCGCAAACACGCCATCGAACTCTGGGACCTTCTCGACTCAACCTCCCCAGACGTCGCCTTCCTGACGGAGACCTGGCTGAACCCCGCTTCAGCCCCCGACATCGCCATTGCCATCCCGGACGGCTACAAGATCACCCGCAGGGACCGCACCAACGGGGTCGGAGGAGGCATCGCCATCGTCCACAGGAACACCCTCAGAGTCTCAACCAACACCGACGACACCCTCAGCACCGCCGAACACATGCACTTCCAGATCCACACCGATCCCAACACCACCCTCAGAGGAACCCTCATCTACAGACCCCCGGACCCCGACCACAGTTCAGCGATTCCATCGCTGACTTCGTCAGCACACACGCCATCGCCTCCACGGACTACATCCTCCTCGGGGACCTGAACTTCCACCTCGAGAACAACAAGGACACCAACTCCACCACCTTGATCGACAACCTCGCCACCCTCGGACTCAGACAGCTCGTGACAACACCCACCCACGCCGCCGGCCACACGCTAGACTCCATCTTTTCCGCAAGCCCACACGTCTCCTTCAACCACACCTCCGAACCCCACTGGACCGACCACCACTGCATCCACTTCACCTACAGGAAGCCCACCACGCACCACCGCACCCAACAAATGCCTCGCCGCTGCTGGAGCAGAGTCACCGAAGACCAGCTAACCACCACCCTCGCCCTGAGCCCACCCGCCGAACCCTCCGACCCCGACACCGCTGCCCGCAACCTCTGACAGTGGATCGACGACTGCGCCAACACCCTCGCCTCGCTCAAGAATCCACCCAACAGCCACACCAGCAAGAAAGCCACCTGGTTCACCGAAGACCTCCAGGCCTCCAAACGAACATGCCGAAAACTGGAGAAGATCTGGCTCCACGAACGGACAGCGGACAGCTACGCCGCCCACAAGAGCGCCACCCGCAGTCACCATCACCTCATCAGATCTGCCAAAAGGGCCTCACTCAAAGACCGCCTAGACAACAATGCACACAACAGCAAAGAGCTCTTCAACATCGTGAAGGAACTCTCCAACCCCAGCTCCAACACCAACGACATCCCGCCGTCGCGAGACCTGTGCGACTCACTGGCCACCTTCTTCCACCGCAAAATCGCCGACATCCACGACAGCTTCAACACCACGACCGCCCCGGCAACCACCGAGACCACTGCCCCCATGACCACCAACCGCCTGCTCTCCTGGACCAACATCAACGACGAGGACACCAGCGAGATCATGAACACCATCCACTCCGGTTCACCGCTAGACCCGTGCCCTCACCACGTCTTCAACAAAGCCAGTACAGCCATCGCGCCCCATCTCCGGAAAATAATCAACATCTCCTTCGAGACAGCAACCTTCCCGGAAAGCTGGAAGCATGCCGAGATCACCGCCTTACTCAAGAAACCCAAGGCAGACCCCAAGGACCTCAAGAACTTCCGACCCATCTCTCTGCTCCCGTTCCCCGCAAAGGTCACCGAGAAAATCATCAACAAACAACTGACCCGCTACCTCGAGGAGAACAACATCCTGGACCCTACCCAGTCCAGCTTCCGCAGCAACCACAGCACCGAAACCGCCCTCATCGCCGCCACCGATGACATCAGGACCCTGCTAGACAACGGAGAAACAGCAGCCCTCATCCTCCTGGACCTATCAGCCGCCTTCGACACGGTCTGCCACCACACACTACGAACACGCCTTCACAACGCCGGGATCCAAGAGAAGGCCCTGGACTGGACCACATCCTTCCTTTCCGGCAGAACTCAAAGCGTCCGCCTCGCCCCTTCCGATCCAAGGCCACCAAGATCATCTGCGGCGTACCCCAAGGCTCCTCCCTCAGCCCGACGCTGTTCAACATCTACATGGCACCCTCGCCCACGTCGCACGATAGCACAACCTCAACATCATCTCCTACGCCGACGACACCCAGCTGATCCTCTCCCTCACCAAAGACCCTCACACCGCCAAAACCCACCTCCACGAAGGAATGAAGGCCGTCGCCGAATGGATGAGGACCAGCCGCCTGAAGCTGAACTCGGACAAGACGGAGGTCCTCATCCTTGGCTCCAACCCTTCAGCCTGGGACGACTCCTGGTGGCCGACATCACTGGGAACAGCCCCAACACCCACCGACCACGCACGCAACCTAGGGGTCATCCTCGACCCCACCCTCTCCATGACTAAGCAGGTCAACGCCGTTTCCTCATCCTGCTTCAACACCCTCCGAATGCTCCGCAGGATCTTCAAGTGGATCCACACCGAAACAAGAAAAACAGTCACCCAGGCCCACGTCACCAGCAGGCTGGACTACGGAAACACCCTCTACGCAGGAACGACGGCTAAGCTCCTGAGATGGCTGCAACGCATCCAGAACGCCTCTGCACATCTTATCCTCGACATCCCCCGCCGCAGCCACATCACACCCCACCTGAGAGACCTGCACTGGCTCCCTGTCAACAAGAGGATAACCTTCAAGCTCCTCACCCACGCACACAAAGCACTCCACAACTCCGGACCAGCCTACCTCAACAGACGACTCAGCTTCTACACCCCCACCCGCCAGCTCCGCTCCACCAGCCTCGCCCTCGCCACAGTCCCCCGCATCCGGAAAATGACCGGCGGCGGCAGATCCTTCTCCCACCTCGCCGCCAAGACCTGGAACACCCTCCCCACCAACCTTCGGCAGACCCAAGACCTACTGGCCTTCAGAAGACTCCTCAAGACCTGGCTCTTCGATCAGTAGCAGCACCCCCCCCTCTTCCCCCAGCGCCTTGAGACCCTCGTGGGTATGTAGTGCGCTTTATAAGTGACCTGATTGATTGATTGATTGAATGTATAAAGTATTTGTGCAACACACACTCACAGTAACACAATGAAAACATCAGAAAAATACTCCACACAATGTAAGAAAAAGAGATTATGTTTTTATGAGTAAAACAAGACCAAAATGACAAAAATCTAATTACTAGAACCGGAGTTATGAATTTTTAAAGAATAAATCAAAAAGTAGTGTCTAGAAACATATAACGCTTAGGGGTTACTTGAGGCTGTGTTGGACCAGGGGACATCCAAAGTTCAGGCCGACCACGATGGAGGGCAGGCTGGCTATAGGACTCACGCAGGTCCTGCTGAAAAAGAACCTTTGGATAGAGCAAGTGTTGACGTTGAAAACTCAATGTGTCGGTTCTGATCCACACCGGCGATGAAGGCTTTGTCGACGAACGTCTTTATGATGCAGGTGCTGTATTGTCATCGAGCCGCGCTGTTCGACATCATTGAGCAGCTCAGTCCATCGAAGCGATATCATGGATTGAATACTGCGCCGGAGTCGAATGGCAATGCATCGGTTCCGATCGGAGCAAAGTCGTCACTGCATCGATTTTGATGGTTCTGTGCAGCAGAGGTCACCTTTCAAAGGCCCAGGACTGGATTGGCACCACTTGGCAGGGCAGAACTCACAGATGGAAGAGTCCTGGTGCTGTTGCATGGTTGAAGGAAGTCTTTAATGACCCTGAGATGTCAGAACAGAAGGCAAGCCAGCAAGCCCTTGGAATAATTCTGAGTTCAATTGCAATGGGTCCAGTCGTTGTCCTCAGCAGGGCAGCAGAGCAAAGCATAAAAGCAGTTCTTCCAGAGTAGCAGTCGAGCAGAGTGGCAATCCTTGTAGCACAGCAGTCTTTACTCCTGGCAGAGGTTTTCACAGGTCCAGTAGTGTACTGTCTTGGTAGGGTCAGAGATCCAGTACTTATACATAGTTGTGCCTTTCAAGTGAGGGTGACTTCAAAGCAGGCCCTTGAAGTGCACGGGTCCCCCTTTCTTCCCAGCCCTAGCTCCATACTGCCAGTAGGGGGTAATCTGCCCTCAGTCATTAGTGTCATCTCCTCCTCCTTCTTCCTGCCCAGGAAGAGCTATCAGAATGCAGATGAATTCTCTGTCACAATGTCACACCCACCCTTCCTGTGTTGTGGCTATTTAGAGGGAATGCACAAAGTGTAGCTGTCACCCAAAGCAGATGTGTATTTGAGACAGTCTGCAAGGCACACAGAGCAGTAAGAGCAGAGAAAGGCCCACTGTCTAAAAATGGCATTTCTAAAATAGTAATGTTAAATTAAATGTTACCATTAAAGAGGACCTATCATTACCATTCCAAAGATATAAAACATGATGCAGCTACTTCTTTCTGATCAGGAATTACAGCTTAAAAGTGTTTTAAGGAATTCTCAACGCTAGCCTATGAGAGGATTAGGCTTCACAGTAGTGAAAAACAAATTTAGCTATTTGTCACGACCAGGACATTTAAAATTGTAAAGTACATTCCTATTTTTAGTTACACAGCACCCTTCCCTTAGGGCTACCTAGGGCCTACCATAGGGGTGACTTATGTGTAATAAAAGGGGAATTTAAGGCTTGACAAGTGGTTTTAAATGTCAAGTTGAAGTGGCAGTAAACTGCACACCCAGGCCTTGTAATGGCAGGCCTGAGACAGGTTTCAGAGGCTACTTGTGTGTGTGGCCCAATCAATGCTGCAGTCCCACTGGTGTTACAGCAAACAAATGATGGACGGAATGCTGACAATACAAACATTCTCCCCCAGTCAAAAGATCTGGGTTAAATCCATCGTTCTTTTGCCCACTTCGCCACCCCAGTTTGGACCCAGCCATATGCAAATCAGTCTTGACCCTGTGCCCCATGGGAACAGTCCAGACCGAACTGCCAGGCCAGGTCCTCCCTGGACCGGAAACAAGCATCCTTGGACCGGTTTCAGGGTATGTCACCCTTCTTCAGCCAGGCTAGCTTGAATCCAGTGGCACAGTGAGCAAGGGACCCACGTCTGGGCATACCCATCTGTAGGAGAGTAGGATCTGCCTCTTATGTTGCCCCCACTTTTTTTCTGATGTTTACACTGGTTTCTGGCTATAGTCTGGCTGGGTCCCTGCTAATCAGGGCCCCAGCCTCTCTGTTCTCTCTAAATGACTTGGAGTGCACTCTAGGTGCACTAGTGATTGGATACTGTGGGACCTTATGAGTCCCTAGTATATGGTACCTTAGGTACTAAGGGCATAGGTACTTCACAGGCCTACCAGGGGCTGCAGCATGTATTATGCCACCCCTGGGAAGCAGACTAAATCTGACACCACAGGCCTGCTACTGCAGCCTGGGTGAGGTGGTGCTAGCACTCCTCACTGAGATATAGGTTCCCTATATCTCTCCTACACACACATATAAACCTATCAGTCACCCCTAAGGCAGGCCCTATCAATCCTGAGGGCAGGGTGCTTGGCTTCTATGTGAGGGGGTGCCTCTGCCTGAGCAGGGCCCCTCTGCAGCTCTCAGAGTCAATTCTCTGGTGCTTTTTGTGGATGCGGGTAAACCATATACTCTTAAGTGCATTATATCCTCGCGGTAAAATGCTAACTTTGGAATGGCTGCATCAAAACATGTCGTGTTTGGTGTCAAACATCTTGGAATACTACCCCCCGCCAGTCCTGGTGGCGGGGGTAGCATTCCACCCTTCTAGAGGGATAGACATGTACCTACTGTGGAAACGCGGTAGAATCCTGCAGAGCCCTGGCATCACAAAATGGATGCCACCAGTCACAGAGACTGGGCTGCCCTCCTGCTGATGACCAACACTCGCAGTGGAGGAAGCCCAACAATAGATATCCTGTCCCAAGGGGTGTGACCACCTCCCAGACAGGGTTTAGTGTATTGGGGCTGGGTGGGTGCACTCTTAGAGTGCTTTGAAGTCCTGCACTGGGGGAGCAGAAGGCTCCTCTGTGCATACCCCAGTTCAAACCGGCTCAGGGGCTACCTGCCCCTGCTCTGGCGTGAAACTGGACAAAGGGAAGTGGGTGTAGCCACCCACTCCCCTGACCCTCCCATAGGTAGGGTCATAGAGCTGGTCCCTCCCTTTCTTTTAGTATAAGAGGGGGAACCTGTGCATTGCAAACTAGATATCCCTGGACGACGCTCTACAAGAAGAATCCCGGACCTTCGACGTTCCACTACCTTTGGAAGACTGAAGAATCTCCCTTGGAGTCAAGCAGTGACTCCCCTGCTTGGCAGGAACCAAAAACTACAAACGACGGTCGCAAACTACGCTGCTCCCGCCGGAGTCCGAAGGCCCTGCAGCTCAAGACGTGGATTTCCTGACTTCTCAAAGGCCATCGTGAGTCCCCAGTGAAGCTGAGGCCAGTGGACCCCAAGAGTGATGAGGAACCGCGACCCCTAGGTACCGTGCACTATTGTCGAGTGCAACCCCTTCACAACGTTCTATGAACTTGTGCTTTGGACCACGTATGGTCCTAGCCTCCAGCAGGAAGCCCTCCAAAGATCAGAGGCCTACCATGTCCCGAGTGACCGTGGGCCCCTGCTGAGCGAATCCTCCCGAGGCGTCTTTGCGATCCCTTGCCCGCCGGCTTGTGGGTCCCCAGAAGGCTTTCCTACAGAACCAAAGGGCTCCCCTGGTTGATTCAGGCCTGCCCTGACTTACCTTCGCTGGGTGAGTCCCTCAGACCTTGCTGGTCTGCGCCATTGACTTTTTACACTTTCCCCAGACTTGCTGTTACCAAGGCTTGTTGGCTCCAATCGAGTCGCCGACACGGCAGTAAGCTGCAGACATCGTGGTGCACACCGAATCCAGCTCCTGGTTGTCGTCGACGCCTCCTGGACCTTGTGGCTGAAGAGTCAAGGCACCCGTGACCGACCTGAATCTTGCGACGACGGTGGGCATCCATCTTCCTTGCCCCGAGTCACTGCCAAGTGACTTTGAACACTGTCCCCTCTGCTTTCAGGTCTTCCATCTTCTGAATCCAGGCTTGGATTCCTCCGGACACTTCTCCTGTCGCCGCGAGCAGCAAGTCTTCACTGGCTCCCATTGAAAACGACGCCGCGACCCGACACCAAAGAACACCTATGCACCCGGCTCCCCTGGGTGAGGTAACTTCAGCACTACGGTGCTCCGGTGGGTGTGGGCCCTAGAACTACTTATCCTGTAAGTGACTTGCTTGTAGCTACCCTAGAAGTGCCCTAAAACTCTTACTTTCCAAGTGCGACTATCGCGCTGACTCGTACATGGTTCGCGTCTGTGTTATACACACCGCGTCCAACTCCCTTGCAACTCTATCTGTAACCGCGTCCTTCGACTCGTACAAGGACCGATCGGTGTGTTCGCCTCGAACACGCAAGGGACCTTTAACATTGAAATCTCAATCGCGTCTGTTCGCATAGACTCGTACAGGACTCGCACCGGTGCCAGGACACCGCGTCCGTCCCCTGTGGGTCTCCTACAACTACCTGGGGTGGTTCTTGGGGTCCCTCGATTCTAGATGCCCTAGACCTAGGTCTAGCCAAACTAAGATTGTGATATTCGATTGTGCTAAACTTATTTTGATAACATTTGATTTGTACATATGTTCCTGACTTCTAATCTCATAAAGAGATTAGTAGAGAGTTGTTTATTAATAAATACATATATATTTGATATATATACCTGTGTGGTGTCTTTTCATTTGGTGATTCAAGAGATTGTGTGGTAAAACAAGCTGCTTTACATTCCTTCAAGACTTAGCCTGAAGGCTGCTCTCCACAGCTACCACTAGGATAGCTTTCTTTAAAGGTTGTCTTAAACCTATCTACCATAAGAGTCGAATTGTTCTGGTGCAAGGTGTCCACTTTAATTAGTGAACAGCATATACCAGGCCAATTTCTCACATTGGTGGGCAGCGTGTGGGATTCCAGCTTGCTATTGTTTTACCAGAAAATCTCTATTTGAATTACTAACTGAAAACCACTATAGGTACTTAAGGTACATATAAAGTCAAGCTTAGTATCAATAAGTTCTACTGAACTTAGAGCTGTGTGCCAAGGGATAGCACACCCTTTCTACAGCTCAAGCTAGTATCAGTAGGCCACAAACTAGTGTAGGTAGTACAACACTGCACAACACTAGAATGTCCTTAAAGGGTGGAACCAGTGGATCCACTCAGCCTCAGTATAAGGACATGGCTTTCTCTGACTTGAGAGCCATGTGTGTTGAAAGACACCTGAAGCTAGGACAGAGTCCCTCCACACTACACCTGATAGATCTGCTGACAGCAGATGATCTTAGATTGGCTCTAGGAGCTAATGGGTCTGAATCAGGGGGTGGGTCAATTACAGTGTCTGGGTCAGATGATGAAAATCAGAATGACCAAGACTCTGTGATTGAAGGGCCAGGCTCGAAGGGGCCTGAAAAGGACAGAGGAATTCTCCCTAAAAGAACTGACAGAGTGGATGAGAGGCATAGGTCCCCTTCCAGGGAATCTGACCACTCTTATCACTCTGGCAGAGAATTTGTCCAGCAGAGGAACTCATACTTTCCCATAAGAGAGAGCTCCTCTGACAGAATGTGCAAACTGCTGCAGTATGAGGAAGCAAGAGTTGCCCTCAGAACCAAGCAGTTGGCACTGGATAGAGAAGCCCTGGAGATCCAGAGAGCTTCTAGAAGAGAGGGGTTAGAAACCCTTGGTGGCAGCAACAGTGTCCCTAGAGGCAGAGAATCTATTCCAGACCATAGGAACCTGAGCAAGGTTGTTCCTCCCTACCAGAGTGGGGATGATATCCACAAGTGGATAACTGCTATGGAGAGGGCCTGTAGAGTACAGCAGGTCCCCCAAAAGCAGTGGGCAGCAATCTTGTGGCTCTCCTTTTCAGACAAAGGTAGAGACAAGCTCCTCACTGTTAGAGAAGAGGATGCTGATAATTATGAAGTCCTGAAGAGTGCACTGATAGATGGGTTTGGCTTAACCACTGAGCAGTACAGGTTGAAGTTCAGAGACACCCAGAAGGCACAGACTCAGGACTGGACTGCCTTTGTAGATTGTGCAACCAAGGCTCTGGAGGGTTGGCTGGTTGGCAGTAGGGTTACTGATTTCAAGGGATTGTATAATCTGATGATGAGAGAACAGATCCTTAATAATTGCCAGAACCAGTTGTTGCATCAATACCTGGTGGACTCAGATCTGACCTCTCCCCAAGAATTGGGAAAGAAAGCAGACAAATGGGTCAGAACCAGGGTAAGGCAGAAACCCCAGAACCAAGGGGTGACACCAAGAAGCAAGATCCTAAGGGCTCTGAGAAAAGTGGGGATAAGTCAAAAGACCAGAAGTCTTCACAAGGGCCCCAAAAATCTGCATCTGGTGGGGAGTCACAATCCAACAAGGGAAAAGGCCAAAAGAAGCCCTGGTGCAAATTCTGTAAACAGAAAGGGCACTGGACTTCTGATTGTAACAAGTCCAAAGACCAAACCACCACCACTCCTGCCCCTAAGGCAACTGTTCCCCCTAGCTCAGCTACTGGTGGAGGTGGTACTCAGAATAAGGGTGTAGTAGGGTTGACCCTGGGTTCTGAAGTGGACTCTGACCTAGTCAGAGTGCCCACTCAGGCAATGCTGATTTGTGATGGAGACCTTGATATGTCCTTCCTAGTAAGCCCCAGTAATCTGGGCAAATACAAACAGCAGCCTGTAATAAATGGCAAACAGGCTTTGGCATTTAGGGACACAGGTGCTAGTGTCACCATGGTGGCAGAGGATCTTGTGGACCCTGGACAGATCATCCTGGGCGAAATGTACCAGGTGACCAATGCAAGCAATGTCAGGACCAACCATAGTCTGGCAGTTGTGAATTTCTCCTGGGGAGAGGTAACTGGCCTCAAGAAGGTTGTAGTCAGTGCAGACCTCCCTGTCGAATGTCTATTGGGCAATGATCTAGAGACTTCAGCCTGGTCTGAAGTAGAGTTATGGACTCATGCTGAGATGTTGGGCATCCCTGCAGAGGTATTTGCTGTGACCAGGTCACAAGCAAGAATGCATAACACTGAACCAGCTCTGGATCCTGGAACAATGGACCAGATGCTTCCCAAGAGGAGGATCAGTAGGGTAAAGGCAGTGCCTTCCCCTCTGTCTCAGATCACAGATTCACCCCCAGAGGGAGGTGAAGCAGATCCTGAAGAAGGAACTGCCCCAGAGGGACTTGAGCCTGATCAGGTTGAGTTCTTGGGGGCAGGGGGCCCTTCTAGGGAAGATCTGAGTAAGGAGCAACAGTGCTGCCCCTCTCTTGAACCCCTCAGACAGCAGGCTGCTGCTGAGGCTGCTGGGAGTGCTAGTGGGTCCCATAAAGTTTATTGGGATGAGGGACTCCTATATTCTGAGGGTAGAGATCCAGCCCCTGGAGCCACCAGGAGGATGGTAATACCTCAGAAGTTTAGGGGTTCCTCTTGACCCTAGCACATGATATCCCTTTGGCAGGTCACTTGGGCCAAAACAAGACCTGGGACAGGCTTGTTCCACATTTTCATTGGCCACATATGTCAGAGGACACAAAGGAGTTTTGTCGCTCCTGTGTCACATGCCAAGCCAGTGGTAAGGCAGGTGGCACAACAAAGGCCCCCTGATACCACTACCTGTGGTGGGGGTACCCTTTGAAAGGGTAGGGATTGACATTGTTGGTCCCCTTGACCCTCAAACTGCATCTGGGCACAGGTTTATCCTGGTGGTAGTGGATCATGCCACCAGGTACCCAGAAGCAATTCCCCTGAGGACCACCACAGCCCCTGTGGTGGCAAGAGCCCTCATTGGAGTTTTCTCCAGAGTGGGTTTCCCAAAAGAGGTCATTTCTAACAGAGGTACCAACTTCATGTCAGGATATTTGAAGGCAATGTGGAAGGAGTGTGGTGTAACTTATAAGTTCACCACCCCGTATCACCCACAATGCAATGGGCTAGTTGAACGCTTCAACAAAACCCTGACGGGAATGATTAAAGGACTCCCAGAGAAGCTTAGGCGGAAATGGGACCTTCTTCTTCCCTGCCTGTTGTTTGCATACAGAGAGGTTACACAGAAGGGGGTTGGTTACAGCCCATTTGAGCTTCTGTTTGGGCATCCTGTGAGAGGTCCATTGTGTTTGGTAAAAGAGGGCTGGGAGTTACCTCTCAAGCCCCCCAAACAAGATGTGATGGACTATGTACTTGGTCTCCGCTCCCGGATGGCTGAGTACATGAAAAAGGCAACCAAAAACCTGGAGGCCAGCCAAGAATTACAAAAAGCTTGGCATGACCAAAAGGCTGTACTGACTGTATACCAGCCAGGACAGAAAGTGTGGGTGTTGGAGCCTGTGGCCCCAGCAGCCCTCCAGGGCAAGTGGAGTGGCCCCCTTACAATAGTTGAACAGAAGGGAGAAGTCACCTACCTGGTGAATCTTGGAACTCCCAGGAGCCCCCTGAGGGTGCTCCATGTCAACAGATTAAAGCCATATGTTGACAGGGCTGACATGGGCTTGCTCATGGCAACTGATGAGGACCAGGAGGAGGAGAGTGACCCTCTCCCTGACCTGCTCTCTCAGAACCCTGATGATGGGTCAGTAGATGGTGTTGCTTTGGCAAGCAGCCTCACTGACCATCAGCAAACTGAGTGCAGACAAGTTCTGCAACAGTATAGACATATGTTTAGCCTGACCCCCAGTTAGACTACCTGGTGCACCCATGAGGTGGACACTGGGGACAGTCTGCCTGTCAAGAGTAAAATCTACAGGCAACCTGACCATGTCAGGGACTGTATCAGGACTGAAGTCCAGAAAATGTTGGAGCTAGGTGTAATTGAGCCTTCAGATAGCCCTTGGGCTAGCCCAGTAGTCCTGGTACCCAAGCCTCATACACAGGGTGGTAAGAAAGAAATGAGGTTTTGTGTAGACTACAGAGGCCTCAATGCAGTCACTAGGACTGATGCCTATCCCATACCAAGGGCAGATGAGCTGATTGATACTTTGGCCTCAGCCAAGTATCTAAGTACATTTGACCTAACAGCTGGCTACTGGCAGATCAGATTAGCTGATGATGCAAAAGCCAAAACAGCATTTTCGACCTCTAGTGGGCACTACCACTTTGTGGTGATGCCCTTTGGATTGAAAAATGCCCCTGCCACTTTTCAGAGGTTGGTGAATAAAGTTCTGGCAGGGATGGAAACTTATTGCTCAGCTTATCTAGATAATATTGCTGTCTTTAGTTCCTCCTGGCAGGATCACCTGGTCCACCTCAGAAATGTTTTGGAGGCTCTGCAGAAAGCAGGCCTCACTATCAAGGCCACTAAGTGCCAGATAGGGCAGAGTCAGGTTGTGTACCTGGGCCACCTTGTAGGTGGAGGCCAGGTTCAGCCTTTACAGAGCAAAATCCAAACCATAATGGAATGGGTTGCTCCAACCACCCAGACACAGGTGAGAGCCTTCTTAGGCCTGACTGGGTACTATAGGAGGTTTGTCAAGGGATATGGATCTATAGTGACCCCCTTGAATGATCTGACCTCAAAGAAAATGCCAAAAAGGTTCAGTGGACAGCTAGCTGTCAGAAGGCATTTGAAGACCTAAAGCAGGCCATGTGCACTGCCCCCATCTTACAGAGTCCAGACTACACCAAAAGTTCATTGTCCAAACAGATGCTTCTGAGCTGGGTGTGGGAGCTGTACTGTCTCAACTGAATGATGAAGGTCAAGACCAGCCAGTAGCTTTTATTAGCAGAAGGCTGACCCCTAGAGAGAAACGTTGGTCAGCTATAGAGAGGGAGGCCTTTGCTGTGGTGTGGGCCCTGAAGAAGCTGAGGCCATACTTGTTTGGCACTCACTTCATAGTTCAGACTGACCACAAGCCCCTCCTATGGCTTAAACAGATGAAAGGTGAAAACCCAAAACTTTTGAGGTGGTCCATTTCCCTACAGGGGATGGACTATACAGTGGAACATAGACCTGGGACCCAACATGCCAATGCAGATGGACTCTCAAGGTATTTCCACTTAGAACACGAAGACTCAACTGGTCAAGGTTAGTTTAGTGTCCCTGCGTTTGGGGGGTTGTGTAGGAGAGTAGGATCTGCCTCTTATGTTGCCCCCACTTTTTTTCTGATGTTTACACTGGTTTCTGGCTATAGTCTGGCTGGGTCCCTGCTAATCAGGGCCCCAGCCTCTCTGTTCTCTCTAAACGACTTGGCGTGCACTCTAGGTGCACTAGTGATTGGATACTGTGGTACCTTATGAGTCCCTAGTATATGGTACCTTAGGTACTAAGGGCATAGGTACTTCACAGGCCTACCAGGGGCTGCAGCATGTATTATGCCACCCCTGGGAAGCAGACTAAATCTGACACCACAGGCCTGCTACTGCAGCCTGGGTGAGGTGGTGCTAGCACTCCTCACTGAGATATAGGTTCCCTATATCTCTCCTACACACACATATAAACCTATCAGTCACCCCTAAGGCAGGCCCTATCAATCCTGAGGGCAGGGTGCTTGGCTTCTATGTGAGGGGGTGCCTCTGCCTGAGCAGGGCCCTCTGCAGCTCTCAGAGTCCATTCTCTGGTGCTGTTTGTGGATGCGGTTAAACCATATACTCTTAAGTGCATTATATCCTCGCGGTAAAATGCTAACTTTGGAATGGCTGCATCAAAACATGTCGTGTTTGGTGTCAAACATCTTGGAATACTACCCCCCGCCAGTCCTGGCGGCGGGAGTAGCATTCCACCCTTCTAGAGGGATAGACATGTACCTACTGTGGAAACGCGGTAGAATCCTGCAGAGCCCTGGCATCACAAAATGGATGCCACCAGTCACAGACACTGGGCTGCCCTCCTGCTGATGACCAACACTCGCAGTGGAGGAAGCCCAACAATAGATATCCTGTCCCAAGGGGGTGTGACCACCTCCCAGACAGGGTTTAGTGTATTGGGGCTGGGTGGGTGCACTCTTAGAGTGCTTTGAAGTCCTGCACTGGGGGAGCAGAAGGCTCCTCTGTGCATACCCCAGTTCAAACCGGCTCAGGGGCTACCTGCCCCTGCTCTGGCCCGAAACTGGACAAAGGGAAGTGGGTGTAGCCACCCACTCCCCTGACATTCCCATAGGTAGGGTCATAGAGCTAGTCCCTCCCTTTCTTTTAGTATAAGAGGGGGAACCTGTGCATTGCAAACTAGATATCCCTGGACGATGCTCTACATGAAGAATCCCGGACCTTCGACGTTCCACTACCTTTGGAAGACTGAAGAATCTCCCTTGGAGTCAAGGAGTGACTCCCCTGCTTGGCAGACACCAAAAACTACAAACGACGGTCGCAAACTACACTGCTCCCGCTGGAGTCCAAAGTCCCTGCAGCCCAAGAAGTGGATTTCCTGACTTTGCAAAGGCCATCGTGAGTTCCCAGCAAAGCTGAGGCCAGTGGACCCTAAGAGTGACGAGGAACCGTGACCCCTGGGTACCCTGCACTATTGTCGAGTGCAACCCCTTCACAACATTCTATGAACTTGTGCTTTGGACCACGTGTGGTCCTAGCCGCCAGCAGGAATCCCTCCGAAGATCAGAGGCCTACCATATACCGAGTGACCGTGGGCCCCTGCTGAGCGAATCCTCCCGAGGCGTCTTTGCGATCCCTTGCCCGCTGGCTTGTGGGTCCCCAGAAGGCTTTCCTACAGAACCAAAGGGCTCCCCTGGTTGCTCCAGGCCTGCCCTGACTTACCCTTGCTGAGTGAGTCCCTCAGACCTTACTGGTCTGCGCCATTGACTTTTTACACTTTCCCCGAGACTTGCTGTTACCAAGGCTTGTTGGCTCCAATTGAGTCGCCGACACCGCAGTAAGCTGCAGACATTGTGGTACACGCGGAATCCAGCTCCTGGTTGTTGTCGACACCTCCTGGACCTCGTGGCTGAAGAGTCAAGGCACCCATGACCGACCTGAATCTTGCAACGACGGTGGGCATCCATCTTCCTTGCCCCGAGTCACTGCCAAGTGACTTTGAATACTGTCCCCTCTGCTTTCAGGTCTTCCATCTTCTGAATCCAGGCTTGGATTCCTCCGGACACTTCTCCTGTCGCCGCGAGCAGCAAGTCTTCACTGGCTCCCATTGAAAACGACGCCGCGACCCGACACCAAAGAACACCTATGCACCCGGCTCCCCTGGGTGAGGTAACTTCAGCACTACGGTGCTCCGGTGGGTGTGGGCCCTAGAACTACTTACCCTGTAAGTGACTTGCTTGTAGCTACCCTAGAAGTGCCCTAAAACTCTTACTTTCCAACTGCGACTATCGCGCTGACTCGTACATGGTTCGCGTCTGTGTTAGACACACCGCGTCCAACTCCCTTGCAACTCTATCTGTAACCGCGTCCTTCGACTCGTACAAGGACCGATCGGTGTGTTCGCCTCGAACACGCAAGGGACCTTTAATATTGAAATCTCAATCGCGTCTGTTCGCATAGACTCGTACAGGACTCGCACCGGTGCCAGGACACCGTGTCCGTCCCCTGTGGGTCTCCTACAACTACCTGGGGTGGTTCTTGGGGGTCCCTCGATCCTAGATGCCCTAGACCTAGGTCTAGCCAAACTAAGATTGTGATATTCGATTGTGCTAAACTTATTTTGATAACATTTGATTTGTACATATGTTCCTGACTTCTAATCTCATAAAGAGATTAGTAGAGAGTTGTTTATTAATAAATACATATATATTTGATATATATACCTGTGTGGTGTCTTTTCATTTGGTGATTCAAGAGATTGTGTGGTAAAACAAGCTGCTTTACATTCCTTCAAGACTTAGCCTGAAGGCTGCTCTCCACAGCTACCACTAGGATAGCTTTCTTTAAAGGTTGTCTTAAACCTATGTACCATAAGAGTCGAATTGTTCTGGTGCAAGGTGTCCACTTTAATTAGTGAACAGCATATACCAGGCCAAGTTCTCACACCATCCCACTTAGGGCGAAAAGTGTTACATCAAACAAATGATGGACGGAATGCTGACAATGCAAACATTCTCCCCCAGTCAAAAGATCTGGGTTAAATCCATCGTTCTTTTGCCCACTACGCCACCCCAGTTTGGACCCAGCCATATGCAAATCAGTCTTGACTCTGTGCCCCATGGGAACAGTCCAGACCGAACTGCCAGGCCAGGTCCTCCCTGGACCGGAAACAAGCATCCTGGGACCGGTTTCAGGGTATGTCACCCTTCTTCAGCCAGGCTAGCTTGAATCCAGTGGCACAATGAGCAAGGGACTCACGTCTAGGCATACCCATCCCACTTAGGGCAAAAAGTGTTACAGCAAACAAATGATGGACGGAATGCTGACAATGCAAACATTCTCCCCCAGTCAAAAGATCTGGGTTAAATCCATCGTTCTTTTGCCCACTACGCCACCACAATTTGGACCCAGCCATATGCAAATCAGTCTTGACCCTGTGCCCCATGGGAACACTCCAGACTGAACTGCCAGGCCAGGTCCTCTCTGGACCGGAAACAAGCATCCTGGGATCAGTTTCAGGGTATGTCACCCTTCTTCAGCCAGGCTAGCTTGAATCCAGTGGCACAGTGAGCAAGGGACCCATGTCTGGGCATACCCATCCCACTTAGGGCGAAAAGTGTTACAGCAAACAAATGATGGACGGAATGCTGACAATGCAAACATTCTCCCCCAGTCAAAAGATCTGGGTTAAATCCATCGTTCTTTTGCCTACTACGCCACCCCAGTTTGAACCCAGCCATATGCAAATCAGTCTTGACCCTGTGCCCCATGGGAACAGTCCAGACCGAACTGCCAGGCCAGATCCTCCCTGGACCGGAAACAAGCATCCTGGGGCCAGTTTCAGGGTATGTCACCTTTCTTCAGCCAGGCTAGCTTGAATCCAGTGGCACAGTGAGCAAGGGTCCCACGTTTGGGCATACCCATCCCACTTAGGGCAAAAAGTGTTACAGCAAACAAATGATGGACGGAATGCTGACAATGCAAACATTCTCCCCCAGTCAAAAGATCTGGGTTAAATCCATCGTTCTTTTGCCCACTATGCCACCCCAGTTTGGACCCAGCCATATGCAAATCAGTCTTGACCCTGTGCCCCATGGGAACAGTCCAGACCGAACTGCCAGGCCAGGTCCTCACTGGACTGGAAACAAGCATCCTGGGACCGGTTTCAGGGTATGTCACCCTTCTTCAGCCAGGCTAGCTTGAATCCAGTGGCACAGTGAGCAAGGGACCCACGTCTGGGCATACCCATCCCACTTAGGGCGAAAAGTGTTACAGCAAACAAATGATGGATGGAATGCTGACAATGCAAACATTCTCCCCCAGTCAAAAGATCTGGGTTAAATCCATCGTTCTTTTGCCCACTACGCCACCCCAGTTTGGACCCAGCCATATGCAAATCAGTCTTGACCCTGTGCCCCATGGGAACAGTCCAGACCGAACTGCCAGGCCAGGTCCTCCCTGGACCGGAAACAAGCATCCTGGGACCGATTTCAGGGTATGTCACCCTTCTTCAGCCAGGCTAGCTTGAATCCAATGGCACAATGAGCAAGGGACCCACGTCTGGGCATACCCATCCCACTTAGTGCGAAAAGTGTTAAAGCAAACAAATGATGGACAGAATGCTGACAATGCAAACATTCTCCCCCAGTCAAAATATCTGGGTTAAATCCATCGTTCTTTTGCCCACTACGCCACCCCAGTTTGGACCCAGCCATATGCAAATCAGTCTTGACCCTGTGCCCCATGGGAACAGTCCAGACCGAACTACCAGGCCAGGTCCTCCTTGGACCGGAAACAAGCATCCTGGGACTGGTTTCAGGGTATGTCACCCTTCTTCAGCCAGGCTAGCTTGAATCCAGTGGCACAGTGAGCAAGGGACCCACGTCTGGGCATACCCATCCCACTTAAGCCGAAAAGTGTTACAGCAAACAAATGATGGACAGATTGCTGACAATGCAAACATTCTCCCCCAGTCAAAAGATCTGGGTTTAATCCATTGTTCCTTTGCCCACTACGCCAACCCAGTTTGGACACAGCCATATGCAGATCAGTCTTGACCCTGTGCCCCATGGGAACAGTCCAGACCGAACTGCCAGTCCAGGTCCTCCCTGGACCGGAAACAAGCATCCTGGGACCGGTTTCAGGGTATGTCATCCTTCTTCAGCCAGGTTAGCTTGAATCCAGTGGCACAGTGAGCAAGGGACCCACGTCTGGGCAAACGCATCCCACTTAGGGCGAAAAGTGTTACAGCAAACAAATGATGGAAGGAATGCTGACAATGCAAACATTCTCCCCCAGTCAAAAGACCTGGGTTAAATCCATCGTTCTTTTGCCCACTACGCCACCCCAGTTTGGACCCAGCCATATGCAAATCAGTCTTGACCCTGTGCCACATGGGAACAGTCCAGACCGAACTGCCAGGCCAGGTCCTCCCTGGACCGGAAACAAGCATCCTGGGACCAGTTTCAGGGTATGTCACCCTTCTTCACCCAGGCTAGCTTGAATCCAGTGGCACAGTGAGCAAGGGACCCACGTCTGGGCATTCCCATCCCACTTAGGGCGAAAAGTGTTACAGCAAACAAATGATGGACGGAATGCTGACAATGCAAACATTCTCCCCCAGTCAAAAGATCTGGGTTAAATCCATTGTTCTTTGCCCCCTACGCCACCCCAGTTAGGACCCAGCCATATGCAAATCAGTCTTGACCCTGTGCCCCATGGGAACAGTCCAGACCGAACATTTCATTTACTTGCCCTGGGTATGTGATATACCACTTTACATGGGGCTTACAAGTAAAATAAATATGTCGATTGAGTATGCACCAATGTTACCCTGTTTAGGTGAGAAGCACATGCACTTTAGGGCTGGTCAGCTGTGGTACAGTGCTCAGAGTCCTAAGGCCATCAAAAAGATACAGCAAAAAGAGGAGATAAGCAGGCACAAAGTTTGAGGAAAGACCACCCAAAGGATGACATGTCTAACAGCTAGTGTCATGTCTCATGTCAGCCTCTTGCAGCTGCTCGTTATCGTCATCGATCCAGCACTTGCAGTCAGTGGCAGGGAGACAGGCACTGGCTCCATTAAGTTTGTGCATGCTCTGGGAGTATTACCTTTGCCACTTTGCACATGTGCCCTGTTGGAAATGGCCCTTTTTGAAGGGTTATCCCCAAACGTTTTGCTTCTTCCTCCTATTTTTTCCTGACCTGTGTTTGTTGGCTATAGGACTTTGGGCACTTTACCACTGCTGATCAGTGCTAAAGTGCATATGCTCTCTGTGTAAATTGTTATTGTGATTGGTTATCCATGATCTGCATATTTTATTTACCAGTTGGTCCCTAGTAAAGTGCACTGAGTGTGCCAGGGCTGGTAAATCAAATGCTACTAGTAGGCCTGCAGCACTGGTTGTGCCACCCACATGAGTAGCCCTGAAAAGATGTCTCAGGCCTGCCACCGCGGTGACTGCGCGCAGTTTGTTAACTGCCATGTCGACTTGGCAAGTGCACCCACTTGCCAGGCCCCACCCTTCCCTTCTCTTACATATTGGACACCCCTATGGTAGGCCCAAGATACCCCCCTGGGCAGGGTGCAGTGTATGTGACAGGTAGGACATGTACTGGTGTGTAACATGTCCTGATAGTGAAATACTGCCAATTTCGTTTTTCACTATTAAAAGGCTATCTTGCCCCATAGGACAGAATGGGGAATACTTTGTAACATTTTACAAGCATATCTTCCCATAGGGATAAGATGGAAAAATGGAGATTGGTGTCCCTGAACTCAGGATTTAATAACACGTCTTTTAGTAAAGATGGTTTTTAAATTGTGTGTTTGAAAATAGCACTTTTAGAAAGTGGCTATTTTCTTGTTCAACCATCCTGTGTGCCTCTGCCTGTTTGTGGATTGACTGTCTGGCTTTGGAGTGACAGGGGCTGGGGAGGTGCAGTGGCTCCAGGAGTCTGGATGAGTCAGCACTAGGCTGAATTGGCCTGATCTGCATTTGGAGTGGTGGGAGGAGTAGCACCTGTACCTGAATAGGGCTGTGCCTGCCTTCCACAATGCTTGCTCTGCCCCCCTGTGGTGTGTCTGGAGCCAAGGCTCACACTGACAATGGATGTTGTTGTGCACTTGCAGAGTGCCCCCCAGAACTGGTTTGAACTGGGCTCAGGGCCCCTTCCACAAAGAGAACAAAGACATTTTGTGGTATAAGTATCAGACCCAAAACCCCAGACTTTAGATCATTCCTGGAATTCAAGAGGAACCTTTGCCAAGGAGAAGAGCTGGAGAGACTGAGGAGAAGTACTGCCCTTGCTGTGTGTCTGGGGTTGGCTTGCAGTGGCTGTTTCTGCCAAAGAAAGGAGAAGGACTTTGCTGTTTGCTGTGTCCCCTGCTTGAAGGAGATCTCCAAGGGCCTGAAGTGAGCTGGCCTCCTGTTCTGAAGTCTCAGGGACACAAAGACTTCACCCCCAGCTCCCTTAAACTCTGCTGCTGTGAGTTCTGACATGCCAAGAGGTGCCTGTGCCAGTTGTGGGCCTCTGGAGGTTGTTGCTGCTGTTTGGAAGCTGGAAGCAAGAAGAAACTCAAAGAACTACAGAAATCGATGCATCGCTCTTCTTGCGGCTGTTTTCCCGACGCATCTCAACGGCGCGAGAAGAATTTTCACGCATCACCGCGCCGCTGCGGAACCCGCCGCAGCGCCTGTTGCCACTGCAAGAATCGACGCATTGAGGGATCGCGGCTGAAGAGGACCGACGCAGTGCCGCCTGACGCCGCCGCATCGATCGTCGACACATCCCGGATTTCCACGCATCATGCCTGTGCGGCAAGTTCTTCCGACGCATCACCCACGAACCGGAACTGTCACGAAGAATCGACGCATCACTCCCCATACAGACCGGATTCAACGCAACTTGCCCTCTGCGTGTCGCAGAACTGTTGCATCGCCTCCCCAAGGTCTCAGGAGTGTCGCATGTTTTTGTTTTTTGACTCTGCGGCTGTTTGGCTTTTAGAACTTTGAAGCATCTACAGGTACTTTGGTGAAAAGTCATGCATCCATAGTTTTCTATGGTACAAGTTCTTGAAACCTTTTGAAAGTCATATTTTTAACCGTGAATGTTGGATTTTTTGTCGTTTTGGTCTTGTTTAGTTTAGATAAAGATACTTTATTTTTCTAAACCGGTGTGGTGTCCTTTTGTGGTGTTTTCACTGTGTTACTGTGAGTGTTGGTACAAATACTTTACACATTGCCTTTGGGGTAAGCTTGTCTGCTCGTTCCAAGCTACCAAGGGGGTGAGCAGGGGTTATCTAAAGTGTGTATCCCCCTTACCCTGACTAGAAGCAAGGGTCCCTATTTGGACAAAGGCACCTACCTCTGCCAACTAGAGACCCCCATTTCTAACATGCCCATAGACAAGGGTGTGGAGAGTTTAAACCTGTTCATGTTGACACACTCAAGTGTCAAAAACATAATTTATAAATTCGGCCTGCAAATGGTTAAAATCTGTGGTGGACTTGGGGCCCAGAAGAGAGTAAAGCATGTGGAACATGTAATTTTGCTCTGACCTGACTGATTCATCCAGATCTGTGCCTGCAATGCAATGCGTCATCCAAAGGGACACACAAGGTTCATGGTGTTGTAGCACGATCTTGTCTCAGGGAGTACGAGGCAGGGGCACAGAGTAGGATGAAGTGCTGTTGCCTGGTAAATCACTACAGCATGCACCTCAAAAACAACAGCAAGCACCGTATCCACATGAGGTTGGTATTGATGCACTTGATGTTGTTTATTCAATTTTTTTTTCAAATACGCTTCAATCGCTGTTGCAGGAGAACTGAAAGTAACAAAGTAACCATGAAAAAGTGACTCCTCTAACTTTGGGGCCAGCAGATCAAATAGAATTGCCTGCAGAGGCAGGTTGAGGCAGCAGTGCTCAGCGAAAAGCAAAAAATGATTGCAGCGCCTCATTTCACAATTTGAGTTGGAGGAGCTGCAATTATGCATGATGAAAATGTTGTAATGCAGTCACCAGCACTAAAATGCAATAGTCTAACCCTTGATGTCTGGTATTGGCTGGGAGTTTCTAGGGACTCCGAGGTCTCAGTGGGGTTGGCTGAAGATTTTAACCCACTTCTCCATCTTCACCATCTGGTGTTCTAGGTTTCCCACCTGACACTTTTTAAGGAATGCTAGAGCTGGTCAATAGGCCGGAGATGGAGCTTATTTGCTCATTGCATTCTCTGCATTGTCCTTAGTTAAAATCATGTCTGATTCAAAATGGCTACCACCTTTTTTATGACCCCTGTTTCATTATTGGTCACATTCCCAATCCAAAATGGCTGTCTACGACTTCAGGGTTGATGATCCTTCATTTTTGGGGTAAAAGGGGTTCTAACTGTATTTAAACTGGTGCTATCCTATACCTGTAGGCATCCATAGATAGTGGGTTTGTTCCTCTGCCAACTAGTTCACTCACCGATCTCCTGTACTTCAAGTGCATCTTATTTGTATTTTCAAGTCCTCTCTCATGTCTTTATGTAACTGCTTGCTACTTAACTCTCTCCCATTATTTTTGCTGTCTTATCAGTAGGGGCCAGTGTACTGTTTCCTCCTGGTCCAAGTTGCCCTCAGGACCACTGGTGGAATTGGAATGTTCTCCCTTACTTGTTGGAGCTCCTTGGACAATGTGTTCTTTTTTCTGCATACCCTGAATCTTTTTCCACTTATGCTACATCCCCAAGTTCTGCAGTACAAACAGGGTTGACGGCATTAGGAAATTTAAAGGTTGATGTATAATCTGTGCTGTCCTTTACCCTTGTCGTGACTGAATGCTAGGCTTCAATGGATATGTAAGAAGATCCATATGCCACCCTGTCACAAGCTGTAGAAGGAATACAATGGCCACTAAATACAGCCAGAGTACAAAGGGCACTCCTTCTTGATAGAGTAAATCTGTAGCAATGTCAAGCCACTCTACCACTGCTCTGCCACCTTTACCTCACAGGCAAATCCCTTTGGTACAATTGTACCATCAGAACCTGACTAAGCCAGTGGCTCATTTATTGATCCATTTGCTGCTCACTTACCAGTATTTGCCTTATCCTTAGGGCCTCTAGATAAGGAAACTGGTAAGCCAAAAATCTCTTTCTTTCCTTTCAGCACAGTGCCAATTACATTTCATGGCTAAGCTGCAACACTTTCAACACAATATTGCCAGGGTCTCCTCCATCCTGTCTTTCTAAGGATGTTCAAGTATAGGCAACTTCCTTGATCTAGCATGATGACCCCTGTCTGTAGTCTTATGCTACCTTTTTAGCTAAGTTTTGTCTATTTTTTTTAAGACTTGCGTCTCCCAAGAAGTAAATGTACGGTTGTTAGCCTTTTAATGCACATACTTTATTCACAACTAAACAGCATTATAAAATCTACGGTGAGAACACTTACTGTTAATGGCCCATTTGCACATTGGCGACATTACCTGAAAGGGGCTTTCTGTAATGCGACTGTGTGGACTGACCACAAGATTTTAGGATTCTTGCAATCCAAGTGAAAATCACCATCATACGTGTTGGCTGCTTTATTTTCAAGCTTCAATTTCTCCAGGGATTACTGTCCTGAGAAGTGACATGGAAATACAGATGCCTTATCTCGTATGGAATGAACTCCAGAAACAGAACATATAGCTCCTCTCATTCTTCCTTCTTTTTCCACCAAGAAGAATCTTTTATAAAGTTAATAAAAACAGAACAAAAAAGATCAGTAGTGATACCTTAATATAAGATGTTGAGTAAAATCCAGGAGGCGTCTCGAAGTGTAAACGTACTCTTTATTAAGTTTCTTTCTAACGGAGGTCAGCGCGTCCGCCCAGCAGGCAGCAGCTCTTCAACTGGTCCTTGATGACACATGGAATTCCAAGTGTCATCAATGACAGCATGACCTGTAACTTGCCAAAGCAAAGGAAGCAAGGCAATACAGTACGATATGGAAATGAAATAAGTGCCATACAATAAGTGCAATACAACACGTCCCCTCCTTACAATAATAAAACTAAGAAATAACATAATGCAATACAATGTGAAGCAATGAATAAAAGAAGTAAAAAGAACTGCAGGGGAAGACAAAGGGAGTGTAAAGACAAAACAAAAAAAAACCAACAATTGGTGACATAATCCTTGAGATATCCAGGAGGTTTTAGCTCCCTCCCAAACTTGTTAAGAGATTGTCTCTCACAGACAGGTACCGAAGGTGCAACACCCTCTTGGGTTGCATCCTCAAAAGGAGGAGAATCACCAACCGACTGAGGAAACCCCCCAGAACAAGGAGACTCAACAGCAGTCTTTGTTGATCCACTCCCAACCCCACCGGGACTCAGGTAAGGTTCTCCTCTAGTGGAAACGCGACACTGACAAGAATCCAGCCAATGAAAACTCCTTTCTTCCCGAACTTCCACCCAATCGTTCAGCCCCTTATTGTACTTCACCAGTCTACTCACGTGCCACACTCTCCCGTTACAATAACTTGGCTGAATTGGCAAAGAATTCCATGACCTCAAACGGCTTGAAGAATTTGCTCTCACCCTTCTTTACTTTAAAAGGTAATTTCACTCGCACCAAGTCCCCTTTCTTAAGGGAAAACTCTTTGGCATTGCACTTCAAATCAGAATACTGCTTATACTTCTCTTGGTGCAACAAGATGTTCTTTTTCACCTCAACAGGAGACCATTCAGACAACCTGGAATGTTTCAACCAACATTGATTATCCTTGGTAAATGGCACTCTGCCTCTCATGATGGTAAAAGAGCTGTACCCAGTAACAGTGGGGGTTATGCGATACATCCACAACATCTTTTTGACTCCCACAGTCCAGTCCTGATTCCTGCATTTGGCTAAGTGAATAGAGTCCTAATAACTCGGTTGAAGCTCTCAACTTCGCCATTCCCACTGGGATGATAGATTGAAGTGACCTTATGTTCAATCCCATTGCGTTTGAAAAATTGTTCCACACAGGTGCTCTTGAATTGGACCCCATTGTCAGTGATGACTAGTTTGGACAGGCCTTCCCTTTGGAATAAATCATCCATGAACTCAAGCACACTGCGGGAGTCAGCACTTTCCACCACCTTGACTTCCGGCCACTTGGAAAAGTAATCCACAGCGACCAGAATAAACCAACTATGCTGTCCTTCAATAATGGGACCAGTAATTTTCAAACCCAAGTTTTCCCATGCCATCTCAGGACAGGGAATGGGAGACAGGGGTGGACTAACTAACCTCTGGGATTTATCTGAATTTAGGCAACACAGACATTGTCTCACACTCTCTCCACCTCAGCATCCACGCCCGGCCACCAATACATACCTTTCACTCGCCTCTTGCTCTTGACAATCCTGAGATGTCCCTCGTGACATAAATTAATTAATTTAACTCTCACATCCTTGGGGGGAACAATCCTTTCACCACATAAGATATTATTTCCCACCAGAGATAATTCCTCACGGACCTCCCAGAAATGCCTTAGATCCTTACATAAAGATTTTTTCTCAGGCCAACCTTGCATCACAAACGTCTTGACCTGAGACTATACCTCATCCTTGGCTACCATCTCATTCCATTCCACAGTATCCAAGGCAGCACCTTCATCCATCATATCCATCCAGGCAATGTGTAAATCATCCCAAGATTCTGGAGTAACTTCCAAAGGCAACTGTAGTCTACTCAAGCAATCCGCCACTTGATTCTTCACCCCCGGTATATAACACACAGAGTATCTGTAATCAAGTAGACACACAGACATCCTCGCAATCCTCGGAGTAGCTCTAAGTAACCCCTCAGAGGATAGAACCTTGACCAATGGTTTATGATCACACTCACACCTTATCTCTACATGAAACCCCCAAATGAAGTTTCTGAAGTGTTCCAATCCCCACACAACCGCTAAAGTTTCCCTCTCTATTGCTGAATATCGCTCTTCTGCTGGGGAGAGCGCCCTGGAAGCATAAGCCACAGTCCCTTCCTTGCCATTAACCTCCCTTTGTGACAATACAGCACCTAACCCCTTGTTGCTTGTGTCTGGGATGGTGATACAAGGTAGAGAGGGATCAAACCCCACCAGGCTTTTTGCATTACACATATCATTTTTCAAACTTACAAAATCGTTTTGAAGACATTCAGACCATACAAATGAGGATTTATTTTTCAATAACTGACATAAATTATACGTTTTCTCAGAGAAATTCTGAATAAATTTGCTATAAAACTCAGTAAGACCTAGGAAGGACCTTAGCTCATCCTTGTTCAGAGGGAGCCTTCCCTTAGGGCACTCAACAAATTCACTCTAGGTTTTATTCCCTCAGCTGAAATTTATATGACCTAGGCAGTCCAACGATTGAACACCAAACTTGCATTTAGATAATTCGGCTGGCAACCCATTGTCCCGTAACTTCTCAAAGACTGTGCGTACTCTCCCATCATGAACATTTTTGGTTTCACCCATGATAAGGATATCGTCTTGGAAAAAGACTACCCCAGGCACACCCACAAACCGCTTAAACATCAGTTTTTGAAAGGGCATTCATAAAAAACGATAACAACACTGAGGCATCATAAAGGTGGTCAAGCTTTTGCTATCATCATGTAACACCAACTGATGGTAAGCCAACGTCAGGTCTATCACCGAGAACCACTTCATATTCTTAGTGATTGACATCAACTCATTGATTTTTGGCAGGGGAAACTTCTCAACATCAATATTCTCATTGAGGGGCCTCAGGTCAATACATAAGCAGATTTTTCCGTTGGCCTTGCGTGCCACAACTAAGGGTGCGACCCACTCTGAAGCTTCAACCTCCTCAATGATGCCACTCTCCAGTAGATGCTTTAGTTCCTTGCTAACCTCCTCCCTAAGAAGCCATGGTATATCCCAAAATTTGTGGACCTTAGGTTTAGCATTTTTTTAAGAACAAGTTTGTGAAAATACCCTTTCAGTCTACCAATCTTGCAAGAGAATACCTCAGGAAATTCCTCCTTACATTTTAGATGATAAGGTTCACTATGATCTAGCGCCATTACTTGTTCAGGCTGTTGGGGTTCAAGATAATGTTCAGATGCCTTTGATCTATCCACCCCAAAACTGAAGGTCCCTCAAGAGCGACATACAACTTTCCTATGGATGATCTCCCCTTGAACTCGAATTTAAGTTCCCTGTACCCCAACAATGATATTTTCTCCCCTGTAAAACTCTCTGGGGCCACATCTGGAGGTAATAAAGATGGACCAAGAACCGCCACAAAATTCTCTTCCCACTGATCTTTGTCGATGATTGTATGGCTCACATACATAATGATCTGGTCACAAATAAATTTGTCGTGTAAGGATCTAAATCTGCACATTATGGCGAGTTTCTTTAAGTCAGAAACAAATTATTCGATTGTCTCTTTTTTTCCTTGTTTCCTACCAAAGAACTTGTGGCGGTCAATGGCAATGCCTACTGAAGTGGAATAATAGGCATCTAAATCCTCTAATTCATGAAGAAATATATCAAAGTCTTCAGAAGAGCGAACCTTTTTTTCTATTGAATTGTACACCTTCAGGCCTTGGGGGCCAAGAGAATGCAACAAGATTTTTTTCTTTCTGACTTGAGATAGCTCCTCCTCCCCATCTTCCAGCGCATCTAGATAGTTTAGGAAATACTCCCTCCATTCTAGCCATTTAATGGGAGGATCTCCGGTAGTAGCAAGAAAGGATAGTGGAGGTGTTAAGGAGTATGTTTGTGATGCACACATTATAAAATTAGAGGAAAAACAACAACTCCCACAAACGTAAGATAAAAACTTGCCAGTACCTTGTCAAATGGTGTGCCTGTCACCATAGAATAACAGGCTGGTGGTGCGCCTGTCAGCAAAGTAAAAACATGCGACAACCTCTGTTAGCTGGTAGGCAAAGGGTGTGCCTGTTTTTGCAACTAACAGGCTTGAAACAATGAAGGTGTGCCTGTCACCGAAGAAAATTGATACGGCAAGCAGTGCAGGCGAGTAAGCAGGGGGTGTGCCTGTCACCTAAACTCGTGACAGGAAGGCAACAGAAGGCACAAAGCAGAGGAGGCGTAGACGACAACGATCAGTATCGGGAGCTGGAATTAGCCGAAGCAAGATGGCTTCCTTACGTGGCGTGAGGACGTGTGCTCCTGCTGCAAGTACGCCTGATCCAAGATGGCGTCTTGCACGGTGAAGGATGACGTCACTGGTGCGCTTGTGTGTATGCAGAGAGGAGCAGCGCGAGAAGGTGCTTGTGTGTGGAGCGCATGAGCAAGGTTCGAGCAGTGTTACCTAGGTTGACAAGAGGATGTCAATTTAGGTTTTACCCCTTAGAATGCGCGCTGGGGGGACTGACCTCCGAAAAGAGACAGTACTTGCGAGACAGTACAGTTTTAAAAGCACAAGGTTGCCCCTTAAAGAAAAGCCGGATGAAGAAGTTCCAGGCGAGCAGGGGTAGTAAGGTGCTTGCACACGTAGGGTCGTCCAGTCTTTGCCAAAATTGTTGAGTAAAATCCAGGAGGTGTCTCGAAGTGTAAACATACTCTTTATTAAGTTTCCTTCTAATGGAGGTCAGCGCATCTGCCCGGCAGGCAGCAGCTCTTCAACTGGTCATTGATGACACATGGAATTCCAAGTGTCATCAATGACAGCATGACCTGTAGCATTCCAAAGCAAAGGATGCAAGGCAATACACTATGATATGGAAATGAAATAAGTGCCATACAATAAGTGCAATACAACATAAGAGCATCCAAACAAACAGCAGCACATGCAGGATTTACTGTTCCATGAAAACAGACTATTTCGGTCAATCAAATCCTTATAGTGAGGCTTCTATGGTAGGTTACCCTGGAATCACATGGACCAAAGATCTTTGTGGCCAATTTACATGGTGGCCTCAGTGGCTTAAGGATGTCATTCAACATGAACTCTGGTTTGTAGTTTGTTTACAAGCCAAACCTGTCCAAACCAAGCCTGCTGGTCATCTTCTGCCACTCTTTACTAATACTTGATAATAGATGTCTATTACTAATGACTTTATGGTGGACTTGCCCAAGTTATATGGCAATACTAACATTTTCATATAAGTGGATTATTTTATTAAGTTGAGTCATTTCATACCTCTGTGTATACCACCTGCCGCTTCTCAGCCAGAGTTTGCATTTTTTTAAGTGATTGCAATATTGCACTGGCTGCCTTCTGTTCGTGTCCGATAACCTGTGCTCAACCTTGGGTAGCTTAGCACAGAGCAGTCAGGCTTATTCTCAGGGCCCAAGTGTAAAGTATCAGCACAACACCACCCTCGCAACATACTGCGTATGCCACAAAAAGACGCCACACCGTTTGTAAAAAACACTGGTCTTTGTTTTACACACATTGAAATCAAAATGAAATACACATTTTATATACACTTTACAGTTATATGGAATTGTCTAACCTTTCCCTTAGCAGCAGAACAGCATGAACATACACCCTCTAATCAGAGGTATTCATCCAACACGACATTTCCCAATATCACATACTCCCAACAGTTGAAAGTCTTTGACTATGCCTCGTGACCCAGCCCTTCAGTCACTAACATAACATGTGTATTTGTAAAGCACACGTTCACCCGGAGGAATATTGGTGCTGAATAACAGATGTTTATTGTTACCCAACACAACAGTACTCATTTTAACAACCTCAGATGGATGAAAGGCTGAGTGGACCCGCCTGGATTTGAACCTGTGACCATGAGGTTAAACACAGGCCCCTCAATTGGAAGCATCAGTCCACTGAGCCGCCTGTCCTGGTCACTCAACTACACCATCCAATGATACACATTGCCCCTGCTGGTGCCACTTTGATGAGATTGTCGGAACCACCTAAAATGGAAAGAAGCAGTTACTTACTTTTGTCCATCCGGATTAGACCTCCAGGTGCCCAGCAGCACACGAACGAATGCAGGATTGCTATCCCCCGTAGAAAAAAGGTTGTGACCCAGAAAGATGGCGTGCTTCCAAGTCTGGAGAAATGTTCCCCTCAAGTGGAGGTGCAAGCTGCCGTAGCTCCCAACAGCCAGCCATAGGTGTGCACAGGACACAATGAAACTCTTCGGGCCCCATCACAATGTTCTGTTGCTTATTGTGTACTGGGTGTTAAGCTGGCACTAACAAGGAGAAACCTTTGTTCAGAAAGTGTTATCCTGTATAAAAATGACAAAATAAGGAAGCAAGGCTATCCCAAAATATGCCCCATTATACCGCATGATTTGCCTTTTTTGCTGCATAATTTAGTCAACCCTGCCGCATACTTTGGTCTGCCCTTGCTGCATTATTCCACTGTTCCTGGCTGTAGGTTACAAGACCAGCAGTTATCATCCTCAATCAGATGGGCAAACCAAGAGGGTTGATAAGACCTCGGAAAAATGCATTTGCAGCTTGTTAACCCAACATCCTCAGGGTAGGGGGCACTGGCTCCCTATCACAGAATTAACACATTTTTCCTACATAGTTGTTTGCACTCTTCTCGCCTATTGTTTTCATGGTTTTCATCCACACATGCTTCCTGCAGGTATTCCTAGTCCTTTCTACTATCTGCTTCTGTTCTCTTCATGCAATACATAAGGATCTGGCCTACACTTTATGCATGCCTAAGCTACACAAAAACTATTTGGAAACAGTTATCGCATTCCTGCTTCTATCTACTTAGTAGAATCATCTATATGGCATTATAGCGTATTATCTTTGCATTCTTATGGGCCTTTCATGTGTCTGTAGTCATTAATGATGTGGATATGTGTTTAACATTGAATTCACACTGGTATACACAATTTATTTTCCATTGTTTCTTGCTTCATCTGTCCTCTCTTGTGCATTTATCCTCAGAACTAAGGCCAGAAGGGCTGTAACTCATGTGAAACTGGTATCTGACTTATTTATTGTCCAGATAACATGCTAATCTAGTGCGTGCCCTGAAGGCTTAGACCTGTTCATGCTAATGCCAGAGTCCAGAAGAAGTTCTATGACCTCCTTGACCTTTTTTTAATATGGGACTTCTACCATCTCCTGGATTGTTGCCACAAAGCTGTGATGTCAACACACCAAGTTTTGTGAATTAGTAGTTCTTCTGACCAGATCTTGTTTCTGTGTCAGTGAGGAATGCGGCCTACCAGCCTCACTCATGTAAAGTTCTGTTTTGATGTAACACCCAGGCCCTTGGGCTGACTTTCCATGTGAGTGTTGTGTTGCAAGTGTGTATGCACACATATGGTAGCTAGATTCCATATGAGTGCAGCTTCTTGGGCAAGTGGGATCCATTTTCCCAGCTTCCCCAGACAGTAGAAGTGTATTGCCTTCACTTCTGAGCTGGAGAGTGGAGCCCCAAACACTGAAGTGAGGTAGCGTGGAGAAAAGGTAACCCGTAGAAGTTATACGAGGACTAAGCCCGGGCAGCGTACTCCGCTCCGCCAGCGGAGTTTGCGGAGTTTGCAGAGTTTTACCAACTCTGTGCTCTGTTGGGAACACAGAGTTGAGGCAAAACGCCGACTCCGCGGCGGAGCGGAGTACGCCCCTTAGCCCCTGTTTCACAGCTCCAAAAAAAAACACTTACCTGCTCTCTGGCATCTGCGGGTCTCCCTCCTCCTTGCCGTGGTATCTCTCCTCCTCGCTGCCGTCCTCGTCCTCGCTGCAAACCCCTACGATTTATGTCTTGTGTGGACTGCGCATAAAACGTAGGGGTTTGCGACTGGCAACGAGGAGGAGGACGGCGGCAAGGAGAAGACACCACAGCGAGGAGGAGGGCGGCCCGCAGATGCCAGAGAGCAGGTAAGTGGGTTTTTTGTCTTTTTTTAAAATTGTCGGTGGGACTGGGGCAAAGCGGAATGGAGCGGAGTTCCACTGAGTTTTTTTTAACTCCGTGGAACTCCGCGGAGTGCCACTCTGCGTATTCTGCCATGGGTTAATGAGGACCTTTTAGCAGGGAGGCTGTTAATTAGATTTTCCTGAGCACCGTCATTTAATAGCTGGTATGGGGGAGGGAGTGAGTCATCAGATTCTGTTATTAAGGTTGAGGAAGTTTTTAGACAAGTCTACTATTTTGTCTTTCATTTCAGGAAGTCTGATGACATCAAGGTGTAGAATCTTCATGCTTCATTGTGCATATGTTTTAGATACGCTACCCTGAATGAATAGTCGTTTGGGACTAGTGACCGAAAACTGACAAGCACTAAGCACTAATTAGTGGGGTGCTGGGCATCTCAAAAATGTAAAGGACTGTCCTCACACACCACCAGGTGTCATGCTTCATCATTGGCAGTCCTCGCTCTCTAGAAACTGCGTTTGGTAGAGAGCGGGCCTACACCTGAAGACAGGGAGGCACACCTAAAATCTAAGTGGGGGCCCTTGGGAACGTGATTCTTAAAAACCAATGTAAAAACCAAAATACATTTATTCACTGGGTATGTACTTGGTATTAAAAGCTAAAATGTGGGGATTGGGGGAACTAGTACCCCGTCACCACCATTGTCGTCAACATGTTTCTGCCATTCTGGCCCACAGGGTCCGTGGTATTCATCAGGACGAAAAAACTAGGGCTCCTATCCTACCAAATCCAGTCAGATGTTACCACTGTGTAGGGTGACCTGTGTCATCCTCTAACTAAACGGTATTTCTTAAACCTGTAAAACAAATGTAAGATTCTATCAAAATGATGCCCGGTCACATAAAAGAAAAGAAACATGCACACCATGCATATCTCTGAATTTTGCATGTGAATGAGAAAAGGAGGCATGTTTGCAGATTACTCTGACCACTCTCAGAAATCCAGCTATGTGGGACTTGCTAGAGGTAACAGGAGGGCTAGTTGGCCCCCAGGGACCCTCAGGAGGCAAGGGGACTTCATCCCCCAACCAAGAGTGTGCCAGGAATGGCATTTGCAGAGTGGTGGAGAAAGGGGGCGTGGCCTGTGTCCACCTCTCAACTTTCAACAATCCCACTGTGTGGAGCTTACTGGAGGTAACAGGTAGGCTAGTTGGCCCCTAAGGACCTCCAGCAGCGAAGGGGACTTCAATCCCCATCCAACAGCACCAGGGAGCGCGTTTGCAGAGTGGTGGGCAAAGCGGGCGTGGCCTGCTATGAGAACTTAGCAATCCTGCTGTGTGGGACTTACTGGAGTTAATAGGAGGGGTAGTTAGCCCCCAAGGATGTAATTGGGGGCCAACTAACCCTCCTGTTACCTCCAGTAAGTCCCACACAGTGGGATTGCTAAGAGATCTTCGGAGGCAATGCCCCCCTTTCTCCACCACTCTGCAAACGCACCTCCTGGCACACTACTGGTTGGGGGATGAAGTCTACTTTACTCCTGAGGTACTTTGGGGGCCAAGAAGCCCTCCTGGTACCTCCTGTAAGTCCTACGCAGTGGAATTCCTGAGCGCTGGTCGGAGGCCCAGCCCCCTTTCTTCACCAATCTGCAAACGCGACTACTAGTTGTAATAGGTCTCAGATTTGCGAGAGTTAGAGCTATTGCCATTGTAAATGTAATAGTTTTTTACTAATGTTTTTTGGAGTGGAGTGGATGTACGTTGTGTGTAGTGAAATTATGTGATATGTTGTGCAGTGAAATCATGTGGATAGAAAGTATGTGGTATTTAGTGTATAGGAATTATGTAGAGTTGGATTATGTGTTATGGAGTCGAATTATGTGGTATGGTAGTCTGTGTTGTGGAGTGGTAACCTCAGGTTTAGTCTTCTTCGTTTCCATAAAAGCTAAACTATAAACTCAATGAGACAAAAAAAAGAAGGAACCACTGAGGAGCACTTCTGGACCTAGTCAGAGGTATGAGCAGGGCCACTGGAATTATGCGAGTGTTTGGCTGCACCACCTTTCGCACAATTATACATTTTCCGCATTGGCCACATAATCCATCATCTGCTGCATGATCTGCAGATTTCAACAAAAAAAACTTTGTTTCTAGCTCAAGCGGCTCAAACGTTACCAAAAATGCAGCGACAAGTGTTACAGCGTGGTGGAGGGCCCTTTGCAAACATAGACTGGTCACCTGTTACTTATTGCTAACTGTGGGTGTTAAATTTGTTCTAATGATGTGCAAACCACTCCAGCTTCTTTCTGCGCCTCTCTTGCCTCTTTCTGCATTTCTCTTGCTTCTTTCTGGACCTTTCTTCCTTTTTCTGCACCTCTCTTGCCTCTTTCTGCACATCTCTTCCGCTTTCTGTACCTCCCTTCTTTCTGCACCTCTCTTTTTTTTTAATAACAAATTTTATTTGATTTTCAAGAGAAATCTGGGCAATTAGCCCCATAATACCAATAGATGAAAGAGGTATACATATGCTCTTTAAATCCTCATTTTGTACATATATAAACACCTGCAAAACATGCAGGACAATCAACAATACAAAACAGCAGACATCACAATATCTCACGGTTGGTTCACAAAACACCTTTGGCCGGGCATCTATTTCCAGCCTATAGGGGGGCATCCCATAACTGCAGAGAGCAGGCATGAACACGTTTACGGGTCTTCGGGTGGCAATGGGGGGAGCTCTATGCCACGGTACGTGGCCCATCGGGTCCAAATCTTCCTGTGTTTCTTGGGGCAACCTCAGGCTACAAAGACCGCCATCTCCGCCCCCATACAAGTGTCGAGTTCCCGTTTCCATTTACCAATCGGCGGGGGTGACGTCCCCTTCCAACACTGCGCTATGTCCCGTTTAGCAACCACTAGTGCCAAGAACAGCAAATGTTGCTTATATTTATTTCCCCTATGTCCTCTGTGGCATGTAAGAGAAAGAGTTGCGGGTCTAAGGGAGTTCCCACGCCAATACCTCCTGAAGGCAAGACCTAACCCTGCGCCAGTAGGGCTGCAGCGCAACGCAGCTCCACACCATGTGTATGAAGGTCCCTTCGGCGCGATCGCACCGTAGACACAGAGGGGACTGAATGACACCCATCTTCCACAGCCGGACTCGCGTAAAATAGGCCCTGTGTAGGTACTTAAACTGTATCAGGCGATATCTGGTAGAGACCGCCGCCCCCCGTGGGCTAGCTATGGCTTCGGCCCAGTCATCGTCCGTCAACTCAGGGATGTCGGCTGTCCAGGCCGCTCGTGTCCTGTTGATCGTCGTCGTGGCGTGAGTGATGAGGGTCTGGTAGATTTGCCTGATTTTATGTTGGCCTAAGTCGCCCATCAGTAGACGTCCTCCAGGGGGTGGAACTCAGGGAGGGCGTCCAGAGAGCGAATGAGGAGGGTGAGTGCATGGCGAAGTTGAAGGAATCTAAAAAATTGCGATTTGTGAAGCTGGTACTAAGTCTGCAGCTGCTGATACGTTTTTAGGGTAGTGCCCCGCATCACATCGCCCAGGGTTGATATCCCCACCGTGTCCCAGCCCTGAAAACCCTGTAGGGCCACCACCGGGCGAAGGTATGTTCCCTGCCATAGTGGGGTCGCCTGGGTAAGCCTACCACCCCAACCCATCTGCTTCACCGTCGCCTGCCACAGCAAGATCGCCACTCTGCCAGCCGGAGGTAGTGCATCCAATCGCGCCGTGCTATATAGGAGATGTAGGAGGGGGGTACGTGCCAGAACGACCTGCTCAGCAGCGTATGCCGGGTCGGCAGTGGAATTATGCCACCACTCGTTTATTACTAGAATGTGGGATGCCACCTAATACGCATATATATCTGCCGCCGCGATGCCCCCGCAATATGTGGATTGCACACAGGTGCGAAGAGCGACTCTAATCGCACCGTTATTCCAAAGGAATTTGTTCTGTACGGCATTAACTTGCGCGAACCAGGAGCGCGGAATCGGGTATGGGAAGTTTTGAAGACGGTAAAGAAGGCGCGGTAATGACACCATTTTAAAAATCGCCGAGCGGCCGTAAAGAGACAGCGGAAGAGAGGCCCAGACCGCGGTCTCGGTCTGGAGGCCGACTAGTAGAGGGGTGATGTTGTGTATCCACGAGATCTTTGGGCATGCTGAGATATAAATCCCGAGATATTTAAAACCATCGGTCGCTCGGGTGAGCTGCGACGCCCAGGCGTCGCGGCCCTGAGGGCCGCAGACCGGGAATAAGACAGATTTAGCCGGGTTCGTATGCAGCCCCGTGGTTTCCCAAAGACTCTGAGTATCTGGAGCACGCGTGGTCCAGAGAACCATGGGTCCGTGATGAAAAATAGCGCATCGTCAGCATAGAGTGCAATGCGATCGGAGCGCGAAGTCGACCAGTCAAAGCCCCGTAGGACCGGGTCCCACCGCACCCATGCAGCTAGGGGCTCGATTGCCAAGGCAAATAGAAGAGGAGACAAGGGACAGCCCTGTCGAGTGCCCCTCCGGATAGGAAAGGGGGTCGAGCGGTGACCAGCTATGCGCACCGAGGCCGTCAAGTCCGTATACAACAGACGCACATACGCAAGGCATTGGGGTCCAAAATTGCATGCCTCTAGCAGTTGGAACAGATAAGTCCAGCTCAGAGAGTCGAAGGCCTTATCTATGTCGGCCAGAAGAATGGCCGCCGGCCTACCGAGAGCTGGAGCTACGGCCAGTGCATTATGCACCCGCCGGATGTTATGGCGCGTGGCTCTCTGCGGCATAAATCCAGCCTGATCGGGATGGATTAAGTCCGGAACGCAGGATCGCAGCCGGTAGGCGAGAACTTTCCCCAATAATTTGGGTTCAAAATTTATGAGGGATATGGGGCGATAAGAAGAGGGTAATTCCGGGGGGCGCCCGACTTATGGAAGAGCACGATTTCAGCATGCCGCCAATCGCGGGGCAGGATAGCGGAGTCCCTGGCTTCCCGGATCATTGCCAAAAGGTGGGGCCCCAATCGATGAGCGTGCGGGCGCAAGAAATCTAGCAGAAACCCATTAGGGCCTGGAGCCTTCCCCGAGCGGAGCGCGGCCAGCGCACCCGTCAGTTCCTCCACCGTGATCTGTGCCTTGAGCTGATCCCGCAGTTGGTCAGGGAGCCTCTTCGGCGGAATATCACGCAGAAACTCGGCGATGAGTTCAGCTGAGATTACTTCCCGCTCGGCGTATAGGGCTGTGAAATAGCACGCAAACTCCCCGGCCACCTCCGCTGGTGCCGAAATCAATGACCCATCCGCACCCCGGATTGTAGGAACGACCGCCGGGGATTTGTCAGCCTGACAAAGCCGATGAAGCATCTTGCTCGACTTGTCTCCCCATTGGTATACCCGATGTTGGGATGCCTCCCAGATTTCTTTGGCCTCCCCCAATAGATATTGCCGTAATTCTTGTTGTGCGAGAAGTAAATTGCGCCTGAGACCGGGGCTCGGGTCTATAGTCAGTTGCTGTGCCAGGGTCATTTGATGCGTTTCGAGAACCGCTAGCCACTCTCGTCGCAAGCGTTTTTCATTGGTACAGTAGCTTATATCCGCGCCGCGGAGAGTAGGCTTTAGGGCTTCCCATAAAATACTACCCGAGGGGGCGGTGGGGCCATTTAATTCTATGTATGTGAAGACAGCTATGTGGAGCATTTCCTGGTATTTGGGGCATCGCATGCGCCAGGGAGACATGCGCCATCGGAAGGGAGGTCTATGGGATCGTGTGTGGAACAGCAGCGCCACTGGGGAGTGATCAGACAATCCACGAGGGTGATGTAGTACCCGTGAAAAACGGTGAAGTGAGGCCTGGGGAGCAAAAAAGTAGTCAAGACAGGGTTGGGTCCCGTGCACTGTGGAAAGAAATGTATAGCCCCGTTCCGCGGGATGATACTCCCTCCAAACATCCGCCCAACCCAGTGTGTGCGCAAGGGAACAGAGTTTAGATGTGCCAGCGGACTGTTGGGGGTCTGTGGATCGCAGCCGGTCCAAGGGGCCCATTGTGTCATTCCAGTCCCCACCCAGGAGCGTAAGGTCTTCGTGTATGGCGCCCCATTCCGCTGTGATCTTGGCGATGAAGGTCGAGCCCAAAGGGGGGGGGGCATACACACTGCCTATGGTCACCCTCTCGCCACCAAGCATGCAGGTCAGAAAAAGGTATCTGCCTCCCTGGTCCGCCCGATGTGCTAAGTGTTGGAACTGGACTCGACGATGATTCAGAATTGCCACCCCCCTGGAGCCCCTGGTGAACCCAGCATGATAAACATGATAGAAACCGAATCGAGCTAAACAGGGGGCCTTGGTACCCAGGAGATGTGTCTCTTGGAGCAGAAGGAGGTCTGCCCCGTATCTCTTTGCCTGGCGCAAGACGGCGCCCCGTTTGACTTTATTCTGGAGGCCTCGAACATTCCACGAGACCACTGTAAGGTCCCCGAGGGAAGTTGTATCGTCAGGTGCCATCTAGCCTGTGTCACGGAATCTGTGAGAAGAGAAATGCGATGATCTATGTGTGTCTGCAGAAAACAAATATAACAAATGAACTGAAAAACTTCCCTCAGACCCCCCACCCCCACCCTACGCTGCCAAAAACAAGGAGCATCTGTCGCGGTGCAGGGGAGGCCAGGCCCCCAACAGGGGAAACCTGTGCCCCGGTGCCAACAATACCCAACCCTCCCACCAAACATGTCGAACTTGGGGGTGCTCAAGAAGAGTCTGTGGCTTGGAAGTCCCATGGCGTGTCTACCACGCTACGCGGAGAAGGAGCGTGCTGCTGTAGGCCCCCCCGGCCCGAGAATCAGAGGCGTCCCTGCGGGTACAGGCAGTACAATGACCGGATGATCAGGAGAATCGTGGTGGGCTTGCGGAGAGTCTGTCAGGTCCTGAGCCGAGACGTTTTTTGGACTTTCTGCGCCGGGACCGGCTGCGCCGCGACCCCCGGGAGGAGTCTGAATCACGGGAACATGGCGAGCCCGGCCGTATCTGAGGGCGCTCCTCGGCCAATGCAAGAACAGCCTCCGGGGTGTCGAAAAAGAAAGATTTGGAGTTGAAGATAATTCGCATCCGGGCCGGATAGAGCAGCATGTACTGCAGGTTCATGTCGCGTAGCTTGCGCTTGGCCGCCGTGAAAGATTGGCGCTGCTGTTGAACCAGCCGGGTGTAGTCCGGGAACACCATGACAGGTCGGGAAGCGTGTTGGAACAAATCCTTATGCTGCCGGGCACATCGGAAGATCGCATCACGGTCTGTATAGTTCATTACCCTAGCGATGACTGGCCTAGGGTTTTCACCCGGGGGTGGTTTTTGGGTCAGGGCCCGGTGAGCGCGCTCAATTATGAAGCAGGGGAGAGCTGATCAGCAGGCATGAGGTCGGTCAGCCATTTTGTAATGAAGCAAGTCATGGAGGCCCCTTCACACCCCTCCGGCAGGCCCACAAATCGCAGGTTATTTCGGCGTGCCCGGCCTTCCGCATCTTCGACCCTGGCGGCGAGTTCCCTGGACACCACTGTAAGCTTGTTTACCTGCTTTTGTAGGGTGGAGACCGTGTCCTCGACTGTGGAGACCCGAGTTTCCGCCTCCGTAATGCGGTCGACAGCCTTGCGGAGGTCTTGACGGAGGAAAGACACCTCCGAGCCCACAACTCCTATCTTGGCCTCCAATGCGTCCCTGGCTCCATTGATCGCCACCAGGAGGGCTGCGTTGTCGGGCGGCGGACTCGCCCCCCCACCCGCCGGGGGGCCGCCACCAGCCGGTGCAGTGTAGTGATCCAGCGTAGCCTGTTTTGGGCCGGCGCCGCCTGGTTTGTCCTTGCCCATCGTGCGGCTGAGGGTCGGAGGCAGCCCCTCACCCAGGGGGGACCCGGTGGCCCCTGAGGCCCTGCAGCAAGGATCCGGTCCGGCCAGCCGCGAGGTCTGCGCCCCAGGCCGGCGCCCGGGTCCCAGAGGCGACGCAGGCGGTGTTGGGGTCACCACCCCTCTGCACACAGTCCACCAGGCTTAGCACCAGGCCCCACAGCGCTGCACACAGAGCCCCGCAGCCGCAGGTCGCCGGCGTGCCAAGAGCCCCAAGAGTCCTGCCGGCTAGTGTGTCCCTCTAGTGCGGCATATAAGAGGAGGCCGGCACCGATCACCCGGGGGCAGCAGACTTCCTCACAGCAGCCGGGGGCCCGGGCCCAGCCCCAGGGCCCAGCAGAGGGGAAGCCAAAGTCCCGGGCCGCGGGGAGGAGGCGCCAAGAGGAGGGGGGGAAAGACGTAAGCCGCCCCCCACTAGGCCAGTCCTCAGGGGCCGGGAGCGCAGAGGCGCCCCCCCGCCCCACTCACCCGATGCCCCAGGCAGCCGAAGTAGGACAGGTCCGTGCGTCGCAGTGGCAACCAGATCGCCCAGCCGGGCGTCACCGCCGACCATGAGGAGCAGGTCTGCAGCCCCAACCGGGCCGCCGCACAATCAGCCAGTCAGCAGCTCCACACCTCGGCGGCCCGGCAGCGCAGCGTCCCTCGGGTCTCGCCGGCAATGTCCCGCACAGGCCTCAAACCCCGGTGACTCCTGGCGCGTGGCCCGCCCACAGGCAAGGGGCGGCCGCTCCGGATTCAGCGCCCAGTGGTGCCGCACAATCTCCGGCGACGCGACGGGGCCGGGAGAGCTCGGCGGTCACTCAGGCTCGGTCCAGTGGGGCCCAAGGCGGTCCGCCGCAGGGCCGGCTAGTCTGAAGATCCTCCGCGAGGATATTATGGCGGATATTGGCACAGGTTTGGCGTGGCGACGCGGAGCGCGATTAACTTGCGTCCGCCATGTTGGCTCGCCAAGCC